>VDFB02047230.1:25370683-26045833 GCA_007258455.2 Sequoia sempervirens | reverse complement strand
CATTATCACGTATTGAACAAAGTTTGTTGAATGAATTGGCAATGGGCATAAATGTGAAATTGATTAGGTAGAAAAAACCAATTTATTTCCTTTGTCATTAATAGGTCATCAGTGGATTTGATTAGAATGAGGAGTCTTGCACTTGGTTATAAATGCTTACATCTTTCCATATCATGTAGGGTTATGCGATGATATTGAAAAATGTTTTTGCATTAAAGTTTGGTGGTAAAGGTTTAATTGTTTGAATATGACTAATTGGAGGAAGTTGAATCATATTCTTGTTTAACAATTGCAACATAATCACATGGAGAGAATCAAACAACTATGAAAATTTCCTATCTCATGGCCTAAATTTATATCTAGAGTTATGTTTATAGTAGTTACTTCTGTCTCAATATTATGAGCAATTTGACATGAATGTTTATCAAGTAATGAATTTTTTGTTTTTCTTTTTAAATGATTGATAGTTGTTTTGAGGCATGACTTATATGATTGACCAATAGGAGCCTATGAAGGGGTACCTTCATACCAACTAATCGATATTCGATAATCATGAAGGGTTATACAAAAACGTGTTAAGGATGGATATTTCATTAGCAATTTCTTATCTTGAATATTAGTTTGTAAGTTACCTATAAACACCCTTTGAATGTCAACATCTTGAAGACTATAGGAGAATTTCAAATAAAAGGATTAGTATCATTTCATAAAGTTTTTTTATTTTCTCTTTAGGTCCTTGATTACAATGAACTAAATTTGTTAATGTAACTTGAGGACTGATGTTCACTTGAAAGTGTTGGAGGAAATCACTAATGAGTTGTGTAAAGGAGGTAATTGATTGTTTGACAATGAACAAAACCAATCCAAGGCCATATCTTTCAATGATCTAGAAAAGAGTTTCACTATGAGTGAATCTTCAAAAATAAAGTCTCTACACAAGGTAGTAAAAACTAACAAATGGTTATTAGGATATTTTTTACCATTGTACTTTCCAAAGCGAGGTATTTCAATGTTTTGTAGTATAGGTGTATTTAAAATAGTGAACATTAATGAACTATGTGTAAGGTATTTTGGATGTTTACTATTGGTTTGATTTTGGTTTAAGTTTGAAATTTGTTGTTGTAATAATCTCATGCTTTAAATAAAAAAGTTGATTTATCACAAAATCATTGGGCCACATGTTGTGAGAGTTTTTCAAGTATGGTGAACTAGTATGGAGGAATGGTGGGATATTATATTTCATGTTTAGGAGGGGTGATGAATATGGAGGTGTTATAGGTGAAGGGACAAAACTATTATAATTTCCACTAGAAATTCCTAAGCTTGAGTTTAAACCATTGTTATATTCCATCATTGATGCTATGATTGGAGGTGTAAAGTTGGGAATAGAAGGCATTATTGTGGGAGAGGAAACTTATTTTCCAAAAGGATTTTGAGCATTAGTCAAAAATTTCGTGAAACTAGCTACCGAAGGAATATTAGAATCTACTATATTAGCTAGGCTACGTAACACTTCTATCCCTTCCTAATCATTTACCAACTTCCCAATGCTATCCAAAAGAGGGATTGCTTCTCCATCCAAAGGTTCAATGCTTAAGAATTGTTGAATTCATTGTAGGTCTTTATCCAATTATTCTAGATTATCATTGGGGACCTTAGAAATAACATATGCCAAGTCCACATAAATGTTAGGTTACAAAAAAGACATGGGTAATGTAGGACTAGGGAGGGAATATAAGATGGATTGGGTAGACATAATACGTTGAGTGAAAGAGTTATAAGAATCAAGCTCAACATTGGCTATGATTGCAACATAGGAAGCCATAAGTCTACAACTACATCTCACATGGGTATTAGTGAAGTGACACAAGGTCATGAAGCTCATAAATTTTCTACAAGATTCAAAACAATTTAATGCTAATGCCTGATTAAATATAAAAACAAATCAATCTAATTAAAATCAGACAATATAAATGAAAATAGTATAAAAATACCCTAGTTTTTTTTTAAAATCCAACAAAAACCCTAGTTTTTAACAAAAATTAATAAAATTCTCTAATTTTTAATCCAAATACATAAAAAACACTATTTTTAAGTGAAAATCCATTGCAAACATTCAATTTTCATCAAAATCCATGCTAAACTCAAAATTTTCATAAAAATCTACCAAAAACCCTATTTTGAAAAAAATCAACTAAAATTAAACAAATCTAATTGAAAATTTGATTAGAGCAAATAAAAAATCAAGAATTTTACCTGTTGGAGATGGTTTTCAAATCGAATATCTGATTTGCGCTTTCCACTGTGCGCCCGCCGCGGTTAAGCCGAATGAAAATGTGAAAATGAGTTTTGGTCACCCGAAATATAATATATATATATATATATGTCAACAAAATCGGATATCCGATTTGGATCGAATATCCGATTTGGATCGAATATCCGATTCTTAAATCTAGGTTTTTGCTCTACCTCGACTACCGAGCCCCAAAAAGTCAACTCAACATTTTCGCGTTTTTGAGTCGTAGAAACACGTATTTTTTTCTCCATTGCCACTTTTTGGCATACCATGATCCTGCACATGCCCTTAGACCTTAAGCATTTGATTTTTATGTCCATTTCATTTTCAACCATAGCTTTGAATGCTTTGAATTTATCAAATGCATCATATTTCTCTCTAATAAAAGTAACCCACATTATTCTAGAGTAATCATCAATCAAAAGCATAAAATACTTGTCACCTTGTATAATTCCAGCCTTGTAGGACCACGAAGATCTATATGAATCAAATCTAGTATTCTGATAGTAGATTGTTCCTTTGACCTAAAGTTGTTTCTTTATTACTTTCCAAATTGACAATCCTTGCAAACAACATTAATAGGTTTTGTAATCCTTGGTAAATATCTACTAGATTGTACTGAGCTAATCTCACCATATTGTCAAAATTCATATGACAGACCCTTTGGTGCCACAACCAATTGTCATTAATCTGGGACATAAAGCAATGTCCATCTATGCCCTTAAGTTGATAAATGTTTACCTCAAAATTATTTCCAAAAATAATCATAGTTTCAGATCCTTTCCTTATTTCAAATTTCTCATCCTTGAACACAAGATTATATCCTTTACTACAAATCTATCCAACACTCAAAAGGTTATGCCTTAAACCATTAACATAGTAGACATCATCAGCATTATGCTTGCCATCAAAACTGATGGAATCTATCCCACAAATCTTCACACTAGTATCATCTCCAAACTTAACTAAGCCTCCATTATAGTTTTCAAGTTTAACAAACTTACTTTTGGCATTGGTCATGTGATCTGAGCAACCACTATCAACAACCTAGTAGTTATTTTCTTGTTTAGCATGAAGAGAAAAGACCATGGTACCTTCAACTTTCTTTGGAGCCCTTTCCTTCGCATATCTTTCAGTATTAGTAGAAGTAGATTCATATTTTATAGTCGAGAACAAGCATTCATTGTCATCAAAATCTCCATAATCAGACTCATCATCAAAAACACTAGCATCTTCATTTAAAAAATATGCTCTCTTGATCATCTTTCCTTTTTTTTCTTTTCCTTATCTATGTTTATTCATCTCAACTCTTTTAGGACATCTTGAAGCATAATGACCTATTCCTCCACAACTAAAACATTTGAAAGGTAACCTACCTTGATACTTACCAGAGCCCTTTTTCGTTCTTCTTAAAAAGTTAGCTTCTAGTTCATTGAAGTTTTCTTCTTCTGGATCTTCATTTTTTGTAGCCCTAAAAGCAATTTCCATCTTTAATCCATTTCTCAAGTTAGGCTTTCTCATTTCAAATGAGGTTAGAGTACCTAACAATTTATTTTTAGTATATTCTTATAATCTACAAATCCTTAATAGCAGATACCTTTTCACTATATGCATTAGGGAGATTTCTAAGAATCTTCTTTACTATCTTAGATTCATCCACTATTGCACAAAGTCCTCACATTCCACTTACCAAATCATCGACTCTCTATACATAGGATTTAATGTTCTCATCTTCAGTCATTCGTAGGATCTCGAATTGTGCCTCCAATTTTTGTAACTTTGCTTCTTTAACCTTTTCATCTCCTTCATGGATCTTTTCCAATGCATCCCAGAGCTCTTTAGTATTCTTTAGATTTATGATTTTAATTAACTTAGAATGTGAAAGACTATTCTTTGGAATAAATTTTTCCTTATTTTTTTCTTCATGCACCTTGATCTCATTAGCAGTACTTGGACCACTAGCATGAGTAGTGTATGGAGTCTTATAAGCTTTATCAACATCATATCCATAATATTCCATATATCCTTCCATATTTGTATTCCATAAGGTGTAGTTGGTGCCATCAAACTTAGGGCATTCAATAACTATCTTGTTTTTCATCCCATACCTTCCTTAAGTGGTTAAGCTCTGATACCAATTGTTGAAAAAGAAAACTAAGAGGGGGGTGAATTAGTTGTGGCAACTTTTAGCCTTTAAAACTTTCACTAGAAGTTAGATCAATAATCATTCACAACTTGTCAATGTGTTTAATCATTGAATGTAGAAATAGAAACTGAATGTAATGAAAAATGAATGTAATGAAACCATGCACACAACAACACCATATTTATGTGGAAAACCAAATGAGGGAAAACCCATGATGAGGATTAGCTCACAATATAAAGAATTACAAAATCGAATACAAAGGCTCACTGCCAAGACAAGTCTTGTCCAATGAGAGCTCACTGTCTTGACATGACTTACTTGTCCAAAGAGGGCTCAATACCCAGAATTACAAAGAAGATAGAAAAGGATTGTCACAGAGAGAAAACTATCTTAATGCAATGAAGATTCCACCACAATCTTCTCACACACTTGGAGTCTCACATGAAAGGTGTTGAATGTCTTTAGCTAACTACCTTCAGAACCCTAACATGAAATTTGCACTAATATGCTCAAACACACACTATATCGCATCTATCTTTCATCTATCTTGCCTATATCTTGTCTCTCACTAACATCTCAACTTGTAATTATACCATCTTCAACCTTGAAACCAATCAAAGGCTAGTCATACATCATTTATATCTACAAATTCAAATTAGGTCGGTGCCAAAATATTCTACAATGGAATTAGAATGAGGGTGACCCAAACATATAATTAATGAGGATCTAAATAAGTCCAAAAATGCCTCAACACGCTTCCACGAACTTTGTAAGTAGTGTTTAACACAAGGTTGGCCAACACCAATGTAAAACATATAAAACAATTAAACACACACATCCTTAACACAATCCAATCTTTCCAAACAACAAATTTTACTTGAACACAACCTCAACTTACTCTCAAAACTAGAAGTCTTGAAACCAAAGTATAGAGAAATCTAGAGAAACTATATTTCTCCCAGACCACAATTAGACACACCAAAATGCACAGTTCACATACTGGTGAAGATATATTGCTTTTTACAATGATCCAGTGACCCAAATTCTAGATCTAGCAACTCCAACAACCATGAACAATACCTCAAATTTTTAAAAGCATAGTAGCAATATGGTGCACATATCGAAGCAAACACTAAATACCTGTAGACTTTCTTTATTAAAATTTTCTCAATATCCTTGACATATACAATCAATAACCAACTTCCATGACATAGTTGACATCAATGACAACAAAAACTAGTTGAAATCAATGACAACACCTTCATACTTGCAACACAATTCATATACATTATTATATTATATCTATCTATCTATATCTATGAGCAATTATGACCCCGAAATATCAAATCCCTATATCTCTTGATTTCTTCATCTTGATTATGTTTCCTTTTCATCTCTCTCTCTTATTTGATTGTTTCATGATGTTGTGCTACCTATGTGTTGTCCCTCGCATTTGCAACAATATTTTGATGATTACATCCCATCATGTGTCACGGGCCACAACATCACTCTCTTCTCTCTCCTTAGGATGTCATATGCCTTTGTTTTCAGCACAGATGATCCTAAGGGGGGGCTATCATACTGCTTAAATTTTCAAAGAGGTGTATTCATTGGCCAACGAATCCCTCATTGAAAACACCTTAGTTTTGAAAAAAATTGCATTTTTCACCAAGAAACCCTAGCACAATTTTTCTTTTGAAATGGATTCATAGAGAAAGAATCTAAAAACTTTCCTTCGAGAAGGGAGTACTTTTTTTGATGAAGAAGTCTAAAAACTTTCCCTTATGAGGGAGTATTCTTTCTTTTGAATTCCTTGATGAAAGAGATCTTTCAAAAGGATTTATGTTGAGATTATGGATGCATAGTCCCTGAAGCTCCAGAATCTTCAATGGAGGACCCTTGCCAAAAAAGATAATCAAACACACAGAAAGTGTTGCAACTAGGCATGCACAATGGAGATTCGATATTGATCTACATTATGAGATTGGATGATAATAAATGTACAAATGCCTTGAATATATAGGCAAAAGAGAAAACCTAAGATGCATGAGATGTTTCCATGCGTCATGATCTAACAACATGTGAAAACATGTGAACCCTATCTAGAAAATTATTAAATGTTGAGATAAGTTCTAGAAGGACAACTCATCTTCTAGAAGGAATCTTATCCCTACAAACAAGGAAGGGGAATTACCCCATTATTAAATGATTTATTTAAGATGCAACCTAGGACTAAATGATATATGACCTAAGTTAACTTATGTTAGTGTAATAATTAATTTAATTACACTAACACCCCCCCATAAGTTCAACTTAGGGAGGAAAATGCAATGATTATGCAAGAAGATGGGTCCCGGCTATGAGGCCATGTTAGGTACCCATATACATGAAGATGCAAAAAATCTCCCACAACCAGAGAAAAGGGGAAAACCCGGAGGGAACAAAACCCCTCTCCAAAAAGGAGATGAAAATGCAAAAATGTGAGATAGGATGGGAAGGATGGAGGACTCCCAAATACCCCCCAAGTACACCATCCATCACATGGATATAATACAATAGCCCCCCCATCAGAGGGAAAGAGAGAGACTATATAGCCATCCCAGAAGATGTGATCACCTGCAAAGATGGTAAGTGTCTAAAGACATAACATAATCCAATGTCAACAAACAACTTGTCTCCCTTTCGAAAGAAACAAAACCAAGTGCAAGTGTAGAGATGCTTCCCATTCCGGATAGGAATTAAAGGAAGGAAGGATGAAGGTGGATGATGATGTCTCTGAACTCTTCTCATGTGTCTCCTTGCCTAATGATGAAGATGCCACAATCAAGGAAGAAGGTGACAAACTAGGACGATGTGGAAACTAATGTTGAACAATATCCAAAGACTGAGATGTGATGAATATGATGGAGACTTGATAGCCCCCCTTGAATGAAGTGTCCTCAAAACCACTAAAATAAGTATGAAGCAAAAAAAATTTCCAAACCACAAGTCTCCTACTAGGAAGAAGAAAATCCAATGGTGGATGCTGAAATAACCTCAAATCCTGAATGGAGTGACATGGGAGAAATCTCATACACAAAATCTCTGAAGAGAAACCAAGTTCCTCCAAGATAGTCTTTGGATTCCCAATCAAGGTTGAGACAAAAGGATGAGGAGACTCAAGAGAAATCTCCAAAGTGTGATCTGAATAGAGGAATGATATCCCCTCAATAATGTTCTCCAAACCTATAGAAGTAGCCAAGTCAGTGATACCTGAAACAAAGCCATCCTATGATGTCAAATCTAGAAAAATGAATGTGTCCTGATGAATGATGATGATGAAAGCCTCAATCAATGAATCTTGACAAGGAATCACTGAATGTGAAGGGATTCCAATAGTCTCTGATGGAGAAGTACCTGAAGGAACCTTTTCAACCTCTTCGAAAGATTCAAGGCAATCAACTTCTTGCACAACAATATCATCGTGGGGTACTTGATCTGAAGAATGATATTCTGAATCATGATCATTGAGGAAGGGTGGAGTATCTGAATCTCCATATATCTCCCAAAGCTTAGCCAAAAGGATGTGAGGACAATCACAATGATCAATAGTATTCAAAACATCACAATCAACTTGCATAGAAGTGATCTCCAAGATAGTTTATTTATTGCAACTCCAAGCAAGTTCATGAATACCTTCACTTGGATGGGGAACTATATCAAACAGATGTGGCAATAAATCAAGTGATTGGAGATGGTGGTTGATCCCATCTCGCCATTGCTTATAGTTTCCCTTGTGCAACATAGCCAGAGAAGACGTACATGCA
This sequence comes from Sequoia sempervirens, assembly GCA_007258455.2. Lineage (NCBI taxonomy): Eukaryota > Viridiplantae > Streptophyta > Pinopsida > Cupressales > Cupressaceae > Sequoia > Sequoia sempervirens. Next base: position 26,037,585 of record VDFB02047230.1, on the reverse strand, counting down.
AGCCCCATAATGAAATTTCTCTAAAAAAAACAAAGACAAATGACCTTCAACAACAAATAGAAGCTTCCAAATATGAAGTGCAATTCAAGTGATGCTACCCAGATAAAAAAATATTTTCCCAAGCTTCAGGATATCCAAGTTATTGAACAAATGCACCAAACTAAAAAAATCAATGCAAGAGTACCTAGAGATCAAACTGATCAAGGGGTCTAAACTGATGAAGAAATCTCTAAAAATACTTCCTGATGCCGCTAGAATTACCAAAATCCAATGAACGATTGTGAAGTTACGAGCCTTTGAGTCCAGATTAGGGTTTTGTCTTTAGTTGGCTATAGATTTTTCTACGAGAAAAATTTCACAGAACAAATGTCACCAATAGAAAGTGCTTGAAATTCCCTTTCTTACGGTATCTCGTTTGTTGATTTTTGATACCTTGGTGAAAAGTTATGATAAAAAAAAAATTCCTATATGTGGCACTTTACAAGCTAATTAGGTGCAAAATTTTAGCACCACGGGCACTAGCACCTAGTCTTTGATGTGACCTTAGAAAAAAGTAGGGCAAAAAAAATAGTGCCGCCCCTTGACTGTCGGATCTCCTGGTCATGGATAGGACCGTGGGCAGATTAGAGGGAGGCGGTGGGGGCTTATGTTCTCCACAATAATCGGTCATCAGCAGAGGCCGGTAACAAATCACCGATGGAAAAGAGTGGGGCATCGGTGGGGGTAAAGAGTTGGTGTGAGCTTGGAAAAGACGCCGACAAGTTCAACGGTTGGCAACAGGTACGTTGATCGCCAGTGGAAGAATAGTCACCAATGTATGAGCACGACCGGGGAGGAAAACAATGGAATGAGCCAGTCTGATAAGTGGGGTTGGCAGGTCTGACAAACAAGAACTTGCCTCCAATAATAAATGTGGCTGACAATGATTTATTCTACAGAATTTTGACAAAAAATATTTTTTTTGATATGATTTTTAATATTGCCTAGTCGGCAATTAAAAATTAAAAAAGACTTTAATAATATATTTATTATGCAACAAAACTTTGATGCCGATGGAGTAAAAAACCACCAAAATTTTAAGTAAATCAAACCCCAAATGTTATGCCGACAGATGAAAAAATAAAGCCCATAGATTTTAAATAAACCCCATAAAAAAGATGATATAATATGTTGGCCAATATATAAATATGTAGAAAAAAAATGCCGATAGACCAAATATTTGATGCCGACCAATGATTTTAATAACAGGTCACTCAAATATATATATTTTTAATTTTCCAGCAAACTATACAAAGATGCCAAAATATTTTTTGCCAAATATATATAGAAAATGCCCAAAGTTTTTTTTTTTTAAAAAGGTGCCTGCAACTAATTTTTTTTTGCCTCAGAGGACAACTGACTGGGATGATTTTTTGCTGCAAATTGTATGGATCGTACGATTGATTTTGCAAACCCAAATACCTCTGATGGCTCCTAGGTTGATGTATCTAATTTGATGAATGGGCAGACAATCCTAGGGTTTCGAGGCGTTCTGAAGAAAATGGCGAGCTTAGATCTCACTCTATCTGCTTCATAAATCAGCTTGGTCCTTGGGTGGAGTCAAGTAGCCTTCATTGGAAACCTTCAATCCTACAAGAATCTCGCACACCAAATTTCTTGATCGAGGGTTGATGTTTCACTGGACAAGCTTTGATACCATGTTGAGATTATGGATGCACAGTCCTTGAAGCTCCAGAATCTTCAATGGAGGACCCTTGCCAGGAAAGATAATCAACCACACATAGATTGTTGCAACTAGGCATGCACAATGGAGATTCTATATTGATCTACATTATGAGATTGGATGATAACAAATGTACAAATGCCCTGAATATATAGGAAAAAGAGAAAACCTAAGATGCATGAGATGTTGCCATGTGTCATGATCTAACAACATGTGACAACATGTGAACCCTATCTATAAAATTATTAAATGTTGAGATAAGTTCTAGAAGGACAACTCATCTTCTAGAAGGAATCTTATCCCTACAAACAAGGAAGGGGGAATTACCCCATTATTAAATGACTTATTTAAGATTCAACCTAGGACTAAATGATATATGACCTAAGTTAACTTATGCTAGTGTAATAATTAATTTAATTAAACTAACAATTTCCTGATACTAGAATCATTTGTGAAAAATATTTCCTTTCAAACAAAACATCCCTTGAGCGGACCCCTCTCTTTTGAAGGGTTCCCAAGGGACCCCTTTGAAATATTCTTCTTCCATTATGGACTATCTATATGACTGTTTGTCTACCTTCATGGATTTTTTCTATCTTACATGTTTTTTTTGTAGATTAACATGTTTTGCAGGACTGAGCACCTTTGAAGTTACTTTTTCAATCAAGCTCGGAGGACCGAGCACCTCAATCTTGCATTGCAAGACCAAGCACTTGTAAAGACCTATCAGAATCTACAAATCCTTTCACATCTATCCTCCATTAGGACTAAGCACCTATGTCACCTATATAGGAACAAGCACCTACAAAGCGTTTTTTTCACCTTCTATAGGTTTGAGGGCCAATAGTGCATTTGTTCAATTCTCCTCAAGATCGAGTACCTGTGGAGCTATCTCCTCTTCCTAGGCATCCAAGTGTGTTAGATTGTGGTCTACTTCCTCGATGGTTAAGGTATGCATTCCTCATCTTTCCCTCTACTTTATCATGCATTCACTAACACTTATGCTCACTAAAGTGGGGGAAAAATTTAATAGCATGAATTTGCACCCCTTGCTAATTCCACATTTACATACCTCCTACCTTAGATAATTAAGTCTAATAATGCATTTACATGCTCTTCATCCATTTTCCATCCACTTGACAACTCGTTTTCATGTCGGTGGGGAATATTTTTCCATCCTAATAGGATTCCCAGCTCTAGAATCCATAGAGGCATTACATTCCATTGGACATGAAGTGTAACATCTCTTGCCCTTCAAACTGACTTTGAATGGCTCCTTTGCCTCCATTTTCACATTCAAATGACTATCTCTTCCATTCTTTCCCTCTCTTTGAAACTCTCTCTTGATCTCTCTTTCTTCACTTTGGTCTTCTACACTCTTCTCACAACATTCTCAAGCTCTACCACCCCCATTGAAGTTGCAAGTTGATATTTTGTTGGCTCACTCTCCTCGTTGTTGTGGCAACGTTGGTCTTTGAAAGCTTATGAGCTCACTCCTTCTCCCATTTTTCTTGAACGAATGTGGATAAAGGACCTATTTGAAGTGGAGATTTAGAAGATATCAACTTGTTGGTAGGAAGGTGCACTTTCCTCACACTTCTTTGTTATTTTGTAACTAGACTTGTTCTTAGTGTTCCTCCTGATTATTCTATTATTCTACTGTTATGTATTTCTATAATTACATCAAACTATACCATTTAGGTCATTAGTAAGTCTCCATTAGTTCTTGACTATACTTTATGATTTCTATTTGTACAGATGCTAGTGCCTCATTGAGATGCCAGTGTGCCATGCTGTCATCCAAGTCCTACGCCATAGTCCTCTGGTAGTGAGCTACCTAAGTTACAGTCTAGACTCTAGAAACTTTCTCACCTAACTTCCTAAAACATTTGGGCTTGTTAAAGGATAGAAACAACCTAGTTTTTCTTCCTTTCAGCCTCTAAACCATAAACTCTCCCAAAACATTCTATTAGCTTGAGGTAGATCAGGGAAACCTATTGTTCTAGACCCTCCCATGACCTGGGGTCCTGAGCAATCACTCCCCCTCCTCTAAAAGGAGATTCGCTATTAAGAACACATTGGTTTTTAGAGAATACATAATATCAAACTCATCATAGAGGGATCATCTAAAAGTTTCCCTAAAATAATGAATTAAGGTCTAGAGAACAATTAGAGGATAAACCATTTAATATTGGACTCATGATCCTTATCACGTGTATGCGAAAATCTACAAATTTTTATAATTAAAATATTATAATAAGTTTTATATAATAAGATTATTAATTCCAAATGAAAGAGTAGATTGATGTTGTTCTACTATAGAAGAGTGAATTCAAAGATATGAAAAGTACCATATAATGTTAATCTAATAGATAGTGATTTGAGAATTTGACAATGACATATTTTTATGATAATTCACATACAAATAAAAACAAAAATAAAATTTAATAATAAAAATTGAATATCCAAACTTATCCTTTAAATAATTATCCTATACTTGTCCCCCTTCATTTTGAAGGGACTTTAAGTAATTATCCATTATGTAAAGAAATTGTACCAGTGGCAATTTTTCTAAGAACTGACATATAACTTTCTTTATATACTCTTTCTGAAGATTTCCTTACTCCTAAGAATTTAGCCGACACATTGACTAGAACTTCCTGGGTCTTTTAAGATCTTCTATTAATTATAGTATATAGTCATGACCATGGATGCAAATTTTAGAATTTATCTATAACAACAAGTTATATAAAAGTTGTTCAATGAGTAATGAGTTGATTTTTGTCTATTTTCTTTTCAACAACAGAATTTTCCAACTTTTGGTTGATTGCTACTGCAATGAGTTCATTTCATACAATAATCAAAACTCATTCTCGAAGTTAAAAAGGCCTTTCTCAAATTCTCATTATTTTTTGGAAGAAAATAATCATTCAGGTGTTCTAGAAACCATCCAAATCTATACATTTGAAGGAGAAACATCTTGGTTTTACAACTAGGCTCTAAATTTGATGGCCACATGGTTGTATTTATTTATTTTAATCGTAATATGTAGTATTAATTGTGAAAATAATACATATATGAAATGAATTTTTTGGATAGATTGATACAAATTATATAAAATCATATTTCTAATTAGATTGGGTAAAAGTTAATATTTGAGTTGTTTATTCATAGATTCATTGAAACAATAATTAGTCGAAGTCATAGGAAATACATAGGGCCCTTTCTATAGCTACAAATTCCCCATCCCATTTAGGGATGGTGGTGATGATAATCCAATATACCACACAATAAGACTACAAAGGGTATGTACAAATATTTATCCTCACCTAGGCCTCAAAATTGACAAAGGTTGGACATGGTTATATGAAAGGGTTCTGCATCAATGCTTCTTAAATGATATCGTGGGATTATGGATATGTCCTTAGAGCTCCACATTTTAGTACAATAAAGTAAGGATATTGTATTTGTCTTTGAGTACTCTATGATTCACACACTTGGGATCTATAGTGGTCTACATGTCAAACTTCCTTCAAAGACTACTAGGGTATTGTATGGAGTAAATTAGCACCCCTCTTGCAAATTCCCCTTTTACACCCTCCACCTTAGGAAAATTAAATACAACCAAGTAATTCCACATCCTCATTCCATACCCCATCGACTTGGTGCTTGTTTTTTAGTGTCAGTGGGGGAATTTCTATCAGGGACACACTTGTGGCACGCAGACGTCTACACAGTGTGCTATCATCCTAACAAGATTCCTACTTCTAGAATCTGCAGAGGCATTACATTCTCCATTGGCAATGAAACATAATTCCCCTATGCCTTCCTACCGACCTTTGAATGGATCTTTTCCTCCCAAACCTTCTTCAAATGGCTATCCTTCACTTTCATTCCATCTTCTTCACACATTTGGGGATCTTCTTGGTAATTATTTAGATTCTACACACTATTTCAATCCTTGCAAATTCAAGCTATTTGCTACAATATTGGCTTCACCATTCCAAAAATCACAACATTCTTCACATCTACCATACAAGCTACAACTTGGTGTCTTGTGAGACTGCTTTCAACATTGTTGAGGATACGTCGACTTTGTCATAGTTGTAGACTTGCATTCCTCTCTCATTGGCATTGAGTTCCTTTGGTCGAGGGTGGTAACACTTTTTTATTACCACTTTGTTGTTAGATTTGAGTAGCTTAGTTCCTCTCATTGTGCTTGGTTTCATTTCCATACTAGAATTGTTTTCTTTATCATATTTCTACATATCTATCTATTTGGCTATCTATGGAGGTGGAAACACCAAAGCGGGGGTTTGACTATGAGAAACCCCTATATAGCCCCAACATTTTTCCCATCTTGTCTATGTTTAGGTACTCATTTGTGTGGAGCTTGCTGGTGAGCTATTGAATCTTCATCACCCTAGTTCTTATCTCTCCTTTATTGTATTTCTCATTATTTTCATCATTCTATCATTTAGCATTTATGTCATTACGTTAAACCTCGACCGCTAAGATGTTAGTAGGTTCTCTTTTATTTTGACTATCCATTTGTACCTTCTATCCGTATGGACACCAATGCACCTATGAGACACCAATGTGCCACACTGTCATCCCTGATTTGTGATGCTATCCTTTGGAAAATAGTTGTCTAAGGTATAGTCTAGATTCTAGGAACCTGCTCATTTAGTCTAAACCAAACTTTCAAGTTAGTAGAGTGACATAATCACTAAGAGTGCTCTTCATTCTCTATCCTTGAATTAAAAAAAAATTCCAACTTGAGGTAGATTAGGGCAGCTTTCTACTCTCAACTCTCTGTGACCTAGAGCCTTGGTGTGGTTGGTCCCCCTCTACATTTTGGTGAACCCAACGTGAACGTCTATCCATTTCTTTGTGTTGATACTTTTTTCCGTCGCACTTGATGACCATTGTAGACTTGGATGTTGTGAGGTTTTATGAGCATCACAACCCAGTCTACGACCTCTAGGTATGTTGTTGGGATAAGTATACAAATATTACAAATGGAAAAGATGAAGGTCACTTTTGGCTTTACCACTGGTTTTACCACAAGCTTTATAGACGAGATGGGTTTTATTGATGAGACCGATCATGTACCCACTCCTCCAACATCCCCTATAGCTTTGTTTGTAGATGAGGATGATATTGTGCACATTCATGCAAAAAACCTTCAAGCATTAGACAATAGGTTGTTAGACCTAGGGAATCACTTGGAGAAAGCTCCAAATATGGAAAGAGTTGCTAGGCTTATTAACAAGGTGAGATACATGTTAGGAAAGGATCAGACGGGTGTAAAATTCTTACACGGCTTCACTGATCTAACTGAAACATACGTCCATTTGTATAACACTAGATCAAGTACTACCCAAGAGGTGATGCTCGACACCTATGAGAGACAAATAGGTGTCTTGATACCTACCACATTTGTATGCTTGGCCAAAATAGGCCCCTTGATCAAAATTTCCTCTACTCCTTAGCAACCCCACAAAATCAAAGCGAGTAGAATACCCCTTGGTTTTAGCTTCACCCCTCCTACTGCCCTTGGTGGTGGAGGCTCTAATGGAATAAGTGGTGGTGGTTTTAGTAGCGGTGGTGGCTCTAGTGAATGCCATGGTGGTGGATCCAATGAGGGCAACATTGGTGGTTCTAGTGTTGGCTCTGGCGGTGATAGCGATGGTGGCTCCAGAGGTAGTTTCGAAGGTGGTTCTAGTGGTGGTGATTTTGGGGGAGGTTCCATTGGAATTTTGTCATCTTCAGACCTTATTTTAAATGATCCCCTTTATAATATGGGACATATGCAAAAATAGCTAGTAAATCTATCTCAGGTTTCTTCCCAACCTATCTTTCAACCCTTCTTTTGACATAGCCCATTTTTAGTGACAATTTTGAGCACTCCTTTCCCTTAGGGAATGGAGATTCCTAAGTTTGAAAAGTATGGTGGTAAGGGATATCCACAGACACATGTATCAACTTTTAATGCCAAGTGTATGAATTTATTTCACCATGATGCTCTAATGGATAAGCTTTTTTGTCATTCTCTCAAGGATATAACACTCAAGTGGTATTGCTCCTTGCTTGATAATTCTATATTTTCATTTGACCAGCTCATCAATCAGTTTTTTGTCAATTATAGGCTAACATCAGCCCAAAGATGACCTTCTTAGATCTTGTCCAATGTAAGTAGGGAGAGCACGAGAAGATAACTATTTTCATTGCGTGATACCAAGTGATCTTTACACAAATCTCGTACCTACTATTTGACTCAAATGTGTAGAAGGTATTCATAGGAAACCTGCAACAAGCTTGGTAAGAGAAATTTTCCTTGATGAAGTATCCTTCTTTTGTACATCTACGTGTTTCGTTGTGGGAGTACTAGCAAATGGTGGTTTAGTTTGGGGAATCCTCCTTGCACTCCCATTGCGAAGGAAAATCTATAGTGTCTATTTCAGGAAAAGGAAAGCCTATTGCAAGTGTAGTTGCCACAACTAATGATCATGGACTTAGATGCAACAATTTTTTTATGAAATTATCTGAATCTTATTATTCTATTCTACAAAAGTTATTGAAGGATAATTTGTTATAATATTATAAAATCCTTAGCCTTTGAAGGAGCCTTATCTTGACTGATATGATGGAAATACTTTTTTCCAGTACCATCATATTCATAGGCATGATATTTATTATTTCATGTTCCTATGTCATGAGATACAAGACCACATTGATGATGGTACCATCCATCTCGATGGAAAGAAGAAAAAACACAAATAAGTCAGTGGTCAAGGCAAATAGCGAGTTGCAGATTTATATGGACCTATTTCCATCTCACTCTATGAAATTGATTATTGAACCTTCTAATGCTTCTCCTAAAGCCTTATCATATGTTATTGTGGTATCATTCACTCCTACTCCTCCCCCACAACCTATGATTGGCCCACGAGATGTGATTGTCACCTTGCAGGACATGTCTTTGAATAACAATCCCTCTCCCCTATACATTCCTACTCACCTCAATGGAAACATTGTGACAGGAGTCCTAGTTGACCTCGTGAGTCAGGTGAATGTTATCATGGAGAAGACTTTGTGGCTAAATTCATTACAAATGAAAGAATATGAGAAAATGAAATCCTTTATACGTATGCACAATAGTCTCTCTCTTGCATCGTATGGATCTATAACTCTTTCCATCCTAGTAGGACCTATGGCTATGGATACAACTTTCGATGTCATTATAGAATCTGATCTATTCAAGGTGAAGTTGAGCATCCTGTGGCTAACTTCCATGAACATAATTGCTTTCATTATTCATAAATTTTTTAAGTTCTCTTATGAAGGTGTCATACATGTTGTGCATGACACTGGATATTAGCCATTGGTATCCTATGGGGGTTACTCCTTGGATCATTTATTCCCCACCTCGATTTGCTCACTTCCTCCCATAATGGACCTACTTTATCAAAATTATGTAAAGTACAAAATTGGGGGCAAAGCATAGCCGAAAGTGACTCACTCGATAGTGTGGCAGCAAGCTACCTCTTCCTCTTGAAATGGAAAGGGGAAGCCTTCCCATGCTTAGGGCCATGCCTCTACCTCCCTCCCTATAGAAGAACTTTTGGTTACTACTCTTGGTTTGCACATAAGGAGTTTGATGGCGCCATCTTGGTGAAAATCCAAGTGTCGAGTATCCAACCTTCCCATCTTACCCATGATGCCTTAGCCCATTCGATATGGTAAGGGGAAGGGCCCCCATGGGGCATCTTCTATGTATCAGCCTTCTCGGCCTCTGACTACTCCTACCTCTTAGGAAATGAATGGGAAGATGCCTATCATTGAGGCATTGGAGCCAGCTCCCCCCACTATCATTCCATTATCTTCTCAATCTCTCTCTCTTACTCTTGTCCAAGAATCCTCCCCTCCGCTAGAAGTGATTGTGATGGATACACCGATGGTCAAACATAAGTCTTTCATTCCTTCTCAACCTATGTCCTCTCACTCCTGGAGTCATAGAAACCGACTTACATGTGAGCACAAGCATTGGAGAAAGGATCTAGCCACTGAGTAGGCCTCCCTACAAAAGATGGAAGAGGAGCCGATAGCTTTTGCTTTGGCACCTTCCACTGTGTCCTCCTCTCTTATCTTATCTACTTTAGTTCCTTTTGGTTTATTTTTGCTTCAGGCTCCTACCACAAGCATAAGCTATCCTCATTCAAAGAGGTTTATTGCTCCTTCAATTGAGCCATGCCTTTTGATGTCCCTCCACAACATCCCATCATTTTCAAAACTCGTGGACATACTGAATACCTCAATGGTGTCTGCCATAGTTTTCTCCTCTTCCTTTGCACCCTCTGCTTCATCCATGGGGATTCACATCCTCTAATGAAGTGGAAGATGGAGGATGACCCACTAGTAATGGTTTTCAGAAGAAGGGTTCACCTTCTTCGGAGAGTCATTCTATCCTAGTGATGGAAGAAGACATGACATCCCTAGAGTTCATCACTACTCTTGAGTCATTCGATGATCCTAGCAATGGATCTCAGGCGCTGCCTCCCTCACCTACTGATTTGACGCATGGAACTCATGTGAAGTGCATGTTTAATTCTATGGATGAGGTCCCAAACCTATCAATGATCTTTGTGAAATTGCTCACATTTACCTCACAAGAACTGAGTGGAGAAGACCACGAGGGGAATTCTTCCTTGGCTCTTGCTATGGGAGGGTCATAGGGTTTCCCCTTGATATTCCAACCTTACAAGATCATCTTCCCTCCCCATACAATGATCTAGATTGGGATAACGATGACCTATTGGTTGATGAGGACTAGGGGGTGTCTCTTCTTTACCTATAGATTAGTGTGTGTGTGTGTTTGTGTTCCCCTATCCTTGTGTTATGTGTTCCTAGATGACCCTTGTCACCCTTGTAGGTGCTTGGATGCAGGAGTATTTTTATGTTGTAAAAATTATTCTATTTTTCACATCATTCTTCTTTTTGTCGTGTATTGATTTTTGACAATTGGGGACAATGCAAAGTGTTGGGGGCATTTAGTCCTCCCTTCCATGTTGACCCAATTTTTATTTTTTTTTTTAATTTTATATTCATGTGCCTTTCTTCATATGGTCTGATATAGTAGGGGGTTGATGATAGTTCATTTATATATTATTATATCTATTTATCTATATTTATGAGCATCTCTAACCCTGAAATATCAAACTACCTAGGTGTCCCTTGTTTGTAATATTATTGTCTTTCTTTGCATATTTCTCTCTTCTTTGCTTATTTCGTGATGTTTTGGTGCTCATGTGTTGTCCCTCGCATGTGTGACAAAATTACCATGGTTACATCTCGCTATTTTTTGTGGGCCACAACATCACTTTTTCATTCTTGCTTTTATCTCCTTAGGATGTCACATGCCTCTATGTTTGGCATGCACCATCCTAAGGGGGGGTTGTCATGTCACTTTGAGTTTTAGAGAATGCATTTGATGGCTAATGAATCTTTTCTTAATAATCTTCAAAATATTTTTCAAAAATCATATTCCTCAACAAAGACCCCTAGCGAAATATTTTTGTCTTTCATCATGGGTTCGTAAGGAAAGAATTTGAAAAACTCTCCTCCGAGGAGGGAGCACCTTCTCCTGCATGTGAAGTTCTAACCTTCCCCTTGTGAGGGGTCATTCTTCCTTTCAAATTCCTTGATATTGAATTGATTTACAAAAAATACTCTTACACTTTCAAACTAAGTGTCCCCTGAGTGGACCCCTTTTCTTTTGAATGGTTCCCGAGGGACCCCTTTGAAAAATTCTCCTTCAATTTTTGACTGTTTTCTTTCTTGAATGCATGGATTTTTTTTTCTAACATGTTTTGTCCATGAATTAACATGTTTCTTTGCAAGTGTGCCTATAAAGCTGCTTTCTAGTCTGACTCTACAAAATCCCCTCACATTGGGCTTCCTTCAAGAGAGAGTACCTTGGAGCACCTTCTTTGCAAGTTTGAGGACCTGTGAAGCACTTGCATCCTGCAAGATTTTTCCATCATTGGTTTGCAAGCCTCTAGTGCACTTTGTTCGAACCTACTCAGGAGAGAGTACTAATGGAGCCATTTGCTTTCCCTACACTTTTTAGCTCACCATATTGTGGTCTACTTCCTTGGTGGTTTAGGTATACATATCTAAACTCTTTCAACCTACTTATTGAACACTCATTGGCACTCATGTTCGCTAAAGTAGGAACAAAATGTATAGGAGTGAATTTTCACCCCTCTTGCGAATTCCCCTTTTACACCCTCCACCTTAGAAAAATAAAATCCAACCAAGTAATTCCACATTCGCATTCTGTACCACATCCACTTAGTGCTTGTTTTTAGTGTCGATGGGGGAATTTTTGTCAGGGATGTGCATGCTACGCATAGATGTCTATGTGGTTTGCTACTATCTTGACGAGATTCATGCCTTTGGAATCTGTAGAGGTGTTACATTCTCCATTGGTGATGAAATGTAACGCGCCTTAACCTTCCTACTGACCTTTGAATGGCTCTTTCCCTCCCAAACCTTCTTCAAATGGCTATCCTTCACTTTCATTCCATCTTCTTCACACATTCGGGATCTTCTTGGCAATTCTTGAGCTTCTACACACTATTTCAATCCTTGAAACTTCAAGCTACTTGTTGCACTATTGGCTTCACAATTCCAACAATCACAACATTCTTCACATCTACCACAGAAGCTACAACTTGGTGTCTTGCGAGACTTCTTTCAGTGTTGTTGCAGCTGCATTGACTCTACCATAGTTGTAGACTTGCATTCCTCTCTCATTAGCCTTGAGTGCCTTTGGTCAAGGGTGCTAACACTTTTTCATTACTACTTTGTTGTTGGATTTGAGTAGCTTAGTTCCTCTCGTAGTGCTTGGTTTTATTTGCATTCCAACATTTTTTTCTTTATCATATTTCTACATATCTATCAATTTGGCTATCCGTGGAGGTGGAAACACCAAAGTGGGGGTTTGACTGTGGTAAACACCTATACATCCCCATCATTTTTCCTCTCTTGGATATGTGTAGGTACACATTCATTTGGAGTTTGGTGGTGAGCTAGAATTCTAGTGGGTTGAATCTTCATCACCCTAGTTCTTATCTCTCCTTTATCATCTTTCTCGTTATTTTGATCATTACGTCATTTAGCATTTTTTTCATTACATTAAACCTTAACCACTAAGATGTTAGTAGGTTCTCTTTTATTTTAAGTTAATTTTGTACCTTTTTTCTGTATAGACGCCAATACACTTGTGAGATGCCAGCACGATGCACTGTCATCCCTGATCTATGTTGCTATCCTATGGTAGAGATCTATTCAAGGTACAGTTGGATTCCAGGAACCTGTTCATTTAGTCCAAACCAAACTTTCAAGTTATTAGAGTGACAAAAGCACTAAGATTTCTCTTCATTCTTTATCCTTGACTTAAAACATTTATCCAACCTGAGGTTGATTAGGGTAGCCTTCTACTCTCGGCTCTTCATGACTTGGAGCCTTTGTGTGGTTGGTCCTCTCTCTATAGGTACGTATATAGAACTATGGACCCTTTAACATTTTTGGCAGCCTTTTCTTCTTCATTATAATTCTCAATTCTACATGTAAAGATGTTACGCCCCTATAAAAAAATGAAAAATAGTTAGGTAACTTGGGCATTCCCTAAATCCTACTTCCACACATTGTGCAAAGATCACTCTCCCCTTCAACTTAGTAAGGTTTATTGTGGTTCTTCTAGTGTACAAAAATTGAATTGACAAAGGAAAGGATATTTTTCCTTATCAAATGATCTTGGAAGCACTACACTTAGATTAACTATCCCTTTTCAATAAAGGAATCTAATCTATTGATTTTCTAAATAGATTATGCTAATAAATATAATGTATTTTAACTATGGAATATTATAGTTGCCTAAGAAAGCTGAAAAATCTATAAAGGAAATGAATTGTTGTTGTTTAATAGAAATAAAACAATAGAATTGATAAAATAAAAGTAGAAGTAGAAATTAATGGAATAGCAGAATGTAGCATTTAAGTATGGATATCTCTAGATTGGATGGTAGCACTAACTGGATGTATGTTAGTGTGAAACACAATATTCAATATGGTGAATGCATCCAAAAACTTAAATATTCCCTAGAAAATGTTACCTATTTATGCAAATATATAACTTAATTATGCCAAGTATACCACCAATGATCTAGAAAAATAGGAATAACAAATATTTAATTAATCTATAGCAATATAAATGGAATAAAATATTCAATGGTTGAATACCTTCTCTCTAAAAGAAAACATATACTTTCACAAGACAAAAAAATTAGGGTTGTTTTGGAGTTTGAACCCTTAGGTCAATCCCCTATGTTGGTTTCCCAAGCTCCATAGATATTCAATGTTTAGAAAATGATAAATGAAATAGCATGTACTCATCTCTTAAATTTATCCATTAATAAAAGAGAAACAAAAATACAAATAGAGTGCAATAGAATAAGAATAACAATGCTGGAGTGATGGTAGGTTAGTAATATGATCCCAAGTCCAAAAATCAATAGCAATAAGGATTTATATAATATTAACAATGGGAAATAGAGAAGAAGCTAGAGGAAATCATAGTGAAATTCACCTTCCAAATCTTTGTGAAGCAATTGGAGGAAATACCATTCTTGCAAGGTACATTAATACACTACTCATGAGCTTGATAGAGTGTTGAATACTATTCACACCAACTTCACAAGGGTGGTAAGAGCTCAATAATGTCGAGAATACCTAAATAAAACCCCAAGTTATGTGATGAATCAAATATGACTTAAAATAACTAGAAATATAATTTAAAAATGGGTCAAAGAGAGACAAGTAGTCATTTGAATTCTCTCTAGAGTGGCTACTTGCATGCTACAAGGGTTGATAGGAAAATAAATGCTAAAAATAGTCAATAAAAAATGAAATGTTATTTGAATCTAATGCATCACATGTATGCTTGCATGTCACACTAGTGTCTAAACATTTCTAGCTTAGAAGGGGTTTAAACACCAAGGAATAACATATAAGGATGATGCATATGACATCAAGTTAGAGGAAAATAAAAAATGGGATGCTAAGGTTTTCACACCATGGGGAGAGAACACTAAGGTAAATTACTAAAATGGTTGAAAAAATCATTTAAAAAATGGACACAAAGGTGAGTACACAAAAATATAGTGTGAAATTACAAAGGTATATAATTTTTGGCCTTACATTTTTAATCCACTTTAGCGGGATTATAAAACTATGCTAATATGTATGTTGAAGTGCAAAAAATAAAATAGAATAAAATAAGTACATTATAAAACCAAAAAGGATAATATAGAGGAAACAATGTTCTTGAGCAACGTTATAATGTCTATAGATAGATAACCTGCAAAAAAAATGCATTAGACAACATAAAATTTGCACAAGAAATAAGCTTCAAACAACACATAAAATATGTATAAAACCTAAACACTTTAAAATAAATTTGTCAACATAATCATAAAACCTAAACACAAAAAAAAGTATATTAAAATAAGGATAACACAAACAAAAATAAAACAAAACAAAAGATGAACATATGCAACAAAAAATAATGAAAGAGAAACAAAGAGGCATTTTAAAAAAATACATGTTGCTTGAAATAATGCCAAGTATGGTTCAAAGGCTAGCACATTATGAGGGCTAGTAACTATACATTTATTTCATGAATCATAGGGAATACAAACTAGGTTGTAAGGCAACCATGAAAAATATCTAACAAGGTAGGTCATATACAACACACAAGCTAAAAATTTGTGTTATGTTAAGTGACTCATATGTCAATGAGGTAAGAAATTTAAAGGTTTTTAAGCTAGAAATATACATTATGCTTAGTGGCTCTTATGCTATCAACACTATGAATTGTAACAATAATATGAGGTTTGTGTACGTAATATATTCCCTTTAAAATAAATGAATTAATGTAAATAATTCAATTGAATTGAAGGTGGAAGAGGGAAGGAAGGATTCCTACAAGAAAGAGACATCAAATAAAATGCTAAAACCATGAAATGTACAAATTATACTCATGAAATGACATCACATACCATAATTGTGCTACCTAGAAATGAGAAAGATAACACAAAGGGATTTATAAGACTAGAGTTAGTATATAGTATATAACAAAAATATAATAACCATAATAGGGATGAGAAGAATCATCATCATCCTACAAGCTAATAGAACTATGAAACAAAGGAAGAATGACACATAAGAAAAAAATAAATTTGTGAACATGGCAAAGACCTAAATTTCTCAATACTTTGTATGATCCCCAAAATTTCATAAACACAATAGATGTTATATAGAAGAAGATATTTAGAGAAGAATGATAAAACATTTTATTTATCTTATATTGATGTACCAACAAGGGTAACATGGGTCTTGCATGAGAAACTAAAAACACACATTAAGTATGATGGTGATGATGACATAACATACATGCAAACACATATATACATATGAGACAAATATATGACTCTTGGTATCATATATCAATTTTTTCTCTTTCTAATCTTGATTATAGGGTAAAGGAGGGTGATCTAATAGAGGAATCACTTTGAGATCCATACTAGGAGATTCGCCTACAACTAGATGAAAATAATAAGCTGCAAGAATGACACCCTTCTAAGTATAAAATACATGAGTATCAACAAAATTGTGAATTTTGATGGTCGTGATGAGATATCCATGAAAAATTTAAAAATACAAATTTTGGGAGAAGATTCCTATGAATTACTCTTAGGACCTATTTAATGAATTATAGTTTCTCACTAAATCAACATTAATACAAGAAGTGAGATATGTAGGTGGAGGAGGAGCCTCCACTTCTAAGAGAATAAATGTAGAAGGGATTAAAGGTAGGGGAAAATGAGCAATATGATTATATTTATGAAAGGTGGTATAGGGTGATTCTCTAGTTTATGTTTGGATGGAGTGTAGGGGATATCAATTTCTATATTGGTGGGATAATAAATTAGGAAAAACTTGATGGGAAGTAAAATGGGAAGGTATGAGTGAAGTGAGGGTGACACTAGATATGGAAATGAAATGGGGAATATCCAAGGGATCAAATAAGGGAGAAATATAAATATACATAGGGATAAGAAGAGGATTAGTAGAAAAATTTAGGACTATATGAACCCTTTGATTTTTATATCATTTGGATCTAGAAGAGGTGCACAAGAGGTTGGTGTGGGAAGAAACTTAGCTGAGGAGGGATAGGAAAATGTTGAGAAAGGGATTTAAAAGTAGGGGGTAGTTGAATGAGAGTAAGATGTTCAAGATTGATATCAAATAGGGAAGAAAAATCTTTATCCATAGCACATTTATGGATATTTTGATCTCTCATAAGTTGGTTACATCTAGATAGTGTGATTAGAGACTCAATTAGTAAAGGAGGATGGTCTACTAGTGTGGGTTCTATTATTTCCTCTATTAAAGAGATAGGAGGGGAGATAGAAATAAATACTATAGGTTGGAAAACCATTGGTGCATGAGGAGGACCATGCACCATGCATTTATTTTTACAAACTAATAAAGAGGTAGGCGGAGCAACAAAAGAAGCTATTAGAGGTGAGATATTGGAAGGGGAAGTTTGTGTTAAGAGTAGATTTTTTATTAGAGCTAAGAAGGTAGATGAAGGAATATAGAGCATCATTAGAGGTTTCACAACTATATGAGTAATGAGAGGGTATACAAACAAGAATAAATTTCCTCTAACCATCGATTCCCTTCACTCTTCCATCAGGGAATTGAATTCTGACTCTTCCAAAACCAACTATCTCCAAAGATGAATCACTTGCCAAATACACCTTTCCACCATCGTATTTTTTCATACTTCATGAACCAGTCTCTATGAGATGTCATGTGGAAAGATGCTCCAGAATCAATCAGCCAGACATCATCTGATGCCTGCGTAGCCAAGGCTACAATGAAGGTCTGCATCACTCTGAGAAGAATCATTGTCAGAAGAATACTTCTTCTTTTTCTCCTCTTTACAATCCTTTCAGACATGACCAGGTTGCCCACAATTCCAACACTTCACCTTGGACTTCTTGCCAGGAGACTTTGATCTCCCCTTTGATTTGGATTTGGACTTCTTGTCCTTCTTCTTGCATTTTCTTTTGATCTACCTCTAACAACAAGAGCCTCCTTCGCCATCTCAGAATATTTTCTTCTCATCTCTTCTGATAACAAAGAAGCAATAACATCTTCCATCTTAAAAGTGGATGTCGTACTCCCAATAGCCATCACCAGTGATCCCACGAATCTGGAAAAGAACATAATAACAACATACAATGATCTTCATCAATCTTCACACCCACGATGCTAACTGCAATCAACATGTTGAATACATTCAAATGATCAGCAACAGACCCTCCTTCCTGCATTCTCAAAGTGTACAGATTCTTCCTCAAGAACAATTTATTCACCAAGTACTTGCCTTGATAAATAGCTTCCGTCTTTTCCACAAGGAAGATGCGTATTTTCTTCATGAACATTCAGAAGAACAGTCTTCTAAACGAGCCTTATCGACCCCTTTGATTTTCTATCTGCAAGGTCCCAGTCCTCTTGTTTCATGCCTGTAGGCTTTGTTCCAGACACAACAATCCAAAGATCACGATCAACCAATAGATCTTCCATTTTAAGTTTCCACAACTCAAAATTGCTGCCATCGAATTTCTCAATTTCAATCTTTCCTGACGTGCTTGCCATCTTAACCTGTAATTCGAATTACCAAACTTCTACAAGACTCCCATTGAACATAAATTGACACAAAAACCCAACGTACCCACAAGGATAACATAAATGGCCAGGCTCTGATACCACTTGTAAGGAAAGATAAGGTGCATAAACAACTCTCCTAACGTCTAAACCTTAGGGAAGAATGTAGAGATACTTTTAACTTTTCAATTATTATCCAATTAAGATACACTTGAAAGCAATAATAGAAGAAATAATCATACACATGAACACTAGATTTATGTGGGAAAACCCTTACGAGAGAAAAACCCACCACACCAAGAAAAGCCCCTTTGTATTATAGTAATGGAAATTACATACAGAGATCAGACTTATCTTTCTGATGTCAATTTACAATAGCATAATCCTTGATCAACCTTGTACAGAACATTCAAGATTCAATGCTCTCAGAATCAATTTCATTGATCACTCATCAAGATATTCATCCAACCATTCATCCAACTATTCATCGAACTGATCACAATCTTTAACCTTTGAGTATATCCATGACGCCCATGGTCTGTCGATCTTCCTCTCAGTAATGGACACAATAGTCTAACTTCCAATAGTTCCCATTCAGCTTCTCTGATTGGTCGAGGACAAACCACGTAGGATAGTCAATCGGTCAAAAGCGTTCAAATTGTATCCGCATGTCGGTGAGACACTAACTGTGTCTCCCCGATGCCACAAGAATGATTGTTGTTATCGCCAAGAGTCCTGACCATCAGCAAGACATTATATCGAGTTCACAAGTCACATCAACCTTAGCATTCTCATTGGCAAGAATATCGCCATTCGCTAAGAGATCATACTGAAGTTCACAAGTCACATAGACATCAATATTCCCTTCGGTGAGGCTATCGCTATTCGCCGAGAGATCATAACAAAGTCCTCAAGTCATATCAATGTGAACATTGTCGGCAAGACTTAGGCTATTGTTGAGAGGTAATACCGAGCCCTCAAGTCATATCAAGCACCAAACAGTCGCCAGGAGTCATACCGACAACAGACTACCCCATCATTGAGACAAACATCCATCGCTAAGACTTCATACTGAAACCTTCATGTTATCCAGATGACTCTGAGTGTAGCTATTCGGTGAGACATACCATCTATCACCAAGAAGTCATAACGAGCCTTCATGTTATCCCAAAGACTCCAAGTGTATAACTATCGGCGAGACTTTCCATATTGATAAGACTTCATACCGAAACATTTGAGTTACTCTGATGACTCCAGTCGCCATGAGTCTCCCCGACCATCACTAGGAGCCAAACCATCGGCCAGAGATCTCCTCAAGCAGTGAGAGATAGAAACTATCACAATGATCAACATGTCACAACGATAGGATCCACTTGGTAAGACAAAAAAAAGGTCTTGGTGACCTGAACATTTCACAAGGTTCCATAGTTGTTAGTCGGCCATACAATAAGATGTCACACCAACTTTTCTCTTTCAGAGGTTTCAGCCTGTGAGATTGAGGCACAATATTCCAACAATTTGTACTTTCTACAATATTTCTTAGTCTCTTATTGCAATATCTATATGCTTTGCTCTTAGTAGAATATCCAAGAAAAATTCCTTCATCTCTTCTTGCATCAAACTTACCCAAAGTTTCTTCATCTCTTTTGATATAACATTTTCTTCCGAATACCTTGAAATATTTAATAGTAGGAATTTTTACATGCCATAGCTCATAGGGAGTCTACTATTTTCTCTTGCTTGAACTCGATTGAATACATAAACAACAATATGAATAAATTCTCTCCAATAAACTTCTAGCAAACTAACCTCAATAATCATTGATCTAGCAACCTCTTGAACTGTTCTATTTTTCCTTTCAACGACTCCAATCTGCTGAGGAGTTCTCAGAGTAGATAATTATCTCTTTATTGAACGCACTTCACAAAACATATTAAACTCATGGGTGGTGAATTATCCACCTCTAACAAACCTTAAGCATTTTATCCTCAAATTCACTTCATCTTCAACCATAGCCTTGAATTTCTTGAATCTATCTAATGCATCTGATTTCTCTCTAAGAAATGTAACCCATGCATATCTAGAATAATCATCAATTAAAAGCATAAAGTACCTTTCACCTTGTCAACTTCTCACTCTTGTAGTACCATAGAGATATGTATGAATCAAATCTAGTAGACCAGTAGTAGATTGTTCCTTTGTTTTATAATGACTTCTTGCTTGCTTTCGAAACTGACAATTCCTACAAATAGGATTAATAGGCTCTATAATCCTCAGTAAATCTCTCATGGATTGAATTGAACTAATCCTTTCCAAGTTATCAAAATTCATGTGACACATTCTCCTATGCCATAACCAACTTTCATTAATCTAAGTCATAAAGCATCGTCCATCAACACCCTTAAGTTGATAAATATTTCCTTCATATTTCTTTCCTATAGTAATCAATGTTCTGAATCCTTTTTGAATCTCACATCTCTCATCCTTAAATAAAAGATCATATCCCTTACTACACATCTATCCAACACTCAAAATATTATGCATTAAACCCTTATCATAGTATACATCATCAATATTATACTTTCCATCAAAACTTACTAAACCTATCCCATAAATCTTAGCACCAATATCATCTCCAAGCATAACCAAGCCTCCATCATATTTTTCAAGTTTAAAAAACTTACTCTTATCACCAGTCATGTGATGTGAACAGCCACTATCAAAAACCAAATGGTTCTTTTCTTGTTTAGCATGTGGGGCAGAGATAACAATACCTTCATTTTTCTCCTTCTCTAGAGGGCTTTCCTTCACCTCGTTTTTCAGAATTAGCAGAAGCAGGTTCATCCTTTATAGCCAAAAACAAGCATTCATTGTCATCAAGATATTCATACTTAGAATCTTCATTAGATATACTAGAATTCTCATTCACATAATATTCTATGTTAATCTTCTTTCCTTTCCTTTCTTTCTCATATCTTTTTTTATTCCTCTTAGCTATTTCCGGACACTTTGTAGCATAATGACCTATTTCTCCACAACTGAAGCATTTAAAGGGTAAATTACCTTCATACTTACTGAAGCCTTTCCTCATTATTCTCACAAAGCCTCTATTTCATCAATACTTTTTTCATCCATATCTTCATCTTTTGTAGCCTTAAAAGAAGTTTCTGATTTGCATCTATTCCTCAAACTCAACTTCCTCATCTCATAAGATGTCAAAAATCCCAACAGATCTTTAGTGCAAGTCTTATAATCTATACTATGTTCAATATCACACCTTCTCACTGTAAGCATCAGGGAGAGTTCTAAGAATCTTCTTTACAATCCTAGTTTCATCTACACTAGCACCAAGTCCCTACATTTCATCCATTATCTCATCCAATGTATTTTTCCCTCAATTCAAATATGTTGGTGTTGACATTTTAACATTTAGAAATTCAAATTTAATTGTCAGCTATCAGTAATGAATTTGCATGAGATTAAAGAATTGCATATAAATACAAGTCTTTTTCACCATTTGAAATCCTAAAAAATCTATGAGATCATTGGAGCATCCTAAAAATAATCAAGAGAAAAATAATCAAGATTATTACAAGATTATTTCAGTCAAGCATCATGTTAGCAATGCATCAAGTTTTCATGTAATTTTTTTATGTTTCATGTCTATTTTTTGTGAGTACTAACACTTGCAAGACTTCAAATCAAGCATCCAATTCTCCTCAAAGGTGATGAGTACAATGAATTTAGTCCATCAGGGAATGTAGATCTAAGTGGTAAGTTACAAAAATTATTAATTTGTCACTAGTTTCTCATTTTCCTCTAGCTAACTGAGGGTAAGCACTCTTTTACATCATCATAGCCATTATGGAGTTAGAAATACCAAAACAAGGTTTGAATTAGGAAAGCCCCTATATGACACAAACCTTTCCCCTCTTCCTTATGTGCAAGTTATAGATCTAAAGCGAATTTAGAAAGGATTGAAGACCTAATTGCTCATTCAAACATTCAAACCTTACAAGTCAAAGAATTGGGGAAAGTCAAATTTACAATCAATAGATGAAGTTCTGACACCGAGTCCAAAAAAGAAAAGCCTCAAAGTAGGGACCAACTAAGATCTAAATTCTATTTTTGAAGGTCTACATTCTCATGCCTAGGGTGCTAGCACCCCTATCTAGCTAGATCAAGCCCAAATTAACATGCCAAGTTCCTTTGTGTCTTACTCTGCTACTTTGTATTTTATTTCTAGTTTTTTGTTTTGTGTTTTCCTAAAATAATAACAATCTACTACATTTTCATAGTTTACCTAGGTTCATATTTACATTATCAAATTAATTCAATTAATTAATACTAAATCATCCACCCAAAAAAAGAACCAAATCCTTGATCTATGATTCTTTCTCTTCTATTTAGGATAGTATTCAATTGGGTGTTGAGACCATTTTTGGTTCCTGCCATTGTGATATAGGAGAACGTTTGGTTTAGACCCTAGATCCCCTTTTCCTACATCACAATTTGGTGAACCTGACATTTGTGCACTTTAAAACCTTTCAAAATCTTAATTAGGTCATGTTAAGTTCTAAATATAATCTAAGAATGTCTAAATTTATCATTAATGCATGTATATTTTGTTAAAAAGAATTGAAAAAGTGAAGATTTACATTGTGCTTGTCATTTCAAAAGATACAAAATTTCAAATTTTAGATTTTTGAAACTAGGTTTAGTAAATTATTACATTTTGCAATCTAAAAATTGCATTTGTAATATTACATTGATTAAAAAATCTAAACTTATATGCATAATTGTGTATTACAGATAGAAAAATTAGAGTTTTGTGTACTTTTGGAAATTTGTTTGTTACCATACTTGAACCTCTACAAATTAGGGTCCTTAAACACTATAGCTCTTTTCCAAATTTTACAATTAACAAAAGTTAACATCTTTGTTCTAGGGTGTTAGCACCCTTATCTAGTTAAATTCAAGAAAAATTTGGATCACAGTTTTGTCTTTGTGATTCTTGTGCAGTTTTATGTTTTGTGTTTGCAAATTATTATAGTTTCTATGACTATGATGTGTTTTTCCCTTCATTTTATGAGAACTAAATTTTTTTGACTTTCATAACAAATTTATGAGCTTCACAACCTCGTGTCCCATAGCTAATACCCTTGTGAGACATAGTTTTAGTCCTATGGCTTCCTATGTTGCAATCACAACCAATGTTGAGACCAATTCTTATAACTCTTTCACCCAAGGTATTGCTTCCACTCAATCCATCTTTTATTCCCTCCCTAATCCAACATTACCTATGTCCTTGTCCCAACCTAACACTTATGTGGACTTGGAGGCTACTATTGCCAATGTACCTAAAAACAAACTTAAAAATGGACAATGACTTAGAAGGGCTTCAAAAATTATTAAGTACTGATCCTTTAGCTAGATAAATGATTCCTCTTTTGAATAACCTTAGGAATTTGATCATTGATTCACAAGGGATGGAAGTGTTACATAGTTTATCTCATATAGTATATGTAGATATTTCTACAATGGCTAGTTGTACTCAAGCCTTGAATAATTCTCAAAACCAATTAGAAGAACAAGTTTCCTCTCCAACAACAATTCCTTCTATTCCCACCTTTACACCTCTAATCATAACATCAACAACAGAGTATAGCAATGCTTTAAACTTAAGCTTAGGGCTATCTAGTGGGAATCCTTAAGTTTTTTTCTTCACCTATAACACTTACATATTCCTCACTCCTACCAACACATGCAAAACAATAACTTGAAAATCATTCATAATAGTTCACTACACTCAACACATTCCCAAAGCATGTTGCATGAGTCCAAAGTGCAAAATAGCTACAATCTTCAACATGTTGTTACTCAAATACCATGACACTTAGAAACTTCTCATCTGAACCTATGGGATCGTGTTGGGCCCCTCTACAATAAACTCTCTTATTTTTTACTATATCAGAGGTTTTTTCTTATGGTGGCAAATTTTTACTTGGAGAAAAAGTTGTTAAATGCAAGTAGTTGAAAGTTACAAAGTAGTGCAACTCTCGTTCTGCAACTCGTGTGACCAAAGGAACTATCTCAATGCTTCTGGGTGGGTACGTTTATGCTAAGCATGGTCCTATTTCACACCCAAACATGTTGAATCGATCTGAGCTACATTCAACCAGTAGAATCCCTTAAGAGTCCAAAATGCAAAATGGCTACAATCTTCAGCATGTTGTTACTCAGATACCATGATGCTTAGAAACTTCTCATTTAAGCCTATGTGATTGTGTTGGGCCCCTCTATAATAACTTATCTCATTATTTTACTATCTCAGAGGTGTTTTCCCATGGTGGCGACTTTTCACTTGGGG
The DNA here is from genome assembly GCA_007258455.2 of Sequoia sempervirens. Classification (NCBI taxonomy): domain Eukaryota; kingdom Viridiplantae; phylum Streptophyta; class Pinopsida; order Cupressales; family Cupressaceae; genus Sequoia; species Sequoia sempervirens. Next base: position 26,012,687 of record VDFB02047230.1, on the reverse strand, counting down.
AAAAAATTATCAAATGCAAGTAGTGCAAAGTTTCAAAGTAGTGCAACTTTCATTTTTCAATTCATGTGATCAAACAAAATATTCCAATGCATTCAAGTGGGTATGTTTATGCTATGCATAGTCCTCTTTAGCACCCAAACATGCCAAAACGCTCTGAGCTACATTCAACCGAAAAAATCTTTTATGCGTCCAAAGTGCAAAAAGGCTGTAATCTTCAACATGTTGTTACTCAGATACCGTGATGCTTAGAAACTTCTCATTTGATCCTATGAGATTGTGTTGGACCTCTCTAAAATAACCTCTCTCAATTTTTTCTATCTCAGAGGTGTTTTCCCATGGTAGCAAATTTTCACTTGAGGAAAAAGTCAAATGCAAGTAGTTGAAAGTTGCAAAGTGGTGCAACTTTCATTCTACAACTCGCATGACCCAAAAAATTATTCCAACAGATCCGGGTGGGTATTTTTACACTATTCATGGTCCTCTTTCACACCCAAACATGCCAAATCGCTTCGAGCTATATTCAATTGGTAGAATCCCTTATGAGTCCAAAGTGCAAAATGGCTGCAATCTTTAGCATTGTTACTTGGATACCATGATGCTTAGAAACTTCTTGTCTAAGCCTATGAGATCACATTGGATCCCTCTACAATAACCTCTCTTAGTTTTTGTTATCTCATAGGTGTTTTCCTGTGGTGGAAAATTTTCACTTGGGAAAAAAACTATCAAATGCAAGTAGTTAAAAGTTTCAAAGTGGTGCAACTTTCGCTCTATAAATTTTTTGACCAAATGAACTATTCTGATGCATCTAGGTGTGTATGTTTATGTTAGAAATGGTCATCTTTTACGCCCAAACATATTGAATCACTTCGAGCTACATTCAACTGGTAGAATCCCTTAAGAGTCTAAATTACAAAATGACTACAATCTTCAACATGTTGTTACTCGGATACTATGAAGCTTAGAAATTTATTGTCTAAGCCTATGGGATTACGTTGGGCCCCTATACAATAATCTCTCTTGGTTTTCAACTGACAAAATCCCTTAAGAGTCCAAAGTGCAAAATGACTACAATCTTAAGCACATTGTTACTGAGATATTGTGATGCTTAAAAACTTCTTATTTGAGCCTATGGGATTGAGTTGGATCCCTCTACAATAACTTCTCTTGGTTTCACTATCTTGGAGGCATTTTCCTGTGGTGGCAACTTTTCGCTTAGGAAAAAAGTTGTCAAATGCAAGTAGTGCAAAGTTGCAAAGTGGTACAAATTTTGTTCTACAACTCATGTGACAAAATGAACTATTCCAACACATATGGATGGGTAATTTTATGCTATTCATGGTCCTCTTTTAGAACTAAACATTCTGAATCACTCCGAGCTAAATTCAACCAATAGAATCCCTTAAGAGTCCAAAGTGAAAAATGACTGCAATATTTGATGGGCTATTACTCAAACATTGTGATGCTTAGTAACTTCTCATCTAATATTATGGGATCATGTTGGACCCCTCTACAATAATCCCTCTCAATTTTCACTATCTCAGAGATGTTTTCCCGTGGTGGAAAATTTTCACTTAGGGAAAAAGTTGTCAAATGCAAGTAGTTGAAAGTTGCAAAGTGGTGCAACTTTCGTTACGCAAAACATATGAAAAAATGAACTATTCTGATGTGTCTGAGTGAGTATGTTTATGCTAGGAATGGTCCTCTTTCACACCTAAACATGCTAAATCACGCTGAAGTACATTTAACCAACAAAATCCCTTATGAGTCCAAAGTGCAAAACGACTGCAATCTTCAACATGTTATTACTCAGATATTGTGATGCTTAGAAAATTTTGGTCTAAGCTTATGAGATCACATTGGTCCCCCCTAAAATAACCTCTCTTAGTTTTTGCTATCTCGAAGGTATTTTTCGGTGGTGGTGAATTTTCACTTGGGGAAAAAGTTGTCAAATGCAAGTAGTTGAAAGTTGCAAAGTGATGCAACTTTCATTCTATAACTTGTGCGACCAAATGAATTATTTTGACATGTCTAAGTGGGTACATTTATGCTAGGCATAGTCCTCTTTTTCACCTAAACATGTTGAATCACTCTGAGCTACATTCAACTGATAGAATCCCTTAAGAGTCCAAAGTGCAAAATGGTTGCAATCTTCAACATGTTGTTTCTTAGATATCGTGATGCTTAGAAGCTTCTCGTTTGAGCCTATGGAATCATGTTGGGTCCCTCTACAATAACCTCTCTTGGTTTTTGTTATCTCAGAGGTATTTTCCCGTGCTGACAATTTTTTGCTTGGGGAAAAAGTTGTTAAATGCAAGTAGTGTAAAGTTGCAAAGTGGTGCAACTTTCGTTCTGCAACTCGTGTGACCAAAAAAAATATTCCAATGCATCCGGGTGGGTATATTTATGCTAGAAATGGTCCTCTTTCGTACCCAAACACACCAAATCACTCCAAGCTACATTCAACCGACAGAATCCCGCATGAGTCCATAGTGGAAAATGGATGCAATCTTTAGTATGTTGTTACTCAAATACCGTGATACTTAGAAAATTCTCGTCTGATACTTTGGGATTGCATTGGATACCTCTACAATAACCTCTCTCATTTTTCACTATCCCAAAGTTGTTTTCTTGTGGTGACGAATTTTTTCTTGGGGAAAAAGTTATCAAATGTAAGTAGTGCAAAGTTGTAAAGTGGTGCAACTTTCGTTATGCAGCTTGTGTGACCAAATGAGTTGTCTTGATGTATCTGATTGGGTACGTTTACACTATGCATAGTCCTCTTTCACACCCAAACACATCAAATTTCTCTGAGTTACATTCAACCGGTTGAATCCCTTATGAGTCTGAACTACAGTTGTTGTCATCGAATAATGCACCCTTGCTAACATGCAAAACTCAACCTACTAGTGAAACATTGGATTTGGATATTCAATATCCATGACGTATGTTTTTTCATGCTCTAGAGTTATAAAACATGATGTGGCAGTAGTTATAGGACCATGTTTCCCAATGATTTGTCATATTAATTCACTCATAGAAAATGGAAGGAGGTTTTTTAACTTATTTAAATGATGAATATGTGAGAAATGTGATAACTACACATGGGTGATGCATCTAGAAATCAAGCTTATATTTTTGTTTATACGCATCTAATATCTTCAGAATATCATTAAAATTGACCTATGCATTGATTTCATTTAATGAGATGTCAAGTGTTGTGATATTAGTAGATGCAAATAAATTTTCTTGGTTGGATCAACAACTATCATGTGTTTTGATACACGTTCATACAAGTTCATAGAGGTATATATATACCTGTGAGGTTTGAAACATCCATTTGTTATATAGATGCAAAATGCAATGATTGCTAAGCTTTAGAATCAAAACCATTAGTTGTTGGATGTCAGCCTCAACCATGAATTAAAAGCAATACATTTTGCTATGATATTTTTTTATGGGAAGGAGCTCTTACAGTTCATTTGAAACCTTTTGGTGTTAAAGTCCTTGCCAATAGACAACAATAGAACTCAAGAAGCATGGAGCATACACGTAAATACATGAAGTATACACATGAATAATGAAGAATACACATGAAAACATGAATTATACATTGGAAGCATGAAGCATACATGTGAATAAGTAAAGCAAAAGTAATTGAAGCATTGGATACAAACCACCCGGAATGGAGCTTATTGGTCAATCAATAGTAATTAATTAAGCATTAGATGTAAATAAAATCCATGCCTACAACATTCAAGTATGCAATTTACACAATACGCATGATAACATCATTCAAGAATGACAGTGGAAAAATAAGATTTTCTTTAATCAAAAATTTGTAAGGCTATACAATGATATATATTGATAGAAGTATATACAATATATCCAAAAAAGCCATATAGGCTTAGTACAAAAGAGAAATGTCACATATATATCGACAGTACAAAACATATGTTCCAAAATGCCACATAGGCATACAACAAATGACCTTAATACATAGTCATTTCTCTCTAGGGGAAAGAAAAATATCCTATACTACCTTCAAAATTTGGCTAGATGGAGTGCCTATTGGTTCTCTTATCTTTTGAACACGCTCACTAGTCCTCCTCTCTTCACTCTGGACCTTCAACTAATACAATAAAAAGTAAAGATGTTAATACATATAAATTGAATTGTGGAATGACATATAACAAAATATAATCACTTACCGCATACATATAGTCATCATGCACATTTACAACATTACCATTTCCATGATCTAGAGTGACAACCACCTATAGAAACCATCAAGATAGAAATTAAACTACATAAAAGTAACGTGAAAATTTTCTAAAATAGAACATAAAAGAGAAAATATAATTATAAATCGACTAATTTGTTGCATACCTCTCTCAAAGGATCAAAATTGGCTATTGTTGAAGCAACTCCATGGTTCATCATGCCACCAACATCACTAGGGCTATTTGATGTCAACAACTGCAAATGAAACAACATATCTAACAATAATATAAAGAAGTCCAAGTATTCCCTTTTATAATTTTCATAAATGAAAGAGTAAATGGTTGGCCTCAATTGATACTACCGTATAGTGCTTATAGATTATAGAATGGTGAAAGTACTAAGTCCACTGGGATTGTCCAAATTCTTGTAATGCTAAATTTTAGTGCTCATTGAGATTCAAATTGCATATACTGATGAACTAATGTTAATGAGTGCATGTTGTCAACATAGTGATAATTCCACAATGAAGTTCACATGAATAAAGTGAGGATTACTATGTTATTAGAAGCTTTCAAAGGGATAATGGAACATACGATGAATTAGGACATGTCTAGTGTTTTACTATAGCACATGAAGTTGGTTGTTGAGGTGTGCAACAGTTATGGAGAAGACAACTTTGGTCAATAATGAGTGGAAGGAAAGATTTCTTCTAACAGTGTATAGGATAAAATTTGGATGGAAGTGCTATAGCATAGAAGGGATAAAGAGACAAGACCGATAGGGGATAATAGAACATATGGTGAAATAATAGAGGGTACAATGGAATGGGAGTTGAATGTGATGGTAGAACATGGGATGGACTAGAATAGATTAATGGGATGGGCTAGGGTGGGATAACAAAATATAGCATGAACTATTAGAGGTTAATGGGATAGGATTAGGAGGGAATAAAGGAACATAGGGTGAATTAGGGAAAGATAGTGGGACAATACCAAGAGGGGATAATGGAACATAAGGTGAAATAAGAGAGGGTAATGGGATAGGAATATAAGGGGTTAATGGAACATAGGATGGAATAGTATAGATTGATGGGATGGGCTAGGATGGGATAACAAAATATAGGGTGGACAATTAGAGGTTAATGGGATGCGATTAGTAGGGAATAATGCAACATAGGGTGAATTAGAAGGTGTCTAGGGTTTGACTATAGTATATGAAGTGTGAACTTGAACTATGTGTAGTAATAATAGAGAAGAGTTATCTAGGATGAAATGTGGATAAAGATGGTATAACATAGAATGGATAAAGGAACATAGGGTGGAACATATTGGATCATGGAACATCTAAGGTGAAATAATAATGGGTACAATAAGATGGGAGTAGAAGGGCATAATGACACATAGGATGGACTAGAAGATATTAGTGGGATGGGCTAGGAGGGGATCATGGAAAATAGGGTGAACTATTAAATGTTAATGGGATGGGATTAGGAAGGAATAAAGGAACAAAAAGTGAATTAGGAGAAGATAATGTGACACAATCAAGAGGGGATGATGGAACATAGAATGGAATAGTAGAGATTAATTGGATGAGCTAGGATGGGATAATAAAACATTTTTAAGGTGAATTATACTAGAGGTTAATGGGAAGTAATTAGGAGGGAATATTAGACCATAAAGTGAATTAGGTGGTGTCTAAGGTTTGAATATAGGACATGAAGTGGGAACTTGAGGTGTGTAGTAATAATGTATTAATATTTCATCAATAATGAGCTGAAGGAAAGGTTTCTTGTAACGATGTGTATAAGATGAAATATGGAGGAAGGTGGTATAATATATAAGGTGTTAAAGATTGGGATATGTGATATAAAACGGTTAAAATATGTGTGATGAAAGGAATGGAAGAATGAGGACATTGAATGGTAAATATAATTAGGATCTCACAAGACCAACAAATGTTTGTGTTTCTCATCAATTTTTTAGATTTGTATACACAAAATTAAGAAAACTAGCTAACATCATTTTACAACACCATTAATAAATAAAGGCTACCTGAGTGAAAGTTTTTGAGGACATGAATTGCAAGGTGTGGAGGTCAAAGGTCCACTAGGAAACTGTTTGACATCCAAAGCATGTTATGAGACAAACATTCAAATATAACATTCAACTGTTCAAATGCATTAATAATATCTTGAATACTAGTTGCATACTTGTGGACTCCACATCGAGAAAAAATAAGGGTCTACAGGAATGGAGCATGTCTCATGAACACTCCGACCCTGAAATTTTATCATATCAATATTCTACTAATTTAGTTATTCTTAAATTTCAAAATATAATTTAATAAAAAAATTAAATGAACTTGCTATATTTTATCTGAGTATCAATGTTGAATGTATTATTCATCAATTCATTTATGAAATCCATCACCTTTTCAACTGATGTAGGTTGTGTAGCTACATCTCAAGCACTCTAATAATCATATGTGTAAACAACACCACAAGAGCCATAATGGTGGGGTGGAGCTCGACACCTAAATGTCTCCTCCACATCAGGCTCTACTAGAGGCCTCACACATTGTATAATGGTATGGGTGAGCAAGCTAATCAACTCTAACATGTCCACCTCTACATTTTCCTTAACAATGGAAGGAACGATGGCATGCTCCACCATGGGTTAGGCCAAGGGTCTTAGTGCCATTTGTGGATTATGTCGTTCAACAAGTCTATCATGTGTGGAGCCCCCACCTCTTCCCCTGAAAGTATAAGATGTCAAAATAATTTGGCATCTTATTGAGGAAAAAATCACAAGAGTTTCCTTAAAATGTATTGTGGTACCTCATGGTTATTGCATGAAGGTTGGTCAAATGCCATCCCCTACCACTCTCAAAATTTATTTTTAATTAACTCATGGTGGAACCAATGGATGGGGAACCTCTTGCATGCATGAGACAAAGGTGCAGTAGTTCTTGGGTCTATAAATAGGGCACACAAGTTGGCTTTTCTAATTTTTTGCAATTTTCAAAGTGAGTTATTTTGATGCTTTGTTCTCCTATAAGGGTGGATTTTGACATGCTTGGTTAATCGTCCAATGAATTGTTTAGTGTCTCTGTTATTGTTTTCAATTTGATTTAGGATATTTTCTTATGTTCCTTGAGGATTCCTATGAATTGATGGAGGATTTTCAGGCTATTCTTGCATAGGAGGCTCTTCGTGAGGGGGTGATTGTGAATTCTCAATTTTTGGAGATGGAGATTCATTCCTTGAGAATTAGAAAAAAAAATTATTAAAAAAACCTATTTCAATATACATTCTAAATCAAATTTGAAATAGAAAAAATAAAAATACATACATCTTTGCAATCTTTGACCTCTTTGACATGTTGGTAGCACCCTCATGAAGAATTGCAAGCTAAGAGTGTAGAAAATGGAAGAGATTTGGTGAGCGTGAGTTGCAAAGTAAAAACCTCCAAGCCAAGCCCTAGGTGAACAAAAAAATGAAGATACAAATATGTTTTTTTGTTTTAATACATCTTTTTTATTTGGCGCACACCAAATTTGGCATCTGCCAAATGACCTATTTTGTCATTTTTTCCAATTTTGCATCAAAATTGTGTCACAGATTGGTGCACTTACCCTACAACAAAAAATTTGAAACTTAAACCAAAGTCAATATAATAAAAAGCCTGCAACATACCTCACACATAGTTCATTATCGTTTTTCATCCTAAATACAATCATACCACAAAGCATCGAAATAACTCACTTTAAAAATTGCAATGCTAAAGGAGATCCTAATAACCATGTGTAAACTTTTATTACCTTGAGTAGTGACTTCATTTTTGAAGATGCGCTCCTAGTGAATCTTTTTCCTAGATCATTAAAAGATATGGCCTTGGATTTTTTTTCATTTCCAAATAACTAAATAGTGTCCTTTATGCAATTAGTTAAGATTATGCTCTGGTAAAAGAAGTAAGAAAATTAGAACATATCTGGTTGCAAGTGCAACAATTGTTGCATATGTACCTACTACTGTAGTCAAAGATATTTTCACACAATAGGAGGTTACAGTCAGAAGATGTAGGTGGGTAAATAGAATACAACCATTTAATATAGATATCTAAATCACACAGTTGGTGAGAGGAAAAGGATTGACAAGATTAATGGAAAAGATAAATTTTGATGCCAATCAAGTGAATCATATTGAAGAAATTGACGTGTCTCATATTTTTGACATCAAACATAAAAGTGTTATAAGGATTTTGTCCATTATTTTCAAAATATGTCATGCCCTGAATGGATGACTAACAACCAAAAAAGAAAACTTAAGTTGTAGGCCATAAAAAATATTATTATTGAAAATGAGTTACGGTGGAGAAACATGCATGGAGTATTGTTGAAATGCATTGATGGTGAACAAGCTTTGGAAGTTTTGACTAAAATGCATCATTATGTTTGTGGTGGTCATTACATGGCCAAAAATATTGCACACAAAATTCTAAGGGCATGAATTTAGTGGCCAACACTATTTAAAGATGCACATAAATTGGTAAAGACATGTGATGCATACCAAAGGTTTGGAGGTAAGTTGAAATTTTTAGGGAACTTGCCTCTTAGACCAATAATAGTGCAAGCACCATTTCAACAGTGGGGGATAGACTTTATAGGAGAAATTTCAAAAAAATCTAATTGTGGACACTAATGGATTTTGGTAGTCACATACTATTTCACAAAATAGATTGAAGCTATTCCTATAAGGAAGGCTACTAGTAAAGTGATGATAGTTTTTTTAATAAAAAAAATTCTGACCAAATTTGGTGTACCTGAGAAGCTAGTATCTAATAATGCAATGTGTTTCAAGTTAGAAGAATTTATAGAATTTTGTAATAAATATGGAATTTCAATTTCATACTCATCCCCGTATCACCCACAAGGTAATGGCGAAGCATAGTCCAATAATAATATCTTAATAAATATCATTAAAAGGGTGATAGAGAAGAACAAAAAGGCTTGGGATTAAAAACTGAGACAAGCCCTATGGGATAATAGGGTGAAAATCAAAAAGAAAATAGGATAATCACCTTTTGACCTAGTTTATGGCCTTGAGTCTAGAATTCCTACCAACAACCTCCTGCAAGTGTATAAATTTATTCAAGAGTATGATGATGATATCACATATGACATGCAATAGAGGATCAATTTTTTGACTGAATTAGATGAAATAAGAAGGGGTGAACAATAAAAAAAATGAAAATGTAACTACATATCAAGAACTTATATAATAAAAGATCTTCTCCTAGAAGTTTGAGATTAAAAATATGATGTTGATGTGGAATGCCGGAGCTCAAGATAAGGGAAAACATGGAAAATTTGGTGCTCTATGGTTGGGTTAATATTTGGTCAGTAATACTTATGGAGAGGATACATATTTCCAAAAAAATTGACTCGAGAAATTCTAGAATTTCTAGTACATGGACAATTTTTGAAGCCATATTTCACATGAGGTATGTTCTTTTCCATGCATAGTGTATCATATGTAAATCTTCTGTAAATAGTATCTAGTTTTGGTTTGGTCTAGTATGGTTTCCCCTACCATGTTTTGGTTTCCTTTTGGTTTTTATTCTCTGTGTTCTCTGATTTGTTCCACAAAAAATTTCTTAGAATCTTGCTTTGTTCATGTTGAAAAAAATCCTTGAACATGAGTGACTAGTAGGACCTATGTGTAGTGTAGAAAAAAGTATCCCTTTTTCACACTTAATTAGGAATTAATATTAAAATTAACTTAATTATTTCATAATTGAGTGTTCTAATATGTACTTCACATATTCACATTAAGTTTAGGGCCCTATTAATTAAAATACACTTAATTGTTCCTTAATGTGGTGTTTTAAAGTGTACCCCTTTACACTTTCACACTTATTTAGGGCCCCATTAATTAATTGAGGTTAATTTTCCTTAATTGGCCCCTTTAATTCAAATCCAAGCCTAATTAATTTCACTTTACGAAGAGGAAACTTGTCATTTATTAATGCCTAAAGATAACACTTCTCATTGAGCAATGTGTGTCCTAGGTGAGTGACCTAGGACCCATTCACCCATTGGTGAATGGGTCCTCACTTATACCTAGGACCTAAATTCAAATTATGTTTTTGGTGGTATTTTAACATCTTCAAATCTATATTCACATGTCATCGTGTGTTATTTTAATTTTGGGAAATTAATGTTACATACCTATAAATATAAGGTCATTTCACTAATTTCATCTAAGAGTTTCTAACTAATCTAATATTTTGATGAGGGAATTCCTATAGCAAGTTTATGAGTTCAAGAGCATTTCAAGGAATTCAAGAGAAAATTTAGCGAAGAATTATTGCAGCAATGAAAATTCAATTGTCATGTCAAAGTCTTCTTGCATCATGCATGTTATTGGAGCTAATATGATGATGTAAGTTTCAAGATCCATTCAAGCATTCAAAGGAATTGTTTCAAGTCAAGATTCAAGATTAAAATCCACATCCATTAAAGCAATTTCATTCAATATGTAGATATAGATTCCAAGGTTCATTCCAGGGTTTGGTGAGTTGTGAGATAGACTTGTTCATTCATCATTTCTTTCATGCTTTTCTATTTCATTTAAAGGTTTAATTACCAAAACGGGGTTTGACCAAGGAAAACCCCCATTCAGCAAAAAAAAAACATTTTTCCCTCTTGATTTTTGTTTATAGATTTAGGTGGAAGAAATCTTGAAGATCTCTTGAAGAGAAAATTTGGAGTTGTCAAAGTTGCAAAAGTTGTCAAAAAAGTTGTCATCGTATGGAAACTCAATTATAGAATTTATTTTGGCTTTTCAAATCTAGAACCTAGGAAAATTGAGAGATTCAAATCTATTGCAAAGGCTCCCAAAAGTTGCAAACAAACCCTAAACTAGGACCCATTCGCCCCTTGGTGAGTGAGTCTTAGGTCAGCTTCAGAAAAGTAGTTTTGGTGACTAGTACACATCATCTTACCCTTCTCTGATCTCTGATCTAAATTTTGGTTCCATTAGTATTGAACTTAATCTTCAAGATCCACTTTATAGATTGCATTTTGGGTTTGATTTTCTATTTTTAATCTTTCTTGCTAAAGTGTTATTTAATTAGGATCCCCGTCCTTGCAGAAAAAGGAAATCTAAAGATTCACACTTTGACTTGATTCACCTCAAGGTTGTTAGTCATTTCATTGTGTGGATCTCATTTCCTAATGAATTGAGGAAGAATAGGTCCATAAAACCCCATTTGATTCCATATTTGGGGTCAAGCCCCATTTTTCCCCTTTTCATTTTGGTGAACCCGACTTTTGGTCGTTGCAATTTTCTAATTTTGGAAGTCCATTTTTAGCCCTAGATCTATATTTTGCATTCATTTTCATTGCATTTCATTCAATTGAATCTCATTTAGGGTTTTTAAGCTTGCATTAAATTTGCATTTCATTTAGGGGTTTTAGGATTACATCTTTGCATTCTTTAAATTTGAAAAATACAAAAAAAAATCAGTCATTTTTCAAATCATTTACATAACATTGCATCATCTTTCACTTACATTTGAAAATTGAATCAAAATTGCACATCAAATTAGGTATCCTAGTTTGTCATTTTGTCATATTTTGCATTTTCATTCAACCTTAATTTCACAGAAAATTCAAACTATAACTCACTTTCAAATTAGAATCTGGAAACCGCTAGAATTAACTCAGAAACTTGCAAAAACATTTTTAAAAAAAATTCACCTATGGCCCATTTCCCCCTAGGTGAATGAGTCCCTAATGCAGGTCATTTCCTGAATTTCTAAGCATTAAAACATCCATTTCTGCATTTTACTTTTTTTTTTTAGTTTTCTATTTCAGTTTGTAGAGTTACTGATACTTGAAATTGATCATATTAAGCTTCATTTTATAAATTTAGTGCATTGTGTGAATTTAAAATTGCATTTACAAATTATCATTTTTAGATTTTTACATAGCATAATAAAAAAATTATCTTGTTTAGAATCTAAAAATTGCATTTACATATTTGCATTGCACTTTACATTCTAGGTTACTTCATTGCATTTCACCTTCTTTCCATTTTGCATTTACATTGAGTTTGTGAAACTTTTATGAGCTTCACAACTTGGTTTCCTATGAGCAATACTATTGTGATACGTAGTTAGAGGCTCATGTCATCCCATGATACACCATTCGCCATGGATATTGGGTTCTCCAACTCTTTCACTAATAGTGTTGACAATCAACCCTCTATGGTTCATAGCCTTCATACCACATTTCCAATGACTTCCCTACCTATAAACAATGTTCATGATGTTGAAACAATGGCTGCTAATGTCCTACAAGAAAACATAAGAAGGATAGATGAAGAAATAGAAAACATTGCTAGTAGTGTCATTCCTACTTTAGATAATGTGAGGAAAAATCTTGAAAATGAACATAGAGATTATGCAAAATCTAGCTCATATTGTTGATCAAAACATCCCTACCATGACTAATTGTGCTCAAGCTTTGGGGTATACTCAAAGCCAAGGTGGAAATTCAATTCATCCTTCCACAACCCTCACCGCTATTCCTACATATAGTAGTACTCATGTTACTTCAACCATCCAACCTACTAACAATGTCAACACTTCCTTAGGTATTTCCATTGGGAATCCTTCTACCTTTGTGAATTCAAATCTCATATCTCCTCAACCATCCCACCTCACAAATATACAATTCGCTTGCCCTCCATGTACATACACCACTCCACCTTATTCACCTCCATCAAACAATACCAACAAAGATCCAATCCTTAACAATTTTTTGCAAAATATGTCATCCCTTCAAAAACAAATTGCCACCTTAAACCAAAACAACAATGGCCAAACGTCACAATACATAAAAACCAATCCATTATCCTTGGAGATATTGAGAACACAAATGTCACAAGGTATAGAGGTTCCTAGGTTTGAGAAATTTAGTGGGAAAGGAGATCTTGTTAGTCGTGTTTCCACTTACACAACCCTATGTAGTGACTTCATTTTTGAAGATAAACTCTTGGCTAGGCTATTCACTCGATCCTTGAAAGATGATTCCTTAGAGTGGTTTTTCTCCTTACCAAATAATTCAATTAGTTCATTTAATGAACTTATTGATTTCTTTTACAACCACTTCCAAATTCACATGGGTCCTAAGATGACCTTAGCTGATTTGATGACATGTAAACACAAGTTTGATGAAAAGGTCATGTATTTCATAACGTGATATCAAATGCTTTGTTCACAAATAAACATTAAGATTCCTGATGCCGACCTTCAGAGAAAGTTTATTTCCAATTTGCAAGACAAAATCCAAACTAAGCTTGAGATGTTGAGATTTCCTTCCTTCACACAGTTGTGCACAACCCTTCGTGGTTATAAGAATTTGGTTAGTAGTTGTGAAGTGAAAACTCCTTCTAACCATCTTGAAAAGTCTGAAACCACACCTTAAACCAACTATCAACCTTTCAAGAAACAAAATAGGGGCTTACTACAACTTAATCCGCCTCAATAAAATCAAAGTGTTGACACCCAAGTGGTTGCTATTAAGATAACAAAACCATATTCCTTTGCAATTTATGCCTCTACCTGATACCCTTCATAATACCATGTTGCAAATCAAAAAATAATTTGATTTACTTACCTCCTATTAGAGCTCCTAATCCTACTCAACCTTTACCTTCAAACTACAAACCAAATGCCTATTGCCATTTCCATTAACAAAATGGACATGGTATAGAACATTTCAATCATCTTAAACATCTTGTGCAAGACCTCATTGATTCTAATCATATCCTAATTGGAGGTGTTAATGATCAAAGGTAATAAGTTTTTGGCTCCTCCTAATCAAAATTTGAAAATCTTTACCAATCCTAGACCTAATCATAATATCTCCTTTGTCAAAGCTAGTGAAACAAATAGTGATGTCATGAATGTTGACACAAATGATGAAAACATGAAAGACAATAAGAATAATCTTATGGATAATTTGATTGCATTTATCGACACTAAACCTTGTAAGGACCTAAATAAGATGCCACTTGATATTTCTTTCTCACAACAAGACATACTTAAACATGCAAATGATGGTCCTCTTTACATAGCTGGAAGAATCAATGAAAATCCTAGTAATGGGATATTAATTGATCTTGTTTGTATAGAGAACATGATCAATGAATAATTTCTATTTGTGCATGCGCTTTATCAAGATACATATGAAAAACTGAAAGCATGGATCAAAACACATAATGGTTTTTCTTGCCCTACAATTGGCTTGATAAATCTCCCTCCAAAGGTTGGACCAAAAGAATTAAATTTCTCATTCATCATCATCCCATTATCAAACCAATTTCATGTGAAGTTAGGCTATCCATGGCTTCGCTCCTTGAATTCCATCCCATCGGTTGTGCATAAATGCTTAAAATTTCCATTTTACAAATGAGATCTTTATTGTGCATCATAGTGACTTTAATCCGATGTCTTCCCATGGGAACTTTTCATTGGATTTATTTTGTCCCAAGCCTATTGAACTTATTAGACCCTGTGAAGAATTCTTTTTCAAATCATATCAAAAGTTTAAGGCAAAGCACATAGCAAAATTATCCCTTATCAATATGCCTCAACCCATAATTGAGCCACCTATCCTTGATGAAACCATGATTGAACCAAAATCCATTCCAAGTATCCAAGACCAACCTATGACAAATCATTTACCTATTTCATATAAGAGACCATGAGATAATCAAACAAATCCTGTTGTGCCTCCTAAAGTCAAACAAATTTACAAAGATAAAGAGAAACTGGTTGAAAAACCTCCCATGGTTCCTTCTATTCCTCCCTTAAGAGAAGAAAAGAAACCTATAGTTGATAAACCCACTCCTACACAAATGCAACTTGAAAACCAAATGAAAAGAAATTGAAATGCTGGAGAGAATAGGCATAGACGTTGTGCTATTTCTTGTTTGTTACAAGAAAAAAAAGAAAATAACACCACATAAAATCAGAATCCAAACTTATCCCCAGCAATACATGATGCCTCTCCACCCTCGCCGCAACATAAACAACAACCTTCTATGAATATTTTCATTAGAACTACTATTGTGATTAACTTGGATGATGATAATGAAATTTCTAAGATTGATGAGGAAGTACATAATGAGCTAATTTAACGTTTTCCTCTTCTATGAGCTTAAACAATGATTAGGTCCTAATAAGAGTGTTGAACTTGGTGCATGTCCTAGTTCATCACTTGATGTCCCTTTGGCTAGTTGTCTGCCTACCACATATACTAAACAAGATTGGTGTTGGTTGTTTTTCAATGAACCAATTAGATCTCGCCAGATACCTATGAGTTTTCCATACTCAATTCTTGAATACCTACAAGATAATTGGCCAATGAACAAGATATAGCACCAATTGCTTTATCTCCTACACTTCAGGGTCTGCAAAACTCAGGAGGGTGGTCCCATAATGTACATTATACAATTATTTCACATAACTCACATATACATTGGATATTCAAGCAGATATATTCACACCAATGACTAATAAGATGAAATTACTCAAGAATTTGGCAGTTCCTTGAATGAATTATGCATCCTAAGCCGAGAATATGAGATAACACAAATTACAACAAATTAAAGATAGA
Organism: Sequoia sempervirens; assembly: GCA_007258455.2. Taxonomy (NCBI): domain Eukaryota; kingdom Viridiplantae; phylum Streptophyta; class Pinopsida; order Cupressales; family Cupressaceae; genus Sequoia; species Sequoia sempervirens. Next base: position 25,996,778 of record VDFB02047230.1, on the reverse strand, counting down.
TCAATGATTATTTTAAAAGATTGTTCTCAAGTCGGGTAACTGCAACCAAGAGAAAGACATAAAGGGTTTAGGATCAATGCCATTATCTACAGGCTAGGAGTCTAAACAAATTGAAATATAAGGTATATTTAATTTTGAACACCCATGATCTCAGTGATATTACTTTATAATTCACAATCCTATAACCAAACTCTAAAGACTACTTATCAGATCCAATCATCCTACACACAAATTTATGAGTTGATTTAAGCATTTTAACCCATTCTATGAACCAGAACTAAGATCAAAACATATATCATAGTACGAAAATGATGATAATTAATGAAATGATCTTGGATCAGAATTTTCATTAATAATTCAAATACAAATCTAAATAGAGAGACTATAGACTAAAAAAAATTCCATTATCATTCAGGTATGCTCAAGAACCATACATTTGCAAAATCTACTATCTCAACTCAAAGCATTAGACTAGGACTTAAAATTTTCACTCTATGTTCTCAATTTTCACAATTTGATTCTAGAATTCAACAAAAGACCTACACAAATGGCCCCAAATTCCCTTTTATAGAATAAGGGAGAAAAAACAAGCCTCGGGTCAGATGTACACATGTCACATTCTAATTGGACTGCTACAAAACATATTCCCTAATTCAATTATATTTGCATTCTCCAAATTGGAGGGAATACACAGGAGACAAAGATTATTTACATTTGTGGTAAGAAGCAAAATTTCCTTCCCAAAAGGCATATGTCAAAAAGAATAATCTTCTAAGTTGTAGCACATCCATTTCATCAAGAAAGATGACAAAATGATGCAAAGAAAAAGTGAGTTAACATCCCAATCAGCATTCCACATCATCAAGAACTGATAGTTACCTGTGAAACATACATTTTATACATTGTAACTTCTGAGGCTAGAACTGTACTATACTTGACCAATTATATGTTTCACATCCATGTTTACAAACCCAATCGACCAACCAATACCCTTCCCCATTCTTTATATTATTCATTAGATGGCCAGTTGAAATCGATGATTTCATCTAACTTCTTCCTGTATGGGGAATACTTAGTCATCATAGAATTGGATTCCTTGTCAAAATCTTCCAGAAAACTGATAATAAAAGTAAAATTTCCTAAAGTTTCATTAAAGGTACTGATGTTAATGTCTTTGCAAATTTCATTCACTTGGGAAGCAATAACATCATCCATCTCCTTTTTCCACATTTGCAATGGTTTTAGTTCAGTATTAGTGAGATGAATATCTGACAACAATGAAAAATCTACCAGATCATAATGAGCCTTTAATTCTCTTATCTTATGCTCCAGTGGGGTTATGTATCCCTAAAAATTGTGCTCACTTAGTTCCCACACAAATGTATATGTTGGAAGCATGTTAGGGTATTTATCCTCATGCTGGCTGGCTCCAACTACTATCAACTTTAGTCTCTCAACCCTTGGAATCCACTTGTTCAAGATTGACATAGCCAATTCCTTATCTCTTTGAGATAATCCTATTGCTTGCATCATTAGGGCATAATTTTCATGCACACTATTTAGTTTGGCCTAGATCTTCATATTTAGATGCTCCAAGATAGTATGAACAATCTTTGAGATGTTCTCATACATTATGCCTTGTGTCTATTCTAGCAACTTCTTATATATCTCAACTTGTGAAAGAATGTGTTCCCTTACAGGTGTGTCAGATGAACTAGGACTTGATTTGCTTGGATCTTCCACTAAAAGTGGCTCTTGTCCCAAATTGTATGGCACCATTATCAAGGCCTGATCTTGAGGGGAAGATTGAGAAGGTTCCATTGGAGAAGGTGGAGATGGGCGACTTGAGCTAGCTTGGCCTTGATCTCTTTGTATTTCTCCCTTCTACTTATAAAAAGCTAGCTCTGTCTCTAGCACAACTACCTTTTGTTGACTTATATCATATTCATTGAGTAGCTCATGGTACTTGTTATTGAAGTCATCCCTTTCAAAAGTGAGGTTTTCCATAGTTGCTTTAGTGAATCTAGCAACATTAACTGCCATGTTAGTTGCCTCCAAGGTAGGGGTATCAACAACTCTTCTCACAAGTAATTTCCCACTAACATCTAATGACTCGACAAGTACTAGTTTCCTGGATCCCATGGACAACGATTAGATTGCTAGTGCATCCCAGTCTTCACTAAATGTAGATCCCCAAAGTTCCATATCTAACTCCTCTTTTGTTTGCAATAGAGTCCTTTCAACCATCCTTATAGCATATAGGACTATAGCATCAACAATATCCCATTCTGGTAACAATAACACACCACACTTTTTTACAAGCTCTTTTCCATCTTGGGCATTAATCTTTTGAAATTAATTCTTCATAATGCTCCTCACATTGGCCTGAATGACATTTTCTGGTAACTCTAGATGCAAACTCCTTTTAGTGGCAACTTTCTCTGCATTTTTTGTAGCTTTGAATCTCCACCAAAAATCTCTAAACGTAGATGTTTCAACAAAGGAGCCATCTTTCATAAACTCCTTACAAGCTTCAATCCTTAGGTCATCTGCACTATTTAGACCACTAATGTCTAGTTTTCCTAACCTAAGACTATTTTGTCATAAACTTAAGGAAATTTCCCCTACAAGAGGGGGCATCCCTTGTTGCATATCCTCAAGAGTGATAAAGATATCATCTTCATCTGTATCAAAATATTCGACCACTCCACTTGCCTCAATTTTTTGTTTCTTGAGAGGTGGTTGCTCCAATGGAGCAGGATTTCTTGGGGGTGAATCAAGATCTATTACAGGTGGAGGAATCTGCCCTGGAGGTGATGGCATTGCACTCTTAGGAGAAGTTGGCTTTGATCCCTCGGAAGTGATAGGGGTTGGAAAGGTTTTTTCTTCATCCACTACTTCCTTTCCTGCAATGTTACATGTTGGTGTAATTAATTAATTAATTATTACACTAGCATAAGTTAACTTAGGTCTTGCATTTAATCATTTAGTCCTAGGTTGCAAACATTTAATAAATGGGATAATATTCCCTTTCCTAGGTTGTGGGATAAGATTCCTTCTAGAACTTATCTCATCATTTAATGATCATCACCATAGGGTTCACATGTTGTCACATGTTAGATTATAACACTTGGCAACATCTCATGCATATTAGGGTTTACCTCTTGCCTATTTATTTAGGCATCTTGTTCATTTGTATCATATCATATCAATATCATATCAATAGAATCTTCAATCAGCATTCCATTATTGCAACACTTCTTTTGTGGTTGATTATCTTTCATGGCTAAAGTCCTTTATTGAAGCTTCAGGGGCTGTGCAATCCATCATCTCAACATGGTATCAGAGCTAGTCCATTGAAACATCAACCCTAGATCCAGGAAGTTTGGAGTGCAAGATTCAAGCAGGCTTAGGGTTTTATGTTGTAGGCTAGTTGGTTCTACCCGGTAGCCAAGCTTTTTTCTGGTGCAGATCAGGCCCTCTCTAACCTCTCCATTGTGTCCAGAAAGCCTCAAAACCCATAGATCGCCTGTTCATTTCTCAAAATCGGAGTAGATTCAACCGGGAGCCTTGAGGTATTATCTAGAGTATGCATTTTTTGTATAAATCCGTACATGTTTGCAGAAAAAAAATCATCCCTGTAAGTCCTCCATCAAGGCAAATTTTATTTAGAAAAATCAAAAAAATATTTGGCTTTTTTGGGCGAAATTTTTCTATAGTTTTATCAAAAATTTCCTTTTCTACGGGTGACCTGCCATTAAATTAAGCAGTCGGCATATATATTTTTTTGGTGGCTATTGTTGTGTTTTCCGTCGACAGGGTTTAATTTTTTTATCGGTATTTTTTAATTCAAATTTGAATTGCAAATAAATTGCAATATTCAAATTTTTCGTCGGTTTTTTCACCGACCTCTGCAGTCACGTCGGCCCTGTCACATTGGCCGACGTCATCTCCGCAGACACCCCTGGCTATCAGAAAACCTCCGTCCACTTCCTGGTGACCGCAGACCTCTCGCTGACCACCATTCTCCATTCGCCGTCAAAGACTCTAGCAACTTCTTTGCCGACCTCCATTCGTCAAGCGGTGGCTCCTCCTTCTGGCTGCGCCACCTCATTTTGCCGCCTTCGCGCCACTCCGATGCCACCCGAGTGGTGGTTTGTTTTTTTTATTGTGAGCACTCAACCCGCGGTCCTATCACCGACCAAGGGCCTTATTTTTTTTGCCCCCAGGAGCTACATTTTTGTGCCTATTTAGCCAGCATCATATCAATTAGGCAGTATTCTTCTAGAAGCCATATCTTCTGCATACAGTATCAAAAATTCACAAACGATATATCGTTGGAAAGGTATTTCTGTCAACTTTCTAGTGGTGTGCTCTATTTTTCTAGATTCTACTCCTATAATTTTTTATTCTTAGTTGAAGTGGAAACCCTAGTTTTTTGGGTTTAGAGGTTCTTTCTCACTTTTCAGTTTGTTTCAGAAGCGTCACTTCAGTTGCTAGTTCATTAGATATCTGCATTCAGGTTTTTTTTTTAGAAATATTTGTCTTGGTTTGTTGTTCTTCTCCAATGGCTGAAACAAGATTTGAGATCCTTACTCCTCACAATTATCATACATGGAAAGTCAGTATGCAGCATCTGCTTTGGTCAAAGGGACCTTGGTCCACCTTGAATGAGAATCAACCTCATCTTACCAGGGAATATGAGAAATTCCAACATCATACTAAGTGTGAAGAGGCAATGGGGCTCATTGCTATTCATGTATATACCTCTTTGTTCTTCCATATTGAGGGGTGCCAGTCTCCCAAGGAAGTTTGGGACAAGCTCAAGGATCTTTTTGGTTCAGTTAGTGATGTTCGAGCTTTACAATTGGAGGCAGAACTTTCCTCTCTTGCTGTTGATCAATTTCCTTCCATTGAAGACTACCTTGTAAGGTTTAAGTCTTTAAGAACTCAGCTTTCAGGATGTGGAAAAGATAAGTCTAACAAAGAATGCATTTTTATGATTTTATCAAAGTTGAGAGGTTCCTTTTCATATTTTTCTACTTCTTTCTATTCCACCATGGATGGCCTTGGTGATAGTTTTTTTATGCCTTCATTTGAGCTTTTCCAAGCTCACTCAAGCTGATACATCCACCAAGTCACATGCATTGGTAGCAGGATCATCAAAATGAAAGAGTAAGCATAAGGGAAAATCAAAGTCAGGAGCTTCTTCTAAATCATCTTCTTAGCCTAAGGAAGACAAGCCAAAGAGAGAAAGGCCCAAGTGTACCTTCTACAATGGGCTTGGTCACATTGAGGATAACTGTTTCAAGAGAGAGATACATGAGCTTCGGCAAATACTTAAGGATCACAATATCACTCTCCCACCTACTACAGTTAAATCTCCTCCCTCCCTCTCTCATGAAGAGTCATCTTCTGGTTTTGCTGGCATTGCTACTTCTGACAATCTTGGACAAGGACATGCTTTGATTACTACCTTGGTTGATAATAGAGAAGGATGGGTAATTGACTTTGGTGCTTCTCGGCATGTCACTTCTTCTCAGCACCATATCTTGTGGGATACTCTGAGGCCTACCGAATTTGATCGAATGTTCACAGCCAATGCAGATATTGTCTATGTTGCTGGTCTTTGTGATGTTGATCTTGATGGTAGGAGGTTAGAAAATGTTGTCTACATTCCTTAGATTGCTCACAATTTGTTGTCTGTTTATCAACTTACTCAGGAGGGTTTGAAAATTGAGTTCACTTCAGAACTTGCTATCATCAGGGATAGGTTTGATGTCCTTGTTGCCTATGGTCAAGAAGATCATCATTCCAAGGTCTACAAGTTCACCAAATTTTGGGATCAAGATCCTCCTGTTCCTGACTCTCCAGATTCAAGGGTAGGAAGCACATCATCTCCTCCACCTCACCAAGGTTGGGGAGGCTGGCTTGGCTTGGCTCTTTGCATGGCACCATCTTCTTCCTTAGACACCTCTCAGTTGAGATTTGCTTCAGCAGGGATGGATACATTTTCTTCTTCAAACTTGTGGCACATGGATGGGTTCACTTCAGGTCTATTGGACTTGGCTACTCAGTTTCACATTGGTCTTGAGGATATTTAGAGGGGACTACTCTCCTTTATGGGGGGGCTATCCAGTCCACTTCTTTTTGATCTTTTTGTATATATGTGATGGTTGTAGTCCTTGGGGGGATAATGTTGAGTCCTCCAAACATCACTCTTCCATTTGTTTTGCATCTCCCTTTTGGGGAGGGGTTTTGTTCCCACTGGGTTTTCCCCTTTTCTCCGGTTGTGGGAGATTTTCTGCATCTTCATGTACATGGGTACCTAACATGGCCTCATAGCCGGGACCCATCATCATCATCATCTTGCATAATCATTGCATTTTCCTCCCTAAGTTGCACTTATGGGGGGGTGTTGGTGTAATTAATTAATTAATTATTACACTAGCATAAGTTAACTTAGGTCTTGCATTTAATCATTTAGTCCTAGGTTGCAAACATTTAATAAATGGGATAATATTCCCTTTCCTAGGTTGTGGGATAAGATTCCTTCTAGAACTTATCTCATCATTTAATGATCATCACCATAGGGTTCACATGTTGTTAGATGTTGTTAGATTATAACACTTGGCAACATCTCATGCATATTAGGGTTTACCTCTTGCCTATTTAATCATACATCTTGTTCATTTGTATCATATCATATCAATATCATATCAATAGAATCTTCAATCAGCATTCCATTGTTGCAACACTTCTTTTGTGGTTGATTATCTTTCATGGCTAAAGTCCTTTATTGAAGCTTCAGGGGCTATGCAATCCGTCATCTCAACATTACAGTGGTCTCTTCTTCAACCACTCTTGCTTTTCCTTTGTATGCAACCTCTCGTTGTTCCCTCAATATACCAACTACATTCTCAAAATTATTCATAACATACATAGCCTGGCTAAATTCATCAGGTATATTTGGAAAAGGATTATAATTGGGATCCTTCTTCCATTTTGCTTCTAACATCTTCCTATAAGCAAGGTACTTAGATTTCCTTTCATCTTGCTCTTGAAAGCTAAAAGTGTTCCTGATGAAAACTTCAAGACAATAAAAAATATGCACAAAGTTATCCATCCTTTTATCTACTTTCAATTTGTAAATAAAACCCTCAGGATCATGATCCCTTGGGCGCATAGTCTCTAACTTGTAAGGGGCCAAAAAATGTAGTAATTTCTTCCATGCCCCTTTCACCAAAACATAATCAACAAATTTTGTCCACTTTGGAAAGAATGAACCTTTCCTTGTTGTATCAAGTGTACTATCTGTGAAGCTCCCAATAGTCTCATGATCTCAAGAAACCCTATCCTTAGTGGCACATTTCTTGGAAAAACATATGGATCTAGACCATTGCCATATACTCTGAAAATTATTTTATCAGGGTATAAAATCAAGTCTCCCCAATTGTGACTTAAATTCAAGTCTGGCCTCAAATCCATAGGTCTCAAGAATTCATGAATTTATTTAGGAATTATTAGTGGTTCATAGATCAAGGATATCCTTATTCTTGATGCAAAATCATTTTGAAACATCACATAATTATACTTCAGATCATCCTTGTCTAGAATTTGTGTCCAATGTTGAATAGACAAATCAATACCTTCTACCCTCCTTTTCAAAGTTATATCTTTCTCAAAGACCTTATGCCCTTTATGCAAGAACATATGCATTAATAATGAATACCACCAGAATTTCACCCATTTCTTCCCTTCTTTCAGCTCAACCAAACCCTTGTGGATATGTTCCACTAGATAAGTAGCATAATCATAGACTATGTTATAAGTTTCAGATGTGTTTCCAGATAGCTATATTCTTTCTGCAGTGTGTCTAGTGGAGAAAACCAATGATTTGACACAAAGAATATACAGTTTTCCTAACATATCTCATAAAATAGCTCATTGGGAAAGGATCAAGCTCCTTCTCACCAATTTTGTTTTGCTTTCTATGCTTCTCAGTACCAGTTACAACAGTATGCAAGGGAAACATCTTTTTCCTGATGAATACTTTGGTATTTTTGTGTTCTTTCCTGATATCATCAATATTCAGAGGGATCAAATCCTGACTCCACTCATGCAAGTCAAAAAAATCTTCAATTTCTTTCCTAGTTATCTTTACCATATCCCTCCCATCAAATGTCTTGACAACCCTAGAAACTAGATCATACCTTGAGGTGATATCTTTCAGAAGATCCACATCCATGTACACATTGGGAACAAATAATTTTCCCATATCCAACCTCTAGGGATTACAGAGAGGGGCTTCAAGGTTCTTGTTCCTGAACCAATGCTGAAAGAGTTGCCATCCAATATAAGGCAACTCGACATCCTTTTTGAAGCACTGTTTATCCATCACTCCCTCTTTAATAGTAGGGCCATAGAACAAGACTTTTCCTTTCAAGTTTCTTATTTGTAGAGGAGGGTAACAGGTCAATCACATCCTAGGAGAATGCTCTAGAATAGGTTGAAGGAGTGGCCATTTGTACTTTGGGAGCCATAAATTTTAAGCAGAACAAGTTTTTAACAAGAAAAGTTCCAACCACCAGCCTCCTAATTCAAACTTAAGACTCAATGTGAATGCTAATTCTGAAGGGTTTCACGGGACTACGGCTTTTAAAGACTGAATTAACCCTAATTCCAATAAATTAAAGTAGAGTAATAAAGCACATTCACAGAAATCAAATTGAAAACCAACCCTAATTCAGAAAGAATAAAATAAAGCATAAAACTATGTTTATTGTACTTACGGCTTTCAATCATAGTAACCCTAATGGCAGTTGAGACAAACTCTAAAAGCTTCTTCTTTCGATTTTTCGTATTTCTCCCAACACATCTTCAAATCCCAATTATGCAAGAATTGACCATATTCATATATTTTGAGGGCAATTGAGTAGATTTATGAGTCACCTTCGCCATTACTACTCGCTCACACAAAGCAAAATAATTACAACAGGTGTACTCATAGTTTTGAATGTGTATCATTGATCTTCAGTTAAGATGGCTATGTTGGATGACTCAGATTGAGTCAACCACATTTGAATTTCATTGTCATTCGAGCTCAGACAAATTAGCCAATAAAAATATGCCAACTAGATCTTCTTTCGTGTACCTGTGGGCTCCACACGCCAGTAGATGTAGGATGTACGTGGTGACTTCTTGTAGACCTTGCACCTTTTAACAATCTTGCATCTTCCCTTATCAAGATGGCAGGGAATGGCAGCAATCAACTCTTCCCTCTTAATAATCATCATTGATTTTAAAACTTTGAGCATTGGAATGAAAAGTGATAGCGGGGTTGGTACCCATGGTTAAAAATGTGTTAGCATCTCATAGACCATGCAACAATTAAAGTACCATCATTTGGGATTTAAAAGCTAGTAGGGAGTGGCTCATATTAAATCCCATGATCTAGTGATTATCAATCCTACACATGCGACAAATTCAATTATAAAAGAGGGCCATGACTAGGCCGACAACATTTTACCCTTGAAGACCAATGACTTAGACTTAAGTCATTTATGAGTGAAATATTAAAGCTCAACCTTGGGAAAATTAAGCACTTTTTAGTTGAAGGTGACCGGATAACCTAGACAAATGGGCTAGTAAGGGATGTGTAGTGATGGCTCAAAAGGAAACTTAAACCACCAGTAATTGGGCAGAGCAAGTCAATGCAAAATTAAAACACCTAAGGTTTGTAAGTGAAGCATTTGAAAACAATGCTACATAAGAAAAACCTTAAACCCTACCTGTGGGCAACTTGTGACATGTTATTACCGAGCTCAAGAGGACCTATAAATGCTAAAATTTTAGGGACTCGATCAATTGGGATACGAAAAACCTGTTATAGGTTGACTCACATGTGCCTTACTAGTATTTTTCTTTGTTTTATTTTTCATGTTCTTTGTGTGATTGCATGTGTGTAATGTTATCCCCAATACTTTTATGTTTGATGTATCACTCTCTTCTTGTGCATTCCTCTATTTGTACCTACATTCTTCAATATGTCATAAAAATTTATCTTTTTTCTTGTTTTGTGTTTTTGTTTTGGGGATGATGTAGGGAATTGAGACATTTAGGCCTCTTCCATGTTGACTCGAAATATTTTTCTTTGTTTTTTCTCATTATGTGTCATTCTTCCTGTTCTGTAAGTATTTATGGAAAGATGACATTTTCAAGCTCTATAACAACATTGTAGCAAAAATATACTAACCTTGAATCTGTGGATCCCTTGTGTGTTTTGGGATTTTATTTAGGGGGAAATCCATTCTTTTTCATGATGCAGCTTCATTTGGGAACATACAAGTTAGCATAGGGCTTTTTGAATAATCTCGCATGTCTTCTTTATTGATTAGCATTAGTTATTTTCTACTTTAAAGTAATTGCTCACAACAATGATGTAGCAATTTCTTTAAAGTGGGGGAATACATTGGAATTATTTTTTGCATTCCTCATGCTTCATTATGTGATTTTCTTTCTTCTTGTGATGCGTCTTTTTCTTGTTGGTGATGTCCTTCGAGATTGTGATATTTCTTGGTATACGACTTTCCACTTAGTGGTAATGCTACACATTGCATTCCCTAAGTTGTGAATCTTTTATCCTTGATGTGTCCTCTCTTAGAGACATTAGGCACAATGTTACCTAAGAGGAGACGTTACATGAACTAAGCGAAGTCCCTTTGAATAAAGTTCTATTTAAATTTTTGTTCATAAGTGTTTAGCATAATACAACTTGTTAACCTTGTGAAGCCCAAAGTTCTAGTTTTCATTTTGTGGTGCCCTATAGGAGTTATTAGAGGGATAGCTTTTGTATGGTCAATACAATGAGAGCTTGTAGACCTAGCATGAATTTCTCACTAAGCCACTTTCTTGGGGGCTCACCTAGTGGATGATTTGAGGTTCCATTAGCTCAGTGGTGTAGGGTACCATGATAACTTTATGCCTCCATGAGGCCATTTTGTAAAATTTGAGTCTTTATCATGATACGATTGTACTTGTTGTCACCTAGAAATTGAACCCCATGCATAGTGATGTAAACTGAGCTTTCTAGAGACACATGGGATCATTTCAAGGCTGTGGGTCACCTGAATTTGAAATGAACCTCCGGAGAAGGCCGGCTTCCTTTGGGTATCACCTAAACTATCAATTCTATAGGGGTAAAAGGAGAAGGAAAGCATACAAATGAAACTAAACTATGGTGATACACCAAATTAATGAGGAATTATGAAATGAAAACAAGATGAACATATAATTGGAAACTTAACTTCAACCGTTTCACATACTCAACACAACCTCTTTTAGATCTATACATCAATCTTAACAGGTTCAATCTACATACACATCTTAGGAAGGAAAGATAAATTTCACGGCTTTAAGGTATGAATGTAGACTTATAAAACACAGTTAAAGACTTGCATAATCAAAAGAAAAATATAGAAATGAGAGTAGTACAAACATGAACACTAGCTTCCAAGGTAAACTCTGTGTTGTATTCCAGATTCCAGTTGAGTTACAAAATATACATTTAGTCGAGAAAGGATTGATAAAAATCACTAACTCTTCAGAGTGTATAATCTGAACTATTTACAAAAAGGAAAAAAAGCCTTATATATCAAAATGTGTCAGACCCTTAGGGCTTACAAAATATCAGGCCTCGGGATAGATCTCTCCCTAGATCTTTTGATTGAATTTAATACTGCACCCTGCGTGTCCATGTCGGTGAAGATTCATTCCCTAGAGAAGCCCTCAGATATTTCGTAGCTACCGCATTCATTTCTGATCCTCGTCTCCTCCTTAAACCTCTTTGGCCGAGCACTTTGAATTCTCCTGAGCTCATAATAGATACACGTTTCTTTTCATTCCGTTGATGTTCTTCATCCTGGTTAGACTGCCACGGCTCGCTTTCAGATCTCTCTGATTGGTCGAGTAAACTCCATGCAGATTATTCAAGGGGTCAAAAACTCCTCCTGTAGAATCACATCTCAGCAAGACACTTGAAGTGTCTCACCGATGTGATTAAATCCTCCTGGAACCATCGGCATAACATGGAACTATCGATGAGAGTTCTTGTCGAGCCCAAAAATCATACTAATATCGCCTCTGTGGTCGCCAAGATAATCACGTTCGGCCAGACAACATGGCGAACTCTTCTCATCATCTATTGGCGAAGGTATATTGATGTCACCCTAAATGCACTCCACTCCACCGAGCTCCACATGTCTTTCAGTGAGATGTCGGCAAGTCGAGAAGACTTCATGGCGAGCTCTCAGGGGTCATATTGATGCACAAGATGTCGTTGAGACAACAACCTGTCGGTAAGACATCATACCGAGTGTAAAAACTCCTCCCGAAGTCTCCTCGAACTTAATATTACAAACCATATCAGCAAGAGTCTGCTGATGTCACCCCAACACATTTTTCTCTACCTGAGCTCCGCATTCTTTGTTGAGACCCTATCGGGTCGGCAAGACTCTCAGCGAGGCCTCCTTGCTCCGGCGAGAGCTCATTTTGTTTTGCTTCGGCAAGAGAAACCTTCATTGGTAAGAGGTCATAGTAGCTTCATTAGTCATGCCAATATCACCTTCCATCACTAAGACCACATCATGTCGGTAAGACATCACTCTGACGGTCGGGCACTACACCAATTCCATTCATGTCGAGGGGACCTTCTGCTAGTCAATGAGACCTCTTCCGATGACTCCTCCTTTATCGCCAAGACCTTCCCATGTTGGCAGGACCTCAGGGCGAAGTCTTTAACTATTGGGGAGCACAGCTTGCTTTCGGTGAGACCTCACCAAGTCCGAAAGACCTCACCTGTATGACTTTGCTTGGCGGGACCTCCATCCTTTAGCAAGACATTGTTTGGTTACTGGGACTTCATACCGAAGGGAAAAATCTTGGCGAGTTCATTTCATTGTCACCCGTATTGGCAAGACCCTCTATCCTCCGGCAGGAGTCAAAGCGAGGCACAACTTCGGCGAGACCTTTTGTCGATGGAATCTTCTTTTGTCAAGACATCATCCTTTCAGAAAGACATTATATCGAAGCCCCTCACATTACATCGAAGGCATCCATGCTTTGGCGAAAGCTCATTTCAGTCGGGGAGATATCCTTGGTCAGTGGACCTTTTAGCGAAACTCAGCTCCTTTCCCTGAGCGCAACATTCCTTTCAGCGTGACTCCCATTGGTCGAGAAGACTTCATGGTGAAGGGAAAACACTACACCGAGCCCCCCTTTTGTTTCGGCAAGACACCCGCGGTCGGGGAGACATCTCCCCGAAAACATGACCATTCACCGAGCTCCTATTGTGTCGCCAAAAATTTGGCCTATCAGCCAGACCCTCTGCCGAGCACACCACGGTCTCCCCGAACTTAACATATTTTGGCTAGACTACATGTTTGTCACCAGGACTCACGCTGAACTCCTCCATTCTACCCGAGCTCTCCTCAATTCATTGAGACTCCCACTGGTCGATAGGACTTTTCACCGGGCTCCCACCTTTGGGCGATGAGCTTACTTTTCTTCGGTCGGGGAGACATCACCAACTTGGCAAGACCTTTCACTGATACCTGCATCCTTTGGCTGAGACTGCCTGTTTGTCGCCGGGACTCAACCCGATCGGTAAGACCTTAACCGAAGACAGATCTCTTGGCGATGATGCCTTCACTCAGTGAGAGCCCCTTTTTGGTTGGCGAGACATTCTAAAGGTCTTGGCGACTCTCTCCTTGGAGGGTTTTCATGCCGAGCTTGATCTAGGTAGGCCTTCCAACTGTGTTCTTCATGACCTAGCACCAAATGCATGATTTAACCCTTGATGCAAATGACCCACCTGGCCCTTTAGAACTTCTGAAACATAATTTTCCCAACTGACCTAGCCCGTAGGTGAAAATTGGGCAACATTTCTGGTGACCTCAGCTGGACATTTGGATACTAAACATAGAAACCAGTAGCCAAAACTCATCCATTAGGCATGGAGTCATTAGGAGGCTCATAAAACAAATAAAAATATTAGTTTTGCACATGGCTGCAACTCGCTTGAGACCCACAGGACATAACGGGTTGCCAAAAGAAAAACAAAATAGGGGAAAATGAAAGAGAATATTTACTGTTCCATCATGACACCCAAAAAATAGAAAATAATTAACCTGAAGTGTAGAAGCACTTATTGAAAACATAAACCTAAACTAATATGTACAAAAGAGGAAATCCATCAGATTTGAAAATAGGGCTTAAGGTGTATCCCATTGATTGGGATAGGGAGCAATTCCCCTTCTGTTGTAGCCAGCTGATAAGCGTTGTGCTCCTTACAGTCTCTGATAATGAATGGGCCTATCCACATGTTGTCAAACTTGGTGTGATGGCCTGGCCTGCTTTTCAGAACATCCCATTTGAGCACGAGGTCTCCTGCCTTAAAATATTTTGTTGTGGCCCTTCTGTCAAATGTTTTCTTTGTTTGAAGCTGATGATACTCCAAATCCTTCATTGCTTTGTCCCTTAATTCTTCGAGTTCCATGAGTTTTGCATATCTCATAGACATTGGGTCCTATTCCTCAAACATCTCCAACTGGCGAACAATATCAAGAGCTGGAAGCTATATAGACAAATGAAATCTTGCCTCTTTGCCATAGACTAACATGTATGGTGAGTTAGCAATAGACCTCTTAGGAGTCACCTTGTCTTCCCAAAATGCATACTTTAGTTTGATGTGCCAGGTTCTTTGATTATCCTCCATTGTTCTCTTGATAATCCTGATGAGATTCTTATTTGTGCTTTCAGCTAAACCATTACCTTGAGGGTAGTAATTTGAGGATGTATTCAAATGAATGCCCTGCTTAACATCCCAATCAATTAATCTTAATCCTGTGAATGCAAGAGCATTATCAAATATAATAGAGTTAGGAACCCCAAATCTGGTTACTATGTCATAGAAATTCAACACAAAAGATTCATTTGCTTCTTTCAATGCAACCGCTTCTATCCACCTTGTAAAATAGTCAGTGGCTGTAAGTACCCACTTGTGACCAGCACTGGAAGGTGGATTTATTGGCCTAATGAAATCAATGCCCCATCTCATGAAGGACTGCTCCACTTGAATTGGATGCAGGGGCATAGTAGGTAGCTTTTCCTTTCTTGAAAATAGAGCACATTTGATACACTTTCTTGACTAGACATATGCATCTTTGAACAAGCTGGGCCAGTAGTAACTATTGATCATGTTTTCTGCACAATAACAGCTAGACAGAATATGATATCCTATCTCTCTTGAAAGGTAAATCTCTATCGGCAAGCCTCAAGAGATAACCCCAAGGTCTCTAATGTCAGGTCTTGACAGTGCATAAAACAACTCAGTAACGAAATGGGAAAATGCTGGTATGGGACCTTACTACGAGAAAAATGTTGAATCAATTTTATCAGACTTAACAAACTGGTGATCCTTCAATCCAAGATTTAACCCAATGATTAAAGAAATAGAAAAGGATAAGGGTTTTAAAGAGAGTTCTAAATCTAATACTACTTCTAAAATTAACAATGTAAGTAACCAATACTTGAAATGGATCAATCCCTCAAAACTGATTTCTACTTGACCAAGATAAATCTACAATCTCACAGAAAACAATGCAATCTTTTGAGGTGTTAAGATTTTCAAATCATGAACACTCACTCAAACAACCCTTTTGCAGTTGAAGTGAATGAACCTTCACAATCGAACTTAAGCACAAGGAATATAAAAAGTCTAGGCTAACTTTGCAAAGCAACTAACAATCAGTTGGTTGCGAAAAGTATGGACTGAGAGATTGCTGCAACATTTAAGTATCAGATCACAAACATTATCAAATTGAATCTAATCTAGATATTTACCAACTCAAAGCAATTTTAAATATGGAATGGAAAAAACCATGCAAAACAAGAGAGCACAAATATGGCACCAAATCACAATGTCACTATTTGCATTCAAATTGTTCACTGTAGCAACAATTTTAGCTTTCTGTTACAATTTTGCTTGAGGGAAACTACCTGCTAACCTACTCCACTTCTATATTTTGATTACAAGTTCTAACTTCCTAACTATTTCCAACTATCTAATTCTTCTAACCCTCTACAAATGAGGCGACATGCCCAATATATAGAAATTCCTAGAAGTCCGTCGGCCAGGCAAGGGTTTTGTAGCAATAACTCAGCACAACAACCCAGCCAGGAGAGTCTTCAAAATGGGTCAAACAGGCATTAAATGTGCATCCCATTGAGGTCAGCCTGGGATCTGCGATGCAGCTCAGATGACGCGCGGGAAGATAACAGGGAAGCACAAATCACACCGTAGCCTATCATTAGCTCCCTTCCCTATTATCTTCGCGCCGATTTGACTCTTCATGTAGTTTCAAGAATGCTCCATCAAAATCGGCCACAAGTGGTACTGGAAGAACCCTAAGTCACCTCTCCATGGATGCAATCTCATCCCTTGAGTGTTTGACCAACCCATCCCAATCTACCTTGTATGCCACATGTTTATCAATAACTGCAAGGTAGGTGGCCATGTCATCTAGTTGGTGCTCAGAAATAGAACCGTCATCAAGTGGCACATACACATCATGCCACCATTCTCTCAACTATTCCAAGCTCAAGTACTTGGGCACGATCTTTCTTCTTCCTGTCATGATTTCGAAGAAGGCAATGGAACCATTGTAAATTTCAGTCAAGGTGTCATCAATCTGCTTCCCTCATTTGTGAATCTTTTTCAACACCTTATGCCTGATTTGCAGTGCCTTGAACCACTCCCAGGGTTCGGCAGCTCTAGCGGAAGAAAGAATCCCGTTGCTTACCAACCTGTCACGGGCATATTCTATTAGGGTCCTGGTTTTCTGTAGAAGGAGGTCCGTATCCTCCTTATCTTGGGCCAACACCTATTTCAACCACTCAGTTTCCCTAATAGCATCTTTCCCCATTGACAGGATCTCCTTAATAGCTTCATCACCCTTTTCTTGCACTCCTTTTGACCAGTTCATAGTGGCAAGAGTGGAAGCTTTCATCTTTTCAAGCTCAGTTATGGTCTCCCGAGGTAGAGGATTAGTAGCAGAGGAGGAGGGATTAATGGACTGTAGAGGCTTTATTAATTCCTCCAAGCACTTCCTAAGATTTTAATTTTCTCTCTTCAGCTCTTGCTTGGCCTTCATTTCATTTCCTTCCTCAATCGATCCACCATAACTGCACTGGAGACCTCATAGTCCTCAATATCTTGGTCAACTGATGTAGGCCCAAGATTAATAATCTATATATCATAATCACTTCCAGCCACATCGTCTCTATTTTTGTCCAGAATAGGGGTAGCAATGTGAACCACCTTGTTATGTGCCTCGTCCCTCTCGACTCGTGAGATCACCCTAGCCTTCTTTTTTCCTTTATCTTTTCCAATCTTGGCTAGTAGTACGTCCCAGTTCGGTGGACTATCTTCCATTACCACCTACTTTCTCTTTATTTATTTCTCTAGCCAATTAGGGACAATGGACTCCAATTGCACTCTGCTCTGTCCAATTTCTTCTTCATGCTATTCTCCTGCCATTCCCTAATTCAAATTTTGTCTCTCAGGGGTCTCATCCATTTTACTTTCTTCCTATTGAAACTATAAAAAATATAATGTTTTTACATGTGATTTCATTCATATTATTTATGATTTGGTCCTACCGTATGCATATTTTATCTGTAGCTTGCCATATTTTCCCATTGAGTCTGTTGGGCCATGCATATTTTTCATTTTGGCTCGTATCGGCATAGGTTTCCCTCTGTCTTCTTGACCCATTTTTTTTTTTGCTAATTCTTTCTGTTTCGAGTGTATCGGTCTAGCTGCATTATGGTCTCCCCGACCCGTTCTTCTTCTGGCAAACGTCTGTTGCCTATCCGCAAGACATTTCTCTTGTTTCGGCGATTGGAGTTTTCTTCTGCTGGCGGTTATCGGCATATGTCTTTGCGGTCGGGCTAATGTCTTAGCGATATCATTTTGTCTCGCTGACTTCACATATGGTTTTCCTTCGGCATGAGTTTCACCTTCTCTTAGCGATCTATGGTGCCGGAATGACTTTCATTGTGGCCTTGCAAATTCTACAAAACATCTTGCTGAGGGTTTGTGGTTATAGCGACAGTTGATCTTTGTCAGTGTAGGAGTGGTTTTGTCTTGGCGAAGAGGAATGACTACAAGGCTTTCGGTATAACATGAAAACTCTATATGACATCTCACCGACGGCCTTAGGCTATAGCGAAACAAGGGTGATTCTTCTTGACTTCGATATAGCAAGCGGGTGGTCACGACGAACACAAAATACGAGGCGCGGGGATGAAGTGTTTGAATTGCCTTTGGCAAAATGATATGGATATCTCGTCGACTACTCACTGGTGAAAGCAGCATTTCAGAGTGCTATAGCTGACATGAATCTGTTTAGATGACCGTTGCTAGCCGACTTGAATTGAGCCCGAATCTTGTGGAGGGCCGACATAATATTTTATTTTAATATTTTTATCATGCTAGTGTATAAATAAGCATGTTGTAGTTGTTAATTGGACCAGATTTTAGATTTTCGATATACTACAAGTAGATATAATAGAGTAGAATTATCAGACCAGAAGCTATTATTGCATGATTTCACAATGGAGGTATTTATGAGATTCAGTTGATATTGTTGCATCTCTCTGGTGTCCATTATCTGTTGAATTGAAATGAAAAACACTGCTAAGTTGTCTCCATGAATGATTTTTCTAGTTGTTTAAATTAACATAGCAAGTTTATGTTTGATTTATCGATATACATTTGCTATTTTTGTGTGATCAATCAACTGGTTCTTTCAAGCAAAGATTTAATCCTTTTATTGATCACAGTAATCAAAGAAACTCATTTTGGATTATTGAAGTAGAACTTAGTAGTTACATTGTTGCATGTTTATACAAGTTGTAAACAAAACATATGCTAGATAATTTGTGTCTTCTCCAGAAAGTGTTGCTTATCTTGATCTCATTTGACTCTGCATACCCAACAAGGCACTAGTCTCTGCACTTCATCATTATAAATTCATTCAGTTTCTTTTAATTGAGTATTTAGGACTTAGAGCAGAATATTGTCACTATTTTCAAATTGAATTTCATTTGTTCACTCCCATTTGCCATTGTGAACAAGTGTTATAAGAGGATTGATCACAAGTTAAGCCTGCATTGTTCAAGAGAGGTACACCCGCCCAGGTTTTGCAGCACCTAAAGAGTAGAAGGTTGAATTCTTTCAATCTTATCTGTTACCCTAAAGCGTATCAAGATATTGGCAATCCCTTGAGGCATTCAGCCTGCGTTTTTGAGAGCTAACAAATTGGCAATTCTGCTGGGGAACAATCAAAACCAAGGCCTTAATCATAGAGTCAGAAATCTTGAATAGACTCCACTGGGAACAAGAAATATTGAACATTTTTCTCATTTTTTTTTTATAAAAGTGAGTGGCGGCTCTGACAGAAATATTTGCATCTATTCATCATGAATGGAAGAAGGTCTCAGTACAGGGGAGGTCATAATGGAGCCCCTGCTAACAGCAGTAAGTGGACACATAAGGATGATAGAGCTAATAAGGGAAAAGGAATAAATGAGGATATGTGTCTGACAAATAAAGATAAGACATCGAGAGCACATAATTTTTTTGATACATGGAGAGATGATTCAAGTGTAGAACTTTATACCCCTGAAGATCAAAGAAATCCCTTCCCTTCTCTTAATCCTCAAAAATAGGCTGAGTTTGAAGTTGGATTGGAAGCTGAACGGATTAGAATTTAGCATGAATATGATCAAAGGATCCATGGTAATCATGAAATTCCTAAGGGGAACCATGAGCTCTCAATTTCTGATGAAGTAAAAACACAGTTGGAACTAAAAGAGAAGAGAATAAAGGAACTAGAGGCTAAACTATAGAAAGCCCAAATTACTGATTAGACAGCTGGTGGCTCAAAGTATGTCCCGCCTCACAAGCAGGGTGATCATGGCACAGGGTCCTCCAATCAACAAAATGCTCCTCACAATTAGATAGGAAACCATCACAAGCAACCAAATCATCCACCTCACATTCCTACACAACATACAGGTATGTATCCACCTCCTGGTCAAAATTATATCCCGCATTATAATGCATAGTACAATAACCACATGCCTCAGTATCAACATCCGCCTATGCCTCCCCCTCACCAGCATGCAACCATGTTCAGACAGTTTGATTTAGCTAGTTTTCAGTTGTATCCTTACCCTATGGATGGCAGTTGGAGGAATATGGTGCCCAAATTTACAAGGAGTAATGCAATCACAGCTGAAGAACATTTAAGGAGTTTTAATATTTTCATTCAGGACATAGATATGCCTTATGAAGATTTACACATGAAGTTTTTCATGATGTCACTTCTTGAAGATGTCAGGAATTGGTTCAACAGCCTACCAACATTCTCAATTAATTCTCTCCAAGCATTTCAAGACAAGCTCTTAGAGCAATATGGGAATCAAAATGCTCCAGATGCAGCTCTTCATGAATTAATGAGAATTTAGAAAAATCAGAATGATTCAATTTATGATTTCAATCGAAAATTCAACAAGCTACATACTAAAGTTCCTCTGGGATGAAGGTTGCTAGATTCTGTTGCATTGAGTATCTATTTAAACGCATTTGATCCTAAGATAGGGTATGAACTAAGATGTAGATCTCCAAGAGATTTGGCTGAAGCACAGAAAATTGCATTGACAATTGAAAATAACAGGAAGGTTGCTGGTATAACTAATAAAAGAGACAATCTGAGGCCTCCTCAGCAAAATAATTATTAGTATAGACAAGAGAATACACATAGAAGTGAGAACAAAAATGAAAGGCCAAGGCTGCATGATATGCCTTACAATATAGACTGGAAAGATGGGAAACCTATGGCAGCCAGGCCAAGGAACAAAGAGACTCCTGATCCATTAGCAAGAAAGGAACTTACATGGTAAGTAATAATTATTTTTGTGAAGTTTGTAATTAGCCACATTCTCCAGACTATTTTGTTGTAGCTCAAATGATGCAAGAAGAAGGGATGCTGATGGAAAATAATGGAGAGGATCACACGGTGTATTTGACTTCAAATGTTTTTCACCATGCTGAGGAAAGAAACTCATCTTCAGAGGATGAAGGCTATGAGTATGATGTCTCCAATCAGAAGTATAATGTCCATATGGCTGAACAATAGATTTTTTATGATTCTGATGAAGATTATACAGAGCCACATCCTGTTGCAGTGCCTGCTCAATTCAATGTGAGGAGACTTACTGAGGATAAAATAGAAAGGATCACTATTGCTGCAGTTGAGGAAGCACGAAGTAAATACTGGTTGAGAAACATAAAAGTAAATGAGCAAGATGGGGTTCCTGGTGGAATTTTTATAAAAGATTCAAAGACAACATAGGAAATTACAAAAAAGCCAGGAAATAAGCAGCATGATAAAATTGAATAGAAACCAGGTCGAAAGGAGGAAGTAAAAGAATTAAATAAAGAAATACAGATGCCTGACCAGTCCAGTAAAAAAGAAAAAGAAGAAAACAAAAGAGAAGCGCCAGAATTAAAGAAGACTGTCAAGGTGGAGGGCTCCTCTTTTGATTTCACTCAGGCATTGTCCTAGGTAAAAATGTCTGTTCCATTACTTGAGATGATGAAAATTAAAGAATATAGGGATACTGTTGTTCAATTGATAACGGATGGAGAACATGTGAATGCTGAAAATAAAATAATTGTTAAAGCAGTCAATAGGCAAGAGAGAATAAGTAATTCTGAAGTCTGCTTGAGTGATATATTATCAACCCCTCCTCAAGTTGATCCCTTCTTCACTACGTTGCTTATTAATAACAAATCATTAAGGAATTGCATGATAGATTATGGTGCTGCTATAAACATCATGCCTGTTGGAGTTATGAAACAACTTGGTATGTGGGTTGATGTCACTAGAGGCAAATGTTATGCAATGGATAACAGACCTGTTCCTGTGGTTGGTATTATGAAAGATGTTGAAGTCAAATTGGCTACTTATCCACAAGTGGCTTATAATATAGATATAACGGTTATTGATACTCCTCAATTTGGGATGCTTTTGTTAAGACAGTGGACTGTAGCTATAGGTGGAAATGTTTAATTTGATTTATCTTATGCTACAATACTAGCGAATGGCCAGGAAGTCAAATTGTATAGGGAGCCAAGAATGAACCAGCTTGTTGACTGTGTGCCTTAAGATCAGATTAATTATTTTTGTGATGTTGATTTATGGAGTTTTAAAATAGAACCAGCTCAGCCAGAATTAATTAATAGTGATCCAATTGAAAAGCATGCTGCACAAAATTGCAATGGTGTATGGAAGATGTACTTTGATGGATCCTGCAGTCAAGAAGGCAACGAAGCTGGGATTGTATTTGTTTCTCCTAGAGGTATTACTTTTAAATATTCTTTTCTATTAGCATTTTAATGTACAAACAATGTGGCAGAATATGAAGCTTTATTAACAGACTTAAACACAGTTGTGAAACACAAGATTAAGTTGCTGGCTGTTTTGGGCGATTCTGAGTTGGTTGTTTCACAGATTAAATCAAAATATGAAATAAAGCACAAAAGATTAAAGCAATACAGGAATGTTGTATGGGATAAAATTGAATTGTTTGATGCATTTTCAATTGAGTGGATTGATAGATCAAAGAACATAATGGCTGATTTTTTAGCAAATGTGACGCTGAAGAAGGATGATATCACATTGACTGGGGTATCATAGATTGAGTTCAAGACAAGGCCTGTTGTACCTGATAATGTTTATAGTTGGTAGGTTTTCAATGATGATGATGATCTTTTGAAATTCCTCAATTGTATAGATCAGTATGAGGCTCAGGAAATTGATTTCAATGCTTTTGTTGAAGAAGTGGATGGGAAGCAAACTGTGTTTGGCAAGGAGATATTGTAGCTCAAAAAAAAAAAATTGCCCAAAGGTCTAGTGGTATTGGAAAGGATGTATGATGGAAATGATAGATCTCTAATGAAGAAAATGCCAGTCAGAAGAGAAGATGTTGAAGAAATTAATTTGGAAACTGAAATCGCACCAAGAAAGGTATACATTGGGAAGAAAATAAGCCCAGCAATTAGAAGAATGTTGATTGAGCTGTTGAGAAAGTACATGCATGTGTTTTCCTGGTCATATGAAGATCTGAAAGCATACAAGTAGGATTTATTTTAGCATGAAATACCATTGAAGCCAGACACCAAGCCTTTTAGACAAAAGCAAAGGCCTATAAACCCAACGCTGGAGCCTAAGATGCAGGAGGAATTAACAAAGCTCAGGGATGGGGGAATCATTAAACCAATCAGACATTCAACCTCGATTTCAAATCTTGTTCCTATGAGAAAGAAGAATGGTGACATCAGATTATGTGTTGACTTCAGGAATTTAAATATGGCATCTCTTAAGGATAATTATCCTCTACTAAATATGGAAGCTATACTACATAAGGTGACAGGCTGTGAGCTATTGTCCATGATGGATGGATTTTTTGGATATAATCAGGTTAAAGTTGGGGAATTTGAGCAATACAAAACAACATTCACAACTCATTCGGGAACATATGTATACATAAGAATGCCATTTGGTCTCACTAATGTTGGGGCGACTTTCCAAAGAGCCATGGATGTAGCATTTTCTGATTTGATTAATATTATCATGGTGGTGTATCAAGATGACTTGACTGCTTACTCGAAGAAGGCTGAAGATCATGTGCAACATCTTGAAAAGGTATTTATTAAAGCTCTTGAATATGGTATTAGTTTGAATCCAAAGAAGTGTCATTTTGCAGTCATAGAAGGTAAACTCTTGGGGCATATTGTTTCAAAAGAGGGAATTAGAATAGATCCTGAGAGAGTTGAAGCTATTGATAAAATTCCTATTCCTAAAATGGTCAAGGCAATACAATCTTTCTTTGGAAAAATTAATTTTGTTAGAAGATTTGTTTCTAATTTTGCTACGATCATCAAGCCCATATCTAAAATGTTGAAGAAAGAACAAAAAATGGACTGGACTACTAAAGCTTTAGATGCTTTTATATCTATCAAAAAGGCTATCAAAGAGGCTCCTATTCTTAAATCTCCAGATTTTACAAAGCCTTTTCAGATTTTTTCATTTGCCTCAATGCATATTATTGCTGCTATTATGTTACAAAAGAATAATGATGGTTATGAACATCCTGTGTCTTTCTTTAGTAAATCATTACAGGGGTCTGAATTGAAGTATGACATAATGGAGAAATAGGCTTTTGCACTTGTAAAGGCCACAAAAGCATTCAGACCGTATCTTGTTGGGGCAAAGGTGGTTGCTTATGTCCCTCATGCAGCTGTCAAAGACATTTTAACACAATCTAAAGTTACAAGGAAAAGATGCAGATGGATCAATAAGATTCAAGAGTTTGACATAGAGATACAGATCACTAAACTAGTAAGGGGCCAAGGCTTGGCTAGACTGATGACAGAAACCAATATTGAGGCAAATCAGATTTGCAATGTTGAAGAAGAAGTTGCAATTGCAAGCATTGAACACACTCCTTGGTATACTGATGTTATGCATTATCTTAAATATATGAAGTGTCCAGATGGATTGAGTGACAACCAAAGGAGAACTTTAAAGTTGTAGGCATCCAAATATGTTTTAATGGATGGCGATCTGTTTTGGAAAAATAGGGATGGCATATTGTTGTTATGTTTGGATGAATCACAGGCCAGGCATGTTTTGAAGGAAATGCATGAAGGAGTTTGTGGAGGTCATTATTCAACAAAGACAACTGGGCACAAAATTCTCAGGGCTGGGTATTTTTGGCGAAAGGTTTTTAATGATTCTTTTACATATGTGAGAAAATGTGAAGCTTGCCAAAAATTTTCTGGGAGATTGAAGTATCAAGGTGCTTTGCCACTTTTACCCTTGCACGTTGATGCCCCTTTCCATCAACGGGGAATTGATTTCATTGGAGAGATACAAGAGAAATCAAGTGGAGGGCATAGATGGATAGTAGTTGCCACTGATTATTTTACAAAATGGGTGGAGGCAATCCCAACCAAGCAGGCTACAAGTAAAGTTGTAACAAATTTCTTGATGGACAACATTATCACCAGATTTGGTACACCATTGAGGATAATCACTGATAACGGGATGTTTTTCAGGTTAGATGAATTCAAAAGCTTTTGTGATAAGTATGGCATTACTATTTCTTATGCCGCTCCTTATCGTCCACAAGCCAATGGTCAAGCAGAGTCCAGCAATAAGAGTCTCTTGAAGATTATAAAGAGGGTGCTAGGACATAACAAGAAGGCTTGGGATTCAAAGTTAAAATTGGCTGTGTGGGTTGATAGGATCACTGTAAAAAAGGCAATTGGAAAATCTCCATTTGAATTAGTATATGGAACACAAGCTAGGATGCCTTTGCAGAATTTGTTACCAGCTTACAAGTTTGTCTTACAGGAAGATTTGGAAGTTCTTGAACCCATGGAAGGCAGGATAGAGCAAATTGCTGAGCTAGATGAAGTAAGGAGAGAGGCCCAAAGTCAAAACATGAAGTTATAGGCACAGATGAATTATCTATTTGATAAGAAGGCAAGGGATAGAAAGTTTGAATAAAATAACTTAGTGTTGATGTGGAATGCAAGGTGTCAGGAGAAGGGAAAGCATGGTAAATTTGAAGCTTTGTGGCTGGGACCTTTTGTTGTTGTTGAAAAAAGGGGTGAAGACTCATATTATCTACAAAACATGGCTGGTGAAGATCAGGAATTTCCTATTCATGGGAAATTCTTGAAGCTTTTCTTCTCTTAAGCAACACAGAGGATTAAGAGTTGCCAATGCATGGACAACTCTTGTGTATCCTCTTAAAAATTACTTTCCATGCACACTAGTTTTAGGTTTTCATCCACCTCCATTCTACTCTCATTCTCCATTCACCTCCATATTGCATTCACTTTGTATTCACTCCCACTTTGCATTCATTTCCATTTCCTTTCATTCCATTGCTTCTCATTGGTTCATCATTTTGTGTCTATTCTGCTCACCCAGGATTCTAGATCCTTGCAACGATCTTACTATCATACATCCCCAGACGGAGCCACTATGGGAACTGTAAAAAATCTAATGTTTTTACATGTGATTTCATTCATATTATTTCTAATTTGGTCCTACTGTATGCATATTTTATTTGTAGCTTTCCATATTGTTCCATTGAGTCTGTTGGGTCATGCATATTTTTCATTCTAGCCCGTATCGGCATAGGTCTCCCTCTGTCTTCTCGACCCATTTTGTTTTTTTGCTAATTCTTTCTATTTCGGGTGTATCGATCTAACTACATTATGGTCTCCCCGACCCATTCTTCTTCTAGAAAACCTCTATTGCCTATCGGCAAGACATTTCTCTTGTTTCAACGATTGGAGTTTTCTTTTGCTGGTGGTTATTGGCATATGTCTTTGCAATCAGGCTAACGTCTTAGCGATATCATTTTGTCTCGCCAACTTCACATATGGTTTTCCTTCGGCATGAGTTTCACCTTCTCTTGGCGATCTATGGTGCTAGAATGACTTTCGCTGTGGTCGTGCAAATTCTACAAAATGTCTTGCCGAGGGTTTGTGGTTATAGCGACAGTTGATCTTTGTCGGTGTAGGAGTGGCTTTGTCACGGCAAAGAGGAATGACTACAAGGCTTTCAGTATAACATGAAAAATCTATATGACATCTCACTGATGGCTTGAGGCTATAGCGAAACAAGGGTGATTCTTCTTGACTTCAATATAGCAAGCGAGTGGTCACAGTGAATGCAAAATACAGGGTGCGGGGATGAAGCGTTTGAATTTCCTTCGGCAAAACGATATGGATATCTCGCCGCCTGCTCACTGGTGAAAGCAGAATTTCAGAGTGCTATAGCCGACATGAATCTATTTAGATGACTATTGCTAGCCGAATTGAATTGAGCTCAAATCTTGTGGAGGGCCGACATAATATTTTATTTTGATATTTTTATCATGTTGGTGTATAAATAAGCATGTTGTAGTTGTTAATTGGACCAGATTTTAGATTTTCGATATACTACAAGTAGATATAATAGAGTAAAATTATTAGACCAGAGGCTATTATTGCATGATTTCACAATGGAGGTATTTATGAGATTCAATTGATGTTGCTACATCTCTCTGGTGTCCATTATCTGTTGAATTGAAATGAAAAACACTACTAAGTTGTCTCCATGAATGATTTTTCTGGTTGTTTAAATTAACATAGCAAGTTTATGTTTGATTTATCGATATACATTTGTTGTTTTTGTGTGATCAATCAACTAGTTCTTTCAAGCAAAGATTTAATCCTTTTATTGATCACAGTAATAAAAGAAACTCATTTTGGATTATTGAAGTAGAACTTAGTAGTTACACTGTTGCATGTTTATACAAGTTGTAAACAAAACATATGCTAGATAATTTGTGTCTTCTCCAAAAAGTGTTTCTTATCTTGATCTCATTTGACTCCGCATACCCAACATGGCACTAGTCTCTACACTTCATCATTATAAATTCATTTTCTTTTAATTGAGTATTTAGGACTTAGAGCAGAATATTGTCACTATTTTCAAATTGAATTTCATTTGTTCACTCCCATTTGCCATTGTGAACAAGTGTTGTAAGAGGATTGATCACAAGTTAAGCCTGCATTGTTCAAGAGAGGTACACCCGCCCAGGTTTTGCAGCACCTAAAGAGTAGAAGGTTGAATTCATTCAATCTTATCTATTACCCTAAAGCGTATCAAGAGATTGGTAATCCCTTGAGGCATTCAGCCTATGTTTTTGAGAGCTAACACTTCCTCTGCACCATGCTCCTCTTCATGTGTAGGTGGTGGATCCCTCATTGCTTCTGCCTCCCTTGGAGGAGATTCAACTACTTCAGTTCTGATAGGAGAGTTAGCATGTGCAACCATAGGGGACTGCATTATCTTTTCAATTTCTGCCTCTGCACTGTGGAGTTCCCCTTCATGAAATTCTTCCTCTTCTATATTTGGATCCTCATCAATCTCCTTTGTCTCACCTGGTTCACTTTGGGTTTCATGAGTGGGAGGGAGGTCATCATGATGTTTCTCATGAGAAGCCATCGGAGGTAGGTCAACCTTAGGCACACCACCCCTAGGAGAGGGAGTCCTATACTTCCTTGCATATACTTTGGCCTTCTCCTCCGAGCTCTCAACATCCACTACTGGTGGGGCAACCTCTTCCCCAACCTTGGAGCTAGCCTTCTCTGATAATTTAACAATTCTTCTCCTCTTAGACACAGTAGCACCAGCCTCAGGATTCTACTTTTCAGTCTCTTCCTGCTCAAGCTTCTTAGTCCTAGTCCTTTTCTTAGCCTTTGGCTTCCTTTGTTTCACTGTTTCCTGGTCCTCTTCTTCTTGAGCACCCTTAGATTTAATTTCGATAGGAGACCCCAACTTGCCTTTGCCATTGGGATCCTACTCAGTAGATTCTTCAGTAGTAGAATGGGAATCCAAGTTTCCCATCAGGTTATAAGTGCATTTTATTCCTTTATTTTCCAATTCCCACATAGTGTGCTTGAGCCACATCTTGGTAACTTTGAGAACTAGAT
The DNA here is from genome assembly GCA_007258455.2 of Sequoia sempervirens. Classification (NCBI taxonomy): domain Eukaryota; kingdom Viridiplantae; phylum Streptophyta; class Pinopsida; order Cupressales; family Cupressaceae; genus Sequoia; species Sequoia sempervirens. Next base: position 25,968,088 of record VDFB02047230.1, on the reverse strand, counting down.
CCATCAGTTGCTTCAGTACTGTTTGCTCCTCCTCCAACCAATCCACATCACCAATAGGCCTATCCTTTACTGCCTCATAGGCATGGTCCTGAATTACGTTCCCATCATCTTCCAATTGATCAGGCACTGCTCTTACATTATATAATCGGACTACATCCACTGGAAGCCGAGAGAATTTCTTCCTTCTGACCTCGTATTCATCACTACAGTTGGCCCAATAGTCCTCTAAATTAGCCTTATGGTTGTACTCTCTACTGGCCTTCTTTTGAGCCTCCCCTGTGATGTCAAATCTAGATCTTTTGGAATGGAGAGACAAACCAAGAGCACTCAATTCTTCCTCTGAAGCTTGGGCAGAACCAATGGAAGGACATACCTCTCCATTGCCAATCCTTAGGGGAAAATTCCCACCAAATCCTGTCTTATGTTTTTCCTTCTTGACAATGGCATCAAAATCACAAATCTGCCTGGTGACTTCCAACAATATGATGTGGTCAGTGGGATACCTTGGAAGTCTGTACGAGGCCTTTTAACAGCCATCAACCCGAATGTAGGAGAAAGTAGGGAACTGGATGAACCATGCTCCATATTTCTTGATGAGCTCCTTAGCCAGATCTAAAATCCTGACATGCTCTGCCTCTTAAACATTCTAGTGATATGCATGGTGAATGCATCATTTTCCCTCCTATAGTCAGAGCCTCCTAAATACAACTGAGGGAAAACTTCATAGATGATGTCCTTTCCAAAAATTCCCTTTGTATCCAATCCTCTGTAGGGATGGAACCTAGCAAGTGCATAGACCAGATATGAGGTCATGGTGAAGGTCTTTGTTTGCAACACATTGGACAATTGCTTATGAATGAATTGGCTGATGACCCCTACCCAATGGTAGTCAATTTTCTCTTGTTCCATCCTTACAATGGCATGGCACATCTAATTCTCGAATGTACTAACACTCTTCAATCTAACCACCCTGCTTAGAAAGGTGATGGCATCGTAGTACTCCTTCTTGAATTTTTCTCTAAATAGCTACTTAGGAAATTTGGAGTAGTGGGACTTGGGCTTCTCTAGCTAGGAATTGATTAGCTACTATGACTTCATAGTTTGGTCATCGTAGAATTCATGGGCTGCCTCAATGGTGAATCCCACCACATGAGATCTATCTGGCATGTCGAAGGTTTGGGAAATGAAGACCGGGTTGAGATTAGCAACAACTCTCCCTTGAGGCCCAATAATCCTCTGTGTATCCTGATCATAGTGCCTAGCGCACTCAAGGACCAACTCGTAATATTGTACTGTAGAAGGGAAACTAGGTATGTGGGACAAGCTTGATTCTTTCATTCTTCTAGCCACCAAAGGAAGATCCTCAGCCGCCATTCTTTCTTTAAATTCCTCATAATCCCAAAGGCCAACATTTGTATCAGTCACTTCTGACCAGACAGAAGTGACCTTGCTCTTGATGTCTAGCTTGATCCTCTCTGCATCGGATAACGAAGATCCAACTACCGTTTTGCCTGATTCAGCCTGCATTCAACATGAAAACATAATGAAAACCATAGGAAAGCAAGGTTAATCCATCGAAACACCACTGGAATGCATCCCATATAGTCAGGGTGTTGTTTAAAATTCACATAAAATGACCACAACAGATTTTGAGTTTCAAGACCATCTGTGGAATCTGAGCCATAGAGGAATTTTGGGAAATTCCAGATCGATTAGATTCCAGCAGAATAATCAAGAAACACCTACTTAATCTTTAAAATTGATCATTTTTTCATCAATAAATCACATGAAAGACCCAATAATGACATGAAATAATCATCAAGTGCATCACAAATTATAAATGATCCAATTATTTCATGTTCCCTTATATTTCATCAATTTTTGAGGAAATCTGTGAGGGACAGATTTCCGCGAAGAACGAGCCAAAGAAGAAGCTTCGGAAGATCTGGGAGATGGTGGATTTTGGAGAAATCTAGACCTGGCGGACATCCACGGTCAAGGAAAAGTTTCGAACCAACAGGAATCCCCGGAATGAAGGATTTTGACATGAGTTAAGATCTCGCAGAGAAGTCTCGGCGACATTCAGGAGTCACGCCGAAGGAAATCACTAGGATAGGCTTCGCTAAGACTTAGGGGGTGTGGTGGAACATCCTGGTGACCAGAGGAAACCCTTAGTGAAGCAAACGAGTATACTTCGGTCGAACAAATTTTATTCAGAAAGAGGTCACGCCGAATGTGGACATGAAAGTCACATTGATGAGAGATGTTTTCGGTAGAAAGTCACAGTGAATCAGCCATGTTTCACCGACTTTCAAAGTTTAATTAATCACTTCGGCCAAACTAAATTTTTCTATGTAATGTCTCAGCGAGTCCGCAGAGTCCTGTCGAAGGCGCATATGGCAATTTTATCGGTATAACTCGAGTGGTCAGGGAAGGGTCTTAGCGAATGCTTCATATCTTGTCGACTGGTGGGTTTAAACAATCACTTCGGTCAGACAATAGTTTATCGATATGAAGTCCTGGTGAAGTTGCGATGTTCCGCCGACTAGGGCTTGGTTTGGATTTAGCTAGAGGGCTCAGTGAAAAGACCTGGGATCGCTAAGAGAAGAAGTCTTCGCTACAACGTCTTGGAAAACACCGGTAGTTACAGTGAATCATGCGAAGTATCGGCAAGAGTTGGAATCTCGCGGTAGGGTCTTAGCAAAAGATGGATGTCCTCCCGATAGAAAGAAACAAAGCTCGGCAAAAGTGAAAGATACTCAGCGAGAGGTCTTGCTGAAAGCGAAACTCACAGCAATAGACGGAAGATCGGCAAGGCTACTGTATCCCACCGTGACATCTTGGTGACTGGTGCCTGTCTTGCTGACAGCGAAGGGGGATTTTGTCAGTGTGAGGGACAATAGTGTCACGGAAAATAAAATTTGAAAGGGATGGATAATCCCAGACTGCGACGCTGAATCAAGATTTCACGCAGCTATCAAACCAACTATGGATTTCGATAAGTTTAACCTAAGTCAGGGATGGGCCTTTCATGAATATTTCTTGCATTCTAGGTCAATCTTAAGATGAAATAACCAGACATGGCCCTTCCCTAGGTTTCAAACCCTATTCATCCGCCATTAACACACAGGCCAGCTCCAAATTTAGTTGTTCTTACAGTTGAGTCACTACTAGGGTTTACTAACCACTCTCAAGCGAGATTCATTAAAATGCAGATGGGTACATGAACTCAAAACTAGCTTGGGAGATGACAAAGGATGCAATACGGAACAACCCTAGTGTGAAATAAACAAATAAACAAGAATTGAAATCCCACAAGCCCTCACAAAACCAACGTGCCATTCATAATTTAATTCAAATCAGAGCAATCAAACACATACCATTAAAAAGCGGGAACTGATCTTAGAAGCAACAAATGCGAAGCTCAATGGTGTATGCAACAAACACAGGCAATAATGCACAAGAGATAGCCACCAAATCAATAAATTCAAGCCCAAACACCTCCAAACGAAGTCAATCAATCGTAGGAAAGCACTTCTTAACTCAAATGATGGCAAATAGTGAACATAATGGTGCAAAAGATCTCAGAAATCAAGTAGGATCTAGCCTTCAAAGCGCATACGAAGCCATTAATGCACTCGATAAGACAGTCATGAAACACGGGGAACCGGCGACAGGGTGGAATTCGGGAAAATTTGGACCACATAGAAATCTGCAAAGAACCAAAATTCCTGATCAACAAGGTCCAACTGGAATCCAAGCAGGACCCGGGAAAATCCGACCAGGGCGGAAAATCCCGAATTAGGGCAAAAGCCCAAAATTCAATCAGAACTTAAGATTTTCAATAAACAACCTGGGGGAAACACTTGGGCATTCAAAATAAACATTTAAACACATACCCAAGTAAGACAAAAACTTCAAAAGAAAGGGCTAGAACACCAAAACTGAAGCGAAAGAGGGTCCCTACTTATAGCAGGGCGTGTGTGTGAAAAATTGCACAACAGTAACCAGCTCTCATTATTTTCCAAGTAGTAGTTCTTGGGGCAAAGTGACCTCCTGCAGCTCCATCATGAAACTCATGAAGCACCTTCTCAATTTGATGATTGTGAATGCATCCTAATAGGACGCCATTCAGATCCCTTTTGAAAAGAACATTGTTTACCAGCACATACGGTATGGACTGCAATCTAAAGTATCTTCTTTTGGCTCTGTTCAAACCTAATGGACACTCACCAATTTGTAGAAATTGGGTCATATCTTGAACCCAATTAGTTATCCCCATAGGCACATCATCTTGAGCATTCTGAAGCTCATTTGTATTAGTAAACACAACATCATTTTCTAATTCATTTTTACTACTTGACCCTGTAGCAAGCTGCTCACAAAGACCTTTACCTCTAACCATTTTGGTGATCTTAATATCTACATCATACTCCATGACCTTGGTGATCCATCCTGCTCTTTTTTCATTCAGATCTTTATTCAATAAAAATTCCTTCACACTTGAGTGTGCAACTAGAATATGAATCTTGTTGTTTGACACTAGAGGCTTAAATTTCTTTAGGCTTCTGATCACGAAGAGAACATGCTTCTCAAAAAACATATACCTCTCTTCAAAATCGGTAAGTACTTGGCTAAAGAAAGCTATGGGTTGTTCTAAGTTATCACTATTTTTCTGAACTAGCATGACAGAGATTGAACTACTATTGCCAAAAGCATACAAAAAGAAGTCTTTGGAGAAATATAGATTTACCAGTGTTGGAGCTGATGCTAAAGCTTCCTTGACTTCTTCAAAACTGTGTTTTGCTTCTCCAGTCCAACTGAAAACTGCACTCTTTTTAAGCATGGTAGTCAAGGGTTGTAGCAAATTTGCAACATTAGGAATAAATCTTCTTAGAAAGTTGATCTAGCCTAGAAAGCTCTGTAGACCCGTCTTGTGATTGGGTAATGGAAACTCAAGTATGGCTTTGACTCTTTCAGGATCAATAGTAATTCCTTGCTTTGACACTATGTTTCCTAACAATTTCCCTTCATGAATAGCAAAGATACTCTTTTTAGGATTGAGAGAGATACCAAACTCTTTGCATTTTTCAAAAACTTGCTTAAGGTGTGACAAATGTTCATCAACATTCTTAGAATAAGCTGTAATGTCATCTAGATAAATCAGCATAATCTTATTGATCAAACTTTGAAGCGCCATGTCCATGGCCCTATGAAACGTGGCACCAGCATTAGACAAACCAAAAGGTATCCTTTTGTATGCCATGGTGCCCCACTTAGTTGTAAAAGCAGTTTTGAACCGATCTTCCTCTTTAACCAACACTTGATTATAGCCTGAAAAACCATCTAACAAGGAAAATCTCTCAGAACTGGCCACTACTTGTAAGATTTGTTGCATGGAGGGCAGCGGGTAGTGATCTTTCAAAAATGCTTGGTTAAGATCCCTAAAGTCTACATAGAGTCTTATTTCACCATTTTTCTTCCTAACCGGTACAAGGTTAGAAACCCATGAAGTATGCTTAATAGGAAAGACAATACCCCCCTCAACTAATTTGGTCAGCTCTTTAATCATTAAGGGATCAAGCTTAGGATTCAAGGGCCTTTGTTTCTGCCTTACTGGCTTAACATTAGGTTCTAACTCAATTGTGTGCTAAGCAATATGGGGATCAAACCCTTTCAAATTTGAGTATTCCCAAGCAAAGACATCATGAAATTCTTGGCATAAAGCAACAAAAGCTTTTTTATCTTCATGTGAAATTTTTTTGCCTATCTTAAGAAGTTTACCTTTGAAAATCTCTAGTTCTTCATAATGTTCTTTGATTTTCAAGCCAGCTTTACCCTTTTTAAGCTGATTGTCAGTACTAAAAATTGACTCTAAGGTAACAAGACCTTTGGGTAACTTATTTGTCCTCAGCTGTATGACTTGATCATCATACTGTTGCTTAAGTTTTGTTTGATTCACTATGGAGAACTGATCTTCTTTGAGCAATAAAGAAAGGATCTATTCATCACTGTCAAAAACTTTCCAGTGAATGTTGTTATCAGGAATTGATGGTCTAACTACAACCTTCACATACTGTTGTACCTTCTCTTTTCTAATGTCACCTAGAATATCAAACTGTGCCCCAATGGCTGCAAGCCTATCAACATGCTTGTTCTGATTTCTTGGAATAGACACTAAGTTGAAGGCATCAAAATCCTCAAGCATGTTCCACACTTTGTTCCTATAAGACTTTAGTGTGTCATTTTTCACAACATTCAGACCTCTTATTTGATTGACAATTAACTCACTGTCCCCATATACTTTCAAGCAAGCTATTCCTCTCTTCTTTGCCCACTCAAGACCTTGAACAAGGCCCTCATATTTAGCAGTGTTATTAGAGCATGTGAAAGCAAAACTGAAAGCAAAATAATACTTATCACCCTATGGAGATACAAGCATTGCACCTCCTCTAGCATCGTTATTGCTTCTTGAACCATCAAAATACATCTCCCATAATTTATTCTGTTGCTCAAACTGACTTTTTGCACTTCTCTCAAGATTTGGCATTTATGTCCCAGCTTCATGCAACACATAATTTCCCAGACCAACATCCTAAATAAGCTCATTTGGATTATCAACCACGTTCTCAGCTGCCCATTCATTCAGGAGTACCTCAGGTACACTCACAGCTTGTAACTTTTGTGCTGTAGCAAGTTCAGTATCCTCTAAAACAATAGAGTTAACATTTATAGCAAATGACACATAAGGTTCGATGTGATCCTTTGCAAGGGACTTAGAAGTTATAGTTACCTTAGTTCCATACTTGGTCCTAAAAAGCATATGGGAACAATCTAAAGATAAATACCCTTCAATTTTAGCCGTGAAGTCTCTAGACAGACATAGAGCAAAAAATGGAGGCAAATCTATGACAAACACATCTTGCAGGATTGAAAAATTGGGACAGGCATGTAGTGTGAGATTCATATTTTTAATAACACCTATAGTGTTTACTATTGTCCTGTCCAATTGAAGTACTCCCTTTTCTAATGGCTGGTATTGTAAACCTAGCTGGTTTGCAATCTTTTTTGGCATTACCAAACTGCTAGCCCCACTATCAACCATACAATTATGTACCAATTTATTCCCCACTATTAAGGAAACATAGAAAAGGAGGGGGCTTGACACCATTACTTTTCTGTGTAGTACTATCCAAAGGTGCATTGGTTAAAATTGACTTTGTTTGGCCTAAAGAGACTTCATTTGGAGGATTCAAACTAACTGGATTTGATAAGGCTAACTGTAACAAATTGATTTGACCAAGGATTGCTAAAGAATCCCACATCGAAATTGAAACATTCATTTTTTTCATACTTTCAACAATGTTGAAAGGTGCAGATATATTTACCTTTGGCTACATCTTTACAACAACATGGTCAGGTTGCACTTGACATGCAGATGAAGCATGTAAAGGTTGCTCCTTACTAGTGTCATAACCTTGCTGCAAAGTGTGTGGTACTTGCTGATTTGATGGACCAGCAGCTCCCTTATCTTTATTCATTGCTTGTTCAATCTCGAAAGCCCTCTTCTTGGCTCTAGTATTAGCAGCAACAGATGTGTCATCCTGGTTCACTCCATAAAAATTTTCTCTCTACCAATTCAGGAGAGTTGAATTATCTCCAAGCTGATCATGCTGTTGTGGATACCCCTCCTTAAGCAAATCTTATGCACCTACAACATTTTGCACCATAGGAGCTTGATTGATGAAGCCATTGGAGCACGCGGCTTGATTATGTGGCTGATTACACGGATAACACCACTCATAATCAGCAACCATATTTTTTTGAATAGGAACAAGCTCTTTGACAACACTAATTGGAGTTGGATCGTAGGCTTGAAAAGGTCTTTTAACAATATTTTGTCTTGTGCCTTGGTAATTACCTTGATACTGTTGTCTATTCCCCTGGAATTGCTATTGTTGACCTTGAAAAGCCTAACTTGAGGCCTGATTCTGCTGTTGATAAGGCCTAGAATAGGACTGTTGTTTTTCCAAGTTCACCAACTTGTTACCAAAAGTCTGTAAAATACTTTTGATCTCTTGTAACTCCTGCGATGAGCCTAAAGCAACACTTTCTTGTTTATCAATAGCTTGAGCAGTAGCTGGCAGCGTTGGTACAGCTGGTACAGGTGTAAAAGGAGGTATCTACAAAGGGATATTTGCATGAATCTCTGGAAATATAGGCATTGGAGGCCTAGGAGTGAGTTTACCAACTTGTATTAAGTTGTTCTCAGCTTTGATTTCTATTTCGAAAGCATCTGGCAAAGACACTCCTCCCATTGACTGTATCATGATAGCTATATTGTTGTTCAGAGCCCTCAAAAAGTATAAAAATACGTATTCTAGAGGTGGCCTCACCGTTGCAGGGATTCTATCCCAAGTTCTTTGAAATCTGAAGTTGAAGTCATTCATCTACTCTTGTGGAGCCCTCTTAATTATAGTCAATTGTTCCAATAGAGACAAGTTGTCAGACCTATCTTGAAATTGTTTATGCAACTTGTCTCCAAATTCGTCCCATTTTGCAATTAAACTAACTGGTAGGCTCCTATACCATTGCACAACTCTTCCCTTCAGTGAAGCAGCTAGTAATCTTACTGCAACATCCTCTTGGGTTATGTGATGGACTCTGCATAACGAAGCCACATCTCGCATGTGTTCAATCGCGGTAGTTTGGTCTTCTCCCGTGAAAGTTGGCAGACTCTTCAAGGCTGCCATTGGAATGTCATTGTGTTGTGCCAAATTCAAGGGGCTCCCTCCATTAAAAGAAACAAAGGGTTGATTCCGTGGAGCAGCCATTGGAGGTGGCTGAGGAGGATTTACTAGTACTCTAAATGAAACCAAAGATGGAACAGCAATGTGTGACGCCACAGATGGAGGAGTGGATTGAGTTCTTCTAGAATAGATAATTGTTGTTCCACACCTTTCTGTTGCTCTACCTTGTCTTCTTGCTGGTGACAGCTACAAATATTTGAAAGGACCTGAGCTGCTCCTTGTCTGAACTCTTCTCATAAACTGCAGAAGGCACTGATTCTAAAATTCTTTCTCTCCACGGAGTCGCCAAGTATGCACAATTGACTTCTGTAAAGCCTGGAACTCACTGGTTGCATACTAAACCAACAGCATAATGTGAAGCTTGTCCCACTGGGCATGCCAAAAATTGTTGTCACCTAGAAATTGCACCCCATGCACAGTGATGTAAACTGAGCTTTCTAGAGACACATGGGATCATTTCAAGGCTCTGGGTCACTTGAATTTTAAATGAACCTTCAGAGAAGATCGGCTTCCTTTGGGTATCACCTAAACTATCAATTCTATATGGGTAAAAGGAGAAGGAAAGCATACAAATGAAACTAAACTATGGTGATACACTGAATTGATGAGGAATTATGAAATGAAAAGAAGATGAACATACACTTGGAAACTTAACTTCAACCATTTCACATACTACACACAACCTCTTTTAGATCTATGCATCAATCTTAACAGGTTCAATCTACATACACATCTCAGGAAGGAAAGATAAATTTCACGGCTTTAAGGTATGAATGTAGACTTATAAAACATAGTTAAAGACTTGCATAATCAAAAGAAAAATATATAAATGAAAGTAGTACAAACATGAACACTAGCTTCCAAGGTAAACTCTGTGTTGTATTCCAGATTCTAGTTGAGTTACAAAACATACATTTAGTCGAAAAAGGATTGATAAAAATCACTAACTCTTTAGAGTGTATAATCTGAACTATTTACAAAAAGGAAAAAAAAGCCTTATATATCAAAATGTGTCAGACCCTTAGGGCTTACAAAATATCAAGCCTCGGGATAGATCTCTCCCTAGATCTTTTGATTGAATTTAATACTGCACCCTGTGTGTCCATGTTGGTGAAGAGTCATTCCCTGGAGAAGCCCTCAGATCTTTCGCAGCTACCACATTCATTTCTGATCCTCATGTCCTCCTTAAACCTCTTCGGCTGAGCACTTTGAATGCTCCTGAGCTCATAATAGATACACGTTGCTTTTCATTCCGTTGATGTTCTTCATCCTGGTCAGACTACCATAGCTTGCTTTCAGATCTCTCTGATTGGTCGAGTAAATTCCACGTAGATTCTTTGGGCAGTCAAAAACTCCTCCTATAGAATCACATCTTGGCGAGACACTAGAAGTGTCTCACCGATGTGATTAAATCCTCCTAGAACCATCAACATAACATGGAACTGTCAATGAGAGTTCTTGTCGAGCCCGCCTCTGTGGTCACCAAGACAATCGCGTTTGGCCAGACAACATGGCGAACTCTTCTCATCCTCTATCGACGAAGGTATATTGATGTCACCCCGAACGCACTCCACTCCATCGAGCTCCACATGTCTTTTGACGAGACGTCGGCAAGTCGGGAAGACTTCATGGTGAGCTCTCAGGGGTCATATTGATGCACAAGATGTCATCGAGACTACAACCTGTTAGTAAGACATCATACCAAGTGTAAAAACTCCTCCCGAAGTCTCCTCAAACTTAATATTACAAACCATATCGGTAAGAGTCTGCTGATGTCACCCCGATGCATTTTTCTCTACCCGAGCTCTGCATTCTTTGTTGAGACCCTATTGGGTCGGCAAGACTCTCAGTGAGGCCTCCTTGCTCCGGCGAGAGCTCATTTCATTTTGCTTCGGCAAGAGAAACCTTCATCGGCAAGAGGTCATAGTGGCTTCATTAGTCATGCCGATATCACCTTCCATCACTGAGACCACATCATGTCGTTAAGACATCACTCTGACGGTCGAGCACTACACCGATGTCATTCATGTTGGGGAGACCTCTGCCGATGACTCCCCCTTTATCGCCAAGACCTTCCCATGTCGGCAGGACCTAAGAGCGAAGTCTTTAACTGTTGGCGAGCTTAGCTTGCATTTGGTGAGACCTCACCGAGTCGGCAAGACCTCACCCGTATGACTTTCCTTGGCGGGACCTCCGTCCTTCAGCGAGACATTGTTTGGTCACCGGGACTTCATACCAAAGGGAAAACTCTTGGCGAGTTCATTTCATTGTCACCCATATCAGCAAGACCCTCTATCCTTCGGCAAGAGTCAAAGCGAGGCACAACTTCAGTGAGACCTTTTGTCGATGGAATCTTCTTTCGCCGAGACATCAGCCTTTTGGCAAGACATTATACCGAAGCCCCTCACATTACATCGAAGGCAACCATGCTTTGGCGAAAGCTCATTTCAGTCGGGGAGATATCCTTGGTCGGTGAGACCTTTTAGCAAAACTCAGCTCCTTTCCCCGAGCACAACATTCCTTTCGACGTGACTCCCATTGGTCAGGAAGACTTCATGGCAAAGGGAAAACACTACACTGAGCCCCCCTTTTGTTTCAGAAAGACACGCGCGGTTGGGGAGACATCTCCCCGAAAACATGACCATTCACCGAGCTCCTATTTTGTCGCCAAAACTTTGGCCTTTTGGCCAGACCCTTTGCCAAGCACACCACGGTCTCCCCGAACTTAACATCTTTTGGCCAGACTATCTGTGTGTCGCTGGGACTCATGATGAACTCCTCCATTCTACCCGAGCTCTCCTCAATTCGCTAAGACACCCACCGGTCGGTAGGACTTTTCACCTGGCTCCCACCTTTGGGCGATGAGGTTAATTTTCTTTGGTTGGGGAGACATTAACAACTCGACAAGACCTTTCGCCAGTACCTACATCATTTTGCCGAGACTGCCTGTTTGTCACCAGGACTCAACCCGATCGGTAAAACCTTAGATCGAAGACGGATCTCTTGGCGATGATGCCTTCACTCATCGAGAGCCCCTTTTTGGTCGGTGAGACATTCTGAAGGTCTTGGTGACTCTCTCCTTAGAGGGTTTTTATGCCAAGCTTTATCTAGGCAGGCCTTTCAACTGTGTTCTTCTTGACCTAGCACCAGATGCATGATTTAACCCTTGATGCAAATAACCCACCTGGCCCTTTAGAACTTCTAAAACATAATTTTCCCAACTGACCTAGCCCGTAGGTGAAAATTGGGCAATAGTACTAAGGTCATATTTGGACCTTGTCTAATGCATTTGAGTCATTTAATTAGGTTTATAGGGGATTATGGAGTAAAATTGTCAAAAAAATGCAAAATCTTGTAAATGTCAAAATGCAAGAAAGTGGAATATGAAGTGTCACTTAGTAAAGGGAAGGATTTTGGGCATTGGAAACTCAAGGGGCAGTTAGATAATTGTCATAACATCTTTGTAAGAGTCTTGTGAAGGTGATAATGTGGAGAGAAGATTGTATTTTGAAATAATTTTGAATAAAAGTACCTTGTTTCTATAAATCAACATTTTTTCTTGCTTTTACAAGCTTTGTACAGCCTGAACAAAAATACTAGATCACTAATATTTATTGGTTTTATGTAGAATAGTGTGTTAGCATTCAAAAAAACTTGATTTGAGCATATTTCATTGAGTATAAAGCTTGTTTGAGTCTTTTCTCTGTAAATTGTCCAGAAACCCTCATTTTAAGGGTTTGAGAGTCAAATAATGGTATAAATCACCATTCCATCGATGGGGACCTTTTTAAATCAGTGGAATGGGTTAGATTAGAGTTTTTTCAATGTTGGTTGTGTTTGCAGGTGTACGGGAAGTCAAGTTACATGAGCTCTATTGCTACCCTAGTGATTTTTCATGGTTTTTGAGCATGAATGCATGTCTAGAAGTTGGAGTTTAAAGAAATGACAAAGATTAAGAATGGAAAATGGTTTAGAAGGATTTTAGACCTTACTTAATGTGTTTGAGGAATTGGTTAAGTGGTTTAAGGTTTGGAGTTCATAAATCCAATAAACCCCTATCTAAACTAGTTGAATTAGGCTAAACTAGTTGAATTTAGCCTCCTCGAAACAACCCTATCTTAGTTTTTGATATGTTGAAATACTCAATAATGGGTTCTTGAAAATGTCTTTTTTTTTGGAGATGCAATCTAGTTTAAAAGATACACCCAATTTTGTCATTTGGGCTCCTTCAAGCAATTAAACCTCTTGGGTGTGAGTGTTTGGAAAATGGAAGAACCAATGTTCAAAAGGAGTTTTATTAGTTTCTTCCTATCAAAACCATGATGTTCAAGGTGTGGCAAAGGTTCTGTAAGAGTTTGGCATCTTGAAATCAAGTGTATTGAAGAGAGTTTATGAGTGCTTTTGGTGATCTTTCTAAAATTTGTACTTTGGGTCTTTAGAACCCCTTGAATCCATTGATGCTCTGCATCAATTGGTATTAGAGCTGGTTGATCTAGTGGAATGTAAAGTGTGTTAATTGTAGGTGCTTATGGTCCATCTTAAAGCTAGAAGAAAGAGCTATGAGAAGGTGTGTTGGCTGTAAACAAGGAACAATTATGTGATCACTTTTCTAGAACAAAGATTAAGCTAGGGAGAAGGTGTTGAGGGAGCTACACTATTGAGAGAGAGAAAGATTGAGTAGAGGTACATTTTCCTAGATCTTTTGTTGGGTAGATGGATGGTATGTTGTGAGGTTGTGTGATGAAGCAATGAGGGATATGGATATCTATTTGAAGAAAAGCACATGAAGAATGCAACCATTATAGTAGATGGGAGAAAAGATGATGAGAAGATGATAAAAGCAGGTCAAGAGAAGGTCAAGGATAAATTGATTGGAGTAAGGAAAGATTGCTTAGAAAAGCATGGTGAAATCATAGTAAGGAAAGTCCTATGTACTTTGATTGGAAAAGAGGTTAGAGGTAGTTAAATACTATTAGAATATAGGGTTGTAAGTTTGATAGCACAAGATATTATTAAGGTAGAGAATGTGAGGACATAAATGAAGGCATAAGGTGGATTGAATCAAGGTGAAAGACAGACACAAGTGAATGATTTCAAGTGTGCAACAAGAGTAAGGCGGGGAGTATTCCAAGACACAATTGGTAGAGGTATGTTTGCAGGTGTGAAGAAGCAAGTTTGATGCAACTCAGTCCTCAAAGGGACTTGAGGTCTTTTTCAGGCTAGGTGGATGGTGCAGGGCACCATGTGAACTTTATGCCTCCATGAGGCCATTTTGTAAAACTTGAGTCTTTATCATGATATGATTGTAATAAGGTCATATTTGGACCTTGTCTAATGCATTTGAGTCATTTAATTAGGTTTCTAGGAGATTATGGATTCAAATGATCAAAAAAATGCAAAATCTTGTAAATGTTGTCAAAATGCAAAGTTGCAAAAAATGCAAGAAAGTGGAATATGAAGAGTCACTTAGTAAAGGGAAGGTTTTTTGGTGTTGGAAACTCAAGTGTCAGTTAGATAACTATCATTACATCTTTATAACAACCTTGTGAGGGAAAAAATTTGGAGAGAAGATTGTATTTTGAAATAATTTTGAATAAAAGTACCATGTTTCTGCAAATCAACATTTTTTCTTGCTTTTACAAGCTTTGTACGACCTGAATAGCAATACTAGATCACTAATATTTATTGGATTTTTGTAGAATAGTGTGTTAGCATTCAAACAAACTTGATGTTAGTAGATTTCATTGAGTATAAAGCTTGTTTGAGTCTTTTCTCTGTAAACTATCCATAAACCCTCATTTTAAGGGTTTGAGAGTCAAATAATGGTATAAATCGCCATTCCACCAATGGATACATTTTTAAATCAATGGAATGGGTTATATTAGAGTTTTTTCAATGCTCGTTGTGTTTTCAGGTGTAGGGGAAATCAAGTTACATGAGTTATATTGCTTCCATGAATGCATGCCTAGAAGTTAGAGTTTGAAGAAATGAAAAAGATGAAGGTTGGAAAATGGTTTAGAAGGATTTTTCAGACCTTAATTAATGTGTTTGAGGTATTGGTTAAGTGATTTAAGGTCTGGAGTTCATAAATCCAATAAACCCCTGTCTAAACTAGTTAATTTAGGCCTCCTTGAAAACGAGATAGTCATTTTTAAGGGAATTCTTTTCAAAACAACCCTATCTTAGTTTTTTATATGTTGAAATAATAAATAATGGGTTCTTTAAAATGTATTTTATTTTTGGAGATTCAATCTGGTTTAAAAGATACACTTAATTTTTTCATTTGGGCTCCTTCAAGAAATTAAGCCTCTTGGGTGTGAGTGTTTGGAAAATGGAAGAAACAGTGTTCAAAAGGAGTTTTATTAGTTTGTTAGTATCAAAACCATGATGTTCAAGGTTTGGTAAAGTTTCAGTAAGAGTTTGGTGTCTTGAAATCACTTTTTAGTGTTTTGGTGGCCTTGGAAATCAAGTGTATTAAAGAGAGTTTATGAGTGTTTTTGGTGATCTTTCTAAAATCTATACTTTGGGTCTTTAGAACCCATTGAATCCATTGATTCTTTACATCACTTAGAGTGAGCATGTGCATCATTTTCATAGTGGACATCATGTTCTACTTGTGAATGTTCCTGGACAAACAACCGAGACGTGTTCCACATCACATTGGATAGTTAAGGCTTGATCCACCCCTTTCTTTTAGACAAACAATGGAGACATGTTTGATGCAATCAAGGTGGATCAAAGACTCTCTTCAACTTGAAAATGATCAAATTCAATCTGAAAAAAACTCTATACAATACAAATCCCTCAACTTGACTCAATCTCTCTTCTTATGGTTTGTAGCCCTCAATATCCAACCAATGGAGGTATCTTTTAGAGAGGGTCATACAATGGCCTGTCAAACTCCTTAAAGGTTCCCTACAGACTCCCAAACAACATATCAAATGTTTCCATAGGGTTTCTTTGACCCAACACCAAGAACCATTAACCTACCTTGCTCCAAGGCTAATCAATTAGCCCTAATTTACAAAGGGACTACCTTTTAAACTTTTGAAAAAAATCCAAAACCACTTGAAAAACATGTATTGTGAGACAAAAATTAAGAATCACTCACCTATTTGCAGATTTAGACCATCTAATACACTATACCAAGAACCCTCCTTTCACACACAAAACTCAAGGGTTTATTCAATTTCCATATCCCTGGTCTTCCCAATCTAATTCAAAACATCCAACAGTCTTCAAAGACCCTACACATTCTAACAAATTCATTACATGGACCATTACACCATTGTTTTATCAAAACCCAACATAAACACCCTCATTTCACAAAGAAAACAACACAACTCTTCCCTAGGGCATCATTCATCAGCTTAATATACAACTTGTTCCCTCAACCTTCAAAAGGTTTAAAACATCTATCCCTACTTTAAATAGATCAATCCACTAAGTTACAGGGGCTAACAATAGGTGGATTGATCATTTCATGGTTTTAAACTTCAAATAAACCCTTACTCTATGTGATAGGGTAGACTCAGGAAAGTAAGGAAAACTTCAACAAATTGCAATGAGGGACTCTCAAATTAGATTCAATTGAGATCTAAAACATTCCATAATGGAAAAAAAAATGATTCCAGAGTATATACAAGAATGTACGGACCGTACAAAATAAACAAGTTAAAAAAACACAGAAATAAGCAAAAAGAACATTGTTTCTTGATTGATTCAAACTTCAACAACCTGCCTTCAAGCCATTTCAAGGATTTTTATACATATTATATTCAAAAACTACTTGCCCAATGCCCACAACTACTTTTTGAATTCCATGACTTTTCAAATTCCCTTAAGAGTTGCAATTTGACAATTTTTATCTTTAATCACCATTTACAACTTCATTTTACAACTCCCACCTATTTTGACACCTAAGACATAAAAATATATCCCATTACCTATTAAATGGTCTTTTTGGACCTTATTTAACATATTAGACTCAAAATATCCCCACACCAACTACTTAAAAACCATTCCTAATGACTCATTACAAAAGAAGTTGGTCTTATTGACCTTATTGAGACTAAAACACTTCAAATCCTAGAGCTTGTTCAGTGGTAACCTTGCTTGGACATTGTTGATCAAAGGTACTCCTGCACTAGTGTTCCACATCACATTGGATAGTTAAGGCTTGATCCCTACCTTTCCTTTGGACAAACAGCTGAGACATGTTCCACATCACGTTGGATGGTCGAGGCTTGATCCACCTCCCTTTTTCTTCTAGTCTTTAATGTTGTATGATTGAGTATCTTTATCATTGCTGCATACATATGTCTTTAATGTCTACTTTAGTGTGAGTTTGACATGGGATCATCCTTTCACCAAAGTGTGGGCTAAATGTAATGTAGAAAAAAGGTATCCATTTTTCACATTTAATTAGGAATTGATATTAAAATGAACTTAATTATGCCATAATTTAGTGTTGTAATATGTATTTCACATATTGACATTAAGTTTAGGGCCCTATTAATTAAATCAGATTTAATTGTTCCTTAATGTGGTGTTGTAAAGTGTACCCCTTTACACTTTCACACTTATTTAGGGCTCCCTTAATTAATTAAGGTTAATTTTCCTTAATTGGCCCCTTTAACTCAAATCCAAGCCTAACTAATTGTATTTTCCAAAGAGGAAACCTGATATTCATTAATGCCTAAACATAACACTTCACATTGAGCAATGTGTGTCCTATGTGAGTGACCTAGGACCCATTCAGCCATGGAAGAATGTGTCCTCACTTAGACCTAGGACCTAAATTCAAATTATGTTTTTGGTGGTATTTTAACATATTCAAATCTATATTCACATGTAGTCTTGTGTTATTTGAATTTCAAGGAATTAATGTTACATGACTATAAATATAAGGTCATTTCACTAAGTTTCATCTAAGAGTTTCTAAGCAATCTAAGATTTTAAAGAGAGGGTTCCTATAGCAATTTTATGAGTTCAAGAGCATTTCAAGGCATTCAAGAGCAAATTTAGTGAAGAATTATTGCAACAATCAAGATCCAATTTTCATGTCAAATTCTTCTTGCATCATGCATATTATTGGAGCTAATATGATGATGTAGGTTTCAAGATTCATTCAAGCATTCAAAGGTATTGTTTCAAGTCAAGATTCAAGATCAAGATCCACATAAATTGAAACCATTTCATGCAAGTTGCAAATCTAGATTCCAAGGTTCATTCAAGGGTTTGGTGAGTTGTGACATAGAATTGTTCATTCATCATTCCTTTCATGCTTTTCTATTTCATTTCAAGGTTTAATTACCAAAATGGGGTTTGACCAAGGAAAACCCCCATTCACCAAAAATAAAACATTTTTCCCTCTTGATTTGTGTTTATAGATTTAGGTGGAAGAAATATTGAAGATCTCTTGAAGAGAAAATTTGGAGAAGTCAAAGTTGCAAAAGTTGTCAAAAAAGTTGTCATCACATGGAAACTCAATTACAAAATTTATTTCTATCTTTTCAAACTTGAAACCTAGGAAAATTGAGAGGTTTAGATCAATTGCAGAGGCTCCTAAAAGTTACAGAAAAACCATAAACCATGACCCATTCACCCTTGGGTGAATGACTCCTAGGTCAGCTTCAGAAAATCACTTTTGGTGACTAGTACACATCATCTTACCCTTTTCTAATTTTTGATTTGATTTCTAATTCCATCAGTATTGAGCTTAATTGTCATGATCCACTTTATAGATTGCATTTTCGATTTTATTTTCTATTTTTTATCTTTCTCCCCAAATTGATGTTTAATTAGGACCCCCATCCTTTGACTTGATTCACCTCAAGGTTGTTAGTCATTTCAATGTGTGGATCTCATTTCCTAATGAATTGAGGAAGAATAGGTCCATAAACCCCATTTCATTCCATATTTTGGGTCAAACCTTATTTTTCCCCTTTTCATTATGAAAATTTTGTGGTTCTTGGTCTAAGTTACCTTCTTCTCAACTTTTGAGTGGGTTGTTTGGGTTAGGGTTTGTTGAAACAATAAATGGGGTTTATCTTGGCTTGAAAAACCTACAAGAAACCTAATTCCTTGGTTGAATTTATCTTTTGGTCCATTTCCATGTTGATTGGTTGAGTTAGTTTCTAGTCAACTAAGTTATAACTTACGTCTTTACATCCATGTGTTGATCAATCCTCTCTACCTAGTGATATCTATTAGTCCTATGCCTTGCAAAATCCTTCTATTATCTTAATATCCAAGTCTTGATATATGTTTGGCCGGGTTGTTTTAAATAATTTTACTTCACTTTAATATTTGGTCAATGTCCTAAGTTATAGTTATGCATATACTTTTATTTAATTACCATTTTCCTATGTTACCTGTGAAATGTCCCCACTTTTAAAATAACTTATGTGCATGTGCAAAATAACTCACTTAATCTATTGCATCTACCACTCCTCTTGTGCCACATGGTTGAATCATATTCTATTGTAAGATTCCTTTGCATCATTTTTTCTTCATTCCCTACTAATCCCTTTTTTGTGATATGCAATGACACCATTGATTAGTACCCTGAGGATAGGTGTCACAATCATATGTCATCACTTAACCTCTTCACACCATATTTTACATTGTTGAGTGCCTATTTATAAATGTGTTGTGTGTGGTCGGTCATGATTGGAACACATGAACAAATCTTGTTTCATTGCATGCTTCCTTTGCATCATGTTTTTGAAATGAATAGCATATATCCAAAGATGTGTGATGAGAATATAGAAGGGGTAAAGAATATACATAGGGAATATTCTAGGTAGGTTTCCACTCCTCATTGCATCACAAGGTCTCTTCTCATTATGGTTTGTATTCCCTGAAGGATAAAGGAAAGTGTGATATGCTCTAAGAATCTCATATTGCAACATGTGTCATCATCCTCCTTCACATCACCTTAGTGCATTGAAAATATGAATGAAGGGGGAACATGAAGAGACACGATGTGGGATGGCAATGAAGAAAATTTAGTGGAAAGGATTTAAAACAATGGAGGGTATGTGGCAGTTTCTCAGCTCATCGCAAAACTCTTTCACATTTCATTTTATGGAGGCATATTTTAAAGAAAAAAGTGATATGCTTTGAACATGTGATGAATGTTGATCTTGTTTTAAAAAACTTTGATTGGCGATCATAATTCAAATATGAACGGTTAACTGATAGATTGGTTTCTTCACTCATGCTAGCCATCCCTCTATAATTAATGTTGTATCTATTCAATTTGAGGGTCATAAAGTTGAGAATTACATGTTTTTTCGTTATCTTTACAAGATTTTTCAAGCATTCAAGCGAACAGAGCTCTAAGTGAAGAACAACTAGGGTTGCCTGAGTAAGTAAGAATTTTCATCCTTTTGTGCAAAATTTTGATTAAGTGTAAGAGAACAAGGTTGTGTGGCCATATATAGTCTGAATTAGGGTTGCTAGGGTTTTATGTGTGTGGTTTTCAAAAAGAAATCATTAATCCCTAGTTTGTTTTAAGGAAATATCTATAGGATTTTTTATAATTTGAGCTACTACACAATCTTGGTAGGGTATCAAGTTGTCATTAAAACCTAGCATTTGAATTGAATTATAAAACTCTAGTTCATCAAATCTTGAAAAAATGTAAATATAGTGGTTGATCAAAGGTTATGACTAAAACTAAGCGGGTTAAGAGAGACTTCACCAGATTTATGGAAGATGACCTAATGGAATTATTTTTAGGAGCTAAGGTAGTTGGAAAGAGGGCTACTAGTGAGGGTATCTTAGTTGATCATTTGCAGGATATGGAAAAATAGATTGAAGATATAATAGTGCCAATGAATGGATGGTAATTATTTTAGTATGCATACTGAAGCTCAGATTACCCTTATCCATCCAACAATTTGTGGATTTGTGATTTGGGAAAGCTCATTGTACCAATTTTTTTTGTGGAAGTGGATTTGATTAAGATAATTACAGAGTGTTATGACCCTAAGGAAAGAATTATAAGAAGTAAAAATGGGTGACCATTAATGGATATCAACAAAAGTCAAATTGTGAGGACTTTTAGGTTAAAATCCTCTACCATAGTCTCCATCCATTTTAATACATTATGTAAGGAGTATGAAATAGATAATTATAGATTCAAAAATCTTGTACTCCCAAGGCATAGAAGAATGGATTTGGGCAAGAAAGGGGTGAGGCTTACCCCAAAGGATTTTCAACCTTTTAACTATGACGATTTTGAAGATTACTTCAAAAAAACATACTTTGGCCTATGTCAAGTGCTATGGAGATCTTACAATCTAAGGATACTAATTGCTTTGATGATGATGGCAATGGATATTCAAGATAAATTTTCTAATAGGTGTTTTGATTATGCTTCCTATCTAGCTGAATAAATCCACACATAATTAAAGGATTTGAAGGATCCCAATGCCCCATTGAAGTTAACACACTATTTTGTGTTGATTCATATGTTTCTATGGATTGTTGAGAAGGCATGGTCCAATTTTATGAACTTGAGGAAAAAGGATGAACAAGGAAATGATTTTCCTATGTAGCTTTTTGTACTGGATTGGTATATAATATCAAAACTATGCTGATTCCAATTACACAACTTTTTGTAATGGATTGGTATATAATATCTTGGAAAATTTGGGATGTAAACCAAAATACAAGATCTCAAGAGCTATCAAGGAGATCCTAAGACCTTTGTAATTCAAGTCCAATACTAAGATTGACCACAATTAGGGAGATTGGTATCTCCATACTATATGTATAGTCTTCAAGGTTTATGGTGCTTTGGTGCAACCACATTGCTTTCCCATTTATGTATCATATGGACTTGTATTTATGGAAATTATGTCACAAATATATACAATGGATAAGGATCACTTTAGGGATGCTAAGAAAGGATCATCCATCCATGGCCAATTTTCTTTTTCACATTTTAGAGTCACATCTAAGGATGGTTTAGATAATTTTTTTGATATGTTGAAGGCCTATCGAATGCAAGTTAAGAAAGTGATGAATTGTAACTTAGAAAGGTTCATTGATAGAGAAAGAAAGAATACAAGTAGGTCTAGATTCCAACATCAGTTTTTATACACTAAAGATTTGATCAAGAATTTGGTATTTGACGTAGAAGTTAGTGAGAGAAAACAAGTATGGATGCACATCAATAAGGTTGAGGAGGCTATATTTAAGGTGAATCCACTACATGTGATCCCATACACTCAAATTTAGGATTCCTTTAAAAAGGTCATGCAGATGTTGGATGAATACACATTCCTAAACATGATAAGGTAGGTTGAGGAAGAATCAAAGAAAAAGGAGGAGATGGGGGGAGAGAATACTATCGAGGAATAGTCTATTGAGCATGTTCCTGGTGAAGAAGAAGTGCATCAAATATTTCCTCCTCCCCACGTAAATGATTAAATTTACTCTTTTGTTCCCACCAACAAAATTGTAAACAATGTATATGATGAAAATAATCCTCTTGATGAACATGTTAGGCTAACATCTTGAGAAGAATTTATTGATGATGATTCCTTTTTTCAGACAAAGGAATATAAAGAATATGTGGTTTAGGTCAAAGTTAAAGAGATCAAGGAAAATATTGAAAAAGAAAAGGAAGGAATTTATCCTTCATTATATGAAGAGATTGAGAAGAAAGAAGAGGAAAAGATAGAGAAGGAGATTGTAGAAATTTCCCCTACTGAAGGCAGGTTATTGTTTAAGAAGAATGGTATTCTTTTGTTGCCTAGTTGGTACTTGTTTTCTACAATTACTTTGGAAACAGTTAGAAATGATGTTTAGGCATTCATATTAGAAGAACAATATGATAATAAAGTATTTGGATCTGGCTTTATCCCTAGGTTGCACACATTAGCGATTTGGTCCATGGGACCAAATACAAGAAAACCAAGGGTAGAAAGGTTAGTGGGAGAAATAACAAGTGAGGTGGAATTATGAAGAGAGCCTTAGAAGTCACCCCAAAACAAGCATCAAAATTCATTGTACATGCTACCATGCTAAGTGCAGAAACGGTAGAGATGGCTCAAGAAAGATATGATAAGTTGCTTTCAAAATTCAATATGTTGTTGGAAGAATATAATAAGTGAAAGGAAAGTGCTCCTCAAGAGAAACTTACAACACCAAAGATGAAAGCCTTTCCACCCCCACCTCCTCACAAAAATGAGTGCCTCAAATTCTAGATGAGGGTAGGTGAGCACAAGGGATTTCCATTTCCTTGCTTTTCCCCCTTACTTTGAATCATAGGAAAGGTTGAATATGTAGTGTTAAATAGTTCCTTAGATGATTTGTTTAAAATGGAAGTTAAACTAGATGTGTTTACAAGAGAGGCAAAAGCCATAATAGATGCAAGGTATAATGTGCACATTTTAAAAGTGAAAAGGTTACTTGCAATTCAATGGCCAATGAATGAGTAGTACAACACATGGATTCAAAAGTTTATAGATTAATCCTTTGATATAACAAAGTTTAAGGTTGTCCCCTTCTGGGTTTGAAAGTTGTTTGTCCATGTGTGTTGATGTGGAAGTGTCACTTTGTATTTTTCTTTTTTATGCTTTGATTCCTAAAGTTTTGGAAGAAAGTGAAGGTGAAGATAAAGAAATATTTGGTTTAATGTACAACCATCTTCTTTGACAAGCGCCTTTTGGAAGGCGGGGTAACTCCTTCAATAAATCAAAAAGACTTATATTATATGGGATATTCTCCCCACAAATAGTTATGGTCCTTTTCTTGTTATGTAAGTGCATGTCAAATGAAAAAGTTATATGTGTACTTGGCATGAGGCTTGTTGCTCCCTTGTCTTATAAAAGAGAATTTAGGACCATTTACATTGATTGATTTTTTGAAGAATCTTGTAATGTAAAACATAGAAAATAGAACTTGAGTCTTGTTCTAGGTTATTGAGTCCGAGTTTTTGTAATTTTCTTGATTTGTATAGTAGTACTAGCATTTTTATGAATACAATGGCATAATCCTAAAGCCAATTATCTCCTATTGTATTCTCTACATAGATCATAAATGAAATTGATCAAAGATAATTCAATTTGTCTCCATTGTCCTTCCTTTGGATGCATGTTTTTGTTAATGCTCTTA
The DNA here is from genome assembly GCA_007258455.2 of Sequoia sempervirens. Taxonomy (NCBI): domain Eukaryota; kingdom Viridiplantae; phylum Streptophyta; class Pinopsida; order Cupressales; family Cupressaceae; genus Sequoia; species Sequoia sempervirens. The sequence goes on along the minus strand of VDFB02047230.1, from coordinate 25,944,143 downwards.
TTGAAAGAATGAGTTAAACACTTTAATGGAAATATAGGTTTGTGTGAATGTATGGATATGATGAGTAGAGTTGGTTAAGATTTCTGAGCATAATAGTGTAATGCACTATTGTGAAGCTCTATAATGCTTAGGTGAATTATTGTTGTGTAACTCCAATTGCATTAGTTACAAATACATGCCTTAGGTTAATGCATCAGTCTTAAATTTGTGTCTAAATTGTAGCTCCAAGGTCATTCAATCAAAAGAAAACTTACAACATTTTAATTTAGTTGAATTCATTTGTTAGTCTGATGTATTTTCCATGTTCTATATCTTTGAAATATTAAATTCTTGAAAGATAATGCTAGATCTTTTCATTTTTCATAATCCTCAAGAAAATTTTCATAGAACACATCTACTATTTATAATATTTGTAATAATTGGCACAAGATATTAATAAATACTATCAGGGATCAACCTCCCAGGTTCTATAGAGCCTAAAGTGTATAGGGAAATTTATTTTAAATTTCACCTATTTGTTAGCCAATCCCTCTAGATAACTAATAATTGAAAGTGAAAAATTCATAGGTAATCTATGAGATCTGGTTGACAATTAAAAACAACAAACAAAAACTCTTTCTAGCTTGCTTCCCAATTTGACATTCCTTGCAAACTGCATTGATACCTACTTTGTAATCTTTGACATATCTCTCACAGCTTGAGCTAAATTGATGCTCACTAGGCTATCAAAATTGATGTGACACATTCTTCTATTCCATAGCCAACTTTCATTGATTTGAGTCATAAAAAATGACCACTTGTACCCTTAAGCTAATAAACATTTCCATCTATCCTTCTTCCTACATCAACCAAAGTCTTAGAGCCTTTTCTGATCTCACAACCATCATCTTGAAACACAAGGTTATCCTTTGCTACACATTTTTTTTACACTTAAGAGGTTATGTCATAGACCCTTAACATAAAGAACATCATCTGTATTATGTTTTCCATCAAAAATAATTAAACCCTTTCCACATATCTTAGTAGATGCATCATCACGAAACTTAATGATTTTAGCAGAATTCACGACAATCAGAAATCCTATATCAAAAAAAAAAACAGCATCAAAAATTGGTGTGCCATATTGGTGGAGGCCAGAAAAAAAGATTGGGAAATCAATTCCAGAAAAGAGGAGTTAAGGAGAAAAAAATCAATTCTTCATCAATGCAAGTTTGAGAGATTTTTGAAGGGAGAAGAGAGCAAGGTGTAGTTCTCTCTAGAGAGCCATTTTTGGGGTTTTTGTTACAGGTTTTGGACTGATTATAACAATCCATGATTTTTTTTAGATTTATAGTTTGAAGATATAAAAGAAGTGGTGTTGAAGAGCTAGAAGATGAGAATATTGTAGGAACTCACATTGTTGAGCACTGTTTATTTTTAAATGTATTTATTTTTCATATGTGATGAATATAAGAAGTTTATTTGCTGCATATCAGTCCTTTGATGACTAAAAACCCCTTTGTAATAATATTTTATTAACAGATAAATTCATTGGTCCCTTGTGCAAACACATTCTTGAGTTTTATTTGCAATCTTTCAATTTTTTTTAAGTTTGTTGTGAAGATTTTAGAGAGGAATTTGTGAATATAATTTCCCCTCTAAAATAGTGATATAAAAGTAAAAAGACCCTGTGTGTTTGTAAACAAACTACTAAAGAGAGGCAGCTTACACCAAACCTATGTGTTGTGGGTGTTGAAAAAAATGAATGGGAGAGGAGCCCATCATGGTAGAGGTAGAGGAAGAAGGAGAATGGAAAAATTTGTTGATGATGATGATTTTAGAGATTTGAGAAGAAAAGTGGAAATTTTTCAAGAAGAAATAAGAAGAGGGTTTGCATAGAGAATGGAACCTGAGACTAATGAGGAGGAAGAAGAAGCTCTAGAGAATGCTAGCCAAACAACTGAATAGAGAAAGGAAGTTGCAGCAAATGCCAGGGATCTATTGTTGAGAGTCCCATTAAAAATGGGGAAAATACCTAAGATAGATGTCCCTACCTTTCATGGAAATTTGAATCTAGAAGAACTTATAGACTGGATAAATGATATGCAAGAATACTTTGAATTTGAAGAAGTTGAAGACCTAGATAGAGTAATATTTTCCAAGACAAGATTGAAGGGACATGTTTCAATTTGGTGGATAGAAATTCAGTTGGAAAGAGGAAGAAAAGGGAAGGAGAAAATCATGAGGTGGGATAGAATGGTAGAGAAAATGGAAAGGAAATTTATCCCAATGGATTATGAGTTGGATTTACTCAAGAAAATGCAAGGATTGAGACAAGGAATAAAGACAGTGAATGAGTACACAAAGGATTTTCATAGAATTCTTATTTAAACAAGGCATTCAAAAGCCACAAAAGAGAAGGTAGAAAGTTATATTAATGGTCTAAGACCAAGAATTCAAGAGGAGATGACATTGGTAAGGGTTCTAACCATGGAGGATGCATACCAAATTGCCTTAAAAATTGAAGAAAGATGAATAAAATATTTGAAAATAAACAAAGAGGAAAAGGTTGTGGTGGAAAGACTGGAGGAAGATCCTACAAAGGATATGATAGAAATTAAAAAAAAATCAGAAAAGTGAAGACTAAGGCAGCAAGAAACGACATAGGAATGAAGATTCTTATGGGTCAAGAGATCAAAATTAGAGAGGTAGAGGAAGATTGGGTAGAGGTTTCAAAAGAGGAACCTTCAAAGGGACTTGTTTCAAGTATGGAGAATAATTTCATAGGGAATATGAATATCATCATGAAGAGGAAAGACCAAGAAGGAGGTATGAAAATTAGAATAGAGCAGCAAACATAAATTTAGAAGAGCACACTCCTCACAGTTAGAAGAAGTGGAAGGAGGTAAAATTTTGATGACAAGAAGAGTGTTGATAAATGAAGATAATGGGCCTACACAAAGGAAAATATTATTCAAAACCATATGTAAGTGTGAATGGAAGGCATGTAATGTCATCATTGATAGTGGAAGTATAGACAACCTTGTGTCATAAGAGATGGTGAATAAATTGCAGCTAGAGAGAAAGAAGCACCCAAATCCATACTTGATAGCATGGGTGTACAAGATAACAAGAAGCTTTTGATTAGTGAACAATGTTAGGTAAAATTTAAGATAGGAGGCTATTTTGATTAAGTTCTATGTGATATTCTTCCAATGGACGCTTGTCATATTCTACTAGGAAGACCTTGGTAATATGATAGGAAAGCAATGCATGATGGTCATGCAAATATATACACAATAACCAAGGATGGAGTGAAGAGTAAATTGAAGCCTCTAAAAGAAGATTTTGTGCAAGTTTGTAGTAATGCAAGAGTTTTTTTGGTTTATGCAAGGATTTTTTTAGAAGGTATGAAGCATGAGAGAGTTTTTTTTTCTTTGATTCCAAAAACTAGCAGTGAAAATGTTGAAGAAGTTCCTGTAGAAGTTGAAGATTTGCTGCAAGAGTTCAAAGATATTGTCTCAGATAATGTTCTTGAAGGACTTCCACCAATGAGGAAGATTAGTCACCAAATTGACTTGGTACGAAGAGAAATTTTTCCAAACAAGGAAGCCTATTGAATGTCACCTACATAGAGTGAAGAGGTCAATAGACAAGTTGTTGATTTGTTGAGGAAGGGTTTACTTAGAGAGAGCTTAATCCCATGTGTAGTACCTACTGTTTTGTCAGCAAAGAAGGGAGGAGAATGGAGGATTTGAATGGATTTGAGAGCTCAATAAACAAGACTACCATCAAGTACATATTTCTATTACCTAGAATGGATGATATCATGGATTGGTTGGTTAAGTGGAGTAGAGTACTTCACCAAAATTGACTTGAAGAGTGGATAGCACCAAAATTGAATTAGAGAAGGACATGAATGGAAGACTACATTCAAGACTAAAGAAGGTGAAAGCATCAAGATAGACCCAGAAAAGGTGAAGGCTATTTTAGAATGACCAACACCAAGGAGTGAAATAGAGGTGAGATCATTTCGTGGATTAAAAAGTTTTTATATAAAGGTCATCAAAGGTTTTAGTAGCATATGTGCACCACTAACTAAAACTATGAGGGGTGATAAGAAGGAATTTAAGTGGACTATAGGGTCAGTGAATATTTTTTATTTGTTGAAGACTAAAGTGACCAATCAACCTATTTTAGCACTTCCAAATTTCAGCAAGGTGTTCTAGGTGGATTGTGATGCAAGTGGTAAAGTTATTGGGGCTGTTTTGAGCCAAAAAAGTAAACCTATTGCTTACTTTAGTGAGAAGTTAAATGATCGTAAGAAAAATTATTCAATTTATTATCAAGAGTTTTATGCAATTGTTCAAGCACTTAAGAAATGGAGGCATTATCTTTTTCCCAAAGAATTTGTTTTGTTTACTGATCATCAATCACTCCAATACTTGAGTAGTCAAGGGAAGTTGAGTGAAAGGCACATGAAATGGGTTGAGTTTTTTACAAATTGAAACCTCAAAAATAGTGTTCCTATCTTTTGGGAGATGGGACTAATGGGGGATTAGAGTTCCTCCACCTATAACACTTATGTTTCATTCAAGGAAACCCTAGAGATCTCAATCCAAGGATGGAATGAGAGAAAGAGATATGATAGAATGGTGTCTTAGGGTGCGATTAAAGGAAAAAGGGGGTTCACCACCATGAAAAGGCTTCGAAAGAAGAAGATACAAATGATATGCAAACCTAACTATGCAACATAAGATATGAAACTGAAAATTAGAATAAAGAACTAAGAAAGGATAGAGGGGCACCTGGAGAAATGAAGATGCTCAGAAAAAGCTCTGAAATCCTAAAACTCTCACTTTTAATGCACACTAGGACTCATACACCAGGCGAGGTGATTTAGTCCCGGATTAGGGTTTCTGACAAAAATGAGAATCTAAAACTAGAAAATTAGGATCTACTAGAAATTCCTAAAAATTGGTATATTGGGACTCATATGCCACATGTGGTGATTTAGTCACAATATCATGGTTGATCTAAAAATTTGATATCCTCTAGTGATCTACTATGATCTTTGGGTCTGAAACACTGAATTTTGACCTATAGGTGACTTTTTGTGATCTTGCATGATAGATGACAACTTTGACAACTTTGCAACCTTGAAAACTTTCTTTAATATTGCTCTTCAATGTAAATATGCAAATCACACATCATAGAGAGGGAAAAAAAATTTGTTAGTGGATAGGGGTTTTCCTTGGTCAAACTCTGTTTTGGTAATCAAACCTTGAAATAGATAGAAATAGAATGAAAGAATGATGAATGAACAAGTAAGATATGTTGCAACTCACCAAACCCATGGAACAAAGGATACAATCTTGTAAGTAATGTCTAGCATGAATGTATATCTTAACTCTTGCTTGAATGTTATGGATCTTGAATTGAATTCTTGCTTGAATCATAAAACCCTACATCACAAATGTTAGCTCAAAAAGAAACATGATGCATTAAGACTTTTGACATGATGCTTGAATCTTGAATGTAGCTCCAAAGCACTTGATAATCAACTCTTGAATGCTCTTGAATGCTCTTGTAAACTCTCTTGATCATGAACTTTCTATAAGGATGCTTGCATAAAACTTCTAGGAGAAAATATGTGAAATAACCTTGTATTACACTTGTTTATGCCAAAATTCCCAAAATTACAACACTACAAGCTAACATCAGATCTAGGAGAATAAAATCTCACCAAGAATTGAATTCAAAATTAGGTCCAAACTAAGTGGGACTCATATGCCAGTTGGGGCATATGAGTCCCTATAGGTTAAGCTTGGGACACAAATTTCAAGAAATGTTATGTTTAACGCAAGATTCAAGTTTAGGCCCTGAAACTTAGGTGGGACCCATACACTAATGGTGTATGCATCTTAGATCACTAAATATAGGATACACAACCCAAAATAATTACATTATGATTTATTATTTGATATGTGTCAGGATTATCCTCGACAAGATGCATTAAATAAGGCTTGTGGATGCAAAATAGGGCCAAATAAGGCATAAAGAAGCCCAATTTTAGCAAGGAGGGACCAAAAAAGTGTGAAAATGTAGAGGGATACATTTTTCTACACTACATTTATCCTTTATTGAGATGATGAAATTGCTTCAAACTCACACTAAAGTATACAAACTAACATCAAGATGGATCCAAATGTACCACTTCTAGTGAGATAGGATGACAATGATCAAGAGGGTTGCATAAGCCCCCAAGGATCAAGATCTTATGTCAAACCTGTTGGTGTAATTAATTATTAATTACACTTTGCATAAGTTTACTTAGGCATATTTAATTCCTAAGTTATAGGTTTTCATCTTTATCTTATCGAGCTATCTTGTTGCTCAAGATAAGATTAGATTTAGGCATCTTTGCTTTTATAAAGCAAATTATCTCTTGTATTATTTTGTCTTTTCAAATATATCAATTTGCACATTTCATGCAAACTTTTGCTTTTTCATTTTCCTCTTCTATGGAAGGTCTATTCTGGTTTGGAATCAGATCTTGGTTTCTAACATGGTATCAGAGCCTTGATTCGTAGCCCCTTCTCAGCTTTTTTTGAGGATTTCATTACAGAGCTCGTTCGAAGTCCCTCGAGGGTTTCAATCATTGAGCATCTTTATGCAGCGTCTTGGATCAGATCAAGGTTTTCCGTTGGATTCAGAGTGCTGGAAAAAGTCAGAAATGACTTTTATTTCATTGATTTTCATCACCGTTTGCCAGATCTGCGAGGGTTTCAAGCTTGGTGATTTATCTGATAGATCTGGGGGTTGCCTAATTTTTGGAGCACTTTGGGCCCAAACGGACCTCGTCGTTGGATTCACAATGCCCAAAAACCCCTATTTCCATATAAAATTTGTCCACTTTGGGCAAAATCATCCAAAGAGGCTAAATTTTTTTACCCGAGGGCCGTACGGCCCCCAGGCACACATTCTAATGCACAAAAATGGAGAAAATTTCAAAAAAGTATTAAAAAAATAAAAAAATATTGGAGGATTTTGGTGCCGCCTGTTCAAAAGGGTTTAGCCACCCGGCGGCCACCGGGCGGCCGCCGATGCACCACCGCCGCTGGTGGCTCCCCCTTGCAGTGCCACCGAAGTGGTCCGCCAGCCCTTGAGGGCTTAACACATAGCGGCAGGGTCTTATGGGTGACCAACGCCCACACACCAGCCCCTAGCTGGACCTCCAGCCCCTACGGTGGTCACGTGGGTGACCAGGGGCCGTGCCCAGCACCCTGCCCTTTAGTCCCTGGTCTGCCCAGGTGACCAGGGGCCTTATTTTTTTTAGCCCCTAAGGGCTTCACATGGCCAAATCGGACCTTTTCAGAGCAGTTTCATGGAAACGATCATAACTTTCACATACGGTGTCATTTTTTTGCAAAAAAGATATCGTCAGAAAGCTATTTCCAAGCTCTACACAATGGTGTAGGTTTAATTTTTTGGTTTTTCTTTTTTGATGTCTTTTTCTGCCTCGGAAGTTATATGTTGTCATTTTCACTCCAAAACGCATATCTTTTGACTCGCTTATCCATTTTTCACGATTTTCGCGATGTCAGAAAGCTAGTTTCGGCCTCTATATAAATATGAGGTTATTTCTAGAAAATGTGTAACTTATTTTATGCATGCATTCATTTTTGTTTCATGTGTTAGGTTTGCATTTTTGCCTATATTTCTATATTTTTGCATTATCTCCTTATGCAATCATTGGGTATTGTAATAAATGAACTGATATAAAGTTCCATTAAGGGGGGTTCTTGCATCCATCTTTCATGTTGGTGACAACTCGCATGAGTTTGTCTGGTTCCTGTTGTTTCCCTTAACTTCTTTCTTGCTTAGCTGGACACATCTTTGGTTTGTTTCGGTTCACACTTCACATTGGGATTTTACAGTTCTTGATCCGCATTGGTTCAGATCTTTCTCATTTGAGGGCCATGTTTTTATGGTTAATGTTCCAAGATCTTGATGGTACTCTTCCTATGGGCAGTTTTAGTTTCTGTTTAGCATTGGCTTTGAGAGACACAACTTCTAGATTTGTCATCATTATGGGTCCTTTCATCCTTTCATCTACTGTTGCTTACAGATTCCAGAGTTGATCCAGTATGTGAGTTTCCAATGTTCCTTGGCATCGGGTCTGCTATTGTATTTGTGATTCTGATTGGTATCTTGCAAATAGAACTATCTTTCCTTGCTTGTTGGATTTGGGGTTCCAGTGTTGCTTCTTCAAATTTCTTCTAGTGCTTCTTCGCAGCAGTTCATCTCACTAAAGGGGGGGTTTTTCCCACTGGGTTTTCTCTCTCTTTACATTTGTACATGAGTACCTGATCAGGCCTTGTTGTTGGGACTCAAATTTGCATAATAATCTGCTTCTCCCTAAGTTTCACTTATGGGGGGTGTTGGTGTAATTAATTATTAATTACACTTTGCATAAGTTTACTTAGGAATATTTAATTCCTAAGTTATAGGTTTTCATCTTTATCTTATCGAGCTATCTTGTTGCTCAAGATAAGATTAGGTTTAGGCATCTTTGCTTTTATAAAGCAAATTATCTCTTGTATTATTTTGTCTTTTTGAATATATCAATTTGCACATTTCATGCAAACTTCTGCTTTTTCGTTTTCCTCTTTTGTGGAAGGTCTATTCTGGTTTGCAATCAAATCTTGATTTCTAACAAAACCAACATAGGAACAAAAAAAACACACATGTGAACAATATAAGGAGAAACAACAAGGAACAAGTATACACTACCAAAGAAAAAATGAAGAAATAAAAACAAAGAGGGGGTGGATCAAGGTTCGAAGAAAGAAAAAAAAAGAGGGGGTGGTGTTGGGACTATAAAAATCTGATGCTTTACATATGCTTTCACTCATAAATTTCCTGATTTGCTCCTACCGTATGCATTTTTCATCTACATTTTGCCCATATTTACCTATGGAACCCATCGGGTTGTGCATTTTCCATCTTGCTGAGTCTATCGACATAGGTCCTTTACTATCTCCCTAACCCATGTTGCTTGTGAGTTAACATTCATTTGTTGCAGATGTTTCGGCAAGACATGTTCTTTGTTACAGCGACTAGCATTCATCCATGGTTGGCTATCGGCATGACATTCATGCTGTTTAGGAGACCAAGGATGAGCATATCGGCATGAGTTTGGCCGTCGGGCTGAGGTCTTAGCTATTTCTAATTGTCTTGGTGACCGGCAACTGATGGATGTGTATCAGGGGGAGTCATGGCTATCGATGAAATGTCTTGGCAAATGACCTTCGGTCTCGCCGACCTTACGCATGGAATTTCTTTCAATAGGCGTTTCGGTGAGAATATGGTGATTTCAGAGTATGTCATAGCGATTATGCATTGTCTTGTCGACCGGTGGTGAGAGGGTGCATATCGGTGTAGGTTGGACTATCAATATGAGGTCTCGGTGAGTGACCTTTGGTCTCGCCGACACTTTGTATGTGTCTCTTCTTCGGCCAAACATAAGTCTTCACTGATGGGTCATAGCGACGTGTGCATGTCTTACCAATGGAGCATAAGGGTTCTTTCAGATGGCCTTCGGTGTGAGATCTATTTTCTCTTGGCAAACAAAGGGCTAGCTTGGGGTAACTTTTGGTGAAACAAGAGACTCTACATGAGGTTTCCCCGACATCATTATGTCTCGCCGATAGCATGATGAGGTCTCTGTCGGTGAGAAAGCCAAAATGTCTTGGCGAAAGTGAATGGAACAAAACATAATTTGCTCAGTGTGACCTATTTGTTTCGGTGTGTGGTCTTGGCGAGGTGCCTGGGGTCTCACCGAATGGAATGCTGAGGTCGCTTTGTCGGCATGAAAATAGGGTTGTTACAGCGACATATGAATAAGTGGGTGCCTTCGATGAAACATTGTATGATCGACATAGGGTCTCCCCGATATCTATGAGCTATACCGAAGCGGTTGAAACAAATGGTGCAGTTCGGTGAAAGACTTCTTATGTCTTGGCGACTTGGAATGATAAATGACCTTCGGCCTGACATAGTGGGTTCGCTATGTTGTCTCCTCGATGTCACAGTGTCACAACGAAGGAACATATGAGTACTCTGTGACTTCGGTGTGATGAAAAAAATGATCTAGTGAGATACAGGTGGTATGTGGGCATATCAGTGAAACATATCTATGGGATATCTCCTCAACTCAGACATGTCACGACAAACGCGAGCACAGTGAACACGGGATGATTAGCAATTGAATTGCCTTCGACATAGTTAACGATATGTCTCGCTGATTGTCTCACTGATGAATAACAAAAATTCAAATGTTGTGGCCAACATGTAGATGTTTAATAACCGTTGTAGGCCAACATGATCAGAGCCTGAATTCTATGGAAGGCCGACTTGGTCTTTCAATTTGATATGTTTTTCTCATGCTAGTGTATAAATAGGCATTTTTTGTAATTGTAAAAGGGGATAAGCTATTAGATATTCGATATACAATAGGCAATTCTGATGGATACAGTACAATAGATTTATCAGATCAGAGACTATGATGCATGTTTTCAAGTTGGAGGTATTTATGAAAGTCAATTGATGTTGTTGCACATTTTGGTGTCAATTATCTGTTGAATTTAATGAAAATATTGCTAAGTTGTCTCCAATATGGATTCTTTCTGGTTGTTTAAATTGATGTAACAAGTTTATATTCAATTCATCAGTGCACATTTGTTGTACCTGTGTGGTTAATTGATTGTTTCTTTCAAGCAAAGATTAAATCCTTTTAGTTGATCACAGTAATTAGAGAGATTCATTTGGATTATTAAAGCAGAGCTTAGTAGTTACAATGTTGCATGTTTATACAAGTTGTAAACAGAATGTATGCCAAATAATTTGAGTTTCCTCCAGAGAGTGTTGCTCATCTTGATTTCATTTGACTCCGCATACCCAATAAGGCACTGGTCTCTGCAATTTCATCATTTGAATTCACTCAGTTTCTTTATATCCGTTAATTAAGTATTTTATATTTTAGATTAGAAGATTGCTATCAAGTTGGATTTCATTTGTTCATTGTCATCTGCCATTGTGGACAAAGAATTTCAGAAGGATAATCATAAGATAAGTCTGCTCAATTCAAAAGGTACACCCGCCCAGGTTAGCAGCACCTAAAGAGTAGAAGGTTGAGTTCTCTTGACCTTGTCTGTTACCCTAAAGCATATGAAGAGATTGGCAGCCTCTTGGGGCATTCAGCCTACATTTTTGAGAGCTAACAAATTGGCGACTCTACTGGGGAATACATTCAGAATCAAGGCCTTAATCATAGAGTCAGGAACTATATATAGACTTCACCGAGAATAAGAAACATCAAGTATTTTCTCATTTTTGATAAAAGTGAGTGGCGACTCTGACATAAATTTTACAGCTGTTCATCATGAATGGAAAAAGATCTCAGTACAGGGGAGGTCATACTGGAGCCCCTGCTGGCAGTAGTAAGTGGACACACAAAGATGACAAAGTTGATAAAGGAAAGAGGATCAATGAGGACATGTGCATAATAGACAAAGGAAAAGCACCAAGAGCACATTGTGAAACATATAATTGCTATGATACATGGAGAGATGATTCAAGTGTATAACTTTGTACCCCTGAAGATCAAAGAAATCCTTTCTCTTCTCTCGATCCTCAGAAACAGGCTGAGTTTGAAGCTAGACTTGAGCCTGAACGAATCAGAATTCAGCATGAATATGATCAGAAGATGGAAAATGATCAAAACCATATTAATGAGAATGTGATTTCTCAAACTGATTATGAGTCTTTGACTTATGAGGAAGTCAAGGCACGGTTTGAATCTCAGAAGAAGGAGAGAAAAGAACAGGAAAAGACCCGGATGATACAGGCAATGAAAGAATTTGAATTGCAGAAAAATCAAAACATTGCTCAGATAGTTGATCGCCCCCCAAAGTATGTGCCACCTCATAAGCAGGGCGATCATGGTGCAGGGCCTTCTGGTCCACCTGTATCTCCTCACCATCAAATGGGAAATCATCACAAGTAGCCAAATCATCTGCCTCATATTCCCACTCAGCATACAGATGTGCATCCACCTCCTGGTCAGCATCACATCCATCAGCATAATGCACAATACAATAATCCTATGCATCAATATCAATATCCACCTATCCCTCCCCCTCACCAATACGCAGCAATGATCAGGCAATTTGATTTGGTAGGGTTCCATCTATGCCCTTACCCTATGGATAGCAGCTGGAGAGGTCTGGTTCCCAAGTTTACAGGGAGCAATGCAGTCACTGCTAAAGAACATCTAAGGAGTTTCAATGTGTTCATTCAAGACATAGGTATGCCACATGAAGATTTGCATATGAGGCTGTTTATGATGTCACTTATTGAAGATGCCAGGGATTGGTTTAATAGCTTGCCAGCGTATTCAATTAATTCTCTTCAAGCATTCCAAGATTGATTCCTAGAGCAGTATGGGAATCTGAATGCACCAGATGCAGCTCTTCATGAATTGATGCAAATTCAGAAAAATCAAAATGACTCAGTTTATGATTTCAAATGAAAATTCAACAAATTACAGACTAAAGTACCTCCTGGATCAAGGTTACCAGATTCTGTTGCATTGAGTGTTTATTTAAATGCATTTGATCCTAAGATAGGGTATGAATTGAGAAGTAGATCCCCAAGAGATCTAGCTGAAGCATAGAAGATTGCATTGACAATTGAAAATAACAGGAAGACTGTTGGTATAACTAGTAAAAGAGACAACCCGAGGCCTCCTCAACAAAGCAATAATTATCAGTACAGACAAGAGAATACATACAAAAATGAGAACAAAAATGAAAGTCCAAGGTTGCATGATATGCCTTACAATACAGACTAGAAAGATGGGAAACCTATGGCAGCTAGGCCTAAAAGTAAGGAGACTCCTGATCCATTGAGCAAAAGGGGAACTTACATGGTGAGTAATAATTACTTCTGTGAAGTTTGTAATCGGCCTCATTCTCTAGACTATTGTGTTGTAGCTCAAAGGATGTAGGAGGAGGGAATGTTGATGGAGAATAATGGAGAAGATCACAAGGTCTACTTGACTTCGAATACCTTTTACCATGCTGAGAAGGAGTATTCATCATCTGAGGATGAAGGTTATGAATATGATGTTTCAAATCAGAAATATAATGTCCATATGGCTAAACAACAGTTCCTTTCTGATTCTGAAGAAGATTATACATAGCCATATTTAGTTGAGGCGCCTACTCAGAGTAGTGTTAGAAGACTCACCAAAGAAGAAATGGAAAGGCTCACTATTGTAGCAGTTGAAGAAGCAAGAAGTAAATACTGGTTGAGAAATAGAAAAGTAAATGAGATGGAAGGTGTTCCTAGAGGAATTTTTATGAAAGATCAGAAAGCAACACAAGAACTTATGAAAAGGCCAGAAAATAAACAGCCTGGTAAAATTGGAGTGAAGCCTGCCCAAAAGCAGAAAGTTGAAGAATTACACAAGGAGATGCAAAAGTCTGATCAGCCTAATAAAAAAGAAAAAAAAGAAAATAGGGGAGAAACATCAGAACTGAAGAAGACTGTTAAGATGGAGATCTCTTCTTTTGACTTCACACAGGAATTATCCCAGGTAAAAATGTCTGTTCCACTACTTGAATTGATGAAAATTAAGGAATACAGAGATAATGCTATTCAATTGATTACAAATGGGAATGAAAAACATATGAATTCTAAAGAGGTCAATAGGTAGGAAAAGATAAATAATTCAGAAGTCTGTTTGGGTGATGTTTTAACAACCTCCCCACAAGTGGATCCTTTCTTCACCACATTGCTTATAAATAACAAACTGTTGAGAAATTGCATGATAGATTCTAGTGCTGCTATAAATATTATGCTAGTAGGAGTAATAAAATAGCTTGGCATGTGGATTGATACATGTGAAGGGAAGTGCTATGCAATGGATAACAACCTTTACCTGTGGTAGGAATTATTAAAGGAGTTGAAGTCAAACTAGCTACTTATACATAGGTGGCTTATAATATAGATATAATAGTGATTGATACTCCTCCACAGTTTGGTATGCTTCTGTCAAGACAATGGATAGCAGCAGTTGGAGGAAATGTCCAGTTTGATTTATCTTATGCTACTATTCCAGTGAATGGTCAGGATGTCAAGTTGTATAGAGAACGAAGAATGCACTAGCTTGTTGACTGTGTACCACAAGATCAGATCAATTATTTTTGTGATGTTGATTTTGGAAGTTTTAAAATTGAATTTTCCCAGCTAGAATTAATTAATAGTGATCCAATTGAAAAGTGTGTGGCACAAAGTTGCAATGAAGTGTGGAAGATGTATTTTGATGGAGCATGCAGCCAAGAAGGTAATGGCACTGGGATTGTTTTTGTTTCCCCTGAAGGAACTACTTTTAAATATTCATTCTTGTTGGCATTTGAATGTACAAACAATGTGGCAAAGTATGAAGCTTTATTGACAGGTTTGAACATAGTTGTGAAACACAAGATTAAGTTGCTAACTGTTTTTGGTGATTCTGAGTTGGTTGTTTCAAAAATTAAATCCAAGTATGCAACAAAGCACAAAATATTAAAGCAATACAAGAATGCTGCATGGGACACAATTGAGTTGTTTGATGCATTTTCAATTGAGTGGATTGACAGATCAAAGAACATAATGGCTGATTTTTTAGCAAATGTGGCACTAAAAAGAGATGATGTCACATTGGCTAGGGTATCGCAGATTGAGTTCAAGACGAGGCCTGCTGTTCTGGATAACATTTATAATTGGCAGGTCTTCAATGATGATGATGACCTTTTGAAATTCCTTAATTGTATAGATCAATATGAAGCCCAAGAAATTGATTTCAATGCTTTTGTTGAAGAAGTTGATGGGAAGCAAACAGTGTTTGGAAAAGAAATATTGCAGCTCAAAACAAATAAGCTTCTTAAAGGCTTAGTGGCACTAGAAAGGGTGTATGACAAAAATGATCGGTCCCTTATGAAGCAAACACCAGTCAGAAAGGAAGATATTGAAGAAATTAATCTGGGGACTGAAATAGCACCGAGAAAGGTGTACATAGGCAAGAAAATAAGCCCTACAATTAGAAGAATGCTGATAGAATTGCTGAGAAAGTACAAGCATGTATTTGCATGGTCTTATGAGGATCTGAAAGCATATAGGGAAGATTTATTTCAGCATGAAATACCATTGAAGCCAGACGCCAAGCCTTTTAGACAGAAGCAAAGGCCTATAAATCCAACACTGGAGCCTGAGATGCAGGAAGAATTGACAAAGCTCAAAGATGGAGGAATTATCAAACCAATCAGGCACTCAACATGGGTTTTGAATTTGGTTCCTATGAGAAAGAAGAATGGTGATATCAGATTGTGTGTGGACTTCAAAAATCTGAACATGGCATCTCTCAAAGATAATTATCCTCTACCCAACATGGAGGCAATATTGCATAAGGTGACAGGGTGTGAGTTGTTGTCCATGATGGATGGGTTTTCAAGATACAACCAGGTTAAAGTCAAGGAATCTGAGCAATAAAAAATTGCATTCACAACTCCTTGGGGAATATATGTATACATAAGAATGCCATTTGGTATCACTAATGCTGGAGCGACTTTTCAAAGAGCCATGGATGTAGCATTTGCAAACTTGATCAATGTTATCATGGTAGTATACCAGGATGACTTGACTGCTTATTTGAAGAAGTATGAAGATCATGTGCAACATCTTGAAAAGGTATTTATCAAAGCTCTTGAATATGGTATTAGTTTAAATCCAAAGAAGTGTCATTTCACAGTCACAAAGGGTAAGCTCTTAGGACATATTGTTTCAAAAGAGGGAATTAGGATAGATCCTGAGAGGGTTGAAGCTATTGATAAAATTCTTGTTCCCAAAACTGTCAAGGCTATATAGTCATTCTTTGGACAAATTAATTTTGTTAGAATATTTGTCTCTAATTTTGCTGAGATCATTAAGCCCATATCGAAGATGTTGAAGAAAGGACAAAAAATGGATTGGACTACAGAAGCTTTAGATGCTTTTATATCTATCAAAAGGGCTATCAAGGAGGCTCCTGTACTTATGTCTCCAGATTTTGGAAAGCCTTTTTAGATTTTTTCATTTGCTTCAATCCATACTATTGATGCTGTTATGTTACAAAAGAATAATGATGGTCATGAACAACCTGTATCTTTCTTTAGTAAATCGTTACAGGGGTCTGAGTTGAAGTATGACATAATGGAAAAATAGGCTTTTGCATTGGTAAAGGCCACAAAAGCATTCAAACCATATCTTGTTGGAGCGAAGGTGATTGCTTATGTCCCTCATGCTGCTGTTAAGGATATTCTGACATAGTCTAAAGTTACAGGGAAAAGATGCAGATGGATCAACAAAATTCAAGAGTTTGACATGGAGATATAGATCACTAAGCTAGTAAGAGGTCAAGGCTTGGCTAGGTTGATGGTAGAATCAAATATTGAAGCAAGTCAAGTATGTAATGTAGGAGAGGGGACTACAATCACAAGCATTGAGCACACTCATTGGTATACTGATGTTATGCATTATCTTAAATACATGAAGTGTCCAGATGGATTGAGTGACAGCCAAAAGAGAACTTTGAAGTTGCAAGCATCAAATTATGTCTTCACGGATGGAGATTTGTTTTGGAGAAACAAAGATGGCATATTGTTATTATGTCTAGATGAGTCATAGGCCAAGCATGTTTTAAGTGAAATGCATGGAGTATGTGGAGGACATTATTCAGCAAAGACAACTGCACAAAAAATTCTCAGGGCTAGGTATTATTAGTGAATGGTCTTTAATGATTCTTTTACACATGTGAGAAAATGTGAAGCTTACCAAAAAATTTCTTGAAAATTAAAGTACTAGGGTGCTTTACCACTACGAACCTTGCAAGTTGATGCCCCTTTTTATCAATGGGGAATTGATTTCATTGGAGAGATACAAGAGAAGTCAAGTGGAGGACATAGGTGGATACTAGTTGCCACTGATTATTTTACAAAGTGGGTAGAGGCAATCCCAACCAAACAGGCTACAAGTAAAGTTGTAACAAATTTCCTGATGGACAACATTGTCACCAAATTTGGTGCACCAGTGAGGTTGATCACAGACAATGGGATGTGCTTCAGATCAGATGAGTTCAAAAGCTTTTTTGATAAGTATGGCATTACTATTTATTATGCAGCTCCTTATCATCCACAAGCCAATGGTCAAGCAGAGTCCAGCAATAGGAGTCTCTTGAAGATTATAAAGAGGATGTTGGGACAGAACAAGAAGGCTTGGGATTCAAAGTTAAAATTGGGTGTGTGGGTTGATAGGATCACTGTGAAAGGGGCAATTGGAAGATCTCTATTTGAATTAGTGTATGGAGCACATGCTAGGATGCTTCTGCAGAATTTGTTACCAGTTTACAAGTTTGTCTTACAGGAAGATGTGGAAGTTCCTGAGCCCATGGAAGATAGAATGGAGCAACCTGCTGAACTTGATGAAGTAAGGAGAGAGGCCCAAAGCCAAAACATGAAGTTATAAGCACAGATGAAATATTTATTTGACAAGAAGGAAAAGAATAAAAAATTTGAAGAGAATGACTTGGTGTTAATGTGGAATGCAAGGTGCTAGGAGAAAGACAAGCATGGTAAATTTGAAACTCTTTGGCTGGGACCTTTTGTTGTTATTGGAAAAAAGGGTGAAGACTCATATTATCTATAGAACATGGCTGGTGAAGATCAGGAATTTCCTATTCATGGGAAATTCTTGAAGCTCTTTTTCTCTTGAGCAACACAGAGGATTAAGGGTTGCCAGTGCATGGAAAACTCTTGCTCATCCTCTATAAAATTCTTTTCCATGCATAGTAGTTTAGGGCTTTGCATTCATCTCCATCTTGCATTCAGTTTGCATTCTTTCCTTAATGCTTCATTTCTATTGCCATTCATTCCATTGCTGCTCACTGGTTCATCATTTTATGTCTGGTCTGCTCACCCATGATTTTGGATCCTTACAATGATCTGACTATCATTCATCCCCAGATGGAAACACTATTGGGACTATAAAAATCTGATGCTTTACATATGCTTTCACTCATAAATTTCTGATTTGGTCCTACCGTATGCATTTTTCATCTACATTTTTCCCATATTTCCCTATGGAACCCATCAGGTTGTGCATTTTCCATCTTGCTGAGTCTATCGACATAGGTCCTTTACTATCTCCCTAACCCATGTTGCTTGTGAGTTAAGATGTTTTTGTTGCAGATGTTTCAACAAGACATGTTCTTTGTTACAGCGACTAGCATTCATCCATGGTTGGCTATCGACATGACATTCGTGCTATTTCGGCGACTGAGGATGAGCATATCGGCATGATTTTGGCCATCGGGCTGAGATCTTAGTGATTTCTAATTGTCTTGGTGACTAGCAACTGATGGATGTATATCAGAGGGAGTCATAGCTATCGATGAAACATCTTGGCGAATGACCTTTGGTCTCGTTGACCTTACGCATGGAATTTCTTTGAATAGGCATTTCGGTGAGACTATGGCGATTTCAGAGTATGTCAAAGTGATTATGCATTGTCTTGCTGACCGGTGGCGGGAGAATGACCTTTGGTCTCGTTGACCTTACGCATGGAATTTCTTTGAATAGGCATTTCGGTGAGACTATGGTGATTTCAGAGTATGTCAAAGTGATTACGCATTGTCTTGCCGACCGGTGGCGGGAGGGTGCATATCAGTGTAGGTTGGACTATTGATATGAGGTCTCGATGAGTGACCTTCAGTCTCGCCGACACTTCATATGTTTCTCTTCTTTGGCCAAACATAAGTCTTCGCTGATGGGTCATAGCGACCTGCGCATGTCTTACCGACAGAGCATAAGGGTTCTTTCAGATGGCCTTCAGTGTGAGATCCGTTTTCTCTTGGCGAACAAAGGGCTAGCTCGAGGTAACTTTCAGTGAAACAAGAGCACTCTACATGAGGTTTCCCCAACATCATTATGTCTCGCCGATAGCACGATGAGGTCTTTATCGGTGAGAAAGCCAAAATGTCTTGGCGAAAGTGAATGGAACAAAACATAACTACTCAATGTAACCTATTTGTTTCGGTGTGTGGTCTTGGAGAGGTGCCCGGGGTCTCACCGAATGGAATGCGGAGGTCGCTTTGTCGGCATGAAAATAGGGTTGTTACAGCGACATATGAATAACTGGGTGCCTTCGGTGAAACATTGTATGATCGACATAGGGTCTCCCTGATATCTATGAGCTATAGCAAAGTGGTTGAAACAAATGGTGCAGTTTGGTGAAAGACTTCTTATGTCTTGGTGACTTGGAATGATAAATGACCTTCGGCCTGACATAGTGGGTTCACTATGTTGTCTCCTCAATGTCACAGTGTCAGAACAAAGGAACATATGAGTACTCCGTGACTTCGGTGTGATGAACAAAATGATATAGCGAGATACAGGTGGTATGTGGGCATATCAGTGAAACATATCTATGGGATATCTCCTCGACTCAGACATGTCACGGCGAACGCGAGCACAGTGAACATGGGATGATTAGCAATTGAATTGCCTTCGGCATAGTTAACGATATGTCTCACCGATTGTCTCACTGATGAATAATAGAATTTCAAATGTTGTGGCCGACATGTAGATGTTTAATAACCATTGCAGGCTGACATGATCAGAGCCTGAATTCTATGGAAGGCCGACTTGGTCTTTCAATTTGATATGTTTTTCTCATGCTGGTGTATAAATAGGAATTTTTTGTAATTGTAAAAGGGGATAAACTATCAGATATTTGATATACAATAGGAAATTCTGATGGATACAGTACAATAGATTTATCAGATCAGAGACTATGATGCATGTTTTCAAGTTGGAGGTATTTATGAAAGTCATGGTGTCGATTATCTGTTGAATTTAATGAAAATATTGCTAAGCTGTCTCCAATATGGATTCTTTCTGGTTTTTTAAATTGATGTAACAAGTTTATATTCAATTCATCAGTGCACATTTGTTGTACTTGTTTGGTTAATTGATTGGTTCTTTCAAGCAAAGATTAAATCCTTTTAGTTGATCACAGTAATCAGAGAGATTCATTTGGATTATTAAAGCAGAGCTTAGTAGTTACAATGTTGCATGTTTGTACAAGTTGTAAAAAGAATGTATGCTAGATAATTTGAGTTTCCTCCAAAGAGTGTTGCTCATCTTGATTTCATTTGACTCTGCATACCCAATAAAGCACTGGTCTCTGTAATTTCATCATTTGAATTCACTCAGTTTCTTTACATCCATTAATTAAGTATTTTAGATTTTAGATTAGAAGATTGCTATCAAGTTGGATTTCATTTGTTCACTGTCATCTGCCATTGTGGACAAAGCATTTCAGAAGGATAATCATAAGATAATTCTGCTCAATTCAAAAGGTACACTCGCCCAGGTTAGCAGCACCTAAAGAGTAGAAGGTTGAGTTCTCTTGACCTTGTTTGTTACCCTAAAGTGTATCAAGAGATTGGCAGCCTCTTGGGGCATTGAGCCTACGTTTTTGAGAGCTAACAGGTGGATCAAGCTTCGAAAATTTGTTTCGCACACTGTGGATCAGATCTAATTGTTTATCCAAAAAATGTTTACAAGTGGAACACAATATCCACTATGCAAACCATACACATGCTCACAAGGGCTAGTGGAATCTCAAGCCATTTACTAGGTGAGCCCCCAATGAGACACATATGCACATAGCTAGTATGCACTCACATAATCAAGCAAGTGGCTATGGGAAAGTCACGCCTAAGTTCAACTCCCATACGTATAACCATACCAAAGCTATACCTCTTGATAACTTTGATAAGGCACCACACAACATGAATAGTAGGATCCATGAGTCAAGAAAATATTTGTATGCTTGACACCCATGAATAAAAAAGATGGCTCCACAGGCAAGCAAAGTGTGTTATGCAAGGTGGCCAAATAATATATATCGTAAATGCAAAATAGTGTAAGTTATGTTCAAAGGGGTTTTTCTTAGTTCATGTAAGTTCTTAAATTAGGGAAAATTGTGCCTAATGTCTCCAAGATAGGACCAATTGAAGAATAGAAGATTCACAACTTAGGGGATGTAGTGTGTCACATCAAGCCACTAGGACATATATAATATGATAGGAGAGATCACACTCTTGAAGGAAATCACACCCAATATCACCACAAAGAGAAAGATGCATTGCATGAAGTAAGAAGACCACACAACGAAACATGAGTTTCAAATGCAAAAAGAATAATGCCAATGTAAGCCACCACTTTAAAGAAATTGCTAAACACCATGTTGTGAGAAATTACTTTAAAGTAGCAAATTATAACTGCTAAAAGGACATGAGAGCTTATTTGGAAAGCCCTATGTCACATATATGTTTACAATAAGCTACATCATGAAAATGGGTTTCCCCCACAATGAAATCCCAAAATAACATGTAAGAGATATATCCACGGATTCGGGGTTAGTATCCAACGGCTTCATTCCTTAATACTCATGGAACAAGAAGTATGACACAAAGAGAAAAAAAAAAAGTATTTTGGTCAACATGGAAGAGACCTAAATGTCTGGACACCTTGTGTATCCCAAAAAGGTAAACACAAAACAAATGAAAAGATAAAGGTTTATGAAATAGAGAATAATGTAGATACAAATAGAGGAATGCACAAAGACAGAGGTACATCAAAAAGAATGGTATGGGGGATCAAATTACAGCCATGCAATCACACACAAGAAACATGAAAAAGAAAATAATGCAAAACACTAGCAAGGCAGATGTGAGTCAACCTATAGCAAGTTGTTTGCATCCCAATCTCGGTCAGTATAAACGAAAGGCATAAAAATAGCCAAAGGGACAACAATAAGTACAGTAGTAGGGGTATCACCAAGTTCAACAGTCTTCTTAGGAGAATTGTCAGTTGAGCTCATAGAAGAGGAAAAAAATGTATTCAATTCATTATGCATGTCTTCATGAATTTTAGCAACCTCATCATCATCATCCAAGTTAATCACAATGGAAGGTCAAATGATAGTGTATAAAGAAGGATTTAGCTCTTGTTGTGGTTGCAATGTAGTATATTTTTGTTGTGGAAAAGTGGGAGACTCATCGTGTATTGCTTCAGTCAAGTTTGAATGTTGATTTTCTTTGTTGTTTTCTTTGTTTAACCTTCAAGAAAGAGCATGATGTCTAAACGTATGCTCTCTATCATTTCTATTTCTTTTGGTACAATTTTCAAGTTGTTTTTGTGTAGGATCAAGATTATCAACCATAGATTTTTTTTCTTCCCCAAGGGGAGGAATAGAAGGAACCATAGGAGATTGTTAAACCACTTTCTCTTTAGCTTTGTAAACATGTTTTATCTTAGGAGGCATGGGGGGATTGTTTTGGTTGTCTCTTGGTCATTTGTTGGAGATAGGCAAAGGATCTATCTTATGTTGGTCTTGGGTATTTCAAATTTCTTATGGTTTAATCATAGTTTCATCAAGGATAGGAGGTTTAGTCATAGGTTGAGGCATGTTTCAAAGGGATAGTTTTTCTATGCATTTCACCTTAAAATTTTTGATAGGATTTGAAAAAGAATTCTTCATGAGGTTTAGTAGGTTCCATAGTCTTAGGCCAAAAAAATCCAATGAGAAATTCCCATAGAAAGATACAAGATTAAAGCCACTATGGTGCACAGTATGTTGAACAGTTTAAATAATTGAGAGGGGGTTGAATCAGTTATTATAAAAAAATTTCCTTGAATTTAATTAATCTGGAGAAAACTTAAATCAGTCAGATAATAATCTAACATATATGAACATGAAAGCACACAACATCATATACAAGGAACACCAAAATTTACATGGAAACCCAATAAGGGAAAAACCACAGAGAATGCTAATTCTCAATTATAAAATACTGGTTAAGGTGATTTTTTACAAGGGCTCACTGCCAAATTGCTCACTACAAGTAAGGCTCGCTGTTGATGGGCTCACTTCTTGGCTATTACATCCAAAGATAAAAAGGCTCACTGCTAAAAGAGAAAGGCTTACTACCAATAGAAAATGACTCACTACCAACAAAAAATGACTCACTGCCAGAAGAATGATGAAAGGGAATCCACTGCTGAAATAACTTTCACCAATGATCACACCAGATAGAATCTCACTGTTTGTTTCCTTCAGTCATATACTTTCGCATACTTCAGAATGTCTAGATTTTTGGATTCGCATTCACTACACTTGCTTTCATTGAACATAATCAACTTTTACTTATACCATTCCATGCTTTCATAATCTCCTAAGTTGGCCAAACACAATTTGAATTAGGTCACCATAAAACATTCCCGCTGTAGAAAGGAATGAAATGTGGACTAATCAGAACCTCCTTGATCAAATCAACACACTACATATTAACCATGATATCCTAAACCAAAGAATAGAATATACATGTTACAATGCAAACAATGTTTTAGAGCACTTTAAACAATTTCCAGATCAGTCCAAACCTGTAAGAATGTATCTCATTATGTTGCAAAATGAATGGGACTAGGAAAAGCATGACCAAAGATAGATCATCACAAAACAACACTGGAACACACCAATCTATATCACCAAAGCATAAAAAATGAACCTTAATCAATCAACCAAGATATATTGACATGAATGACAACTATTAATGACAACAATCAACATCACACATTCCAACAATCTCCCCCTTTGTCATTGATGGCAACATCCATCAACAACAAACCAGACAACTCAATGTTAGCATCAACAACATCAAGGACCTTCTTTCTTCTCCCCCTTTGACATCAAGGAAAAAGGGAAAAAACTCCCCCTAAAAAAGTTTCTCTGCTCCCCCTATGAGGAAGCCACCAAGTATTGATCCAAATAAGAGTGAGCATATAATACCCTAGACCAATGCACACCCTAGTGCAAATTAGTGTAGACTAGGAGGAGGCATAACCCCTAACTTCTGTCAAAGATACTCAAAAGTATCTTTGCTTAATGGTTTTATGAAAATATATACAATCTACTCTTTCGAAGGTATATATTCAAGTCTTACCTCATTGTCCAATACCTTCTCTCTCAATAAGTGATATCTAATGGATATATGTTTCACTCTGGAGTGTTGTACAAAATTCTTGGAAATGTTTATTGCACTAGTATTATCACATATAATTGAGATTGGTTCATCAAATGATATGCCAATGTCCTTCAGTGTTGGTTTCATCCACAATACATGAGTGCAACATGAGGATGCTACAATGTATTTAGCTTCAATAGTAGATAGAGATATAGAATCCTATTTCTTACTTGACCAAGCAACCAACTGAGAGCCAAGGAAATAAGCTCCACCACTTGTTCTCTACTTGTTATCAACACATCTATCCCAACTAGCATCAGTATAAGTTGTCAAAGTGAAATCTGAGTCCTTTGGATACCATAACCCCATATCTTTTGTACCCTTCAAATATCTAAAGATTCTTTTTGCTACAACAATATGTGATTCCTTTGGTTCTTGTTGAAATCTAGCTGCTAAAAAAAAAACATACATAATGTCTGGTCTAGTAGCAATCAAATGTAACAATCCTCCAATCATTGAACTGTACATACTTGCATCAGCTTTAGGTGAATCATCTCCATTTGTCAACTTGCATTTGGTAACAATAGGTGTACAAACCAATTTGGAATTCTCCAATCCAAATTTTTTTAATAATTCTTTGGTATACTTGGATTGAGAAATGAAAATTCCTTTGTTGTTCTAGTTTACTTGTAGTCCAAGGAAGAAATTTAACTCACCTATCATAGACATTTCAAATTTCTCATGCATTTCATCTACAAATTTTCTGCACATATCATCATTTCCTCCAAAAATTATGTCATCAACATAAACCACAACAATCAACATTTGATCTAAGTGAATTTTGTAGTATAAATTACTATCAGCAAATCCCTTTTGAAATCCTTGTCCAATCAAGTACTTGTCTAATCTACCATACCAAGCTCTAGGTTCTTGCTTCAATCCATATAAGGCTTTCTTCAACCTGCAAACAACATCTGGGTCACTTCCAAAATTAAATCCCTCATGTTGCTTAGTGTAGACTTCTTCCTTTAGTTCCCCATTCAATAATGCAGATTATAGATCCATTTGATAGACTTTGAAATCCTTAAAAGTTGTAAAATCTAAGAATATTTAGACCGCTTCCATCTGGGTAACAAGGGCATATCTTTCTTCAAAATCAATACCTTCGATCTAAGTG
The DNA here is from genome assembly GCA_007258455.2 of Sequoia sempervirens. Taxonomy (NCBI): domain Eukaryota; kingdom Viridiplantae; phylum Streptophyta; class Pinopsida; order Cupressales; family Cupressaceae; genus Sequoia; species Sequoia sempervirens. The sequence continues at coordinate 25,918,815 of VDFB02047230.1, read as the reverse complement.
CAACCTTTGAAAAACAATCTTTCCTTGTTTCTCATTACCTTTCCATTTTCATCTAGCTTGTTATGGAATACCCACTTTGTTCCAATTACATTTTTGTCTATCGGTCTAGGCACAAGTTCCCAAGTCTTATTTTTCTTTATCTGATCAATCTCTTCTTTCATTGCCTTCACCCAATTTTGATCATTGCATGCTTCTTCCATAGTCTTTGGCTTAGTTTCTGAGAGTAGACACAATAATACTTGCTCTTGAGCTACTTTGCTTCTTATGATGATTCCCTTATTCTTATCTCCAATAATCTAGTTTTTTGAGTGGTTTCTCTCTACATACTTTGGGGTTTTAGTTGTAGTTGTTGGAGCCTCCTTTGTCTCTTCTTCTTTCTTATCCTTTTCTCCTTTTTCATCTAAGTCCTCTGATTGATATTCAATATGTCTATCAAGATTTCTTTGAATATCTTCATCTACTTTCACATTCACACTTTCAACTATCTTGTTCAGTCTCTTGTTGTAACACCAATACGCTTTGCTTCTTGTAGAGTAACCCAAAAATATGCCTTCATCATCTCTACTGTCGAACTTTCCAAGATTGTCCTCATCTCTCCGGATGTAACATTTTCTTCCAAAAAATTTGAAGTACTTTACTGTGGGAGCTCTTCCATGTCATAACTCATATGATGTCTTTCCATACCTCCTCTAGAACAGTACTCTGTTAAGAGTGTAAACTGCTATGTGTGTCATTTCTCTCTAGTAGACCTATTGTAAAACTGCTTCATTGATCATTGTTCTAGTTGCTTCTTGAACTATCTGGTTCATTATTTCCACTACACCATTCTATTGTGGTGTTCTAGGGGTAGATAGTTGTCTTTTAATTCCATGTTTTTCACATAATTTGTTGAATTCATCATAAGTAAACTCTCCTCCTCTATCAAATCTTAAACACTTGATTCTTTTGTCAACTTCATTCTTAACCATTGCCTTGAAAATATTGAATTTTTCTAAAGCCTCTAATTTTTATCTTAAAAATGCAACCCAGGTTAATCTAGAATAATCATCTATTAAAAGCATGAAACACCTCTCACCTTATAAGCTTCTTGTTTTGGTTGGACCACATAGGTCAGTGTGTACAAGGTCCAACAAACCAATAGATGATTCTTATTTTCTTTGGAATGTTTCTCTAGTCTGATTTCCTTCTTGACATCCTTTAAAAATAGTGTTGTATGGTTTGGTCAGTCTTGGAAAATCTTTGACTACTCTTGTTGAACTTATCCTTACCAAATTGTCAAAGTTAATGTGACACATCCTTTGTTGCTAGAGCCAACTATCATGGGACTGAGATAATAAGCATATTTTTGTAGCTCCTTCTAGTTGATACATATTCCCACTTGTTCTTTTAACAGCTACAATAATAGTTATAGATCTCACAACCATCGTCCTGAAACACCACATTATAGCCATTTTCGCACATCTATCCAACACTTAGAAGATTATGATATAAACCATTCACATAGTAAACATTGTTAGTGTTATGTTTTCCATCAAAGGTAATAGAACCAATTCCAACAATCTATGTTGTTTTATCATCTCCAAATCTAACAGAACCTCCATCATATTTCTCAAGCTTCACAAACTTACTTTTATCACCGGTCATATGAACTGCAACCATGCTCTGCTTTGCCTCACCTTGGATAGCTTCCACATAACCAGTGCAATCTTCAAAGGAGTAACTAGAGAAATTCAGATCCACTGTCAATCAACCATTCATCTCTATTTATTTTAACAAATAATGTAGCTTCATTATTATCATTATATTTTAGACAAATATTAGAGATATCAAATATAGGTTCTTTCTTTTCCACCAAAAAAAAAACAATCCTCATGATTTGATTCATCATCTAAAATACTTGCATTCTCATTAACATAATAAGCCTTCTTATTGATCTTTTTAAACTTTTGTATTGTTCCCTATTCTGAACACTTAGTTGCTAAATGACCAATCTTTCCACATCTAAATCATCTAAGAGGCAACATACCTTTGTAATTTCTAGTACCTTTCTTTAGTTTCCTTGTGAAGTTTTCCTCCAACTCATCTAAACTTTCACTATTTGGATCTTCTTCTATCTTTGTGGCTTTGAAGGTTGTTTCAAATTTCTCCTTTTCTTTTCCAAATTTACTCATCTCAAATGCAGTCAAGGTGCCAAATAGTTGCTCTCTGGTGAATTTCTTCAGATCATAAACTTCCTAAATAGCTAAGATCTTGTCACTCTAGCTCTTCGATAGGATCATCAAAATCTTCTCCATTACATCTTCATCTACAAAGTGCCTCCTTGATTTTTGACTTCATTTACTACAATGTCAACTCTATGAAAGTAGCTTACTATATCCTCACCTTCTTCCATCCTCAAGTTTTCATATCTATGCTTAGCTGTCAAATTCTTTGATAATTTGACTCTATCATTTCCTTCATAGATTTCTTTCAACTTTTCCCAAAATTCATAAGCGGTTCCCAATGAAATAACTTTTGTTAACTTAGTCTCAGAAAAAGCACTATATATTGCATACATTTCCTTTTCATTCTCTTCATAGACCGAAATCTCATCCGCTGAAGTAGGACCACTTGACGGTTCAACATATTTTGTCTCAACAAATTTCCAAGTCTTGTAGCCTAGAGAGATCAGGTAACCTCTCATCTTCACTTTCTAGAAATTGTAGTTAGATCAATCAAACACAAGAATTATCAGTTTTTGTTCCATTAGATCTACCCCAAGTAGTTAAGCTCTTCTTTGAGGAACCAAAGATATGATACCAATTGTTCAATAGTGTGGATAACTGAGAGGGGGGTGAATCAATTATTATAAAATAATTTTCTTGACTTTAATCAATCCGAAGAAAACTTAAATCAATAAAATAATAATCTAATAGATATGAACATGAAAGCACACAACAACATCATGCACAATGAACAACATAATTTACGTGGAAACCCAAGAAAGGAAAAACCACATAGAATACTAATTCTCAATTATAAAACACTGGCTAAGGTGACACCAATTAAGGTGATTTTTTACAAGGGCTCACTACCTGGCTATTAAAGACAAAGATAAAAAGGCTCACTTCCAAAAGAGAAAGGATCACTACCAACAGAAAATAGCTCATTGCCAACAGAAAATGGCTCACTGCTAGAAGAATGATGAAAGGGAATCCACCGTTGAAATAACTATCACCAATGATCACACTGGATAGAATCTCACTATTTTCTACCTCTATTCATATACTTTTGCATACTTCATAATGTCTAGATTTTTAGATTCGCACTCACAAAACTTGCTTTCATCGAACAGAATCATCTTTTACTTATACCATTCCATGCTTTCATAATCTCCTAAGTTGGAAAAAAATAATTTGAATTAGGTCACCACAAAACATTCCCATGGTGGAAAGGAATGAAACATGGACCAATCAGAACCTCCTCGCTCAAATCAACATGCTACATATTAACCATGATATCTAGAACCAAAGAATAAAATATACACGTTACAATGCAAACAATGTTTTAGAGCACATTAACCAATTTCTAGATTGGTCCAAACCCATAAGAATGCATCTCATTATGTTGAAAAATGAATGGGAACATGACAAGCATGACCAAAGATAGATCATCATAGCACAACATCCAGATCACACCAATCTAGATCACTAAAGCATCAAAACAGAACCTTAATCAATCAACTAAGATATGTTGACATCAATCACAACCATTAATGACAACCATCAACATCACATTCCAACACAATAAATATATCATTTTCAAAGGGAAACTTTAAGCATTTATGCATGACTGACGAGATGGATTCCATGGAGCGCAACCATGGATAACCAAGCTTCACATGGAATTGATCTGGTGTTGAGTTGATGGAGAATAAGAAATCTAATTGTTTCGGTCCAAATTTTAAAGGAAGGGTGATTGATCCCATCGTAGGGAAAGAAATACCATTATGCATTTTTATCCATGCTCTCATTTTATCATATGTTTTTTGATAGTGTTCATGCACAAGTAAGAATTCTTCAATGATTCTCTACAGATGGGATCAATTAATATACCATTAGTGGGCTTGTCATAGATTCAACCAGCTATGTAAAGAGGACCATCAGGTGCATTTCTAATTATATATTTAGATGAGAAAGCAATGTCAAGAGTATTTTTAGGTTGACCCTTATGAGGTAGAATTTCAATCATTCCCACCATATTATCCATGGGATTTTGTTCAGTAGTATCCATAGGACTTTGTTCAATAGTATACATTTTGTCATTATCCATGTCAACATTCATCACATATTCTTCTTAGTTTCACTAGATTTATGATTTGGCATAGGGTTGGTAAATATTTGCAGGTTTTGGTTGGGAGGGGCAACAAACTTATTTTTATGACCATTAACACCTCCAATTTGAAGTTGACCAAAATCAATGAGGTCTTGCACAAGATGTTTAAGACACTTACAATGTTTTGTATCATGTCTATTTTTTTATGATAATGACAATAGGAATTTGATCTAAAGTTCAGAGGTAAAGGATTATTAGGATTAGGTGTTTTAATGGGAGGTAAGGAGATCATGTTTTGTTCTATAAGTTGTAACATGGTGTTATATAGGGTATCAGGTAAGGGAGTAAATTTCCTAGCTAGATCCCCAAATGTGCAAGGGCTTGTCTTATTTATAGAGGAAACTTGGGTATCAATATGTTGAGCTGGTTGAAGGGGGTTTAGTTGAAGGAAACTTTTATTCTAGTTTCTAAAAGGTTGATAAGTGTTTTGGTTTGAGGATTCAGACTTCTTACAATAGCTAGAGGTGGGTTTTATTTCATGACTACTAACCAATTTTTGATAATCACAAAGGGCAATACACAAGTGTACAAAGGAAGGAAAATTCATCATGCCAAACTTATCTTGTATCTTAGTTTGCAACTTCTCAATGAACATCCATTGAAGGTGAGGATCGAGAATCTTTATGTCAATTTGGGAATAAAACGATTGGTAGCATGAAATGAAATCAATAATATTTTCATCATCTTTTTGCTTATTGTGACCGATAACTTAGTATGGGAAAACTACACTTGATCCATGAGGATTCAAAGTATAATTGAGACACTAAACATCAATCCCAATAGAGATCAATCAATAAAAGCTAAACTAGAAATCCATTAAAACTAACATTCTAAATCATGAAAGCTTCAAAAACACCTATTCTAATCTATTGAAACTTATTCTATTGGGGGATTGGTGTCGCATTGATGTGGAATGGCAACCCTTTCCAAATCCTATGGATAAATGAGCCTATTTCAATCAATTCTATTGAAGAGAATCAACAAAATTGATGAAAGATGTGTATGAAAACATGATCTAAATGCTAAATTAACATGATAAAAGATATTTTAACATGATGTATGCTAAGATGATTGATATGAGTGTATGCAAAGCTAATCTAAATGGAATTTAAGCTAAAAAAAATTAAAACCCTAATTATGAGATATACAAAATGTATGCATCTATGTTATCATGGAAGCCATTAATGGAAGCTAAGCTAATATGCAAGTAAATTAAGCTAAAATGATGTTAAATGTGAGGGCAAGTGGAAGTGATTTTAACAGTATAAGTTTTCTCTACAAAAGGTGGATGGATGAGTTTCAATAGCATAAGTTTTCTTAGAAAAAGGTGGATCCATTTGTCTCCAAAAAGTGACCTATTTATAGGAGGAAAAATGAGAAATGAAGGGTTAAGATTAAAAAGGTTAATCAATGGTCAAAAAGGAAAGAAAAGTGAAACATGGATCATGGATTCTCATTGATGGGTGAGAATCAATGATCACATGGATCAAAGAAAGAATCAAGGGTTCATATTCTTCCAAACAAACACACTTTCAAAACTTTCACAAGATGTCTTGTTGAAAGTTTGTTGTAGAAAAGGAATATTCCCCCTTTTCAAATGAGTGAAGAAAGAGAATATTCTCAAATAATATTCTCATGGGTGAGGGAAATTAGATATTTAGTTAATTAAAACCAAATTTAATTATGCAAATGGGAAGGAATATTCCTTTTGTAGGAATGCGCAAAGGAGGAATATTCTCTTGGAATATTCCCTTGCAAGTGGGGGGGTGAACCGAATGATAAAGGGGAAACGAAGGGAAATTTCCTACTCTATCTTGGTCATTCAATTATTTCCTATGAGTCCTAATTGGATTGCCTAACAACCTCATAGGGTGAGTCAATTCTCAATGAGGAGGACCTAGGAAGGGGCTTTTTTAGCTTTTAGGGGTTCACCACCAAGCAAATGCTTGGAAAAGACAAATGAACATTCAACCTATAAAACCTAGATATGCAAGCTAAATGAGAGATGCAAATGATGAAATTATGCAATAGGGAGATATGATATGTGTACCTGGGAAGTTTGGAGATGTAAGGATTTTGGAAATGAAAAGAAGCTACCAAAATATGCCAGGGAGGACAAAGACACCCTAGGTGGTGTATTAGTCCTGCTGTTGTTTTTCTGGGTAGATGCGGAGTCTCCGGATGTTAGAATCAGATTTGAAGGAATCTCTGAAAAATATTCCTGGGAGGACTAAGATGCCCAAGGTAGCATATTAGTCCCATTTAATTTTTTTGAAAACTATGAATGTGGTCCTAATCTCTAATGTCTGCACTTGCTTCTTCTCTGATCTTAGGTTCTGAAACTTCCAAATTTGGCCTACAGGTGAGTTTTCATGAAGATGACAACTTTGTAATGCAACTTTGCAACTTTTACAATTTTTCACTCCAAATGATCTTCAAGTCTTCAACGTAAATCTGTAATCACAAATATGCAAGAGGGGAAAAACTTGTTGTTTGTTAGTGAATGGGGGTTTTCCTTGGTCAAACCCCTTGTTGGTAATTAAACCTTGAAATGGAATAGAATAAAGAAAGGAAATGGTGAATGAACAAAATACAATGCTACAACTCACTAAAACCCTTATAAAGTCTACAAACTTGTGTGCAATGGTTGTAATGGATATGGATCTTGAACCAAAGGAATGATTTTGAATTTCTTGCTTGAATCAAAACCCTACTTCATAAATGTTAGCACAACAACACACATGATGCAAGAATATCTTTGATAGGATGCTTGAATCTTGATGATGGCTCCAAATGCTTGACAGAATGCTCTTGAATGCTCTTGTGAACTCAATTTTCTATGATGCATGCTCTCACAAAATACTTGGATTAGAATGAATTAATGAACCTTGTATTTATACTTATCTATGCTTAATATCCTGAAATTACATCACACCAAGCCAACATATGAATTCATTAAATAAAGGAGGCTAAATCCCACCATAATTTGAAATTAAATCTTGAAAATAACTCAAGGACGACTAAGATGCCCTAGGTGGCATCTTAGTCCCAAGACATAAAACTTGGGGCATAGACACCAAAAAGGGGCCCAATTAAGATGCGTCAAAATTAGGGTCCCGAGACCTTTGGGGGAAAAAGACACCCTAAGTGGAATTCTAGTCCCAACCTAAAAATTAGGGATACTTTGATGAAATCTTTAAATTATCATTTTGCATTGGAGAATGTTGGGATTAGCCAGAAAAAGATATAATTCATAGGGCTTGTGAATGTGAAATAGGACCAATTATGCCATAAAGAAGCATAAATAAAGCAAGGCAGGGCCAAAAAAGTGTGAAAATGCAAGAGTATGCATCTTACTATACTATATTTAGCCCCCACTTTAGTGAGGACGAACTTGCTTCAAACTCACACTAAAGTAGCCAACAACACAATCAAGAGGGGTTCAAATGTACAAATGTTAGTAAGATAGGATGACAATAATCAAGAGGATGACCAATACCCTAGGATCAAGATCCTATAGCAAACCAACATAGGCACAAAAGAACACGCTTACAGATGATATATGAAGCCATAGCATAATAAAAAAAATACACCATCAAAGAAAGGAAAAAGGAAAAAGAAAAAGGAAAAAAAGGAAAACTGCAACGGATCAAGCTTCGATTGGTCGTCCAACATAGTGGACCAGGTCTAGGCTATTTGTCAGAAAAAAATTACAAGTGGAACAAGCTTACCGCTATGCAAATAAAACACATGCTCATAAGGGCTAGTGAAGCTAGGTGTCCACTAAGTGAGCCCTAGGGGACCATATCAAAGCCATACTTCCATGATTTTAATAAGGTACAAAAAATGCATGCTCACAAGGGCTAGTGAAGCTAGGTGTTGACTAGGTGAGCCTAAGGAAGTCCATGTTACCCAATTTTCACCCACAAGCTCTATCAGGGGAAATCATGTTTAAATTTGGCACATGGGTTAAATGTGGCTCCCATAAGGGTTGAGCCCAGCGTGCAGGTGTTCGGTTTTCATTGGGAAGGTCTTTATCTGATGCTTTTTAATAGGGAAGTCTATTGGAAAATCCTCCCTCCTTCAGATTTGGCGTAAAACTCTTGAGGATGAAAGTCATTGAGACGAGTTGGATCTCTTACCGACTAGCTGTTGTGCTATATTCATTCGAAAATCCTCAGGTTGCCCAGACATTTTTATTCACCGTGGGTTTCTATCTCTCCCCAACTGCTGAAGTCACGAAGGTTGTTCAGAAGGCTACCATCGGGGAGAAGGTTTCAAATTCGGTCTGATGTCTAGGCGAATGGAGGAAGTCTCATTGAGAGAGGATTTTCCTTCGGCCTAATGTCTCTCCGACACACGGGAGTCTCCCTGAAATGGTCTCAGCTCGCTAAAATTTAGTCATCTCGCTGAGAATTCTTGGTGACCGCCAGGAGGTCACACTGAAGAAGGATGTCATGAGGTGAGGTTTCGCTAAAACTAGGTGGTTTCGGTGTAATGTATCGCTGATAAGGGGGAGTCTCACCGAAGCGAATGGAGCTCTCAGCGATAGGTTTTGAATTTGGCTAGAGGTCTTGTCGACTGCATAATGTTTCACCGACATGGAGTCTCATCGGTATAACCTCTGGCCGGCAACATGTGGTCTCCCCAAAAGAAGATCTAAGCTCACCAAGAAAGGAAGGCTTCATCATGAAGTCTCAACGACCGTTGCTAGTCTCACCGAAGCGGCTGGCATTGGAGTAAGTCTCATCAAAAGCGAAGGTCTCGAAAAGAGTTGGGAGCTCGCTGTGACGTCTCCCCGACAACGAGATGAGTTCGCCAAATGAAGGCATAATCGCCATAATGTCCTACCAATAGAGGAAAGTCTCCCCGACAGTTGTACACTAGGCCATCATCAGAGAGAAAGTTTTACATTTTCCATGAGGTCTGGCCAAATGAGGAGGGTCCTACCAACAAAGGGGGGCCTTTGGTATAATTTTTTGAAGTTGGGGAGAAGTTTCCCTAACCCGATAGTCTCGCCGACCATTGTGAACAGGAAGGTAGGCTCCCACCAAAACAAGATGACTTCGCCAAGAGGTCTTCCCGACTTGCCAGTGTCTTGCCGAAGGAAGGATGCTTGAGCTCGAGGAAAGTGATTTGTTTTCGCTATGATGTTTTCCCGAAAGCGATGGTCTTGGCGAGATCTTGTGCAGCGGTATAACTCACGAAGATCGGTATGACCCCTTGTCAACTAAAGGAACTCTTGCCAAATGCGGATGACTAGTCAATGAAATGGTGATATCGGTATGATTCCAGAGGGCTCACCATGAGGTCTTCCTGAAAGTAAGGTCTTGTCGATGGCTTCATGGATGTCGATATGACTTTTGAACTTGCTATGTGGTCTTGTCGATCATCATGCGTTATGCTGATAGTTGTAGAGGGGTGTAATCGCATTGATGAGACACTTCTAGTGTCTCACCGAGATGCAATTCTGATGAAGAGCTTTTGACCACCCAAAGTAGCTTGTGCGGAATCTGTTTAGAAAATTAGGGGAAGCTACAGGTGGACCGTTGGCAGCTTGACTGGTGCCAAGAAGATCAACGGAATGAAAGCGACGTGGATCGATTGAGCTCAGAAGCATTCAAAGTAGCTCGATAAGGAGATTCGAAGGTGGACACGAAGACCATAAGTGAATGCGGTAGTTGTAAAAGATCAAGAAGTCCTTTCCTAGAGCAACTCTTCACCGACATAGACAATAGGGATGCACTTGAATGCAACATTAACTACATGAAAAGATCTAAAGGCAGATCTTTCTGAGACTGATATTTTTGTAAAGCCATAAGGGGGCCGACATCTTTTGTATATTAGGCATTTTTTCCTCTTTGTAGAAGAGTTCTCCTGGATGCTTTTCGAAATTCTATGACTTCTATAGTCCTCTCTCATATTAGCAAAATTCTGTAACTCATTTTGGAGCACATGTGATATATAAAGTTTTCCTTGGTGAATATTGATGTTCGGATTTCCATCTTGTTCTTGCAAAGTGTTATGCATTTCAGGTTCATAATCAATTTATTTTGTGAATTTATTTTATTCCTTCATGACTTTATCTTGTGTTTTCATGCCTTCCTTTGCAAAATCATCATTATACAAATCACAAACTGTGTTTACATAATCACATATGGATTCTAGTATGTAAAAATTATTTTTCTCTGGAAAAAGTGTGTGAATCAAACCTATTGTGACATATTAATGCATAGCTTATACAGATTTGATGTGTAATCTTATGTTCATCATCAGTATTCAAGTGTAATCAAAGTATCTCATTGTTCCTATCATTTTGGTGCATCACCATAGGATTTAATTTTCACTTTTATGCATTATCCTTCTCCCTTTTCCTTCTAAGATCAGTAGTTAGATGACACCAAAGGAAGCCGGCCTTCTCCAGAGGTTGACCTTTGTCTATAAGTGACCCACAACTTTGGAGGTCTTCCCATGTTGCATTGGATTGCTAAGTTTTACATTCAACAATGTGCAAAATCTAGGTGATAACAGTTTTGGCACGCCCGGTGGGACTGAGAACTGACTATGTCAGTCCCTTTTTATACCATGCATTACTATTGTTTGGTGTGTACAATAGTATTTTCTACCTTTAGAGGAAATTTTTTAACATACCTGGTGACTCCAAGCCTAAAGTATTTGGTTTCAGCAGTCTAAGTGCTGGTTTCAAGATAGTATGTCTTACCATTCACCATTTCATGAAGGCATGGTGCCTGCATCTTTTTATCAGTCATACCCTATTGAAGATACAACTAGTTTTACTCAAAATAGCTATGTAGCAGTGGGTTAACAACAAGCTCAATTGGCCTACCACCCACCCACCCCTGCACAAGTTCAACAGCGGCATGCTTATGCTCATCAACAACCCCAGGAGGGTTATTTTATCTCCAATCAGAAAATTTATTCTTCACATGAGCCTCAAAATTTAGATGAAATGAGTATAGAGAATATGTCTTTATATTTCCAAAAGCAGTTTGAAGAAATTGAAAATCAACAGGAGGTCAATAAGCAGCAGGAGGAGCTTTCCTATCAAGCTTATATTCAGCATTAGCAGGATATGGAGGTCCAAGAGTATGAACAGGAGGTTGCTGCTAGACAAGTTGCAGCTAAAGAAGAGCAAATAAAAAGCTTACTTGCACAAAAACAAAAGCAGGAGTTTCAATCAGCCTTCCATGTTCCTGAACAACCTATCTAGGAGGAGATTCCCAGGTTCAAATTTTCAAGTTTTAAGCAAAACTTACTTTTTGAGTTTCCAAGTCAGCCTTCTAGTTTTGAAATTCCAAGTTGGAAGGGAACATACAATCAACCCTCTGAGAATCCATTGCCAAATATTCAAATGGAACTAAGCTCTAATTTTTAGAAGGTAGAGGAGGAGCAACTTATTGATCAAGATAGATTAATCCTCTGGGAAAATATTAAGAATGCGAATCCTTTGTATCTAGCTATAAGGTGTTCTCAATTGCAGCAACAAATGATTGAGTAGTAGGAAGACAAAGCGAAAGTAGCTGTTGAGAAAGGTCAATTTACAACTTGGAATAAGGGACTATCTCTATTTTCTCAGCTTGATGAAGAGCAGGTTATTGTCGAGTTTTGCTCAATACCGAAAAATGAGGAGTCTAAGCTTTTGCAAGAAGAGGAGGAGAATCAGGGCGAGTAGCTTGCTGTCATGGTCATAGCTAAGAATCAAAAGGCAGAGTTAATCTTCTCATTTGATGATCTGCCTTACTTCATTGACAAGGATGAAGAATTGGACCAACATGAGGTTGATGGAGGTAATTCTGATTTGTTGTTGCATAAAGGTAAAGGTGAGTTTGAAGTCTTTACTTGTGAACAAGGAGGTTTAAGTAGCACTGTGTAGGGAAAGCCACATTTTGATGTGCATGAAAATACCCATCAAGTTGAAAAAGTCCCTGAACTAGACTTACTATTTTGCAAAGAGGGTGATTTTGATGCTTTATCAAAGCTAGATGAGAACTGCACTAGTCCTGAATTTGGTCTTTCTATTCAGAAAAGTAAAGAAGACATAGAAGAACATATGTTTTGGAACGACTTAGAAACTTTCTGTACTATTTTGGGTGTTGAACTATTACCTCTTGATGAAGCTAATCATGAACAATTCGAGCTTACAGAAGAAGCTTCTTTTTCCTCACTAAGTCAGTCACAGGGGTTAGATTTTTCTAGCCTAGGCTATAAAACAGCAGTGAATGGGCAAGAGACCAGCAAGGAGAGATCAAATTTTGTCTTTACAAGGGGCTATCCGATCAGAGATTTAGCCCAGATGGAGTTCAATAAATTTCCAATGGTTAATCAAGCATTCACGCATGGGGCCACAGCTGAAAGTGGCATAAAGGATGTACTTGTAGTTGAAAAAGAGTGTGTTCAATTTACTTATCCTCTTATGAATATAAATGCATATGATCAGTTTAAGGAGGTAAGTGAGCTTGTCACCCTCTTTCATGAGGCAGTGCATTGTATTTTTAAACATTTTTCAGTGTACCATCTTTATTCAGCTGAAAGTGGCACAAAGGATGTACTTGCAGTTGAAAAAGAGTGTGTTCAATTTACTTATCCTCCTTTGAATATAAATGCATATGATGAGTTTAAGGAGGTAAGTGAGCTTGTCACCCTCTTTCATGAGGCAGTGCATTGTATTTTAAACATTTTTCAGTGTACCATCTTTATTCAGCTGCCATTAAGCTTGAGATTCATTGCATATTGAGGAGAAAGGGCAGCTATTTCAATCATCCTGTGAATGGTTTTGTTTGACCAATTTCTTACTGGTTAGTGTAGGGTAGGTTTAAATGCATCTTTGAATTCCCTAAGTGCTGTTTCAACACAGTTAGATAGTTTTCCCTTCTATAGTTTCCTATTTTCAATAGTTATCTGAGTGATTTGTTTCTTGAGTTACAAATGTGTTATAAACATGTGCAAAGCTACTCCAAGTCTGTTCCTGAGTTTTCCCAATGACTCCATGCCCAATGGATAGGCCTAGGCTACTGGTTTCCATGTTTAGTAGGAAAACATCCAGCAAAGGTCGCCATAAATGTTACCCAATTTTCACCCACAGGCTCTATCAAGGTAAATCGTGTTTAAATTTGGCACGTGGGTTAAATGTGGCTCTCATAAGGGTTGAGCCCAGCGTGCAGGTGTGCAGTTTTCAGTGGGAAGGTCTTTATCTAATGCTTTTTTACAAGGAAGTCTATTGGAAAATCTTGCCTCCTTCATATTTGGCGTAAAACTCCTGAGGATGAAAGTCACTGAGACGAGCTGGATCTCTTACCAACTGGCTGTTGTGCTATATTCATTCAAAAATCCTCAGGTTGCCTAGACATTTTTATTCATCGTGGGTCTCTATATCTCTCCCCGACTACTGAAGTCACAAAGGTTGTTCATAAGGTTGCCATCAGGGAGAAGGTTTCACATTCGGTGTGATGTCTTGGCGAATGGAGGAAGTCTCGTCGAGAGAGGATTTTCCTTCGGCCTAATGTCTCGTCGACACACGGGAGTCTCCTCGAAATGGTCTTAGCTTGCCAAAAGTTTGTCATCTTGCTGAGAAGTCTTGGCAACCGCTAGGATGTCACACCAAAGAAGGATGTCATCAGGTGAGGTTTCACTAAAACTAGGTGGTTTTGGTGTAATGTCTCGCTGATAAGGGGGAGTCTCACCGAAGCGAATGGAGCTCTCGATGATAGGTTTTGAATTCGGCTAGAGGTCTTGTCGACTATGTAATGTTTTTCTAACATGGAGTCTCATCGATATAACCTTTGGCCGGCAACATGTGGTCTCCCCGAAAGAAGATTCAAGCTCGCCAAGAAAGGAAGGCTTCATAATGAAGTCTCAGCTACTATTGGTAGTCTCACCGAAGTGGCCAGCATCGGAGTAAGTCTTACTGAAAGTGAAGGTCTCAGCAAGAGTTGGGAGCTCAGCGTGACGTCTCCTTGACAACGAGATGAGTTCACTGAATGGAGGCATAATCGCCATGATGTCCTGTCGACAAAGGAAAGTCTCTTCGATAGTTGTTCACCAAGCCGTCGTCAGAGAGAAAGTTTTACATTCGCCATGAGGTCTGGCCTAATGAGGAGGGTCTTGCCGACAAAGGGGGGCCTTCGGTATAATTTTTTGAAGTCGAGGAGAAGTTTCCCCGACTCGATAGTCTTGCGGACCATTGTGAATAGGAAGTTAGGCTCCCACCGAAACAAGATGACTTTGCCAAGAGGTCTTCCTAAGTTGCCAGTGTCTTGCCGAAGGAAGGATGCTTGAGCTTAGGGAGAGTGATTTGTGTTCGCTATAATGTTTTCCTGAAAGTGATGGTCTCGGCGACATCTTCTGCAACAGTATAACTCATGAAGATTGGTATGACCTCTTGTCGACCAAAGGAGCTCTTTCCGAATGCAGATGACTAGGTAATGAAATGGCGATATCGGTATGACTCTTGAGGGCTCGCCATGAGGTCTTCCCGAAAGTAAGGTCTTGTCGATGGCTTCATGGATGTCGATATGACTTTTGAACTCACTATGTGGTCTTATCGATCGTCATGCATTATGCCGATAGTTGTAGAGGGGCGTAATCGCATTGGTGAGACACTTCTAGTGTCTCACCAAGATGCGATTCTGATGAAGAGATTTTGACCACCCGAAGTAGCTTGTGTGGCATCTGTTCAGAAAATCAGGGGAAGCTACAGGAAAACCGTTGGTAGCTTGACTAGTGCCAAGAAGATCAATGGAATGAAAGCGACATGGATCGGCTCTAAGCTCAGAAGCATTCAAAGCAGCTCGATAAGGAGATTCGAAGGTGGACACGAAGACTAGAAGTGAATATAGTAGTTACAAAAGATCAAGGAGTCCTTTCCTGGAGCAACTCTTCACCGACATAGACAACAGGGATGCACTTGAATGCAACATTAACTACATGAAAAGATCTAAAGGAAAATCTTTCTGAGACTGATATTTTTGTAAAGCCCTAAGGGGGCCGACATCTTTTGTATATTAGGCATTTTTTCCTCTTTGTAGAAGAGTTCTCCTGGATGCTTTTTGAAAGTTTGTGACTTCTACAGTCCTCTCTCAGATTAGCAAAATTTTGTAACTCATTTTGGAGCATGATATATAAAGTTTTCCTTGGTGACTATTGATGTTCGGATTTCCATCTTGTTCTTGCAGAGTGTTGTGCATTTTAGGTTCATAATCAAGTTATTTTGTGAATTTCTTTTATTCCTTCATGAATTTATCTTGTGTTTTCATGCCTTCCTTTGCAAAAGAATCATTATACAAATCACAAACTGTGTTTACATAATCACATATGGATTCTAGTCTATAAAAATTAATTTTCTCTCTAGAAAAAGTGTGTGAATCAACCCTATTGTGACATATTAATGCATAACTTATACAGATTTGATGTGTAATCTTATGTTCATCATCAGTATTCCAAGTGTAATCAAAGTATCTCATTGTTCTTATCATTTTGGTGCATCACCATAGGATTTAATTTTCACTTTTATGCATTATCCTTCTCCCTTTTCCTTCTAAGATCAGTAGTTAGGTGACACCAAAGGAAGTCGGCCTTCTTCGAAGGTTGACCTCTGTCTATAAGTGACCCACAGCATTGGAGGTCTTCCCATGTTGCACTGGATTGCTGAGTTTTACATTCAACAGGGTGCAAAATCCAGGTGATAACAGTCCATATCAAAGCCATACCTCCATGACTTTAATAAGGACAAAAGGAAAATGCATGCTCACAAGGGATAGTGAAGCTAGGTGTTCACTAGATGAGACCTAGGAAGTCCATATCAAAGCCAAACCTCCATGAATTTAATAAGTACAAAAGGAAAATGCCACAAGAAAGAGAGATGTTCAAAGGGATTTTGCTTAGTTCATATGAGGTATTACTCTTAGGGGACATTGTGCTTAACATCTCCAAGAAGGATAAATATGAGGTCTCATCCTAGGGAACATCATACCTAGTGCTTCCAAGAGAGGACAAGCACAAAAGGTCTCATTTTGTTTCCAAGAGAGGACAAGTGCAAGGTATCATCCTAGGAAAAATTGTATCTAATGTTTCTAAGAGAGGAAAAGGAAATATCACACTCTCAGAGGAAGTCAAACCTGAAGATACCACCAAGAGGAAAACACATCACATAAAGAAATAAAATCACATCAGGGAACATGAAAAGGAAAAAAAATGTAAACATTATAAAATAATGCCAATGTATGCCCCCACTTTAAACAAATTGCTAACACCATGTTGTGAGCAATTACTTTAAAGTAGCCAATAGGAAAAAGAGAAAAGAAAGGGTTTCCCCCCCCAGAAACACATAAAGGATCTATGGATTTGGGGTCAATATCTGTCTTTCCTGTTATTATAGAGTTCAAAATTGTCATCATTCCCCAAATACACATAGAACTGGAAGAATGACACAAAGAGAGCGAAATCAAAGAAAATATTTTTGGGTCAACATGGAAGAGACATAGGGTGTCTCGACGCCTTGCATCATCCCCAAAACACAAGACAAAAAGGAAAATGGAAAGAAAAAGAAATTTTTGTTTAGTCAACATGGAAGAGACATAGGGTGTCCCGACACCTTGCGTCATTCCCAAAAGGAAAACACAAGACAAAAAAGGAAATTGAAAAGAAAAGATAAAAGATCAATAAAAAGGAAAGAGTATACGACATATAGAATAATGAAGGTACAAATAGAGGAATGCACATAGAGAGAGAAACATCAAATAGAACATCACAGGGGATCACATTACACACATGCAATCAAACAAAAATAAAATGCAAAAGAATAGTAAGGAAAAAGTGAGTCAACCTAAAGTAGGTCACCCACCTCCCAATCTTAGTCTATATAAGCAAAAGGTAAATGAAAAACCTAAGGGACAACAACAAATGCCTTACTAGGAAAAGTCTATCAACTTCTTTCCCCCACTAGTGCAAGACAAGAACGAGCCAAGGTAGGTGATGGGAAAGGTCATGTAATAGTGAGAATAGAGTATTCTACAACCATTACATGAAAATAGGGATGAAAGATATGCTATTTAATCACTGGGTAACAAGTATATTTGTCGAAGTGATATTTACTCAATATGATCTTGAATGCATGACACTCAATTAGGGTCTTTCACCTAATGGAAAGAGATAGATCCCACACCCAAAATCTAGGTGGTTCACTCAAAATAAGGATTGTATGATGAAATTATGATGAAATACAATGATCTAAATGCAGGAAACTAATGAAAGCTATTGATTATTGAATGGAAACAAAATAAATACTTGTTTGAAAACACATCGTGATATGCAAAAATACCAAGAAATGAGTGCAAAACTAAATAGAAATGGATGAAATTGAAAGTGTGCACTTGAGATTTGGATGGGACTAGAAATTACTTCTAGAATGCTGCTGATCCTGATTTTTAGGCCTAGTGGGATTGATTCGCCATTCTGGGCAAATCAGTCCCAATTTTGTAAAACTATTCCAGAGTCTGTTTTAGACAAAAGGGTACCCAAAAATGTAGAAAACTAAAAATAGTCCTAGAAGTGGGACTCATTTACCACCCATGGTGAATGAGTCCACTTTTAAGTTTTTGAATATTCAAAGGTGGAATCAAGAGCTTTTGATCTGCACTTTCTACTTCTCTAGGTGTCTAGTTCTGAAAGTCTGATTTTTGAACTTGAAAGTTTCTTTTTGTTGATATTTTTCCTTGGAGAATGAAGAGAAGACTTAAAAAAAAATTCAACTTGATCTTCAATGATTTCCAAGCTTCCAAGATGTGTAAATCTACAAACACACAAGAGAAAGAGAAATCTTGGATGTTAGGGCATGGGAGTTTGCCTTGGTCAAACCCCTTTTAGGTAATTAAACCAAAATTATGAAAGAATGTAATGAAACATGCAATAATGGATTCATTACCTTTCCATGAAGATTAATCTTGAATTTTTGCAGCAAAACATGAAGAATCTAACCTTCAATGTATAAAAATTGATATCTTAATGACTTGAAATGATGAAACCCTAACTTGCTTGACTTGAGATGGAAGAATGGTGGATGAATAATGAATAATAATTATGATTTAGTGTTTAGAGAGTTGATTTTATATAAAATTCAACTTATTTTCCCATAAATTGGATCCCCAAGGTCGACATGTAAAAATAATAAACTTAAATTTTAGTTTTTCCCACTCAAAGGTAAAATTGGCCCAAATGGGACTTATTCACCACCTTGGGAAAATCAGTCCCACTTGGTAGGGACTTATTCACCACATATGGTGAATTAGTCCTAGACGGGCCTATTTGACAGCTAGGATGCTAGGAAATAAGGAAATAAGTTTTATATTGTGACTTTTTAGTTATTTGATCAATTTAAGCCTTGGGATGCACAATATGGGGTAATAGGGGCCTATTAGTGATTATGTAAAGGTCAATTAGGGCTTGGGACACATAATTAAATGTGAAAGTGTGATTAAATACACTTTACAACACTAAAATGAGGTCCACTTAGCCTAGAAATGCACAACATCCAATGTGAATGTGTAAAGCACATTACAACACTAGGTTAAAGTTAAGTTTATTTCAAAAGCCTTTTAGAATGATGTGAAGATGAAATTAAATACATTTTATAATGTTTAATTAAGGTAAAATGCGTTTATTAAGTCAAGAAAAGCATGAAAGTCCTTTACAACACCTTTACAAAACATTGATGAATGCATTTTATTCAATTTACAAGGGCCCAAGATCCAATGTGGATGTGTAAAACACCTCACAACACTGAATCAAAGCCTCATTAAGTCCAATTTATCATCAATTATTCCCAAATCAAGGAAGAAATACTTTTTTCTATGAGACATTTATCCCCCACTTTAGTGAGAGGATGAGCTTGCTTCAAACTCACACTAAAGTAGACATTCAAGAGAGATCCAAGTGTACAAATGCAGATGAAAAAGGATGGCAAAGATCAAGAAGGCAGCCAAGCCCCCAAGATCCAATATCCTAAGTCAAATCATCAAGATACACAATCATGCAATGGAATGAACTAAAGGAATGAAAAAAGGGGTGGAAAATATGTGCTCACTCTAGGGCCACAGAACATCAAGTCGTCCGCGGGGTGAGATGTCCCAAAGAAGTGATTTAGTGAGAAATTCATGCCAGTGCATCAGCTTCCCACCGTATAATGAGAAAGTCATGCCACTATGTTAGCTTCTCATTATAAAAACCATACCAAAGTTATTCTCCTGATAACATTGATAAGGCACCACAATGTAATGCTTTTTGTAAATGTTTTTGAATATGTAAAGAATTTTGCTAAAGGGAATTTTTCTTTGTTCATGTAAGTTCTTCTTCTTAGGGAGCATTGTGCCCAATGTCTCCAAGAGAGGACAATTCAGGCTGTCAGATCTTTATTTATGGGATTCCTTGTTTGCATCAAGCCACTTTAGTTGATCATACACTCTTGGAAGGCATCAAAACCAATGACACCACCAAGGAGAGGACACATCACAAGAAAAAGTAAATCATGCCATGAAATTTTCACAAAGATGTTGTTTATGTATGCCCCCACTTTAAAGTGGTTGCTACACACTGTTCTATGAGCAATTGCTTTAAAGTAGAAGAGAGTATGAGAGCTTATTCAAAAAGCCCTATGCCAAGTCATATGTTTTCAACAAGATTCATCATGAAGAAAGGGAGTATGTCACATGCGAGTCTATCTTAATACATGTCATCCACATCCCAAGCTTATACATTCATGAAAGGTTAATGACTAGTCAAAAGAGACAATGACAAGTGACATACAGGGATAAGGCTCTCAAACCCCTTTCCCCCACTTAGTGTAGGACAATGGTGAGCCTAGAATGGATGATGGTATGCTAACCATTACAATGGGTGCAAAACATGCAATAGTGAGTATGTTATAATCCTACAACTATTACATGGAAATAAGTAGCAACTAATGTTATTTATTTTGATAAGTAAACAAAGTTTTGGCTTGATTGGATTTGATTGTATATACTTTGTTATATATGTGAGCAATGTCATTGTAACTTGGTTAGTATGAAATGTTATTCTTAGGTGGGTAAAGAATGAATTCAGGTTGGTTTTGAGTTTGTTGCTTATGTGATGGTGCGTAAAGAATTATAGGATTCTTTGGATGTCCCACAAGGTATGTGTGAGGTCCATTGATCGAAGGGGATCTAATGGACAATTGCACATTCATAACCTTGGCAGTCTTGGTTTGATGTACCCCTAAGGAAGACATATCATTTTCTTGCACCAGAATAGTCTCCCTAAGAGGAGAGTTGTAAGAAGAACTACAATCCAAATGTTTGTGACAGTCAAGGATTGGTTCTTCCAAAATGTCATCATTGTAACTAAGGGAGCTATCCATGGTTGAATTGTCTTATTCTATGATGTTTTCCCACATAAGATTCTCATGATTATTAGTGATTGGATCTTGTAACACCATAATATCTGATGCAGGAGCATCATTGCAACCTCATGCTTCATGGAAGAAAATTTGTAATCTGATGCAATTTTGGTGTGTTTACCTTGTAAAAAGGTTAGAAGAGTCATTTTCCATTTAGTGAAGTCATTAGGAGGGCCAAAGTTTATTGTTTTGTGTTAAATTGCAAAAAAGGAGAAAAAGTTGTCATACAAATTTCAAAGTTGTCAAATTGCAAAAATAATGCAAACTAGGAAGGTGAAGGCTCATTTGTGTTCTAGGTTGGTATAAGGTATTTGAAACTGAAAATACATGAACTACCTTTAAAAAGGATTTGTAGTCATTTGTGAACTCATGGGTGATTGAATACAAAGTTTTGATCAACAAAGAAACACTATTTTTATGCATTTCTACATAAATCCTTTATTTTTTGATGTTGTATGAGTTTATAAAGACTGAAAAGCATGCATAAATGGTTGTAAGAAAGAATATAATCAATCACCTTCCTCACATACTTTTTTTCATCTAGATTGGTTTGGTTTTGAGTAAGTTATAATGATTCTTTCATTAAACTGTCAAAAACTTGGTTAGGGTAAACAATAGTTAAGAAAATTGTGTTCCTTCCAATTTATCTAGTGAAATCTCTTAAATTTTGGTGAATTACTCCATGATGTATTTATTTTCATATTCTTATGTTCATGAACCAAGAGGCTAAGAATTAAGGTGTAAGAAATTGGAGTTTGATTGGGAATTTTGTGCATAGTCTGAAAATACAGAGTTTTGAGAGGTTAACATCTAGGGTTTGCAAAAAATCGAATGGAAATGAACTTTAGATGCACTAATAAGCCTGTACAAGTCAACTAATGAATATTTAGAGTGTTGATTTAGAGAAACTATGCCTAGAGATAGTATTTACAATAAACCTTGTTTGGAGCAAAGCCTAATTGGCCTAATTTGCAGCAATATAGTCCCGATTTGAACATTTCTTTTCAATGCAACATATGTTGGGTTTTAGATATGATTTAAAACCATTAAAGTGGTATCCAAAGTACTAACCACATTCCTAAAAGGAGATTTATTTTGAGAGTTGTGTTTGACAGTTTTGAATTGAATAGCTACTAGGAATTTGAATAGCAATGAAGGAAATGGGAATTGTGTGTAAGGGAAGATCTTGTGAAGAGTTTTAATTTACTATTTTCACTCAAATGAATATGTCTTAAGCATTCAGTTGGTTGGGTGTGCCTTGGGAATTATAGTTTATGTTTGAGTGCCATGGTAGCACATTTATGACAATCATAAACTGGAATCAAAATTGATGGTTTTAAGATTGGTGTTTGATAAAATAACATGAATACAGTGTGGGAGATGGTTCAATGTGTTTGTATAGACTTATTTACATTTTTTTTTGGAATTAGAGAAGTGTAAAGAACTTAAAAATGTTGAAGTTGTTGTTTAGGTGGTCTAAATAGGCCCATTTGTTGTTTTGGGGCAGTCACTTGAAAGGTCTTTATGTTTGAGATGAATAAGATGTTGATAGGGCCTAAGATAGATATTTTGTTGATGTCTAATGTATTTTGGAGAATCTGCAAGGTGTTTATGCTTTTTGTTGGAAACACACAGACAAACAACTAAGAGGGGGGGTGAATCAGTTGTCACATAAATTATACATATTAAACTTATTCTCACATTTGATAAATAAAAATGAAAGCATAAACCATGAGCACATCAAAAACACACATAACACTGAGATTTTTATGTGGAAACCCTGTTAGGGGAAAAATCATGGTGGAGGTTAATCCACAAGATTATACCCTATTAAAAGTATTACAAATGGGGAATGCACATGCATTCAAACACACTACCTAGAGCTCACTACTCAAATACAAAAGGCTTACTTCCTAAAAGAAGACTCACTATCTTATAGTCACATTTGGATTACATCCAAAAGATTTTGAACTTAGAAAATAGCATCTTCTAATGCCTGGTTACAGTTTCAGTTAAGCACATAAACATTTTTATCTGCTCACTCTTCTTCACACTTTACTTCTACCTTCAAAAGATTAGAACATTATTCACACTTAGCATAGACTATACATCACACACCATACCATCAAATGGCATAAATAATTGATCATATATATCCACAACCAAGAATAACATCAACTACATGTCAAACCAAAAAAATATGAAATATGTAAAAACTATCGGCACAAACCATAAACAATTATTAATGTGAACCAAACAATGTTGGCCAAAACAAAATTCTCAAATATGGAACACCTTTAAAAATTATTCCTTGAAGATCTGCAACACACTACAATCACCATGTCGGCCATGATCATGAATAACATGAACTCACAAAAGAAAATCACCAATTGCAAGTACAACGATCAATGTGGACCAACAACATAGATAGAGCATGATCTAGAAACATCCACAAGCATCATGAATCACCAAAAAAGCATCTGCAACAACTCAAATTACTAGAATCACATCATCTTCTTTCGGGAACACCAACTAAAGAAACAAAACAACTATCAAAACTCAAATACTCATAACTCAATCAAATCTTCATGTGGATAAACTAGATATACTTGTCAAAAAATCATTTAATCTGAAACCTATTGTCATCAATATACTGAGCTAGCCACCATACTAAACTTCACTGCATTACTGACAACCTGCAACTTATTTTATTACAAATTTCTCAATATCCTTGACATATACAGCCTTAAAGACATTAATGGAAATAGTGTTGACATCAATGACAACCACATATCAGCAATATCCAACAATCTCCCCCTTTGTCATTGATGGAAACACATGATGTGAAAAACACCATCAACAACACTTTCTCTTAGCACTTTCTCCCCCTTAGATTTTGACTCTTTTCTCCTTAACTCTTTCACAATTTTTCACATGACTCTTCTCCCCCTTTGACATCAATGAAAAAGGTACTCACTATATTTCTCCACACAATCTCTGAACCACATTTCTAAACATCTAACTACTCCACCTGAGTAGCATCCACCACAACATCAATCTGGATTACAAGATATGACTATGAAATGCACAGACTAATGCAAGTCAATGAATCTTAATTCTGATTAGGAGGGGTAATCACCCCTAGCTTCCCTCTAAGATACTCAAAATTATCCTTAGTCAAGGGCTTGGTAAAGATATATGCAAATTTTTCCTCACGCCGGCACATACTCCAATCTGAATTCCTTTTCACTCACCTTCTCTCTCAAAAAGTGAAACTTGATAGATATATGCTTGGTTTTTTAATGCAGCGCCAAATTCTTAGAAATGTTAATTGCACTTGAATTATCATAGAATATAGCAATAGGTTCATCATACACAACTCTGATATCTTTCAACATCTTCTTCATCCACAATACTTGAGTATAATTGTTAGCAACAATAATGTATTTTTCCTCTGCAATAGATAAAGAAATGGCATTTTGCTTCTTACTTAACCATGAAATCAACTTCTTTCCCAAGAAAAATGCACCACCACTAGTACTTTTTATGTCATTCACATCTCCTTCCCAATCAACATCAATAAAGGCACTCAAAGTAAGGTCATCTTCTTTAGGATACCATAGGCCAAAATCAATTGTCCCCTTCAAGTACCTAAAAATCCTCTTCATAGCTGTCACATGAGATTCCTTAGGATCAACTTGAAATCTTGCAACAATGCATACGACATTCATGATATCAGGTCTAGTTTGAGTCAAATAGAGCAATCCACCAATCATGGATCTGTATCTAGTCTGATTTGTTTTAGGAGAATCATCATTTTGTGTCAACTTACATCCAGTCACTATAGGTGTACCAGTTGGATTTGAATTTTCCATACCAAACTTCTTTAGCAATTCTTTCACATACTTGGATTGAGATATAAAGATCCCTCTATCTACCTGAGTAATTTGCAATCCCAAAAAGAATTTCATTTCTCCAATCATAGTCATCTCAAACTCACTCTACATTTCATCAGCAAACTTCATGCACAAACTATCATCTCCTCCAAAAATGATATCATCAAAAAAGACTTCAACAATCAAATATTTATCATGATCAATCTTGAAATACAAATCACTATCAGCAATACCTTTATTAAATCCAAGCTTCAACAAATACTTTTCCAATCTGGCATACCATGCTCTTGGGGCTTGCTTAAGTCCATACAATGCTTTCTTCAATCGAAAAACCATATCTCCTTGATCAGTCAATTGAAATCCATCAAGTTGCTCAATATACACTTCTTCTTCTTCTAGTTCACCATTTAGAAATACTAACTTGACATCCATCTAATAAACCTTGAAGTTTTTGTAAGAAACATAAGAAAGAAATAGTCTCACAACTTCAATCCTAGCAACATGAGCAAAAGTTTCTTCAAAGTAAATTCATTCCATCTGAGAATATCCTTTACACACAAGTCTTGCTTTGTTTCTAAAAATTTCACCTTGCTCATTCAATTTGTTCTGAAAGACCCATTTTGTTCCAATTACATTTTTGTCCGTAGGTCTAGGAACAAGAATCCATGGGTATGTGCAGGATCATGATGGGCAAAAAAGTGGCAATACGATGGGTATGTGGCTGACAACTATTTTTTTACCCAAAATTGATGAAATGAAAAGGGTTTTTAAAGGATATTCTCAGCTTTCCATCGATATAAATTATGCTTTACTTTGAATTTAATAAGTAATTATTATTCATTTTCTATTCAAATTACGAATAAAGTCCTGATTGATAGGTTGATTGAAAAACATCTATAGCTTTCAAATGGTATCACATTTTTGAATCCAAAATATGCATCACATTCTATGCTTTGCATACTATAGGATTAAAAAAAGAAAAATTTAATTTCATGAAGTTTTGACCAAGTTAAGGTGGTCAAACATATGAGTTTTATATTTTTAAAATTTGTAATAAAAATTCATAATTAATTATTTACTTGGAAAAATTACAAAAATATGCATCACATCGGGGCATGAGTCCTCTACTTATATCTAAAATATTATAAAAAATATTATCATTTTATTGTGGTTATGGTGGAGACACCTACTTCTTATTTTTTCCCTGAAATTTAAGTACCACTGCATTGAAATTTCAAATTTTCACCAAATAGATATATATTTTTTTTAAACAAACCTAGTAGTTTAGAAACTACATTCAATTTTCTACAGATTCTATTTTTACATATTTTTGAAATAATATAGATAACTTATTCTAATTTTTACGTCAAGTTGCCTAACTCTGATTTTTTTGAATTTTTTTCCACTTAAGGGACTATTTTTTCCATGATGATCCTACACATACCCCCATGTATCATTCTTCTCAATTTTTATTAGTTCTTCTTTCATTGCTTCCACCCAATGTTCATCTTTGTATGCTTCATTGACACTATTAGGCTCAGTCTTTGAGATCAAATAGTATTCTTTTGCAATTCTTCTCCTAGTTTGAACACCTTTGTTCTTATCACCTATAATATGATCTTTTGAGTGATTTAGTCTTATATACCTTGGAGTCTTAGGGTATTCTTGAACTTCAGGCTCTTGTCATCTCACTTCTACACTTTCACTAGTTTCTTCCTCTTGATTTTCCATATTCACCAGAATGATCTGAACTTGATTTAGGGTCTGAACTTTCTTTCATTTATCTGAACTGCCATTCTGATCGTCTGAATCATATCTATAGGTTCTGGATGGTCTAACTGTGTCTTCATCAACCTTAACATTAGCACTTTCAATTACTTTCCTCAATCTCTCATTGTATCACTGATAGGCTTTACTTTTAGTAGAATAACCAAGAAAGATTCCTTCATCTCTTTTTTTAGACTGCAGGAATCGGGTAGCATGACCCCATATAAATACCCATTCATCCTCACTTAAATTCCCTTTATTAGATTCATCATCTATCACACCTTCATCAACAACATAATAACAATTTCTTTGGAATCTAGGCTTGTTAGGTCTTGGATTAGGAACTCTTTCCGGACACCTTGAGGAAAAATGACCTATCTTATTGCAAGAAAAACATTTAAGAGGAAATTTCCCTTTATACTTGTACCTTCTCCTCTAGATACCCTCTTGATAATAAGTGCTTCAAGCTCATATAGTTTTCTCTCTTCTTCAATCTCTCTCATTTCTTGCTCATACTTGGACATTTTTCTAGAACTTTCTCTTGGATCATATCCCTGCTTATCTTTACTGGAGATAGTAGCTAGCATGTAGATTTTGTCTTAGAAGAGATTCACCAAACTCACTTAACTCAAAACCAGGAAGCTTACCAATCAACATGTCTCTGGTTACATTTGTCATAGTCTGAATCTCCTCAATAGCAACAACTTTGTGTTTGTATGCAGTATGAAAGGATCTAAGCACTTTAGCAACAATTTTTTATTTTTCCAATGTTCCACTAGCACATCTGATACTACAAACAAGTTCATTCACTCTCTGCATAAAAGAAGTGATGTTCTCATCTTCACCCATTCTCAAAATTTCATATTTCCCTTTCAGGCTTTGTAGCTTAGCAATATTCACATGGGTATCATCTTCATACAAAGTTTCCAAATTTTTCCAAATCTCATAAGTAGTATTCAACTCCATTACATTTGTCATCTCAGAATCAATCAGAGCACTCGACAATGCTTCCTTAGCCTTGATATTGTACCTGACTTCCTTAATCTCACTTGCAGTAGAAGGACCATTATGTGGGATGATATACCTATTCTTTGTAATTGTCCAGTAAGGTTCACCAATGCATCTCAGATGACACTCCATTCGAGTCTTCCACAAAGAATAATTAGTGCCATCAAATCTCATACTATCCTTCTTATATTTTTCCATCCCAGATCACCTCAAGCATTCAAGCTTCTCTGGAGGAACTTGCTCTAGTACCAATTTTTGGCAACACACAGACAGACAACTGAGAGGGGGGGATGAATCAGTTGTCGCAAAAATTATACATATTAAACTTATTCTTAGATCTAATAAGTAAACATGAATGCATAAACCATCACCACATCAAAAACACACATAACACCAATATTTTTACTTGGAAACCCTATTAGGGGAAACACCACGGTGGAGGTTAATCCAGAAGATTATAACCTATTAAAAGTATTACAAATGAGGAATGCACATGCATTCAGGCACACTACCTAGAGCTCACTGCTCAAATACAAAAGGCTTATTTCCCAAAAGAAAACTCACTGTCTTACAGTCACATTTGTATTACATTTCAAAGATTTTGAACTGAGAAAATAGCATCTTCTAATGCCTTTTTATAGTTCTAGTTAAGCACATAAACACTTTCATATGCTCACTCTTCTTCACACTTTACTTCTGCCTTCGAAACATTAGAACATTATTCACACTTAGCAAAAAGAATACAATGCACACCATACTGTCAAATAGTATAAAAAATCAATCATATATATCTGCAACCAAGAATAACATCAACTACATGTCGACCCAACAAAATATGAAATATGTACAAAATTTCTGCCCAAACCATAAACAATTATTAATGCAAACCAAACATTTTCGGCCAAAACAACATCCTCAAATATGGAACACCTTAAAAAATTATTCCTAGAAGATCCGCAACACACTACAATCACCCTGTTGGCCATGATCATGAAAAACATGAACTCACAGAAGAAAATCAGCAATCACGAGCACAACGATCAATGTAGACCAACAACATAGATAGAAAATGATCTAGAAACATCCACAAGCATCATGAATCACCATAGAAGCATCTGCAACAACTCAAATTACTAGAATCACACCATCTTCTTTCAGGAACACCTACTAAAACAACAAAACAACTTTTAGATCATAGATACTCACAACTCAATCAAATTTTCATGTGAACCTCTGAAAATTCATGTGGATAAACTAGATATACTTGTCAAAAAACCCTTTAATCTGCAACCTCTTATCTTCAAATACTGAGCTAGCCACCATGCTGAACTTCATTACATCATCGACAACCTGCAACTTATTTTATTACAATTTTCTCAATATCCTCAACATATACAACCTTAAAGACATTAATGGAAATAGTGTTGACATAAATGATAACAACATATCAGCAATATCCAAAACTTTTATAAAAGTTTGGTTCCTTGAAAATAGGATTTTGTGAAGAGGGATTGAGCTCTAGTTGAAAGGACATGATAAATTTGATTGAGTTTTGTTAAGTTGAGATTGTGAGAGTGATTTTCTTCCTCTAGCATTGCAATAATATCATCTTCAATAGGAGGGATACTAGGAGATGGGAAAATTTGATTGTTGTCCATAATATCATTGTCTTGTGCCATAACATCTACCCTAGTAGGAGAGCTTTTAAGAAAGTGACAATCAAGAGGTGCATCACATGTCATGGTCAGATGTTGTAAAGAATCTTCATCACAAAGAGGGGAAACATGAAGGGGAGGACAACTAGGATTTTCATGTGTGTCAATGATTGGATCTTCTTGTTAAAATATACCCTTCCAATTATTACGAACATTAGGAAGGAGAGAAATAATGCTATAACTCTCAATCATTGGGTTTCTTGATATCAACATATCCTCCTCACAAATATGTATTTGTCATGATCATTCACGAAAGCATTGTCACAAATAGGGGATGTATTGGGAGATGAATGGAGACTAGGTAAGGTGGTGGCAATGCATTCATCTTGTATTGTTATACTATCTTCCCAAGGGGAATGAGGAGAAGGACAAACAGGACCTTCATTATTCTTGATAATTGTACATTCTTTCACCAAGATACCTTCATCACTAAAAGGAGAGTTATCGAGAGAAGTACAATTATGATCATCATGGTTATCTATGTTTGTATTCCATTCTAACACATCATTCACACAAATAGAAGAGATAGGAGGGAGTGTAAGTTTAAGACAAGCATTAACATTTTCATTCTCTTGTGCTAAGAGACTATCATAACTAGGGAATGCATTGAATGAAGGACTAGAATGCTTGTTAACTAGATTTTTCTTTGCAAATTTGGAGAAGATTGAAACTAGCATTTTGAAATAACAATCTATGCTAACTCAAAATGCAATGTAAAAGGCTGAAATGAAATGTAATTTTTAGATAATAATTCATTGATTATGCTATGTAATAATATGAGAATGAAAATGTGAAATTTAAACCATGCATGAAATGAGCTAATTAAGCTAGATATAATGAAATGCATATTGTAGAAACTCAACTACCTAATATGGCTAGGAAAAGGCACCAAACAGAAGCCTAAAAATAGGGTTTTCAACTCTGTAAAAGGTAGTTTCAGGGGTGAAAAGGGATTGGTTCTCCCAAGGTGGAAAATGAGTCCTAGTATGGACTTGTTTCATAATTTTTATAAATTTTGGAGTGGTTTTGATGTTTTTTGAGTTCTATGATAAAAATGCAGAATTTTAGAAAATTTAAATGAGTTTAGATGCCAACAATGCAACCTAAATGCACTTTTTATGAATGCAAAATTTGAAACCTAGCATGCCAATTAACTAACAAAAATTAAATGCAAGGATAGATCTATGATGAAGGACTCCAAATAAAAAAAGAGAAGTATTTGAAAAGAAGGTTCACCAAAATGAACCATAGATTTTAAGGTGGATAAAATGCTATGAATCTTTTACTCAATTAGGGTCTTTCACCTAATGGAAAGTGATAGATCCCACACCCAAAATCTAGGTGGTTCACTCAAAATAAGGATTGTATGATGAAATTATGACAAAATTCAATGATCTAAATGTAGGAAACTAATGAAAGCTATTGATTATTGAATGGAAACTAAAGAAATACAACTTGTTTGAAAATACATTGTGATATGCAAAAATACCAAGAAATGAATGCAAAACAGAACATAAATGGATGAAATTGAAAGTGTGCACCTGAGATATGGATGGAGATTGGAAATGACTTTTGGAATGATGTTGATCCTAATTTTTAGGCCTGGTGGGACTCATTCACCATTCTGGGTGAATCAGTCCCAATTCTGTAAAACTGTTCTAGAGCCTGTTTCAGACAAAAGGGTACCCAAAAATGCAGAAAACTAAAAACAAGCTTGGAAGTGGGACTCATTCACCACCCATGGTGAATGAGTCCACTTTTGAATTTTAGAATAGTCAAAGGTGGAATCAGGAGCTTTCAGTCTACACTTTCTGCTTCTCCAAGTGTCTGATTCTGAAAGTCTAATTTTTGAACCTAAAAGTTACTTTTTGTTGATATTTTTCCTTAGACAATGAAGAGAAGACTTAAAAAACTTTGCAACTTGATCTTCAATGATTTCCAAGCTTCCAAGATGCCTAAATCTGCAAACACACAAGAAGAAAAAGAGAAATGTTGGATGTTAGGGCATGGGGGTTTGCCTTGGTCAAATCCCTTTTAGGTAATTAAACCAAAATGATGAAATAATGTAATGAAACATGCAATAATGGATTCAATACCTTACCATGAAGATTAATCTTGAATGTCTATAGCAAAAAATGAAGATCTACCCTTGAATGTATGAAAATTGATATCTTAATGACTTGAAATGATGAAACCCTAACTTGCTTGACTTGAGATAGAAGAATGGTGGATGAATAATGAATAATGGTTATGATTTAGGGTTTATAGAGTTGATTTTATAGGAAATTCACCTTATTTTCCTATAGATTGGATCCCCAAGGCTGACATGTAAAAATAATAAACTTAAATTTTAGTTTTTCTCGCTCAAAGGTCAAAGTTGGCCCAAATGGGACTCATTCGCCACCTTGGGTGAATTAGTCCCACCTAGCAGGGACTCATTTTCCACAGATGGAAAATTAGTCCTAGAGGGGCCCATTTGACAACTAGGAAATAAGAAAATAAGAAAATAAGGTTTATATTGTGACTTTGTCGATTATTTGATCAATTTAATCCTCTGGATGCACAATATGGGTTAATAGGGGCCTATTAGTGATGATGTAAAGGTCAATTAGGGATTGGGACACAAAATTCAATGTGAAAGTGTGATTAAATACACTTTACAACACTAAAATGAGGTCCACTTAGCCTAGAAATGCACAACATCCAATGTGAATGTGTAAAAAACATTACAACACTAGGTTAAAGTTAAGTTTATTTCACAAGCCTTCTAGAATGATGTGAAGATGCAATTAACTACATTTTATAATGTTGAATTAAGGGAAAATGGGTTTATTAAGTCTAGAAAAGCGTGAAAGTCCTTTACAACACCTTTACATGACATTGATGAATGCATTTTATTCAATTTGGAAGGGTCCAAGATCCAGTGTGGATGTGTAAAACACCTCACAACACTGAATCAAGGCCTCATTAAGTGCAATTTATTATCAATTATTCCCAAATCAAGAAAGAAATTTTTTTTTTCTATAGTACAATAGTAGTAGTCTATCTTTCTCTAGTGACAATAGGATGAGTCCCTGGTTGAGAAGGATTTGTAATTTTCTTTCACTTTCAGGTGGTGGCCGAGGGTGTTGGAGTTTCTGTAATTTGTACGGCCTCTTACATTTGCTAGATTCACCAACTTCTCAAGTTGAAGGTTAAGGAGGAGGACCTAAGGTGATCCTATCATCCTTGTCATTGTTATGAGTCATTGGTTTTTCTTTAGGAAGGACATTCATATCAGGGGGAGAATCAAAGATGACCATACCATCGCTACAAAGCTTTAAGTATTCTCTTGGAGGTTTTATAGTGCGAGAGGGATCTTGATATCCTAACCCTATTGTGTTTTCATTGGTTGATAGGTGTTCTAGGACTTGGTGAATGTTATGTTCATTTGTTGCATAGCATCCTTATTTTCTTAAGATTTTGAATCCTTTGCCATATGTTTCTTCTAGATTGATTAAAGTGTTTGTTACTTTGTTATCATAAAATGGTTGAGTATTTTTTTGTCTAGAGGAGCTAGGTTCACCTGTTGTAGGGAACTTAGGTTCAACTTGTGTTTCAAGATGTAAGTAACCAAACATCTCAAGAGGTGGTATTGTGAGGATCTGGTTGTTTCATGGATGGATAGAAGGATGCATTAGCTTCAAGGTTATCAAGACAATCATTTAGGAACTTATTCATGTTGCCATCATCTTCTCTAATGATGTGAACATCATGAGGAGGACATGCATTAGGATTTGAGTGAGCATGAGTGAGTTCAATTTCATTAGGGTAATTACCAAAGGCACAACTTGATACATCTACTAAATATTTCAAGGACATCCACAACTTTCTAAAGTAGATATCCATGATGCAAGATTGAACAAATGCACTTGAAATGAATTTTTTTTGAGATAACAACTATTTTGCAAATTGAAACAAAAAACTAAGGCAGCCCATAGAAGCACATGAAAGAAATTTTAGATCATAAAAATTGGAAAGTCAAATTCAACAGGGACTAAGACGTCAATAAGGGCGTCTTGGTTCTACTGGTGAGATTCTGAAGTTCTAGGGACTATAACAGACAACAAACAACAGAGAGAGGATTTTGGAGCAAAAACATTAAGAGGGACTAAGATGCCAAGAAGGGAATTTTAGTCTAGGTAGCATAGGTTTTTCTCAAAAAAAAGAAAAACAAATTCTATATTGTCTTCAATGTTTACATATTGCCTATTTAGGATGCTAATGTTTAGAAACAAAAAAATATGGTAATGAATGCAAGGAAAAGTAACTAGGAACAAGCAATTGAATGCAAATTTTTTCAATTTTGAATGCAATAAGAATGTTTCTAAGTACAATTAAGATGATGAACAATGAACTTTTTAGTTTTTGAATGAAATGAAATGATGCAAAAAAGAAAACAAAATGCAACCTATATGCACTTTCACTAATGTAAATGCAAGAAATCCTAGATGCAACTTTACTAATGCAAGATGCAATGTAATCTAGTTCTAAGACTTTAATGGACTCCAAATCAGAAAATAAATGCTCAACAAGGTTGGGTTCACCAAAATGAATTGAATGATAAAGGGGAAATGGAGGGTGATTTCCTACTCTATCTTGGTCATTCAATTATGTCCTAGGATTCCTAATTGGATTGACTAACAATATCACAAGGTGATTTTGTTGGTATATGGCTTCTAATGTTGTCATTGATGGCAACTAAATTCATTCCAATGACCCATAGTTCAGTATCCAATCATACTGGCAGATAATGTAATACAGTATGTATTACCAACATAATACTTGAGGAATAGGGTATCTCATCAGACGGCTTCATCGGATCAAATTTTTGTGTTGCGAATCTCTGGAATTGCTTGTCAAGCATGTGGATTATCTTATTATCAAGTTTTGTGATGTTTCATTTGTTGCAGTATGAGGTAGGAGGTCTAGTCATACATTTTTCTATCTATTTGTCTATTGTAGCCAACTTAGGGAATGTGGTGCGTTGTGGATGTGTTAAATGGAATTATTCAATATTTTTTCATGTTCAAATATTTAATTATTGGTCCTAGCTATGGACTAGCTGACTTTGTTGGATATGCATCAAATTTATTCATGATTTGGGATAACAAGTTACAAATACTCTTAAGTTTTATTGAGCCGACTTGTAGTGATTATATCCCTAGTCGCGGATATATTTAGTTGATTGATCACATCATTTCAAAGAGAGAAGAAGAAGTATTGGTGTATGTTGCAAACATCCAAGGAGAATTTGAGAGATATCATGTGCAGTTTCACTTGCGCATAGGGGTTTTATGTGTGAACTTGAGCAGAGTAGAGCAGAAGTTCAATATCAGTTAGAAGGACAAAAGTTCGTCATCAGAGCTTAACCAAAACTACAATCA
The DNA here is from genome assembly GCA_007258455.2 of Sequoia sempervirens. NCBI lineage: Eukaryota > Viridiplantae > Streptophyta > Pinopsida > Cupressales > Cupressaceae > Sequoia > Sequoia sempervirens. The sequence goes on along the minus strand of VDFB02047230.1, from coordinate 25,884,182 downwards.
AGCATTGGTAGATGCTATATTTTTAGTTCATTCTTTTTTGGATCTATTCTAAGCTATTGTAAGGTAAGAGAGTCCATTTTAAGCAGTGAGCTCTAGGTAGTGAACCTAAATGCAAGTGCATTCCCATTTTGTAATATTTCTATTGAGTATACTCATAATTTATTGTGGATTAGCCATTGACCATGGTTTTTCCCCTAACAGGGTTTCCATGTAAAAATGCTTGTTTTATGGTTGTGTGGTTTCTCACTTTCTTTTTCTTCATACTACTTTTGATCAAATATGCTAAGTGGATTAAAAGTCAGGATAATAAAGTGAATTTTTGTAGTACACTAATTCACCCCCCTCTCTTAGTGTAGCTTGTTTCCAACAATTGGTATTAGAGCTAGTTCCTCAAAGGAAGTCTAACAACTTGGGGAGATCTTGGAAAGTGTTCTTAATTATGGATACAAGCATTCTTCAACAACTTATGGTGGCTTTGGATGATCTTGACCAGTCAAAGTTTGAGATCTAGGAATTGCAAGATAATCTTGAGAATTCAGAAAAATTCATCCAGTCCTTAAAAGACAAGATCAATGAATCGAGAAAGAAAAGAAAGGAATTATGTGGTCAACTGAAACAAAATGAAGAGGAGCTTGAAAAATAGCTTGATGATCTCAGAAATGAACTTGCTACTGCAAATGAGTATAAGGAGAAATTCAATGCAAGCTCAACCAAACTTGATGAACTAATCAAGGGACAAAGGACTAATGGTGACCAATGAGGTCTTGGATATGAAGAAGGAGAAAGCTCCAGATCTGGACAAAGGAGCTCTAGACAAAAGAATCCTAGACAAGGAAAATTCAAACAAGGAAACCAGATGAAAGGACCTAGAAGGAATCTGGTAAGGCAACCTAATGCTAAAAGATTTAATGGCTATTATTATACCTACAACAAATTTGGTCATATGGCTTCTTAGTGTAGGAGTAAGGTGAATGCAAGTGGATCATCATTCTCAAGTCAATGTTTTAATTGCTATAAGTATGGACATAAGTCAAGTGAATGCAAAACTATGATAAACAACTTTCACAGAGATGTCAGATGTTATGCATGCAATAGATTTGGGCATATTGCTAACCAATGCAAATCAAGACAAAGTCAATGGAACAATTGTCCTATATAGAGAAGTGTTGTGTGCTTCAACTGCAACAAATTTGGTCACACTTCTAGATTCTGTTGGAACAAAAGAGAACCAGTAAAACAGAAATTGCAACCTAATGCTAAAGGAAAAGGGAAAGTCACTACTGATGAGATCAAGAAGAAAATGTAGAAGAAATGGGTGAAGAAGAATCCCTCTGTAGAAGAAAATGGATCCACACCAAAAGCCACTTCTGGTAATACTTCAGGAAATTGATCTTAGGCCTCTGGCATAGGGGGAGCTGTCAAGAAAAATTACTAAACCCCCTACAAGTGATTGGTACTGGAATTTGGATGAGTCCTGTCGATACCTCTTATAAATTGTGAAATGAATCTATGACATTAGTGAAGAATATTGGAGATCTTCATAAGAATTATCTGTCTTGAAACATAAAAGATAGTAAACTGGTTGAGTTAGGGCAAGGGAATTTATTGCAAAAGTAAAAAGTTAGGTTTGAGGACAATAAAAGAATGACTTCCACCCTCATTTTCCATTCTACATTCAAAAGAAAGAGGTCTGGAGAGCTCTGAGGTGATTATTGTCAAATTGAGGAGAGATTCAAGCATAAGAGGAGAATCTGTGATCAATTTCTATTTTTGTCTCCGAAAGGTATTTATTGCAAAACCTATAAATTTGTGTGCTTGCAATTATGTCTACTACTCTGTTAGTCAAAGTTAAGGATAGGTCGCGTCCAAAATTCAAATGGCATCCATATAAGTCTGTAGATATAGAGTCGTTAGGTGCATTTTCATCGGTGTCGTACGATGTTTTGCACATTGAAGATATTAGGGCATATGTGCATGTGAATATTGAAGATTTGGGTAGTTCACAATTATTGGAATTGTATTCATAGTACATAGTTCAAGAAGATTTTACTATGAAACCAGAATTCAAAACCCTAGTTGATAGGAAATTTGTGCAATACACGAGATTTCCCATATTCGAAGAAGATGAGTGGGTTCGATATATTCTGAGCCATGTTCATGATGAAGTCATGTGGTTAGACGTTCCTTTCAAAATATCCAAAGAAGTTATTTTTGTAGTTACAGGCTTAAATTCCACCGGCAGACTTCTAGTTTTGAAATTGGTAAAGAATGATGAGGTCACAAAAGCTACTGGCTCTCATTGGGAAAAAAGGGCAATGACTATTGATCATATCACTAAAGTTGATGTAAAGTTTGAATCCATGGTCATAGGCTACAAGATTTATCACTCAAGCTAGGAAAATTTTGTATCCAGCACAACCATCTATACAACATATGAAATGATCAAACAAAATGTAGATTTTGATCTATGTGAGGTGCTCAGAGGTCAACTGTTGGAAATTTGAGAAAAATCAAGAAGGACAAAAAGAATGTATTTAAATTCAAAAACCTGTTAATCTGTCTATATTTCTACTTCACTGGTGAAATGCTAGGAGTTGGTAAAGTTAAATGGCGTAATGATATACTATGCACACTTGGTGATCAATAGACCTGCAACATAATCCTGTGGGGTCATTTTAAAAAATTTCAAAGCTTGATGCATGCCAAAGAGAGAACTCCTACCACAATAGTGGAACAATATAAAGACACTATATGTTTTATGATAGACATTAACCAGTGTCACATGGAAGTTTTTGATCCTAGAACTGTTTGGATCATGCCGATGGGGTATGAAGTAGATGGAAACATTCTAAGGATGTATGTTGAACATCTGCTAAATTCACCACTGGACCCTAATGAAGAAAGGTTTGGTTCATATGCAGAGAAAATCCTACAAGTTCATTTTGATTTGAGAAATCCCATGTCAATCAGAAAGGTGAGAAAGGAGACAAAAATCCTTGCAGAGAAAATGGGTCTTCCAGTTGAAAAGAAATAAGGAGGAAAAGAGATGAAGCTGAAGTAGCTAAAAAGAAGGAAAAGGCAACATCAGCTAGTCTAGGAACATCTTTTGCTAGAACAACTAGGAGTTCCCCTACAACATAGTCTAATCAAGTGGAAACCTACGAAAGAAGGAAGAAGAATAAAAGCTCAAGAACTTACAAAGCTGCATCGACAGATGAAGAGGAAGAAAATGAATATGAAGAAGTAGTAAGAGAGTTAAAGGCTTCCAAGACTCATGTTATCAAACTTAACAAGAGAAAACCTTCCAACAAAGGTAAAGAAGCAAAGAAAAGGACCAAAGTCGATAACCCCAACATGACAGTTGAGGAAGTTGAAGATGCAATAGTAAATGATGGAAATCTAATACCACTTTGTGACCTATATGTGACTTTTGATGATTCTGGTAAGAAGATTCTTGAAGAAGCTATTGTTAAGAACTTGAATGTTTTCAATAAAAATCTTGTTGAAATCATGTCTGGCTTGCCTACAAGCCTATATAATGTGTTGGAATCTAGGAGAGAGAGTTCCAAAACAGAGGAAGAAAATATAAGGAAAAGAGTTCTTGCTAATTTATGCTCAGAAATTTCAATTGAAGAAATGGATTTATTTCTTCTAAAGGTCAAAAATAAATTTAGAAGCAAGTCTAGAGTAAATAAACTCATGATTGGTGACATTGATGTAGTTATCAATGAAACTAAGGCAATCTTGGAAGAATTCTTGTCAAGGGAAAATTTAAATATTGATGAGATCAATTTGTAACATGCTCAAGGAATTGAGGAAGTAAATGTGAAAGTAAATGTGACAGAAGAAGCGAATGTGAATGAGGAAAACACGAATGTGTTTGATCCTCCAGTGTTTGAGGATAATCTGACCTCTCCAAATGTAGAAAATTTAGAGACACCTATTGTATCTAAGTTCCAAACTGAGGTGGTTGATGAAGGAAAAGAGGCTCATAATGAAGAAACTGAAATGCCTAAAGCTAATCTTGAAGGAAAATCTCAAGTTGAAAAGAAAAAGGAGCAATAAATCAGGATAGAGGAAGAGAAGGAATCTTTATTGGAGTAGCAAGAAGAGATAGATCCTGAGTTGGATGAAAACACAATTAATCTTTCCACTCTTTCTCCAATTTAGATGATGAAGGTCGCCAAAATTTCCCAATCCAGAGCTAGTGAAAAGATATTGAAATTTCACATTGAGGACAGTGAACTCTCAAAGCTTGCATCTAGAGTCCTACAAAAAATAATTCCTGCTTATGTTATGGACCCATCAAGTTCCTCCTTTGATGAGTTGAAAAAATTAATAAGCTCTATAGATTCTCATTTCGAATCTTTTGAGAAATTGGTTGTAGATAAGGTGAAGAAGGAGTTCAAGGAGAAGAGGATTTATAGCCTAAAAGAACTGATTGCCAAAGATAAAAATCTGTTAGGTTCCTGCATAAAGAATATTCAAAGTACTATATCTGAAGGAGGAAAAGTGTACAAGTCCTGCTTAGCCTTGTCAAAATTCACCGAAGAAAATGAAAAGAAGGTGAAAGATATTGAGCAACAGTTGGTTACTATTTCAAACACATTTAACCCATTGGCCAGCAATATTTTTCTTCAAGAAAGTGAAGTAATATCTTTTCTCAATAAAATAAAGAATTTGAAGGTTGAAAATGAAAGGATTATTGGAAGAGTAAGTGAACTTAGGGGGCTAATAAGTCGAAAGATTGAGATGATGGTGAATGCTCTGAAAGAAGCTGAAAGTTCTATGATTGCTCCTGATCCAGTGAATCTCGAAGCCGTTGAAACCTTGGCATATCTTCTTTGTGGTAACATTACTATTTTGGAGAGTCTGAAAAGTGTGTGGGACTCAAAATTAAGTGGACTAAAGAATGTATTTGTAGACGTCTTCAAATTTTTGTAAGTCTCTGGATATGGTTGTACAGTTTTGCAAATTTTGGGTGCCACAATTTTGTCATTGATGTCAAAGGGGGAGAGAGTAAAATGAAAAATTCTTTGATAATCTTAGGGGGGGCAGTATTTTGCATTTTGGCAGTGTACTTATTAGTCTCAAAACTTAGTCATTTTTCACTAAGTGTTGCCATCAATGCCAAAGGGGGAGATTGTTGGCATATGGCTTCTAATGTTGTCATTGATGGAAACTGAAGTCATTCCCATGATCCACAGTTTAGTATCTAGTCATACCAGCAGATAATGTAATACAATATGTATTACCAGCAAAATACTTGAGGAATAGGGTATCCAGTCAAACAGCTTAACTAGATCAACTTTTTGTGTTGTGGATCTCTAGAATTTCTTGTTAAGCATGTGGATTATCTTATTATCAAGTTTTGTGATGTTGCATTTGTTGTAGTATGAGGTAGGAGGTTTGGTAGAACATTTTTCTATCTATTTTTTTGTTGTAGCCGACTCAGGGAATGTGGCACACTGTGGATGTGTTAAATGGAATTATTCAAGATGTTTTCATGTTCAAATATTTAATTATTGGTCCTAGATATGCATTAGCTGACTTGGTTGGATACACATCAAATTTATTCATGATTTGGGCCGACAAGTTACAAATACTCTTAAGTTTTATTGAGCTAACTTGTAGCGATTATATCCCTAGTCGTAGATATATTTAGTTGATCGATCACATAATTTTAAAGAGAGAAGAAGTATTGGTGTATGTTTCAAACATCCAAGGAGCATTTAAGCGATTTCATGTAGAGTTTCACTTGTGCATAGGGGTTTTGTGTGCGAACTTGAGAAGAGCAGAGCAGAAGTTCAATATCAGTCAGAAGGACAGAAGTTCATCATCAGAGCTTAACCAAAACTGCAATCAAGCATTGGTAGATGTTATATTTTCAGTTCATTCTCTTTTGGATCTATTCCAAACTATTATAAGGGAAGTGAGTCCATTTTGAGTAGTGAGTTGTAGGCAGTGAGTCTGAATGCAAGTGCATTCCCATTTTGTAATATTTCTATTGAGTATCTCAGAACATATTGTGGATTGGCCATCCCCCGTGGTTTTTCCCCTAATAGGGTTTCCATGTAAAAATACTTGTGTTATGGTTGTGTGGTTTCTCACTTTCTGTTTCTAAATACTACTTTTGATCAAATGTGCTTGTTATCTCCCAGAAATGCACCCTAAGCAAAGTTATGAAAACTGAGCTTTCTGGAGAAACATGGGATCACTTCAAGGTTGTGGGTCACCTTAAGTTGAAATGAACCTTCGAAGAAGGCCAACTTCCTTTGGGTATCACCTAAACTAACGATTCAGTAAAGGGAAAAGGGAGAAGGAGTACATGAATGAAACTAAACTATAGTGATACACCGAGTTGATAATAAATCATGAAAAGAAAACAAGATGAACATACACTGAGAAGCTAATAATTAGTGTAATGCCAAGAAAGTGCACAAGAAATAGATTAGAAGCAAACATGCAATACTAAATCTAAGATGCAAATCTAAATGTTAAGCAAACAAGAACAAAGGAAAGTAAAACGTAAACAAACTGAAACAATCTCACCAATTTCAAACGTATTTCCATGATTCATCTCGATTGCCCTTCTCCATTTTGCTTGTGTAGTATAATTGCCCTCAGATTTCTCATAAGTTCGTGCAAGTATAGCCTAAGATAGTGATTAGCAAAATATCAAAGATTCAAGATTAAGTGCTCGCAAGATTTGAAAAGAGATTTTGATTTCAAGAGAGAGATTGGAATGAAGAATGACAAATCAATTTATAGAAAATTGATTATTCGAACGACAGGCCAGGATTGAAAGATCAACAGACGGTTGAGATTGACTGATTGGACATGCATTCTGATAACTGTCAGTAGTGACATGAGTGATACAAAGTAGAAATAGAATTAAAGATTAAATAAATGATTTAATCTTCAGTTTGGTATTCGAAAATAGAAGAAATATCTTTGCATGACAAAGATAAAGATTGATTAATGCAACTCTTGTTTGAATGCATGCACAAGGTTTAATTAATTAAATAAGAATATTTAATTAATCCGCATGTACATGCAAATGAGTTAAAACTAGACGATTGAATGATCTAACAAAGAGATTACTCGAGAACGCCACTCAGACATCAAATCAAGAGTTAACTGAGTGACTAAAATAGATGTCGAGTCGAGTAAAAGTGAATACTTAGATAACTCACACAATTATCTAAAATATAGAGGAATACGTTAAAATAGAATTTATGAATTAAATAATTCATTTAATTCAAGATTTGATATTTGAAGAATAATTAAATAAATAATATTTATTTAATTAAGTGATGAAGGAATTTTAAATGAATAATTAAATAAATAAAGAATTTATTTAATTATAGTTGAAAATTGATAAAGAGTAAATTAAATAAGAATTTATTTAATTTGACAAGAAGAATAAGGTTAATTAGTAACATAATTAAATAAAAGCGTTTATTTAATTAATCAGATAGAATAAAGAAAATGCAAATTAATTAAATAATTAAAATTATTTAATTAATAGAAGAAATGAAGACTATAGAGAATAATTAAATAATTGACATTATTTAATTATGACTATGAAGAATACGAATTATGAAGAATATTGAAGTAGCAGGCCTAAACCATATTTCTATGTCTACATTTGCCCCTCTTTGATACAATGTCATTTCGATGTTGTGTCAAAGAAAATCGATAAGAAATATGCCCCAGTAATGCTCCAAATTAAAACAGGTGAAGGTATGCCCCCTTGGGAAAATTGACAAATTTCTGAAAAGTTTAGAAAAATTTGGAAATGCTCCCGATTAGTCCATTGGATAGGCAGAAATGAAGTGGAGTTTGTAGAATTGAGTTTTGAAATGTCAGGGACGGGTATGGGATGAGCGAAATGGGAAGTTAACACAGCCAGTAGGACAGAAATGCCTCCTAAGCCCTAGGTATATATAGGAAGTGGGGTAAAAACCTATTCATTTTCACCCACCTAGCTTGGAAATTTGAGAATTTTCTTTGCACTCCTAGCAACGATGTCTCCTGTTCCGAACCTTCTAGAGACTAGCCAACGCGAACCCCCTGGTATGTACCTCAAACTTGGCTTTTGAAAATTTTTAATTGCGCGTAATTTGTGCATTTAATGTTAGTTTTAGATATGCGTCATTTTAATAAATCACCGCATTTGTGTGCACGAACGACGCATCTATCTACGGAAAACCGCATTTGAAATTTCACGTTAGTTATTTTGCATAGTTAGTCTACGGTTCAACGCATGTGTAAATTTATGAATCACATTTGACATTTTGCATCGCATTTGCATTTAGAATAGCCGCATGTGTTTATTTTGAAACGCATTTGAATATTTTGCAACACAACATTTATTTTTCAACGCATATGAATTTAGTGTAACGCATGTGATATAATTAGCTACATTTTTTTAATAACACATTTGAATTTTATGCACCGCATATGTTAAAAAGCGACGCATGTGAAAAATAATGACACATGTGAAAAATAACGATGCATTTGAATTTTATTTAGTAGAGTCAGTTTGCACTAGAATAGATGATTGAGGCTGACATGAGGCATGTACAATGCCATTGCAGGTTGTGCTAGACACGATATATACACAGAAGTCGAGACCGACTGCATTTCGATTCAGAGATAGCCTGCGACCGGTAGAGCGACGGATTCTATGGCACCTGGGTTTATTGCACGTGACAAACATGCCCCAGATTTGGGCAAATCGGGGATTATTGACAGCTTTGTGTGAGCAGTGGCACTCAGAGACATCATCTTTCCACCTATCGACTAGAGAGGTGACCATGACCTTAGAGGATGTCTATAGGATCCTCAGACTTCCTATTAGAGGCACACGGGTGACATGATACCCAGAGGGGTGCAGCCGAGATGTGTAGATACTACCCACATGTTGACCTTAGGCAGTTAGGATTTGATGATTATGAGATTAGGTGGCATGTATTGGCCCATAGATATAGACAACTAGACTGTCTATTGTGTACATTGATAGGCGGCATAGTACTTCCTAACCGTCGAGGTCATGGTTTTCCCGTGGGGTGGGGGGAGATGCTAGTAGGCATGCTCGAGCATCAAGTGGTGTATACCTGGGGTTCATGTGTGCTCGAGATGTTATACTTTCATCTGCATGATATTGCCTACCGAGAGGTATAGTCGATGAGTTGTGGTACCATGCTCCTGATGGTATGGACGTGGGAGCACATTGCCATTTTTCGGCCACCTGCGATAGTTGATCTTCCACATGGAGCTCCTTACGCCTTCCATTATGCGGGGGCGAACACTCAGCACCACATAGGAGATACTGGTTATTTCAAACATGCCATAGACACTATGGAGCAGTTTACATGGAGACCGTACTTGGGCTGTGACGAGTGGTCAAATGAGGATGAGCATTTTCCATTTTGCAGACAGGCACAGTTCTTGGTTGGATGGACAGTGTTACACGTCCACATTATATAGCGTCAGTTGCTAGATCATGTCCTATGGCAGTTTGGAGAGGTGCAGGATGTGCCTAGAGGACGGGCAGAGTTTGCGAGATCCTCGCGAGAGGTCCCACTATGGGGTCCAGAGATTCCAGTGGCCACAGCAAAGGCAGACATAGATGCACTACAGGCATTGCCATGGGGATGGAGGGATGGTCCAGCAAATCCAGGGACGACAGAGGAGTATGATTAGTGTTGGGCAGTGCACAAACCAATTCCACTGACGGATTCAGAGTAGCCAGCCCTAATAGAGCGGCGAGGGATAGGTCCACGAGGCAAGCACGATAGAGGTAGAGGTTAGGGAGGTAGAGGAGGTCATGGTGATGGAGGAGATGATGGCCGAGGTGGACAGCATGGAGGCAGGAGAGGGAGACGTGGTCGAAGGGGACGAGGGCCACCATTGTCACTGATCCGTGAGGAGGGACGAGGAGAGGAGGATGTGGCCATGCTAGACATTGGGAGAGGAGGGGAGGAGGATATTGCGAGAGGTGGAGAGGAAGTATAGCCTATAGAGGCGGCCATTCCAGACATCCCAGCAGAGGAGATAGGGACCGAGGAGGCAGGAAGAGAGGAGGCAGAGATTGATGCCTTGGGTTTGTTGGGTGCCTATTAGGAGGATGATGATGAGGATGATGATCACGAGAGAGAGATTTGGGATCAGACCCTAGAGGAGTTAGATGAGGAGGAGGATGGGAGAGTGAGGGACAGACAGGATGAGACAGGGGTAGAGGATCCAGACACAAATACATTGTGTGCTCAGGTTGCATCCTTGGAAGAGTAGATGAGAGTTCTGATGTCCGAGATGGATGCATATTGGATGGAGAGAGACATAGCAGTGATGGATAGGGATCATGCCATAGCTCGGAAATAGGATACTGAGCAGAGATTTACAGAGCTCAAGGCATTGTGCACGGGACCATCAGCCACTTTTTCCAGAGAGCTAGTCAGAGCTGGGAAGAGAGAGAGATACTATCGGGATATGTATGAGGTAGAGGTTCCACCAGAGAGACAGGCTCCTAGTTTCTCAAAGGCACACAGTAGTAGGTCCCAAACCAGGACCCATAGCAGGATAGTTAGCACAGAGGGGGTGGAGTAGCCACATAGAGTAGGTCCATATGATAGACCTCCCTCAGCTCACAGGTCATCGGGTTCCCATCATCATTCCTCCACACACTCCAGGCATGATAGCAGTGGCAGTTCAGGATAGGGATACTTCTTGAGATGCATCGAGACATTGTATTATGATTTTATAGCCTGCGGGCTTCCATGTATTATTGATACATTATGACATTGTGATGTGACACAATTGAGCGATATATATATATATATATATATATATATGATTTTGGCTATGATTCTCATGCTATGCATTCTATTTATTGATTATGCAATAGTTTATTTATACATGTGATGGATATATGATATGCCTATGTGATGGACGAGTATATGTATTTTATGATGTTTATGCAGCTAATGAGATAATGTTGATTCTATATGATGTATGCAATTTATAAATTATGAGATGCAATATGATGTTATATGTATAATGTTGGCTACATGTGATGCTATACAAATGTAATGTGATGCATGTATTTACAGTTGCTTTATGTATTGAATGCTTATGATATGTATTATTTGATGATGAATTTCTATTATGCCATGATGATCTAGATATGAAATATGCCTATATGCATGTATTTTTCTAACATGTACGTTGATGCAGGATAATGTATAATGTTTTGTGTCACAGGACTCCGTCATAATGCAAGAAAGAAGAACTGTTAGTGCTGAAAAAAAGATCGAGAAAGAACAAAAGACAAGAGATAGATGTTAGTATTAGCAATCTTTGATATTTTGTTGTATCACAAAAGGTATTTGCACTTTATCATCATTGGGTGGGACTAATACAAATGGACAAAAACACCATGATATGACATAAATCAGGGTGTGCAAGGTCATCCACTTGCTAATAACAGATAGTCGTAGACAAGGATTGTCATTAACTCATACTAAGGGCACAAGTTGCCCCAGTCTTTTTTTCAGGACAAACCACAAATAGCAAACAAAGTAAAAGATGGGTCATGAGACGTCATTGCTCCTCTAAATCCTTCATGGGACATCCTTGAGGAAACTAGTAACATGACTCAAAAATCAAAGTTAAAAGACAGTCGACAAACAACAGTCAAGGAAAATAGAATTTTGATACATTGTTGCTTCTCTAAATCCTTCATGGGACATCCTTGAGAAAGCTAGTAACATAATTCCTATCATAAAGTCAACCGCAAAGATAAGATAAATAAGTCAAAAAGTTAAAAAGCCAGTAAAATGTTTGCCAAAACTTGATTTGTTTGTTTGATTTGTTTTGATTGATAAAAGGATTGATTGACAGAGCCTAATTTCAGGAGATACACATACCGGATAAGACTTTGAGTTTGGTTTCGATTTTATGACTATTTGTATAAGGCATGACAAAGCCTGGTTTCAGAAAGACATGTATCGTATAAGACGTCGAGTCAGATGTCGTTGATGTGATAACCTGTGTAAGGTTGAGTTTGATTGTTTGACAATGTCAATTATGCAGGAAGGACTCATCCTGTATAAGACATAGATTGTTTTGCTGATATCAGTATTCAGGAAGGACTCATCCTGAACAAGATACAGGTTGATTTCCATGATGATGATCATCAATGTCTGTTTCCAGGAAGGACACATCCTGTAGCAGACATTTGTTGATCTGTTTTGATTGTTTTGTTTGGCAAGTTGTTTGATTTGACTTAGATACATAGCTGACTTGTTCACCAGATTGATGCATGACTTGATATGATGTGTTGACAATTGACTATGTGTGACGACAAAACCCTAAAGGACTGATCTAGTGCGGCCTCGGGGGCTCATCGATTGATGGCCTTGCCTACGTTATACACGCAGAGACCTCGTAGTTTGACTTGACCTGACTGACAAGACTGACTACAAATAGAAGACGTGTGTGAAAGTGAATGTGATGAACCCGAAAGGACTGACCTAGTGTGGCCTCAGGGGCTCATCGATTGATGGCCTTGCCTACGTTATACACGCAGAGACCTCATAGTTCGACACGACCAATGACCTTGTCATATAGACATACGTATTGAATTATGAATTTATACAGACAAACCTAAACGGACTAACCTAATGCCTCGGGGGCACATCGGCAAATGGCCTTGCCTATGTCCAATTGCAGAGGCAACGTAGTTCGACAAACAAAAAAGACTAACAAGTGTGACTGACTTTGAATTTTTTTTTTTGGATTTTTGAAATGTTTTGATTTTTTTGTCTTTTTGAAGTTTTCTGATTTTTTTGTGTTTTCTGAGGTCATTTTCCGATGTTCGTGGATTTTCCATGGTTTTACATCTTCAACACAACTAATGTAAGAACCAATATGACACATGTCAAGTGTTTTCCCCCAGTTGAGTATAAGACCAATTGACTATGAATAGGGTAAAATGGGGGATATGAAATGCACTCGATGTCAATCGTTCCAAGTTATGGGAAAGACTGCCACTTATTAAAAATGGTATATACAAGCGATGGATATGAAAGATAAGGGATATGTACAGGGATAGGTAGTACGTATAGGGATAAGGGATATGTACAGGGAAGTGGACTATGTACAGGGCCGTAGATTATACACAATGATAAGGATTATGTACAATGATAAAGACTATGTACAAGGATAAGGACTAGATTAGAATAATAGTATACAAAGGAGCAGAGTTAACTACACATGGTGCCTGTTTGCCAGGTTTTCACCATGGTACCTATCCAACGCGCCACCGAAGTGGTTTTCACTATTGGATGAATGATTTGTCTTTACTATTTTCTAGATTATCTAATTTTTTTGGTGTTACCAAGACGCTTGTTTGCTAGGTTTTCACCTTGATAACGATTTTTTTGTATTTTTTCTAATTAAGACAAAGGCTCCCAGAAGCTATGCGTAGAACTTCTTCAGATGCAGACTATTGATTGGTGAGGACAACGGTTCCCCCTCAGGAGTAGAGAGTTGGTATGCTCCTGATCCAAAAGCTTCCGTAACAACATAAGGTCCTAACCAATTTGGTTCAAACTTTCCTGGTTTTTCTCTTTTTGCTTGATTCTTTGGGTTCTCCATCAAAACCAGGTCACCGATGTCAAATTTTTTGTTCAATACCTTCCCGTTATAGCTACAACAAAGGCGATTCTAATATGCTTGAAGATGGTCTAGTGCCTTCTATCTTCGCTCATCCAGGAATTCTAGCTCATGGAGTCTCGATACTCAGTACTCTTCATCATCAATATGGCCTTTTAAGGATACCCTTAGGGAAGGAATCTCGACCTCAATAGGTAGAATAGCTTCAGAACCAAATACAAATGAATATGGAGTAGCACCAGTGGGAGTACAGATACTTGTGTGATAAGCCCATAAGGCTGAGTTAAGCTGTAAATGTCAGTCACGACAAACATCATTGACAGTCTTCTTGAGGATTCTAATGATGGTCTTGTTAGATGCCTCTGCTTGGCCGTTAGCTTGTGGGTAGTATGGAGTGGAAAAGTGATGTTGGATATGAAATTCATCACACAGGTGGCGGACTTCTTGGTTCTTAAATGGGCGGCCATTATCAGTGATTATGGACTGAGGGACACCATACCGACAGATGATATAGTTCAGGATAAACCTAGAAATCTGTGTGCCGGTAATGTATGTCATAGGAATAGCTTCAATCCACTTTGTAAAATACTCAGTGGTAGTGATAATGAATTTGTGTCCATTAGATGATGTGGGGTGGATCTTACCTATGAGGTCGAGTCCCCATTGGGTAAAGAGCCATGGTGATGTTATAGGATGAAGCTCCTGTGCTGGCGCATGTATCAAGTCTCCATTAACTTGGCATTGGTGGCATTTCGTTACAAAGACATATGAGTCTTTTTCCATAGTAGGCCAGTAATAACCCAGTCTCATAATCTTTTTGGCTAAGGTAGGACTACTAGAATGGGAACCACATATACCCTCATGCACCCCACGCAAGGTTGCTTGTGCTTCAATAGAATGAAGACATCTTAGTAGGGTATTATCTAAGGCGCGTCTATATAGGGTGTCTCTGATGATGGTGTATTTGGCTGACTTGCGGAGGAATGTCCTACATTGGTTATTTGATAGGCCAGTGGGTATGACTTCGGCATGAAGGTAATCATAGATTTCTTTGTACCATGGGGAATCAGGACCAACAATGTCACACACCATTTCAGAATCTAGGATATCATAGGCTGGGACCAAAAGCTGTTCTACCAAGAACTCAAACTTAGGCACGTTGTTAGGAATGTCAAGAAGTGATACAATTGTGGCCATAGTGTCTGCTACCCTATTTAAAACATGAGGTATCTGATGAAATTCGACTTTGTCAAAGTACTCCTTAAAGCTATCAGCCATGCACTTGTATGGAGCAAGCTTCTCATCCTTAGTCTCATAATCATCATTTACCTGTCTGATTACCAGTTGAGAATCCCCATATACTTGTAAAATCTTAATTTTCCACTTGACTACCATACGTAACCCTATCACTAGAGCTTCATATTCTGCTATGTTGTTAGTGCATGGGAATGCAATCCTGAATGACTTAGGGATGGAATCACCCTGTGGTGTAATAAATAATATCCCAGCCCCTGAACCATGATTTGTATGTGAGCCATCAAAGTACAGTTTCCATGTTATGTTTGTGTCAATTGTGAATATGAACTCATTAGGAAAGTTTGCAACTAATGGGTGATCTGTCTGTATGGGTGCATCAGCTAATTGGTCAGCAATGACCTGTCCTTTAATAGCCTTTCTTTCTACATACTGGATATCATACTTACTAAGTATCATAACCCATTTAGCCAATTGCCTTGTTAATGCTGCCTTGCTGAGAAGATATTTCAGAGGGTCTATTTTAGCAATCAACATTGTTTGATGGTTTAGCATATAGTGTCTCAATTTTTGAGTAGAAAATACTACTGCAAGACAAGCACGTTCAATGGTACTATAGTTGAGCTCATAACCTACCAAAGTCTAACTGATATAATAGACTGCCCTTTCATGACCTTCATCATCATTCTGTGCAAGCAATTCTCTAAGTGATGAATGGGTTTCCGTCATATAAAGAATCAATGGTATTCCTTCAATAAGTGGCATTAAGACAGGTGGTGTGAGTAAATATTTTTTAATCAGTTGAAAAGCCTCTCCACACTTGGTTGTCCATGCAAAGGGTGCTCCTTTCTTAAGTATATGTTGAAAAGGATGTGTCTTATCTGCTAACTACACTATAAATCTTCTGATAGATTGCAACCTTCCCTGTAATGTCCTTAGTTGACTAAGATTAGTGGCTGGAGGCATGTCCATGATTGCTTTTACCTTAGCCGGATCCACTTCAATGCCTCGTCTAGAAATTATATAACCTAACAGCTTTCCTGACTTGACTCCAAACACACATTTCTTTGGATTGAGTCTCACTTTATACTTCTCTAGCCTCTGAAATATCTTGTCTAAAACTTGTAAATGTTCTTCCCTTGTCTTGGATTTTGCAATAAGGTCATTGACATAATCCTCCATAAGATTGTGTAATAGATCATGAAAGATAGTAGTCATGGCCCGTTGATAGGTTGCTCCAGCATTTTTGAGTCCAAAGGGCATAACATTCCAGCAATACGTTCCCAAGGACAAGTGAAAGCTATCTTAGGTTGGTCTTCAGTTGCAATTATGATCTGGTTATATCTTGAAAATCCATCCATAAGGGACAACATCTCATATCCTGCTGTCATGTCGACTATCATGTCTATGTTAGGAAAAGGGAAGTCATCCTTAGGACAAGATTTGTTGATGTCTCTAAAATCAGTGCAGATGTGGATGCCCCCAGTTGGTTTAGTGACTGGTACAAGATTGGAAATCCAATCTGCATAGTCGATAGATCTGATGAAACCAACGTCTAAGAGTTTCTTGAGTTCTACCTTGACTAATAAAGCAATATGTGGGTGCATTTTTCTCAATTTTTGTTTCACTGGTTTGGCACCTGGTCGTAAGGGAAAATGATGCAGAACAAGTTCAGGATCCAACCCCAGCATGTCGACATATGACCAAGCAAAATTTATCCGTCTTTGTGCAAAGAAGTTATGGAACTTCGGTTACTCTTTTGTTGTCAATGACGCTACAAAATAAACCAATCGAGGATTCTCTTTGGTACCTATGTTGACTTCTACTGAATCTTCAATGAGCATGGGTGACCTTTCCTGTGCAACGGGGAGAATGTTCAAACCTCCATCCTTAGGTGCCTAAGAGAGGTTTTCACCTTTGGATGTGTCCTTTCTTTTTACTTTTTCATTGTCTAAAGGTGCCTTTCAGTTTTCACCTAGAGACTCATCCTTTTTATCTTGTTTATTCTTTTTCTCATTTTTGCGACTGGAGGGTTGAATAGATTCCCCAAAATATGCTTTGTTTTCCAAGTCAATATTAAAACGAGCCTTATGATCACCGTTTGGTATACCTTCTCATAATCCCAGGAACTCAGCAATTGCTTCTTCGTTCTCAAAAATGTCTAAGACGGGCATGTCTTGTTGGTCCCAATCAATGAGTTGGGGATAGACTAAGGGCATGTCATCGTCAGAGTTATCAAAGTTTAATGGAGTCAAGGTAAAGATTGAATTATTCATGTGGCTACAAAAGTCTTGTACCAAGTCCTTTTTGCTCTTAGGTTTGGGTCTAGGTGGGTGGATAGGTGGGCCTAATGCCAAGGTTTGACTATCGGAAACAGGTGGCTCAGGTTGCCACGAGGTAGGATCAAGTGATTCCCAATAGTAGTGTTTAAACCACTCCTCCTTTGTCATTTTCTTTGGTGGACATGAATTCAAGGGATTGGGTGAGGAACTTAGCATCAAGTCAAGTTCTCTGAATAACTTGTCAAGGTCCATGGAAGAAGCAGAGGATAGGGAATCCCACTCATAATCGTTAGAGTCGGGGGAGTCACAATGATATTGGTCTACTGGTTCTTGAGATGTCTTAATATCTTCTGAAGCACTTACTTCCTCAAGTAAGAGTAATGGGGTACTAGGAATGCCAATCTAAATCGGTTGAAATCCTAGCCCTACTCCTTTTGGCCACTAAGAAACAAATATTGGTTCAATCCTGCCATCTTGGTTTAAGCCTAAACCACTATGTCCATCATATCCTTTGCTTTGCATGATTTTGAAACCCTTTCCATATAGATTTGTAGGAATATAAGCAAGTAAGAGGGGTTCCTCATCATCTTCTCTATACAGCCAGGAAGTGACATCTTCTGTATCTATGGCCTCTGTTGTGGGAGGAATGTGTATAGTGGCCATAGATTGTCTCCTATCCGATGCAGGTAAACTGTATGACTTATGAGGAATCAAATGGCTAACACAGTAAGAAGTTTTCATGTAATACTCTCCACAACCCTTGTCTTGGATCTCAACCCTAGGAGTAGTAGGAACTGAGGGTGAAATAGATGTTCGAGTGAGTGTGGCTGGATCAACATAAGAGGATGAATTGGATGATGAGGCTTCTTGGTTTACTGGCACTTGGCGTTGGGGGATCTCCTATAGATTGGTGCAATACTGGAAAGGATCGGGATCACCATCTATAGTTATTTCTGTGCCATTGTAAGGGAATTTAAGACACTGATGATACGTGGAAGGGACCACCTTCATGGCATGAATCCATGGTCTACCTAGCAGAAGGTTATAAGGAAGGGTGAGATCCAAGACCTGGAACTTTGTCTTCATCACCGCAGGACCAATTCTAATAGGAATTGTTACGACTCCCTTTGATTTTCTTTCCTCATCATCATAAGCTTTAACGAGAATACTTTTGGTCATGTCCATGCATGCTTCTGAGATACCTAAAGCCTTAATTAGTTTTAAAGTACACAGATTTAACCCTGCTCCTCCATCTACCAAAACTCGTCTAACTTTGGTGTCATCAACAAGGACTTCTAGATGTAATGGGTTGTTGTGGTTCGTCTTTTCAGTTGCATAGTCTTATTCAGAAAATGTGGCATGGTGATTATTGGTCAAGTAGCCCACCATTTCCTAGAAATGATGGACATCAAGATCATTAGGGACCGTGGTGTTCTGTAAAGCCTTATCGAGAATAGCTCGATGCTCAGGAGAAATACACAACAATTCCAAGATTGAGATTTGGGTTGGGGTCTTCCCCAGCTAGTCAAGAAGGTTATATTGTAACTTGGAAGGTTGGGGTGTTTGCTGTGATGGAGGGCCTTGGATAGTGAACTTAGTACGACGAGTATTGACTACACACTCAGGATTAGTATTGATAATAATGGTATTGATATTCTCATCGGCGGCGCAAAGGAAGTTAATGATTTTTCCACTATTATAATCGTGCTTGACACTATCATAGTTGGTTGACATATTGGTCTTAGTACTTGAACTAGGGATAGTTCCTTTCCCATGGTCATGTAGTGGGTCAGAAAATACTTGATGATCAGTGTTGGATGACTTCTGTTTTTGTCCACTAACTTCAATAATTCTCCTTTCAACAAGATCCTGTATGATATTCTTTAGTTGTCGATAGTTTTGTAGGTTATGTCCCTTAGTTCTATGATAATCACAAAAGGCATTATCATCCCACCAAGCTGGTTTAAATTGTCTTGGATCGTATTGTCTTGGTTCCTACAGCTATATGAGATTATGTTGTAACAATTGTTTGAACACCGACTCAATGGGTTCCCCTAAGGGAGTGAACTCACGTTTTTGAAATCTTCTTGGTTGTGGACGTTGATTATTTTGGACCACGTTAGGAGGTTGATTGACAGCATTAAGCATGTTGGAAAAATAATGAGGTCCTTGTAATGTGAGGAGGGGTCCTGCTTGTAGCATTTTAGCATCAACCACCCCATTGTTGGTGACATTTTTGTTGCGAGACCAGAATCTGTTTCTGTTAGTGGGGGTGTTTTGTACGATCAGATTTCTATTGGATGTTGATGTCTTGAGTTCGCCCTTTTCAATGAGATCCTTCTCTATTATAACCCCTTTTTCCACTAGTTCCGAAAAAGATGTACAACAATGTACCCTTAAGTTACTCCTGAGTTTTGCATGAAGGTTTTCTTGAAACATTGTAACTTTTTATTTTTCGGCTATCTCGACAGGACACCTACTAGCTATAGTTCTCCACCTCTGAAAGAAAGCAATGAATGTTTCCCCTTCATCTTGCATTGTGTGACACAAGGTTGCTATATTTATCTTGTGGTCTATGTTGAAGGAGAATTGCTCCACAAATTTCTCAACCAGTTCACCCCAAGATCTAATGCTAGAATCTAGACCCGAAAACCACTCTAGTACAATTCCTACAAGACTTCTTGGAAATAGTCTCATAAGATACGTGGGGTCATAAGCGACATCTATGCATATGGTAGAAAATTCCCTTGTATGTTCTATTGGATTTCGTTTGCCATTGTACTTAGGGAGATTTGGTATGACATATCCGTGAGGGAAAGTGTTCATGTACAATGATCTATCAAAGGGGAATGGGCATATGTCCTTTGTTGAAAACAATTTCTTAGTTCACACTGACATGTTATCCATTTGCGTTTGTAATGCATGCATTTGTGTTTGTAAGACGTCAACTTGGGTCAAAGATGTGCTAGGGGGATTATGTGGATCCGTGTATGTATTCTGAAATCCAAAGTCTCGTGATGGGTTTCAATTGAACGTTGGCATCTGAGGTGGATTTGGATTTAGAATTTGGTAAATGTGTTTTGGTCTGGAATCTACATAAATTGGTGTTGACCTGAGATCTGTGTAAACGGATTCTGAGTACCACTTTGGGAAAACGGGTTCTGATTGGGAATTTGTGTAAATGATTGGTGTCCATTGATTTGAGAGAATGGATTATGATTCAGAATCTGTGTGAATGGATTCTGAGTACTAGTTTGGGAAAGTAGATTCTAACTCAAAAACTGCATGAATGGATTCTGATTGCCATATTGGAAGGAGGGAATGCCCCCTGTTTGTGCAATCTGTGGTATAGTACTAGTGACTGGAGCACTAGGTATGGTCGTTGATTGTGGTATGGTGCTTGTGATACTAGCGTTAGGTATGACCATTGATTGTGAACTTGTGACACTGACATAAGGTGTAGAGGCTGAGGTTTTAGGTTTTTTACTCTCAACAAGAGGACCGAAGGGAGTGGATGATGAAGCCCCTACAGTGAAATTAAATCCCAATGTCATGCTAGATGTACCAAATGGGGACATATGGACTATCGTACTCTGTGTACGTGTACTAGATGGCATAGTTGTGCTGACCTGAGATATAGTAGTACTAGCAGTCGTGGTATTTGTCCCTTGTGTAGGTTGAGTTTGTAAGGTGCTAATATCAAATCCTGGAGGTAAGGTAGTGCCTTCAGCTAGCAATTTGGCTAAGTATCATTGTTGATCATTTGCTAGGTACTCATTTGCGAAAGAGGCAAACTCAAGGTCCTGTGCGACAGCTTCTATGTCCTCTACTGCAATATGTCCTTGAGTGTTTCTAGTGGTGAATTTTTCTAATAGAGTCTTATGAGGTCTTGAAGAAAACAGATTGATGAATTCGTTTGGGTTCGACATGTTTTCTCTCTCTTCTCTTAGACCTAGTTTCAACCATGTAAGACAAGCTCAATATGCGGAAATGCAAAACTATATCTATGAACAGTATGACGCTAGTCTATGTTTTTGGGATTTTTGTATGCAAAATAAGGAATGTTATAGGATGACACTAACCTAAAATCTAAAGATGCAAGGCCTAAGCAAGGTTCTAAAATAATCAATTCTATAAACCCTAAGATGAAGGGACCAACTACCTAAAGTCTAACCAAGTTTTCAATTTAGTTTAAGTCAAGGAACCAATGTAGGACGAGGATCAAAGACAAGTTGAGTTTCCTAACTAGACTGATGAGCTAGGAGGACCCTGTGTAGGACAAAGGATAAACTGATAAAACTAGGTTCAATGACAAATTTCATTGATGCTATGACTTTTCTAGAGTGTAGATGGTGAACTAGTCCTAAAGTTTGTAAAAATGACCTTTCTAGAAGTTTAATGCAAGGTAATATGTATCCTAAGATGAAACTAAACTCTGAATTAAGACAACTATGGTAATGACCAAATGAACCTAAAGGATGCAAAATTGAGCAAATCATTTCAGGTTTCTATTCAAGGACTATTTGTGTAAAGACAACTGAAACTGGTATAATCGTGTTGACTGGACAGTGACTATGAATTATGGTTTTCTGATAATCAGACAGATGCATCGTGGGATTTGACAGTTGCAATTTTCCAATGATCAATTGCATTTCTTTGGTACTTTCAATGTGTGACCTTGACAGATGCGGTTAACCTTTTAACAGATGCGACTCGTAATGACAATTGCAACTCAGAATATAACACATGCGGTTTTTGCAAAGCAATTGCGAGCTAAACTGGCAAATGCGACTCTACTCTAGACAGATGTGACTGATACTAACAGATGTGACTCAAAGCTAAATAGATGCGACTTGTGATAACATATGCAACTCAAGATTTAATAGATGCGACTCCCAATAACAAATGCAACTCAAGATTTAATAGATGCGACTCTAAAAATCAATTGCGACCTTCTGGTGAACAGTTGCGACTTTCTGTGTATTTTCAGTGATGAGATTTAAACTGACTTCATTTTTTATGATCAAATTCTAGCAATCAAAGACAATCATAAGAAAAAAAAAATTCAATTTCGATTTTGGACTCAAAGAACATTTAAGTTGATAACAGACAAGCACATCCTAATAGGCCAAAGGCCTAGAGTTTGTATACTTGGTATAGCCCACCTTTTATACCCCGGATTGGTGATAAACACCTTTCCTTCTCGAGAGCGGATAGCTTAGAAATTTGGTGGCATTGGCTCCCCTCCACGGCTCATTAACATCTTTCGAGCACACCAATTTCAAATTCTTTGGGTAATGACCTCCCAAGAACTGCTATCTCTACTCAAGGGGATTAGTAGTGAGTCTCTTCGGGCATGATGTTGTACCCTGCACTATACCAAGCAATAGCCACAAATAGGTTGGTCTCTAAAACAAAAGGTATTTAGTACGGGCATTCCGTTCATGGGGCATGATCCATATGACGAGAGTCCCCTTTCAAATCCATCTCGTCGAAACCATACTCATGATTCTTGGGTATTCCCCAAGAACCCACTTTTATATACCGGCTGGAAGTCCCTCAGGTTCAGGGTGCTACTAGTCTGAGTCGTCCTAGGGTGAGTATTTTTTCCCACCAGAACATGCCCAAGTTCTAGAGTTGGTAACCATTTCTCTTCCACCTAGGATCACACGGATGCGCAAGGGGAGAGGATACTTCGATGTACCAAATTGTGAAGGGTAACCAAACTTGTGCTTTTGCACCAAACACAGTAGACACTTGTTAATTTTAAACCAAACGAAATATTTGCTATGCTACCAAACAATCTATTTCAAAAATTAACTAGGGTCTTCGACAAGCGTCTTGTAGAAAAACTCATTAGTAGTTTTCAATTATCGTCTTCTTCAATCATCCTATAAAGGCTTGTTAACTCCAAAAGGCCACATGCTAAAAATCAAATATTAGTAACACACAAATCAAGTGAAAATTTTAGATTTCTGAAAACAGAAATAAAGTTTTACCAGTCAATTGCATCACTATGTTACCAGTCAGATGTGTCGATATTTTCTTCAATTGCGGCTCGGTATTCACCAGTCAATTGCGGTTCAAGAATTTTTAGATGTGTCGTATATTTTTAGATGCATCGTTCCTTCTATCAGATGCGGTTCAGGAAGTCAATTGCATCGTTTCGTCAAACTGATGCGTCGTTCTGTATGAAAAGCTTTCAAAAATCAAAATAGAAGTCTACGGATACGCGAAGATGGTGTCTTCACGTCGGGTTCACCAAATGTAACTCCAAGAAAGTGCACAAGAAACAGATTAGAAGAAAACATGCAATACTAAATCTAAGATGCAAGTCTAAATGTTAAGCAACAAAGAACAAATGAAAGTAAAACGTAAACAAACTGAAACAATCTCACCAATTTAAAATGTATTTCCATGATTCATCTTGATTGCCCTTCTCCATTTTGCTTGTGTAGTATAATTTCCCTCAAATTTCTCATAAGTTCATGCAAGTATAGCCTAAGATAGTGATTGGCAAACCATCGAAGATTCAAGATTAAGTGCTTGCAAGATTCGAAAAGAGATTTCGATTTCAAGAGAGAGATTGGAATGAAGAATGACAAATCAATTTATAGAAAATTGATTATTCGAACGACAAGCCAGGATTGAAAGATCAACAGACGGTTGAGATCGACTAATTGTACATGCATTCTGATAACTGTCAGTAGTGACATGAGTGATACAAATTAGAAATAGAATTAAAGATTAAATAAATGATTTAATTTTCAGTTCGGTATTCGAAAACAGAAGAAATATCTTTGCATGACAAAGATAAAGATTGATTAATGTGACTCTTGTTTGAATGCACGCATAAGGTTTAATTAATTAAATAAGAATATTTAATTAATCTGCATGTACACGCAAATGAGTTAGAACTGGATGATTGAATGATCTGATGATGAGATTACTCGAGAACGCCACTCAAACATCAAATCAAGAGTTATCTGAGTGATTAAAATAGATGTCGAGTCGAGTAAACGTGAATAGTTAGATAACTCACACAATTATCTAAAATATAGAGGAATGCGTTAAAATAGAATTTATGAATTAAATAATTCATTTAATTCAAGATTTGATATTTGAAGAATAATTAAATAAATAATATTTATTTAATTAAGTGATGAAGGAATTTTAAATGAATAATTAAATAAATAAAGAATTTATTTAATTATAGTTGAAAATTGATAAAGAGTAAATTAAATAAGAATTTATTTAATTTGACAAGAAGAATAAGGTTAATTAGTAATATAATTAAATAAAAGCGTTTATTTAATTAATCAGATAGAATAAAGAAAATGTGAATTAATTAAATAATTAAGATTATTTAATTAATAGAAGAAATAAAGACTATAGAGAATAATTAAATAACTGACATTATTTAATTATGACTATGAAGAATACGAATTATGAAGAATATTGAAGTAGCAGGCCTAAACCAGATTTTAGTGTCTAGAGTTAGTATTTTACTTATTCAACATGACCCCTTTAGACTTATGCACTATTCTTAACATGCTTCCTCTACATACATATCTTAAGAAGGAAATATGAATTCACAGCTTTAAGGTATGAATATAGATTTTAGGAAAACACAGTTGAGAACTTGCATCATCTAAAGAAATACAGAATTGAGAGTAATACAAACATTAACACTGGCTTCTGAGGTAAACTCTGTGTTTTATTCCAAATTCTAGTTGAGTTACAAAACATACATTAGTTGAGAAAGGATTGATAAAAATCACTAACTCTTAAAAGTGTATATCCCCGAAGTCCTTACAAAAAAGGAAAAAAATGCCTTATATACAAAAAAGATCTCAGCCCCTTAGGGCTTACAAAATATCAGTCCTCGGGATAGATCTCTCCTTAGATCTTTTGATTGAATTTAATGCTACACCCTACATGTCCATGTTAGTGAAGAGTCATTCCCCAGAGAAGCCCTTAGATCTTTCGTAGCTACCACATTCATTTCTGATCCTCGTGTCCTCCTTGAGCCTCTTCGGTCGAGCACTTTGAATGCTCTTGAGCTCAGAACAGATACACGTTGCTTTTCATTCTATTGATCTTCTTCTCCCTGGTTAGACCACCATGACTCACCCTTAGCTCACTCTGATTGGTCGATCAGATGCCACATAGATTCCTCGGGTGGTCAAAAGCTCCCTCTGCAGAATCGCATGTCGGCAAGACACTAATCGTGTCTCCCCAATGCGATTAAATCTACCTGTGGTTATCGGCATAGCTTGAAACCATCAATGAGAGCTCCTATTGAGCCCAAAAGTCATACCGATATCGCCTCTATGGTCACCAAGACAATCGCGTTCGGCCAGACAACATGGTGAACTCTTCTCATCTTCTATTGGCGAAAGTATATTGATGTCACCTCGAACACACTCCACTCCACTGAGCTCCTCATGTCTTTTGACGAGACATCAGGAAGTTAGGAAGACTTCATGGCGAGCTCTCAGGGGTCATATTGATGCACAAGATGTCATCGAGACCCCAACTTGTCAGTAAGACACCATATCGAGTGTAAAACCTCCTCCCGGAGTCTCCTCAAACTTAATATTACAAACCATATCAGCAAGAGTCTGATGATGTCACCCCTGCACATTTTTCCCTACCCAAGCTCTAGTCCTTCTTTGAGACCTTATCAGGTCACCAAGACTCTTAGTAAGGCCTCCTTGCTCCGGTGAGAGCTCATTTTGTTTTTCTTCGGCAAGAGAAACATTCATCGACAAGAGGTCATAGCGGCTTCATTAGTCATGTCGATATCGCTTTCCATCACTGAGACCACACCATGTTGGTAAGACATCACTCCGATGGTCAGGCACTACACCGATGTCATTTATGTCGGGGAGACCTTCTGCTAGTCGGTGAGACCTCTTAGCGAATATACAACATTATACCGAAGTCAATCCACTTCGGAAAGACTTCAAAAAGTCACTAGGAGCTCATGGCGAAAGCCTCAATCTCCTAGCAAGCTCGAACCACCTCGATGAAGGCATAATCTTGTATCAGGCGTGTGATCTTTTTAGTGAGGCTTATGTCTGTCGGTAGGACCTCAGGGCGAAGTCTTCAACTATTGGTGAGCTCAGCTTGCTTTTGGTGAGACCTTACCGGGTCAGTGAGACATCATACCAAAGGTTCTTTGCTTTGGCGAGGGTTTATTTCAGTTGGCATGACTTTTCTTTATCGCCGAGACATCTTAGCGAACTCAATCTCTTGTGCCAAGAGCCTTTAGAGTCGGGGAGACCTTTTGACTTCGGCGAGACCCTACAGTGAAGCTCGGTTGCTTTTTCGACGCCACCTCCTTTGAGTGAGACCACACCCCATCAGTAAGACGTGTTGGCGATGATGCCTCCATTCGGCAAGGCCCCTTGTTGGTCGGCAAGACATCATGATGGTCTTGGTGACTTTCTCCTTAGAGGATTTTCATGCCGAACTTTCCTAGGGCAGGCTCTCCAACTGAGTTCCCTGTGACCTAGCACCAGATGTAGGATTTTTTCCCTTGTTGCGAATGTTCCATTTTTCCTCTTGAAAATCTATCACTTGATTTATCCTACCTGGTTGAGCCTGTGGGTGAAAATTAGGTAACATTTCTGGTGACCTTTGTTGGATGTTTTCCTGCTAAACATAGAAAACTAGTAGCCAAAACTTGTCAATTGGGCATGGAGTCATTAGGAAGCTCAGAAAAATTAAAACATCAACTTTGCACATAGCTCAAACATTTCCATAACTTATAGGTTATAACAGATTGTCCAAACCTCAAGAAATAGGATAAATGAAAAAGGAAATATTTAACGTGCTAAAACACCACTTAGGAAAAGGAAAAACATCTAAACTAAAGTGCAGAAGCACTTATTGAAAACATAAACCTAAACTAATATGTACAAAAGAGGAAGTCCATCAGACTTGAAAACAAGGCTTGAGGTGTATCTCATTAACTAGGATAGGAATCACTTCCCCTTCTATTGTGGCCAGTTGGTAAGCATTGTGCTCCTTACAGTCTCTAATAATAAATGGACCTATCCACATGTTATCAAACTTGGTGTGATGGCCTGGCCTACTTTTCAAAACATCCCATTTTAGCACGAGATCTCCCACCTTGAAAAGCTTTTCTGTAGCCTTCTTGTCAAATGTATTTTTTTTTTGGAGCTGATGATACTCCAAAACCTTCATTGCTTTGTCCCTTGATTCTTCGAGCTCCATGAGGTCTGTATATCTAACGGACATTGGGTCATGTTCCTCAAACATCTCCAACTGGTGAATAATGTCTAGAGCTGGAAGCTCTACGGATAGAGGTAACCTGGCCTCCTTGCCATAGACTAACATGTATGGTGAATTACCAATAGACCTCTTAGTAGTCACTTTGTCTGCCCAAAGTGCATACTTTAATCTAATGTGCTAGGTCCTTTGATTATCCTCCATTGTTCTTTTGATAATCCTGATGAGATTCTTATTTGTGCTTTCAGCTAAGCCATTACCCTAAGGGTAATAATTTTAGGATGTATTTAAATGAATACCCTACTTAACAACCCAATTAATTAATCTTAATCCCACGAATGTAAGAGCATTATCAGATATGATTGAGTCAGGAACTCCAAATCTGGTGACTATATCCTCATAGAAGCTCAAAACTAAAGACTCCTTTGCTTCTTTCAAAGCTATTGCTTATGTCCATCATGTGAAATAGTCTGTGGCAATCAGCACCCACTTGTGACCAGTACTAGATGGTGGATTAATCAGCCCAATAAAGTTAATGCCCCATCTCATGAAGGGTTTCTCCACTTGAATTGGATGCAGAGGCATAGCGGGTAGTTTTTCTTTTCCTGCAAACAAGGCACATTTGATACACTTTCTTGACCAAGCATATGCATCCTTAAATAAGTTGGGCCAGTAGTAACCAGCTCTCATGATCTTCCAAGTAGTTTTCCTTGGAGAAAAATGACCCCCCATAGCTCCATTGTGAGACTCATGAAGTACCTTTTCAATCTGATCACTGTGAATACACCTTAATAGAACACCATTTAGATCCCTTTTAAAAAGAACATTATTTACCAGCACATATGGTATGGACTGCAGCCTAAAGTATCTTCTTTTGGCTCTGTTCAAACCATATGGACACTCACCAGTTTGTAAAAATTAGGTCATGTCTTGAGCCCAATTAATTGTTCCCACAGGTACATCATCTTGAGAAACCTGAGACTCATTTGTATTAGCAAAAATAGCATCGTTTTCTAATTCATTTTCATTGATTGACCTTGTAGCAAGCTGTTCACAGAGACCTTTACCTCTAACCAATTTGGTAATCTTGATATCCACATCATATTCCATGACCTTAGTGACCCACCCTACCCTTTTTTCATTCAAATCTTTGTTCAACAGAAATTCCTTCACACTTGAGTGCACCACCAGAATATGAATCTTATTGTTTGACACTAGAGGCTTAAACTTCTTTAGGCTTCTGATCACAACGAGAACATGTTTCTCAACAAAAGTATACCTCTCTTCATAATCAGTAAGTACTTGGCTAAAGAAAGCTATGGGTTGTTCTAAGTTATCACTATTTTTCTGAACCAACATGGCAGAGATTGAACTACTACCAAAAGCATACAAAAAGAAGTCTTTAGAGAAATTTGGATTTACCAATGTCGGAGCAGATGCTAAAGCCTCCTTGATTTCTTCAAAACCACGCTTTGCCTCTTTTGTCCAACTAAAAACTGTGTTCTTTTTGAGCATGGCAGTCAAAGGTTGTAGTAAATTTGAAACATTAGGAATAAATCTTCTTAGAAAGTTGATTCTCCCTAAAAATCTCTGTAATCCTTTCTTGTGATTGGGTAATGGTAGTTCAAGTATAGCTTTGACTCTTTGTGGATCAATGGTAACTCCATCCTTTGATACTATATGTCCTAACAGTCTACCTTCATGAACTGCAAAAATACTTTTTGTAGGATTGAGGGATATCCCAAACTCCCTACATTTCTCAAAAACTTGCTTGAGATGTGACAAATGTTCATCTATAGTTTTTGAATATACGATTATATCATCTAAATAAACCAGCAAAAATTTCTAGATTAAACTTTGAAATTCCATGTCCATGGCACGCTGAAAGGTGGCACCAATGTTAGATAAACCAAAAGGCATTCTCATGTAGGCCATAGTGCCCCATTTTGTTGTAAATGCTGTTTTATACTGATCCTCCTCTTTGACAAGAATTTGGTTATAACTAGAATACCCATCCAGAAGAGAAAATCTTTCTAAACCAACAACAGCTTGGAGAATTTGTTCCATAGATGGTAAGGGATAATGATCCTTCAGAGATGCTCTATTAAGATCTCTAAAATCTACACATAGTTTTATCTCACCGCTCTTTTTTCTAACCGGAACAAGGTTAGAAACCCATGAAGTATGCTTAATAGGAAAGATGATACCCCCCTCAACTAGTTTGGTCAGCTCTTTAATCATTAAGGGCTCAAGCTTAGGATTCAAGGGCCTTTGTTTCTGCCTAACAGGCTTGACACTAGGTTCTAACTCAATTGTATGTTGTGCAATATGAGGATCAAACCCTCTTAAATCAAAATATTGCCAAGCAAAAACATCATGATATTCTTGTCATAAAACAATGAAAGCTCTCTTATCTTCAATTGAACAAATTTTACCTAATTTGAGGAGCTTACCTTTAAATATTTCAACTTCCTCATAATAATCTTCCTTGACTTGAATGCTAACTCTATTCTTCTTAAATATGGATTCCAAAGTAACCAGCCCTTTGGGAAGTTTATTGGTCTTCAGCTATATCACTTGATCATCATACTACTATTTGACTTTTTCCTAGTTTACTACAGAAAATTGATCCTCTTGGAGCAGAAAGGTCACTATCTGTTCATCACTTTCAAATACCTACCAATTAATGTTGTTATCAGGAATTGACTACCTGATAATCACCTTGACATACTACTGTATTTTATCCTTTTTAATATCACCTGGGATATCAAAATGTGTTCCAATTGCTGCAAGTCTGTCAACATGTTGGTTCTGATTCCTTGGGATAGATACTAAGTTAAAGGCATTAAATTCCTCAATCATATTCCACACTCCATTTCTATAAGACTTTAGTGTGTCATTTTTAGCAACATTGACCCCCCTGATTTGATTGACTATCAATTCACTGTCTCCATAGACTCTCAAATAGTCAATTCCTCTTTTCCTTGCCCATTCAAGGCCTTGGATAAGTCCTTCATACTCAACACTATTGTTAGAACATGCAAAAGAAAAATAGAAGGCTAAAAAGTACTTATCGCCTTGTGGAGAAATCAACATTGCACCTCCACCTACCCCATTCTTGCTCCTGGAACCATCAAAGAACATCTCCCAAAGCCCACCTTGTTGTAGCAACTGATTTGGATCCTTCTCAAGATTTGGAATCTCTGCATCAAGCTCAAGTATGACATAGTTACCCATACCAGCATCTTGAATAAGGTCTTCTAGATTGTCTAACACATTTTCAACTACCCATTCATGTAGAAGCACGTCAGGAAAAACTTCCACTTGAAGTTCTTGAGCAGCAGCCAGCTCACTATCAGTGAAAATGACACAATTTGTGTTTGCAGCAATAGGAGCAGCATTAACGGGACTTGGGTTATACGGCTCAATATGATCTTTAGCCAACTTTTTTGATTTAATGGTAACCTTGGTTCCATATCTTGTTCTAAATAGCATATGTGACCAATCAGCTAATACATAACCACCTATCTTGGCTGTAAAGTCTCTTGATAAGCACAAGGAAAAGAAAGGTGGAAGGTCTATGACACAGATGTCTTGGGGAACTGAAAAAATAGGACAAGCATGAAGGGTAAGACTCAAATCTTTAATGATGCCCAGTGTATTAACAGAGGTACCATCCAATTGGATTACTCCTTTCTCTAAAGGCTGATACTTTAGCCCAAGCTTGTCTGCAATCTGCTTTGGCATCACAAAGCTACTAGCTCCACTGTCTACCATACAGTTATGAACTAACTTGTCACCTATGATCACTGACACGTAAAATGGAGGTGGCTTAACTCCTTTTCCTGTCTCTTTGCTAGACTGTTGATCATTTCCCTGAGGATTATTTGTTAACACAACTCTAACTTGGCCTATTGGAGACTCAACTTTATCAGACATTTTTAAACTTGACAAGGTTGACTATAACATGTCTTTTTGACCTGGGATAGCTAATGAGTCCCACATAGACATTGTAACATTCATCTTTTTCATGCTATCAAGAATATTATAGGGTACGACTAGGGTTACTTTATAATGTACCTTCATGCCAGTGTGATCAACTTGCAAGTGTGGCTACTCCTTGATCGGGAGTTGTTGATCTCTTTGCAAACCACAGGTCACTTAAGATGTAGATGGTTCCACAGTTGCTGCCTTTCCTCTATCAACTGCATGATCAAGCCCAAAAGCTCTTTTCTTTGCCCTAGTGTTAGCTGCGATTGAGGAATTATCTACATTCAATTCACAAAATTCTTCACCTTGCCAGTTGAGTAGGGTAGCATCATTGATAAGCTAATCTTGGTATTGTGGAGATGCATTATTGAATGCACTCTACTGTGAACTTGAGGCATTATGTACCATAAGTGCCTAATTGATGAGTCCATTTGAGCAGGTGCCTGATTGTGGGACTGGTTGCAAGGGTAGCACCACTCATAATCGGCTGCTAAGTTGTTTTGAATAGGAACCAGGTCCTTGACTGCACTAACAGGTGCTGGAGCATAGGCCTGAAAAGGTCTTATGTTCACATTCTGTCTTGGGCCCTAGTAATTGCCCTGGTAAGCCTGTCTACTACCTTGATATGCTTGTTGCTGGCCTAGATTCTATTGTTGATAAGGCCTACTATATGATTGCTACTTCTCTAAGCTTACAAGCTTGTTACCAAAAGACTACAATAGACTTTTGATTTCCTATAACTCATTTGGAGAACCTGAAGTAGCATTATCTTGTGTTACAACAACTGGAACAAGTGGCAAAGGTGCAAAGGGTGGTATCTGCAAAGGAATATTTGCATGGATCTCTGGGAATATAGGAATTGGTGGCATAGGAGCTAGTTTACCATCCTGTATTAGGCTATTTTCAGCTCTGATTGCTATTTCAAAAGCATCTGGTAGAGAAACCCCTCCCATTGATTGTATCATAACAACTATATCACTGTTAAGAGCCCTCAAAAAGTATAAAAATTCATACTCTGGAGGTGGCCTCACCATTGTAGGGATTCTATCCTAGGTTCTTTGAAAGCTAAAATTGAAATCATTCATCTGCTCTTGTGGAGCCCTCTTTATTGTAGTTAATTGTTCCAATAGAGACAAGTTATCATACCTGTCCTGAAATTGTTTATGCAACTTGTCTCCAAATTCGTCCCAAGTTGCAATTGAACCGAATGCTAAGCTCCTATACCATTGCATAGCTCTTCCTTTCAGCGAAGCAGCTAGCAGTCTCATTGCAACATCCTCTTGGGTTATGTGATGTACTCCGCATAACGAAGCCACATATCGCATGTGTTCAATCAGGGTAGTTTGGTATTCTTGTGTAAAAGTTGGCAGACTCTTCAAGGCTACCATTGGAATGTCATTTTGTTGTGCCAAATTCAAGGGGCTCCCTCCATTAAAATCAACCAAGGGTTGATTCCTTGGAGTGGCCATTGGAGGTGGCTGAGGAGGATTTACTGGCACTCTAGATGAAACCAAAGACAGACAACAACATGTGATCCCACAGATGGAGGAGTGGATTGAGTTCTTCTAGAATAGATAATTTTTATTCCTCGCCTTTCTGTTGCTCTGCCTTGTCTTCTTGGTGGTGACAGCTACAAATATTCAAAAGGGAACAAGTTGCTCCTTGTCTGAACTCTTCTCATAAACTATAGAAGGTGTTGATTTCTGGAGTTCTACCTCTTTATTGAGTCACCAAGTATGCCAAATGACTTCTATAAAGTCTAGGACTCACTGGTTGCATACTAAACCAGCAGTTCAATCTAATTTTTGTCCCACCGGGCGTGCCAGAAACTATTATCTCCTAGAAATGCACCATAAGAAAAGTTATGAAAACTAAGCTTTCTAGAGAAACATGGGATCACTTCAAGGCTGTGGGTCACCTTAAGTTGAAATGAACCTCTAGAGAAGGCCAACTTCCTTTGGGTATCACCTAAACTAATGATTCAGTAAAGGGAAAAGGGAGGAGTACATGAATGAAACTAAACTATGGTGATACACCGAGTTGATAATAAATCATGAAAAGAAAACAAGATGAACATACACTGAGAAGCTAATAGTTAGTATTTTACTTATTCAGCATGACCCCTTTAGACTTATGCACTATTCTTAACAGGCTTGCTCTACATACATATCTTAAGAAGGAAATATGAATTCATAGCTTTAAGGTATGAATACAGATTTTAGGAAAACACAGTTGAGAACTTGCATAATCTAAAGAAATACAAAACTGAGAGTAATACAAACATTAACACTAGCTTCCGAGGTAAAATCTGTGTTTTATTCTAGATTCCAGTTGAGTTACAAAACATACATTAGTTGAGAAAGGATTGATAAAAATCACTAACTCTTCAAAGTATATATCCCCGAACTCCTTACAAAAAAGGAAAAAAATTCCTTATATACAAAAAATATCTCGACCCCTTAGGGCTTACAAAATATCAGTGCTCGGGATAGATCTCTCCTTAGATCTTTTGATTGAATTTAATGTTGCACCCTGCATGTCCATGTCGGTGAAGAGTCATTCCCCGGAGAAGCCCTCAGATCTTTCACAGCTACCGCATTCATTTCTAATCCTCGTGTTCTCCTTGAACCTCTTCGGCCAAGTGCTTTGAATTCTCCTGAGCTCAGAACAGATACACGTTGCTTTTCATTCTGTTGATCTTCTTCCCCCTAGTCAGACTGCCACGACTTGCCCTTAGCTCACTCTAATTGGTCGATCAAATGCCACATAGATTCCTTGGGCGGTCAAAATCTCCCTCTGCGGAATTGCATGTCGGTGAGACACTAATCGTGTCTCCCCAATGTGATTAAATCTACCTGTGGTTATCGGCATAGCTTGAAACCGTCGATGAGAGCTCCTATCGAGCCCAAAAGTCATACCGATATCGCCTCTATGGTCACCAAGACAATCACATTCGGCCAGACAACATGGAAAACTCTTCTCATCTTCTATCGACGAAAGTATATTGATGTCACCCCAAACGGACTCCACTCAACCAAGCTCCTCATGTCTTTCGGGGAGACATCGACAAGTCGGGAAGACTTCATGGCGAGCTCGCAGGGGTCATACCGATGCACAAGATGTCGCCGAGACCCCAACCTATCGGTAAGACATCATACCAAGTGTAAAACCTCCTCCCGGAGTCTCCTCTAACTTAATATTACAAACCATATCGGCAAGAGTCTGCTGATGTCACCCCATCAGATTTTTCCCTACCCGAGCTCCAGTCCTTCGTTGAGACCCTATCAGGTCGGTAAGACTCTCAGCAAGGCCTCCTTGCTCTGGTGAGAGGTCATTTCATTTTGCTTTGGCAAGAGAAAAATTCATTGGCAAGAGGTCATAGCGGCTTCATTAGTCATGCCGATATCGCTTTCCATCGCTGAGACCACACCATGTTGGTAAGACATCACTCCAATGGTCGGGTGCTACATCAATGTAATTTATGTCGGAGAGACCTTCTGCTAGTCGGTGAGACCTCTTAGCGAATACACAACATTATACTGAAGTCAATCCACTTTGGCAAGACTTCAAAAAGTCACTAGGACCTCATGGAAAAAGCCTCAATCTCTTGGCAAGCTCGGACCACCTCGACG
The DNA here is from genome assembly GCA_007258455.2 of Sequoia sempervirens. Taxonomy (NCBI): domain Eukaryota; kingdom Viridiplantae; phylum Streptophyta; class Pinopsida; order Cupressales; family Cupressaceae; genus Sequoia; species Sequoia sempervirens. The sequence continues at coordinate 25,849,081 of VDFB02047230.1, read as the reverse complement.
AAGGCATAATCTTGTACCAGGTACGTGATCTTTTCGGTGAGACTTTTGTCTGTCGACAGGACCTCAGGGCGGAGTCTTCAACTCTTGGTGAGCTCAACTTGCTTTTAGTGAGACCTTATCAGGTTGGTGAGACATCATACCGAAGGCGCTTTTCTTTGGCGAGGGTTTATTTCAATCGGCATGACTTTTCTTTATCACCGAGACATCTTAGCGAACTCAATCTCCTACGCCGAGAGCCTTTAGAGTCGGGGAGACCTTTTGACTTCGGCGAGACCCTACAGCAAAGCTCGCTTGCTTTGTCGATGCCACCTCCTTTGAGTGAGACCACACCCCATTGGTAAGATGTGTTGGCGATGATGCCTCCATTCAACAAGGCCCCTTGTTGGTCGATGAGACATCATGATGGTCTTGGCGACTTTCTCCTTAGAGGATTTTCATGCCGAACTTTCCTAGGGCAGGCTCTCCAACTGAGTTCCCTGTGACCTAGCACCAGATGTAGGATTTTTTCCCTTGTTGTGAATGTTCCATTTGGCCTCTCGAAGATCTATCACTTGATTTATCCTGCCTGATTGAGCTTGTGGGTGAAAATTAGGTAACAGTGCTAAGTGGATTAAAAGTCAGAATAATAAAGTTAGTTTTTGTAGTACACTGATTCACCCCCCTCTCAGTGTAGCTTGTTTCGAATAGATTTAATTCTCAATGAGGACCTATGAAGGGTATTTTTCAACTTTTAGGGGTTCACCAACAAGAAAATACTTGGAAAGATAAATGAACATTCAACCTATAAAACCTAGTTATGCAAGCTAAATGAGAGATGTAAATGATGAAATTATGCAAAAGGGAGATAGGATATGTGTACTTGGGAAGTCTAGAGATGTTGTGAGGATTCCAAAAATGCAAATAAGTTTCCCAAATATTCTAGGGAGGACAAAGACACCCTAGGTGGCGTATTAGTCCTAGTTCTATGTTTTGGGGCAGATGTGGAGTCTTTGGATGTTAGAACCGGATCTAAAGGAATCTCTAAAAAATATTCCTGGGAGGACTAAGAGGCCCAAGGTGTTGTATAAGTCCCATTCTAATTTTTTGAAAACTCTGAATGTGGTCCTAAGCTCCAAGGTCTACACTTGCTTCTTCTCCAATCTCAAGTTCTAAAACTTCTAGATTTGGCTTGTAGGTGAGCTTCCATGAAGATGACAACTTTATAATGCAACTTTGCACTCCAAATAATCTTCAATTTTTAACCTAAATCTATAATCACAAATATGCAAGGGAAAAACTTGTTTGTTAGTGAATGCGGGTTTTCCCTGGTTAAACCCCTTGTTGGTAATTAAACCTTGAAATAAAATAGAATAATGAAGGGAAATGGTGAATTAACAACATACAATGCTACAACTCACCAAAACCCTTATAAAGTCTGCAAACTTGTGTGTAATGTCTACAATAGATATGGATCTTGAACCAAAGGAATGATCTTGAATTGCTTGCTTGAATCAAAACCCTACATCACAAATGTTAGCACAACAACACACATGATGGAATATCTTTGATAGGATGCTTGAATCTTGATGATGACTCCAAATGCTTGATAGAATTCTCTTGTGAACTCAATTTTCTATGATGAATTATCTCATAAAAGACTTGAGTTAGAATGAATGAACAAACCTTGTATTTATGGGTAAAAGCACAAAGTTGTGTCACACTTTTAGCCAACTTATCGGTAAAACAAAATTTCAGTATTTCTAACTTTTTTTTTTTTTTTGTGAAACATATGATCTAGTAAGATTCATTCTAGCTAGGTTAGATACTTTCAAAACTTTTTCAACTAAAATTCTTGGCTAAAAATATATGGAGCACCACTTTGAGTCCAATTTACCAAAAAAATAAAATTATTTGAAAAACTTGAAGTTTCAATAACTCTTGCTAATATAAATAACATTTAAAAAAATATATAAAAATACCCTTTTGCAGGTCCATAAGTGTAGTTTTCAAAAATATATTTATTTTAATAGTTTAATTATTATTTATTATTTATTATTTATTTTTACTAAAACTAGGTTATCAGCACAAAATATTAGGTTGATTACCATGCCAAGGAAAAATACAAAACTTATTAAAAAATTTTAAAAAAATATGATGCACTAGATAAAAGAATCTATTTCAAGATGGTATAATTGTTTTTCCATTTTAGATAAATATTTAATATGAAAATTGGTGTTCGATGGAAATAGTTGTTTTTTGATTCACACACATTTTAATATTTATTTAAAAATATATATTGATCAAAAGTGGAAAAAAAAAATCCGTGCACTAAAGTTTCAAGTTATAAATACACACAAAAAGTTTGAAAGAAAAAAATAAAAATTACTATAAATAGCTTGACATCTTATGCAACTTCATTTTTCAAAATTTTATCAACAACTAAATTATATTGTTAATTTATTAAAAACTAGTTTAAAATAATTTAAAAAAAAATTAAAAAAATACAAACATAAAATATACTAAAAAATACATATTTCACTAGTTTACATCATTTCAAAATTTAAAACATACATTGGCCTTTTTAGTGATTCAAGTTTAAAAGTTGGATTAGCATTGGTCGTTTCCTTTGTAAAGTGTGACACAACTTTGTGCTTTTACCCTTATACTTATCTATGCTTAATATCCTGAAATTACATCACACCAAGCTAACATATGAATTCATTAAATAAAGGAGGCTAAATCCCACTAGAATTTGAAATTAAATCCTAAAAATAAATTGAGGACTAAGATGCCCTAGGTGGCGTCTTAGTCCGAAGTCATAAAACTTTGGTCCTAGACACCAAAAAGGGGTCCAATTAAGATGCCTCAAAATTCGGGTCCCGAGACCTTTGGGGGACAAGGATGCCCTAAGTGGCATTTTAGTCCTAACCCAAAAAATAGGGATACTCCAATCAAATCATTAAATTATCATTTGTGCATTAGAGAATGTCAGGACTAGCCAAAGAAATATATAATTCATAGGGCTTGTGAATGCAAAATAGGACCAGTTAAGCCATAAAGAAGCATAAATAAAGCAAGGCGGGCCCAAACAAGTATGAAAATGCAAGGTTATGCATTTTACTACACTATAGGGGGAATTAGATTTAATTAGTAATTTGATAACTAAATAAGGTTTCAATTATGCAAATTAGGGGAATTATATGATATTCATTAAATAAAATGATTTAATGAAAAGGGGGATGTGATGATATTTAATTAAATAACTCAGGGTTATTTAATTAAATAAGAGGACTTAGGGATTTAAATTAAATAACTTGATGTATTTAATTTAATAAGATGAAATATTAGCATGAAAGGGGGTGAATTAACCTAATTAAATTAATTAGGTTAATAGACAAAAATGATGCAATTAATCAAATAGCTAGGAAAATTTAATCAATTAAGCGAAAAGAGGATGGATTTTAGGAGGAAACGATGTTAGTATACTTGATTCAAGTGCACAATATCATTCTAGATATTTTTAAGTGTCTCCACTTACATCTCATCAAGTCAATTAAAGTCATCTTAGGAGTCATGTGCACTTGGAAATGGTTAATAAAGGCCTCAACAAGCTCATTGAGTGAATAGATTGAGTTATTCAGTAACAAGGAAAACCATTCTAAGGTGATATCTTTCAAGGATCTAGGGAATAGTTCAAAAATATTATCTTTGAAGATGAAATCACTACATAGGGTGGTAAAAGTGGAAACATGGTTAACATAATCTCCTTTCCCACCATGTTTCTCGAATCAGGGAACTTCTACACCTTGTGTCATTTTTTCTCTCAATATCTCCAAGGATAAGGGATTGGTTCTGATGTATTGTGAAGGTTGAACATTGTCGTTTTGATTTATGGTTGTTACTTTTTGTTGAAGGGATGTCATGCCAGGCTGTAAAAGTGTGTTAAAGATAGTGTCATTGTTGTTGTAACGTGGAGGGGTATAAGATGGAGTAGGGTATGTATGTGGAGGACAAGTGAATTGTAAATTTGTGATGGAGGATGTTTGAGGAGATATTATAGTCGAAGGTGCAAAGCTAGACGAATTCCCTATGGAAATACCTAAGTGTTCACACTACTAGTAGGTTGAATTGTTATGGTAGGTTGAGTACTAGTGTATGTAGGAATGGAATGGATTGAAGTTCCAACTTGGCTTTGAGTGCACCCCAAAGCTTAAGTAGAACTAGGGATGGTAGGTATAGTGTTGTTAACATGAAGCATAGTGGTTGTGCGCATGGTAGTCATGGGAAATGAAGTATGCATACTATGATCCATATAGGGTTGATTATCAACATTATCAGGAAGAGAGCTAGAAAACCCAAGATCCACAAAAAATGGTGTAGTGTGAGATGACATGATTCTAGAACTACATATCACAATAGTATTGCTAATAAGACACCAAGTTGTAAAGCTCATACAATATTTCACAAACTTAGTGTACAAACCCAAAAAAGGAAAGAGGGTAAAGTACAATGCAATGACCTAAAATAAAGTGCGTAAATGCAAGTTTCAGATTCTAAACAAGGTATTTTGCTGATTACACTATGTAACAATCTAAAAATGAAATGTTGTAAATGCAATTTTGAATTTAAGTAATGCACAAAATGAGCCAAATTAAGCTAGATCTGATGAATTGAATGAAATGGAAACTCAACAATCTAAAACAAAAATCTAACAACAACAAATAGAAGCACATAAAGAGGGTTTTTAATGTTGTAAAATGTAGTTTAAGATATAAAACGAGACTAAATCACCTAGAGGGTTGTATGATACCCAGTTAGGGTTTTTCAAGGTTTCAAATGCTAAAGAATGATCAACACATAATACCTAGAAATCAAGTAAAACCACCTGTACTAGGACTAAATTGCTCAAAGGGGCATATGAGTCCCAGATTAGGGTTTTTACACTAATTTTAGTAAATTCTAAGTGAATGTTAGGTTTTTTGGTTTGAATTTTTTCTATACTATTGGAATCAAGGAACACTAAGAGGAGGGGTGAATCAGTGTTCTACAAAATTTAACTTTATTAACTTGATCTTTAAACCATTTATAGCATTGAACCAAAAGAAAGATGCAAGAACAAAAGGAAATCGACCACAACACCATAACACAAGGATTTTTACATGGAAACCCTGTTACGAGAAAAACCATGATGGAGATTAATCCACAATACGAGTATACTCAAAATAAGTGTTTACAAATGGCGAATGCACATGCATTCAGGCACACTGCCTAGAGATCACCGCTCAAATACAAAAAGGCTTATTGCCCAAGGAAGACACATTGTCTTATAGTCATACATAGACAACTGGAGTGGATGAACTATCAGATAGAATCTACTAATGCCTGAGTATAGTTCCAATTAAGCACATTTACAACATTCTTCACATTCTGTCTAATTCTACTCTTGAAACTCTGTCTGTTTTAATTCGAATCACCAATCTTTGTTCTGCTCAAATGAAATTGCACACAATCGATCTATATTCCTTTTGAATTTTTTATAATATCACAACACACACCAAAATGATATGAATAATCAATTATATATATATATATATATATATATATATCTACAACTAAAGATTACATCAACTGGATGTCGGCTTTAACAAAATATAAAATGTGTACAAACTGTCGGCCCAAATCATAAACAATTATTAATGCACATCAACTAATGTTGGCCAAAAAATAGTGAGGACACAAAATAACATGTCTCAAACAAAAATCACCTTAAACAATTATTCCTCAAAGATCCACAACATGCTACACTCATCTAGTCGGCCTTTCTGCATTGTTAGATTGAAAATCAATGAACTAGATCTTCTAACTTGCACACCAATCAATACGAGGCCCTATGATTCAAGGATAAGATAGTTAATACATCAAAAGAACTTACCTGAGATCCACAACACAAAATGATAATAGGAAATTACATATGAGCCAATGTACACAACTCTATCAGATGCCATGTTTTAGCTTTGACAGTTAACACATATCTTCAATCTGACTTCCGCTACGAGCAAATACTGAAGTGTGGATAGGATTACTAAGTAGGGTTTCCATAAATGACAACACTAGATGACTTGTGCAGTGTATCTTTCCAACAATCTCCCCCTTTCACATTGATGGCAACACTTAGTGAAAAATGACTAAGTGTCGAAATCAGTACCAACATGAATACACTGCAATCCTCAAAACTTTAAAAAAAAAAAATCACAACTCCCCCTGAGATGAATATGAAATTTTTCACTACCCCACACTCCCCCTTTGACATCAATGACAAACACGGGAATCCACATACCAAAAATCATAAAAAAATTTGTTGGAAATATGTGTCTCAAGCATTATAGGCTGAAACCTCCATGAGTGCCAAGTCAGTGTGATAGGTTCCATGTCTAGCTGACTAGCAGTTTGCTTTATTCATTTCTGAATAGGTCGCTATGACCCTATCATTGTCTTGTTGAAAGGTTGCACTATGGAGTCTATCGTTGTAGCATGATGTATTCGGTATGAACTTATAGCGCTCGGGAGACCTCTGGCCAAAAGGCCATTCAATCATATATCGATGAGACTCTTGGCGACTATGGTCCTCGGTGAAGCTAAAGGTTTTCGCTAAGATGTTTCAGCGAAGTGTTAGTTAGTGTTTACATTGAGGTCCTCGGGGTAACCCATATTGACTCAGTAAGTAGTCACCGCAAAAGAAAATGTTATGCCAACAATGTTTGTTTTGTATTCATCGGGGAGACTTGGCTGAAGGAAATGTCATTGGTAAGATGTCCTACCAATGTGGATATGTCTCAGCGACAAAGAATCAAGTGATGACTTCGGTGTAACTCTTAGCGACAGACAAAAGGATTTCGGGATAAGTCATAGAGATCGATAAGAAGTCTTAGCGAGAGCTACATGTCTTGTCGACACTGTTTTATGTTGAACACTTCAGTGAAACGTATGGAGATCGGTATGAACTCTCGGTGATAGATGTGAGTCTTGCCGACTGTCTCTTGAAGCTCGATATGACTTAAGTCTATGGTATACCTTTGATGACTCGCTATGATCTCTTGGCGAAAGCGGTAAGTTTGGGCGACTGCTTGGTGGCTCAGTGTAACTTATGGAGCTCGATAGAGCATCTTGGCGACTACGATGACTCTTGGTGACATCGGTACGAAGTATTTGTGGCATCAGCGAGACACTGTTAGTGTCTCACCGAGATGCCAGAGCATTACGATTTATGTTGACCATCTGACTATCATACGTGGAATCTCGTGGATGAATAGAGGAAGCCGAAAGTGAACTGTTAGCAGTTAGTTCGGTGCGACAGTTCTGTGGGAAATCTCAATAGTCAGGGAACACCATGGATATAGTTGGAAGTTGCAGATGCTTGGGGGTTAGATAGTAGTTCGATCAACAGTGAAGTGTGAAGAATTCAAATTGTATCAATGAAGGAATTAAAATCTGTAAAGGCTGTAACTTGGATGTCTCGTTCAAGAAGGTTCATGATGAATGCTGCTATATAATGACACCAGAAAGATAAGTCTGGAATTATATGTAATTTTGATTACTGTAATACAAAGTGATTTCTCTTGGTGTGGTGGGTTTTTCTCCCGTAAGGGTTTTCCCACATATATCTGGTGTTTCATGTGTGTTTGTCTAAATACTCTATTTCTGTAATCTGTCTCATAGTGTGTCTTAACTTGACTGTAATTGAAAATTTAAAAGTACTTTTGGACTCTTTCCTGAGGTATTGACGTTAGGAGAATTGTTTTCCACATCTAGTTTTCCTTACAAGTGGTATCAGAGCCTAGCCGTTGTGTTATCCTTGGGGGTACATTGGGTTTTTGTGTCAATACTGTTCAGTGGGAGTTTTGTAGAGATTGTTATTTCTATTTACAGATTAAGATTTCTAGTTCATCTGGGAAGATTGAAATAGAGAAATTCAATGGCAGTAACTTTGAATTGTGGAAACTCAAGATGGAGGATCTCTTAGTAGATCGAGACCTTTGGCTTGCTGTGTCTGGAACTAAACCTACAGGCATGAAGCAAGAAGAATGGGACCTTGCAAATAGGAAAGTGAAGGAGATGATAAGGCTCTGTTTGACAAACTCAGTTCTTCTCAATGTGCATGAAGAGAAGTCTGCTTCTCTCTTGTGGAAGAGACTGGCGTCTATGTATCAGGGAAATCTTTGGTGAATAAGCTATTCCTAAGAAAGAAGCTTTACTCTTTGAGAATGCAAGAAGGAGGGTCTGTAGCTGATCATTTGAATGCATTCAACATGCTGCTCGCACAATTAACATCTGTTGGTGTAAAGATTGAAGAAGAATATCATTGTATGCTTCTTTTATGTTCTTTGCCAGACTCATGGGATCATCTAGTGATGGCTATTGGGAGTACAACATCCAATTTCAAAATGGAAGATATTGTTGGTTCTTTGTTGTCAGAAGAAATGAGAAGAAAATCTTCTGAGATGGCGAAGGAGGCTCTTGCTGTCAGAGGAGGTCAAAGGAGAAAGGCAAGAAGAAGGACAAGAAGTCCAAATCAAAATCAGAGGGGAGATCAAAGTCTCCTGGCAAGAAGTCCAAGGTGAAGTGATGGAACTGTGGGCAATCTGGTCATGTTCGAAAGGATTGTAAAGAGGAGAAAAAGAAGAAGAAAGGATCTTCTGATAATGGTTCTTCTCATAGTGATGGTGAAGCCTTCATTGTAGCCTTGGATACTCAGGCATCAGATGATGTCTGGTTGATCGATTCTGGAGCATTGTTCCACATGACATCTCACAGAGAATGGTTTACAAAGTATGAAGAATACGATGGTGGAAAAGTGTACTTGGTGAGTGATTCAACCTTGGAAATTGTTGGTCGTGGAAGAGTCAGAATCCAACTCCCTTATGGCAGAATAAAGGGGATCAATAATGTTATGCACATACCAGGTCTCGCTCGAAATCTATTGTCTGTAAGTATGCTAAATGATATTAGAGTACAAGTCTTGTTCTCAGAAAGTGGCTACAAGATGACTAGAGGTTCAATGGTGCTAGCTAGAGGTGCTCGAATTGGTACCCTGTACATGTTGGATGCACAAGCTATTCATTATAACAGTGTCTCTTCGAAGTCACTAAAAGCTGCTCATGAAGGTAAAGAGGGAAATATCCCTAATTATATAAACTCTACGGAAGTAAAACTTCCTGTAGAGAAGACTATGCTTTGGCATCATACGTTAGGCCACATAGGAGAAAAATGTTTAAAAACCTTGAAGAACAAAAACCTGGTTGAGGGGCGTGAAGATTGTAATCTGGAATTTGAATTATGTGAACATTGTATATATGGAAAGTAGCATCGTGTTTCATTTTATGACAGTCCTCATAAATCTTTTGGTTTTCTAGACTATATTCATTCAGATGTGTTTGGTCCAGTAGATGTTCCTTCTTTGTCTAAATCAAGATACTATGTGTCATTCATTGATGATTATTCAAAAAGAGTATTTATATATTTTTTGAAAAGTAAATCAGAAGTGTTCAGTCAATTTAAGGAGTTTAAAAATCTTGTTGAAAATCAGACTGGTAAAACGATAAAATGCTTAAGGACTGATAATGGCGGTGAATTTTGTTCTAATGAATTTGAAAGATACTATAAAGACCATGGAATCAAAAGACACAAGACTACACCTTACACTCCACAGCAGAATGGAGTTGTAGAAAGGTTCAATAGGACAGTGATGGAGAGAGCACGAAGTATGCTTAGTAGTGTTGGTTTGGAGGAGAAGTTCTAGGCTGAAGCTACTACTACTGCATGTTACTTAGTTAATCGGTCTCCAAACTCTACTCTTGTTGATAAGATACCTTTGGAAGTGTGGTCTGGTAAGAAGCCCTCTCTTAGACATATTAGAGTCTTTGGTTGTGAGGCATATGCACATGTGCCAGATGTAAAAAGATCTAAGTTGGAGAACAAGGCTGTTAAGTGTATTTTTATTGGCTATAGTGCTAATATTAAAGGATACAAGCTTTGGAATCCTATTATAGAGAAGATTGTATATAGCAGAAGTGTAATCTTTCGTGAGCTGAAACCTTCCACCTTGGATCTGCAGTCAGAGACAATGTCAGAAAACAGTAAGGATATAGCAACAATTCCTCCTACACTAGAGAAAGAGGAATTGAAGATTCAAAACGTACCTAAAAATGAGGAGAGCTCAAGCAATTCTAAAAGCTCTGAAGAAGATGAACCTCAGCCTCAACCAGTGAAGAGGTCAACCCGAGAAAGGAAACAACCAGATAAGTATGGGTTCTCTTTGATTGATTCTACTTGTGCCTATGCCTTGATTTCTAGCACTGATGAGCCTAGGACTGTAAAGGAGGCAATTAAAATGTCTAATTCAGATTCTTGGTTGGAAGCCATGAAGGAAGAAATGGAGTCATTAGATAAAAATGAAACTTGGAGTCTGGTGCCCTTACCTAAAGGCAGAAAACCTATGGGCTGTAAATGGGTATTTAAGAAAAAGATTGGTCTGGATGGTAGTGTAGAAAAATACAAAGCACGACTGGTTGGAAAGGGTTATTCCCAAAGGGTTATTCCCAGGTAGAGGGAATTGACTATGGGGAAATCTTTTCTCCTGTAGCAAAGCTGACGTCCATTAGATTTCTATTGTCACTTGCAGCAGCTTATGACTTAGAGGTTGAATAGATGGATGTGAAGACAACATTTCTTCATGGTGATCTTGAAAAAATAAATCTATATGTCCCAGCCTGAACACTTTGTTGAGAAAGGTAAAGAAAAACTGGTATGCAAATTAAAGAAGTCTCTGTATGGGTTAAAGCAGTCACCTAGAATGTGGTACCAGAAATTTGATACCCATGTATTATCTTTAGGCTTTGTGAGATCAAAATTTGATCACTGTGTATATTGTAAAGCTGAAAGTGATCAAGTGCTTGTTATTTCTCTTTATGTTGATGATATGTTGTTCATTGGAAATAGCAAGCTAATGATTTCTGATCTTAAGTCTCAGTTGTCTGCTAAGTTCGAAATGAAGGATCTTGGTGTAGCAAGGTATATTTTGGGGATGGAGATAACCAAGGACATGAAGAATAGAAAGCTTTGGCTCAGTCAGAGTAAGTATATAAAGACTGTTCTAGAGAGATTTTGTATGAATGATTGCAAGCAGTTAGTTGTTCTAGTCATGCAGGGAATGAAGCTATCTATTGAGGATTGTCCAAAATCTCCTACTAAGATGGAGGACATGACCAGTGTACCCTATGCTAGTGCAGTAGGCAGTCTTATGTATGCAATGGTCTGTACAAGGCTAGACATTGCCCAAGCAGTGGGAGTACTTAGTCAATTTATGGCTAATCCAGGAAGAATACATTAGGATACTGTGAAGAGGGTGTTTAAGTATTTGAAGGGAACTTTAGATTTTGCTTTGTGTTACCATGAGAATTTGGTTGAATCACAGAGGACTCTCAACATTCATGGTTATGTAGACTCTGATTGGGTAGGGGACATTGACAGCAGGAGATCCACCAGTGGATACATTTTCATGTTGAATGGTGGTGCACTGAGTTGGATGAGCAAGCGGCAGGCTGTAGTCACTTTGTCCACTACAAAAGCTGAATACATTGCAGCTACCCATGCTTGTAAAGAAGCTGTATGGTTGAAAAATTTGTGTTCTAACATTGGTTTTGATGCTGGGGAAATAACAATCTTATGTGACAGTCAGAGTTCCATTTTTCTGGCAAAGAATCCAACTTTCCATGCCAGGACGAAACATATTGATGTACAGTACCACTTTGTACGAGATATGGTTGAGGATGGAAAGGTCAGCTTGGAAAAATTTGATACTCTGGAGAATGTTGCAGATGTATTGACAAAGCCAGTGAGCATAGACAAGTTCAGGTGGTGTGCCAGTTCAATGGGCCTTAGTGCCCATGATTTTCAGTAAGTATTATTTATGCTCTGGAGGTGCTTGTATGAGCTTCATCAAGTGGGAGATTGTTGGAAATATGTGTCTCAAGTATTACAGGCTGAAACCTCCATGAGTGCCAAGTCGGTGTGACAGGTTCCATGTCTGGCCGACTAACAGTTTGCTTTATTCATTTATGAACAGGTCACTATGACCCTATCATTATCTTGCCAAAAGGTTGCACTGTGGAGTCTATCGTTGTAGCATGATGTATTCAGTATGACCTTATAGTGCTCAGGAGACCTCTGGCTGAAAGGCCATTCAATCGTATATCAATAAGACTCTTGGTGACTGTGGTCCTCGATGAAGCTAAAGGTTTTCGCTAAGATGTTTCAGCGAAGTGTTAGTCTCTTGCCGATAGCGTTTATGTTGAGGTCCTTGGGGTAACCCATATTGACTCGGTAAGTAGTCACCGCGAAAGAAAATGTTATGCCGACAATGTTTTTTTTGTATTCATCGGGGAGACTTGGCTGAAGGAAATGTCATTGGTAAGATGTCCTACCGATATGGATATATCTCAACGACAAAGACTCAAGTGATGACTTTGGTGTAACTCTTAGCGATAGACAAAAGGCTTTCGGGATAAGTCATAGAGATCGATAAGAAGTCTTAGCGAGAGCTACATGTCTTGCTGACACTATTTTATGTTGAACACTTCGGTGAAATGTATGGAGATCGGTATGAACTCTCGGTGATAGATGTGAGTCTTGCCGACTGTCTCTTGAAGCTCGATATGACTTAAGTTTGCGGTATACCTTTGGTGACTCGCTATGATCTCTTGGCGAAAGCGGTAAGTCTAGGCGATTGCTTGGTGGATCGGTGTAACTTATGGAGCTCGATAGAGCATCTTGGCAACTATAATGACTCTTGGTGACATCGGTACAAAGTATTTGTGGCATCGGCGAGACACTGTTAGTGTTTCACCGAGATGCCAAAGCATTACGATTTATGTTGACTATTTGACTGTCATATGTGGAATCTCGTCGATGAATAGAGGAAGCTGAAAGTGAACCATTAGCAGTTGGTTCGGTGCGACAGTTCTGTGGGAAATTTCAACAGTTAGGGAACACCATGGATATAGTTGGAAGTTACAGATGCTTGGGGGTTCGATAGTAGTTCGATCAACAGTGAAGTGTGAAGAATTCAAACTGTATCAGTGAAGGAATTAAAATCTGTAAAGGATGTAACTTGGATGTCTCTGTTTGAAGAAGGTTCATGATGAATGCTGCTGTATAATGACACCAAAAAGATAAGTCTGGAATTGTATGTAATTTTGATTACTGTAATACAAAGTGATTTCTCTTGGTGTGGTGGGTTTTTCTCCTGTAAGGGTTTTCCCACGTATATCTGGTGTTTCATGTGTGTTTTTCTAAATACTCTATTTATGTAATCTGTCTCATAGTGCATCTTAACTTGACTGTAATTGAAAATTTAAAAGTACTTCTACACTCTTTCCTGAGGTATTGACGTTAGGAGAATTGTTTTCTGCATCTAGTTTTTCCTTACAAATTTCTATGAATAGACTGTATATGTACAAACATGACTTTCTAACTTGCATGGATTTGAATATATCTGCAAAATTGTTCTTCAACGGGATTAAACTAGTGTCCCAACCCTTTTTGAGACTCTCCAAAATAGTCATGTGACCATAGAATAGGTAGGAATGCATCTCTATTGACTCAAGATTTTTTGGATCACTGACAACCATAGCATCATGTGCTTCCTTCAATGCGCTAAGCATTGTCTCCATTTTAGGACCAATTATTCCTCTAAGCTCACATACCCTTTCAACAATTCTATCTTTTTGAAGCTTCAAAATTTTAATTTTTTCAAGAATGTATATGACTTGACCTTCTTGCTTACCAACAAAAATGGTTAGAGGATCAAAGGCTTGAGAAATATTTGCTAATTGTTTCTCATATTCCTTAATTTTCTTCTCAATGACCTTAGTGAACTTTGATAAGAATAAGCATGACTTGTAGATATTTCCACCTTCAGATAATGCACCTTGAATGTTCTTCTCATAGGTAGCTAATAAGGATTTATCATTAGCAATCATACACTTCAATCTACTGAACATGTTTGCATCAAATTATTTCTAGACCTTATCCTCAACTGACTTTTCAAGAGACTCAAAGTGAGTACTTACAAAGTTGATAAGTTTCTTCAACTAACCGGAGGGAGAATCAGATGAGTCTTTGACGTATGTGGGAATTATTTTCTCCAAGATACCAAATGCAAGACTTAGCAGCTCACTGTCTTCAATGTGAGATTTCAATATCTCCTCCCTTGCCTTGGCTTGAGAAAATGATGCTAACTTCAGCTTATGAATAGGAGATAGAGTGGCAAAGTTGATAGGACTTTCAAGAATTTTAGGGTCAAACTCCTCCTATTGTTCTTCTAAAAACTTCTTTACTATCTTTGTAGTGTCTCTTGCTCCCATAGCAACCTCCTTTGCCTCAACCTTCTTTTCTTTAATCATAGATTCTTGCTTGCATTTTAGAATCTCAATTTCTTCAACTTTAGGAGCTTTAGTCTCCATGGGAATTTTAGTATCTTGCATATCTAGAGGATTCTAAGTGTCCTCAATTTTTTTTTCTTTCACTTCTTCAATTAGCGAACCAAATGGAACATCTTCATCATGAGTTTCTTCAGAAACAATGTTATACCTATTCTTCAATTGAACTGCCTTAAGAATTTTCTTAGTGTCTTTTGCCACTTCCTCAGTCTACACGATCATAAGCTTATTCACCCTTGTTTTTCTCTTAAAATCATTTTTAGCATCATTGAGGATTTTGTTCATTTCTTCTATTGACATTACCGTACATAGATCGAAAAGTATGTATTCTCTCATTTGTTCATCTTTAGCTCTTGCATTTACTATCCTCATTTCGAAGACTTCATATAGCTCTTTAGGTAACTTGAAATTATTTCAATGAGATTCATATTGAAAATATTCAAATATTTTATTGTGGCTTCTTCAAGAGTTCTTTGACCAGAACTATCAAAAGTGTCATACCATTTAGAAAGTGGTTTGAGATTACCATCCTTAATTAAAGCTTTTTCCACTTCCTCTATAGTCATACCTTATCTATCAATTTTCACCTTTTTCTTTGCTTTCTCTTCACCAGAGGGCTTGTCCTTAAAGAATTTTGATGCCTTTGTTCCCTTATGCTTTATTTCTCTTACTTCTTCATCTGATTCAGTTTCTTAATCATCCTCAATTGCAACATAAACTCTTGTGCTTGTATCCTTCTTCCTATTTCCTTCTCTTCTAGATGTCTTGACTTGAGCTTTCACTAGGCTTGATTTGTTTGTAGGATCAGATGAGAGTGCAGAGCTCCTTGTAGATCTAGATCTGGTAGAGGATGTTGTCAGAATAGCTGACTCAGTTCTAGCATACTCTCCTTCTTTAGCTTTTTCTCTTTTCTTCCTAGCTTCCCTCATTGCTTCAACTGATATACCAATGCTTTCTGTAAAAGCTTCAACTTCCTTTCTCACCTTCTAGACTATCATAGGATTCTTTAGTTTTGCATGCACTTGCATATTCTTCTCTTCAAAGGTACCAAACCTTTCTTCTATCAAATCTCGAGGTTTACTCAAAAAGTGTTGGGCATACAACTCCAAAATGTGTTCTTCAACCTCATATCCCATAGGAATTATCCAGACTATTCTAGGATTTGTTGCCTCCATCAAACACTAATCAATGTCAACCATGAAGCAAATAGTGTCCTTATATTTTTCCACAATAGATTTAGGAATCCTTTCCCTAGCTTGCATTTCACTCTGAAAGCTTTTGAAGTAGCCCCAGATAGTAGTTTTCCTTTCTTTGCTATCACCAATTCTATATAAGATGTCTCTGATTTGAACAACTACTGGTTTGTCACCTTCTAATTGCACTATACCAACTCCCAGAACTTCATTCATGAAGTAGAAGAATAGACATAACAATAGATTGCCATACTTGAAAGAGTTCTTCTTGTCCTTGATTTTTCCAAGATTTTCAATTAGCTGGCTCCAGAGTAACTCACATAAGTCATATTCTACATTTTCCTTGACCATTTCATAAACTACATAGATTGTAGTACCAGATATAGAGTTATCCCGGTTGGAGTGATAGATTGTATATCCAATAACCATAGAAGCAAATCTTACATCCAATTCAATGATGTCATTAATTATCATACCTCTTTTTGTCAAAAACAGAACCGGTTGCCTCAGTGACTATTTGGTTCTTCACAACTTTCAATGTGGGCAACCCACCAAATGAATTCAAACTAGTAACAATGCTTATAGCTTCTCTTGTGGTATTTAATGGCTAATTTAACCACATGAACTCGGCATGCAATTGACTTAGTATGTATCAGACCCATTCATTTTCATCGAACATGGGAAACTTCAAAATTTATGTGAACTTCTCCTCCAAAGTCTTCAATTTAGGCCTTACATAGAGATCTTCTCCCACAATGTGATTTTTGTATAGATTTAAAAACTAGGAGCTTCCTAATCCCTAAAGATTCACATGAACATATGCCCTAATATCTTCAATGTGAAAAACACCATACAAAATAGAAGAAAATGCACCTAATGGTTATGTCTCAATGGATTTGAATGGGTGATTTGAATTTTGGGAGGGATCTATCCTTAATATCAACTACTAACGGAGCAACCATTTCCAGAAATTTCAAGTTCACAAGTTTTGTAGATAAATACCTTTTGCCGGATTAGGGTTTGATCGTCGAATCGCCTTCAGACTTGTATCATGCCAAGATTCATTTGTAGATCTCTCCAAACTTCTTCTTCTCAAAATGCAATGTGACGAATGAGGAATATAATTAACTTTTATATCATTCGCACACCTAAATTTTTATCACAATAAATGCTTTTTCCCTAGGTCTTCTGTACACCCTGTTTTCATAGTTTGTGAAAGAAAATTCTTCTGCAGACCTTCAATTTTACATAAATTTCCTCCACAATTGTTCCCAAAACATCTATAGATCACTAATGCAATCATTGCAATTTGCCACATCCCGGTACCAACTACCGACAAGGGGTTAAAATATTTTCTTGAGAGCTCCCCCTAGGCCAGAGGCCTTAAACTAATTCTCAAAGGAATTTCCAACACCAAATTCTGGTGAGGGCTCATTTCCTACATCAAAAGCACTCTTCTTCATTTGATTCCTGATCTCATCCACAATAACTTTTCCTTTTCCCTTATCATCCCTTTGCATATTTTTCCCTTTGTTTACTGGACCCTTCTTGCTTCTACAAAATCTTGTAATGTGACCATATTTGTTACAATTATAGCACACAACATTTATTTTTCTAGACCAGTTATTCCATTGATTTTCTCTTGATCTACACTAGTTAGCAATATGGCCAAATATATTGCAAGCATAACATCTAACATTTCTATTGAAAAATTTGTTTGTAATATTTCTACATTCAATTGACTTATGACCATACTTATTGCAATTGTAACACCGACCTGAGAGTGATGGACCACTTGAATTCATTCTACTTCTACATTGAGCATCCATATGACCAAATTTATTGCAAACAAAATAGTATCCATTGAACTTTTGAGCATTGGGATGTCTTGTCGGATACCTTCTAGCTTTGCTTGTTTGATTTCCTTGCCTAAATTTCCTTTGTCTAGATCTAGAGCTTTCTCCTTTCTCATATCCAAGACCTTGCTTTTCATTTCCAATCTTCTAACTTTGAATCAGTTCATCAAGCTTGGCTGAGCTAATCTTGAAATTCTCCTTGTATTCATTTGCAATAGCAAGTTCATCCCAGAGAGAGTAACAATCTGTCTTTCAAGTTCTTCTTCATTGTTTCTGGATTGTTGCAATTCAAGCTCCAACTAATTGAATCCATCATTAATTATGTTTCATTCTTCAGATTTTCCTTGAAGGACTAAGCAAGATTCTCTTCATTATTATTTTTCTCTTCAATATCCTTGGTCATCCTCATCACAATAGATTCCATCTCATGCTTTAAGACAACATTATCTTTGGTGAGCTTTTCACATTCTTCTATCTTTTCCTTCAAGGCTTGACTGAGGTGTTCATCTTCCATGCTTTTACTCTCTTTCTGCTTGACCTGATCATAGAGTTCCCTTCTCTTTTCCTTGGACTTATTTATTTTGTCTTTCAATGATTAAATGAATTTCTCAGCATTAATGAGGCTTGCTTGCAATTCCTAGACTTCAAATTTGGACTGATCAAGATCATCTAGTGCGACCAAAAGTTGTTGATGAAGACTTCCAGAATCCATTGAATCACCTTCCTAGATCTTCCCCAAGCTATTAAACTTCTTTTGAGGAACTAGGCTCTAATACCAAATGTTGGAATCAAGGAACATTGAGAGGAGGGGTGAATTAGTGTTCTAAAAAATTTAACTTTATTAACTTGATCTTTAAACCACTGATAGCATTGCACTGAAAGAAAGATGCAAGAACACAAGGATTTTTACATGGAAACCATGTTATGGGAAAAACCAAAATGGAGATTAATCCACAATATGAGTATTACTCAAAATAAGTGTTTACAAATGGGGAATGCACATGCATTCAGGCACACTGTCTAGAGCTCACTACTCAAATACAAAAAGGCTTACTAACCAAGGATGACACATTGTCTTATAGTCATACATAGACAAATGGAGTGGATGAACTATGAGATAGAATATGCTAATTCCTGAGTATAGTTTCGGTTAAGCACATTTACAACATTCTTCACATTCTATCTGATTCTGCTCTTGAAACTCTATCTTCTTTAATTTGAATCACCAATCTTTGTTATGCTCAATCAATCTATATTCCTTCTTAATTTCACATCATATCACAACACACACCAAAATGATATGAATAATCAATTATATATATCCACAACTAGAGATTATATCAATTGCATGTCGGCTTTAACAAAATATAAAATGTGTACAAACTGTTGGCCCAAATCATAAAAAAATATTAATGCGCATCAACCAATGTTAGCCAAAACATAGTGAGGACCCAAAACAACATGTCTCGAACATGAATCACCTTAAACAATTATGCCTCGAAGATCCACAACATGCTACACTCATCTAGTCAGCCTTTCTCCACTATTAGATTGAAAATCAATGAATCAAATCTTCTAACTTGCACACCAATCAATACGAGGCCCTATGATTCAAGGATAAGATAGTTCATACATCAAAATACCTTCCCTAAGATCCACAAAACAAAATGATAATATTAAATTACATATGATCCAATGTATACAACTCTGTCGAAATACTATGTGCAATTATAGATTTTAAATGAATTTCAGTGATGCAAGATGCAAAAATTCAACCTATATGCACTTTCACTAATGCAAGATTTAGAAACCCAAGATGAAAATTATCTAATTCAAGACCTAATGCAAAGTTAATGTAAGATATATCTAGTAATATGATGCACTTCAAATAAAAAATTAGGTGTCCAAAGGCTAGGTTCACCAAAATGAAACCTCATAAATAGTGTTCCTATCTTTTGGGAGATGGAACTAAAGGGGGATTAGGGTTCCTCCACTATTTCAATTATGTTTCATTCAAGGAAACCCTGGAGATCTCAATCCAAGGATGGAATGAGATAAATATATCTACTATAAGGGCATCCTATGGTGTGATTATTTTTAAGGAAAGATGGGGTACCACCAAGCAAAGGCTTGGAAAGAAGAAGATGCAAACGATATGAAAATATTACTATTCAACCTAAGATATGATACTAAAAATCAGAATAATCAACTGAGAAAGGATAGAGAGGCACTTGGAGAACTAAAGATGCTCATAAAAAGGTCTAAAATCTTGAAAATCCGAATTTTAATGCACACTAGGACTCATACACCATGTTGGGTGATTTAGTCCCAGATTAGGGTTTTTGACAAAAACTGGAATCTGAAACTGGCAAATCAGGATCTACTAAAAATGTCTGAAAACTAGTATATTAGAACTCATATGATACAAGTGGTGATTTAGTCCCAGTATTAGGGTTGATTTAAAACTCTGATATCCTCTAGTGATCTGTTGTAGCCTTTCTCCTCTCTGATCTTTGGGCCTGAAACATTGAATTCTGACCTGTAGGTGACTTTTTCGTGATCTTGCAAGATAGATGACAACTTTGAAAAATTTGCAACCTTAACAACTTTCTCCAATCTCACTCTTGAATGGATCTTCAATCTAAATCTACAAATCACACATCAAAGAGAGAAAAATATTTTTTTGTTAGTGGATATGGGTTTTCCTTGGTCAAGCCCTATCTTGGTAATCAAACCTTGAAATAAATAGAAATAGAATGAAGGAATGATGAAAGAAAAAGTAAGCTATGTTGCAACTCACCAAACCCTTGGAAAAAAGGCTACAATATTGTATGTAATGGATAACATGAATGTAGATCTTGAATCTTGCTTGAATGTTATGGATCTTGACTTGAATGCTTGCTTGAATCATAAAACCCTACATCACAAATGTTAGCTCAAAAACCCACATGTTGCATTATGACTTTTGACATGATGCTTGAATCTTGAATGTTGCTCCAAATAACTTGATAATCAACTCTTGAATGCTCTTGTAAACTCTCTTGATCATGAACTTGCTATAATGATGCTTGCAGAAAACTTTTAGGAGAAAATATGTGAAATAACCTTATATTTATACTTGTTTATGCCAAATTTCCTAAAATTACAACACTACAAGTCAAAATCAGATCTAGGAGAATAAAATAGCACCAAGAATTGAATTCAAACATGTAATTACTCACCCTGCAATCAAGAATAGTTTCAATTTTCTTCTTCCCTGAACTTGATGTTGATGTTTGTTGTTGCACCTTCATCATTTTCAAACTCATGAAACATGGTTAGATCAAAAATATTGAAAATTGGAGAAATATTGAGTTCACTTGGAAATTCTACTTCATAAGCATTACCAGATTCATGATTTCCCACAATCTAGCAAGGCCCAATCTGCACTTACAACAAGTTAAAAATGAAGAAGATTGGACCTTTCCAGATTGTGAGAAAATATGAATCAGGTAATGCTTATGAAATAGAATTTCCAAGTGAACTAAATATTTATCCAATTTTAAATATTTGTAATCTAACCATGTTTCATGAGTCTGAAAATGATGAAGGTGCAGTAGATGTGCAGCAACAAACATCAACACCAAGTTCAGGGAAGGAGTAGATTGAAACAATTCTTGAATACAGGGTGAGTAAGAGCAATCAAAGAAGGATATACATGGAGTACTTCGTAAAATGGATTGGGAGGCTTGTTGAAGATGCTTCTTTTTTTTTTGAAGCTGAGGTCATTTATCTTGGATATCATCTTGAAACGTGATAAAATCACTTTCTTTCTACCGTGGATGTTTGATCTAGGAGCATTCACGATAGTTGGAAATATTGTGTCAAACAAAAAGAGCATCAAAAAGTGGTGTACCATATTGGTGGAGGCTAGAAAAAAAGACTGGGAAATCAATTCCAGAAAAGAGTAGTTAAGGAGAAAAAAAATAATTCTTGATCAATGCAAGTTTGAAGAGATTTTTTATGGGAGAAGAGAGAAGGGTGTAGTTCTCTTTGGAGAGCAAATTTTTTGGGTTTTTGTTGCAGTTTTTAGACTAATTACAAGATTCTATGAAGTTTTAAGATTTATATTTTTAAGATATAGAAGTTACAGGTGGTGTTGAAGAGCTAGAAGATGAGCAGATTGCAAGAACTCACATTGTTGAGGACTGTTTGTTTTTAAATGTATTTCTTTTGTATATATGATGAATGTAAGAATTTTCTTTGCTTCATATCAGTACTTTGATGACTGAAAACCCCTTTGTAATCGGATTTTATTAGCAGATGAATTCATTGGTTCCTTATGCAAACAAATTCCTGAATTTTATTTGCAATCTTAAATTAATTCTATTTAAGTTTGTTGCAAAGATTTTAGAGAGGGATTTGTGAATATAATTTCCTCTCTACATTACTTAACAATACCACCTTCAAATTTCTCAAGTTTAAAAAACTTACTCTTATCACCAATCATATGATTTGAGCATCCATTGTCAATGATCTAGTAGTTCTTCTCGTCTCTGCCATGAAAAGTAGTCACAATATTTCCTTCAATATTATAACTTCTTTTTGAAGTACTTTCCTTCATAAATCTCTCAAAGTTTTAGTTAGAATAATTATTTAAAACATTTAGATCCATGAACAATCATTCATCATTTTCATCTTGAGGGTAATCGGATTCATCATCTGATATACTGGCATCTTCTTTAACATAATAACTTCTCTTAATCGATTTACCTTTATTCTCCTTATGTTTATAATTTGAAGCTTTGACAAGTCATCTTGAAGCATAATGACTAGTTTTTCCACAATTGAAATATTTGAAAGGTATCTTACCTCTATATTTTCTAGTGCCATTTTTCAATCTTCTCACAAAGTTTGCTTCTACCTCATCTAGATCATCCTGATCTAATTCTTCACTTTTCTCTACTTTTCCAACTTTAAAAACAGTCTCATTCTTTGAATCACTTCAACCAAACTCTCTGAATTTAAAATCAATTAAAGCACCAAGTAACTAATCTCTAGAATAATTACTTAAATCTTGGGCTTCATCAATAGAAGAAACTTTATGGATATAGGTTTTAGGAAGAGTTCTCAATACCTTCTTTACCACCTCATATTCATCAAGTTTTCCACCAAGACCT
This sequence comes from Sequoia sempervirens, assembly GCA_007258455.2. NCBI lineage: Eukaryota > Viridiplantae > Streptophyta > Pinopsida > Cupressales > Cupressaceae > Sequoia > Sequoia sempervirens. The sequence goes on along the minus strand of VDFB02047230.1, from coordinate 25,826,399 downwards.
TTGATGGAATTGATAACTTCTTCCAGTGCATGTAGCTTGTAATATCTTCATCCTCCAATATTTGTACGTTTTCAAACATGGTCTTTATATTTTGCATCTTCGCTTGCTTAAATTTATCATCTCCTTCATAGATACTTTCTAACTTTTCCCAGATCTCACCAGCAGTTTTGTAATTCATCACCTTCACAAGTTCATAATGTTGCAAGTATGAGCAAGTTTGGTGGTTTTGTCATTAATGTTGTCATTGATGTCAACACGGTTCAGATTGTTGCATGTTGTGCATGTATAGTTGAGATGTTAAAATTTTGTGAGTACATGGAGCTATCCTTATGATGTTTCAGATGTGTTTAAATGATGAGTTACCAAGTGCTTTTGAGAAAATTAATAAAGAGTGAAGTCAAAGTTATGTATGTGTTTAGAATGTGCTCTAGTTTGTGCTCCATGCTTCTTCTATGTTGATCCTATTCTTGTGTAGATTTGAAAGGTTGTTGTTGGAGATCCATTGGTGTCATCTCCTGATTTGTAGCTTCTGGTTTGATGGAGTGTGAAAGTTGTGTGAATTGGTTTGGTAGAGTTGCTTATCTATGGACTGGGAGAAATGTTTCTACTTTTTAATCCTCTGCTGATCTGTTTCAGGTCTTGCAGATTTAGAATATGTCTTGTAATAATTTTCTCTGGGTTCTGGCAGAAATGTTCCTTCCCTGGTGCTTCGGAAGTTGAGTTTCATAGTTGTTGTATGTGGTTTCCTAGTCTGGATGGACCAATGGAAGGTATTTTGTGTTTGAAGTTTGTTGCACTTGCTGCATATGTATCTGAAGGCATATGATCTATGTTCTCATACATGATAAAACATTTTATGTCATCTGCATGTTATCTTCTTGTTGGGAAGTGTGTACTCCAATGCTCATTTGTTTTTTTATTAGGTTTGGCAAACCTGGTGTTTACACTTCATATGAAGAATTAAAAATTTAATTAAGGAAGCATGTGGTTAATCCAAGAAGTTGCTTTTGGTCTTGGTTAAGTGTTTAATTGGTACACTCTCATTCCTTTCCACCACAAGAATGTTGAGTTTCTAACTTAATTTGAATTTATGAAATGAAGCGTATATATCCAACCTTGGAGAAAGTTTCTAAGGTTGAAGATTGTATAAATGCAAGTTGAGTTGTGAAGGATTAAAAAATACAAAGTAATGAAGTAAACCACAAGTGAAGAGCGAGTTGTGCAAAAGTAACTTAAGGTAGCAGTTCTTTATTGTGTTAGATTCTTGAAAGTAGTGAATTGAAGGTTTCTACAATTTTCTAATCAAGGCTGCGGATATGTGTAAATTGTTCTAGTGGATCTTTCTATTATCTTTTGTATCTATAGGTAGTGAGCCTCCCTATTGGATAGTGAGTCCTTTCTATAGGAAGTGGGCCTTTGTATTCAAGTAGTGAGCCTCTTGTATTCGGTTTTGCTATTAATTTATATTGTGAGTTAATCCTCATTGTGGTTTTCCATGTAAAATATGGTGTTCATTGTATTGATTTTTCTTTCTGTTATCTACATTTCATGTTCTCTATAACAAAATTGTGTGGTTGTGAAGTTGATAAGTGTTTAAAGTTTTGTATTTTAATTTGGTGACAATTGATTCACCCCCCCTCTTAGTTTTCCTACACCTTTTAACAATTGGTATCATAGGAAGGGTCCTTGGTGTAGAGATTAACCACTTAAGGTAGATCCGATGGCACATAAGTTGGCGATCCCTATGTTTGATGGATCTGATTACAGTGACTAGAAAGTGCAGATGAGAGGTTATATTATCCCTCTTGGTTACAAAACATGGAAGGCTATTGAGATGAAGTATATTGCACCAGTGAGTGGTCCTACTACTGCAAATGAGGTTTCTACTTATGAGGAGAATGAAAAAGTGAGGTATGCTATTTATAGTGCTTTATCCAAGACTGGGCAAAAAAAAGTTATTTCTTTGGGCACTACTTATGAAGTTTGGAAGAATTTGGAAGATCTTTATGAAGGAAATGATAGAGTGAAATTGACAAAGAAGCTAATGCAAAAGCATAGATATGAGAATTTGAAAATGGAAGAAGGAGAAGATATTGCAAGCTATTTCCAAAGGGTTGATCTAGTAGAAAATGAAGTTAGGAATCAAGGGGGCACTCTAGTTGATGAAGATATAATTGAGAAGATTCTAATGACCCTACCAGAGTGTTACAGTGACAAGGTTTCAGTTATTGAGGAAACATATGATCCTAAGGAATATACTAAAGAATAGCTATTTGGTACCTTGACTACATTTGAGATGAGAAAATTTGGAAAGAAATAGGAAAAGACAAAAACAACATTTAAAGCAACAAAGATTGAAGATGATCCAGATAGTGATGGTTCAGATGAGTTGGAAGTGAACTTTACAAGGAAGTTGAAGAAAGGTGCTGGTAAATATAAAGGTATGTTGCCCTTTAAATGTTTCAGTTGTGGTAATATTGGTCATTATGCTTCAAGATGTCCAAATATAGTTGTACATAAGAAGAATAGAGATCACAAATATAGAAAGGATAAGAAATTAAAAAAATTGTACTATTTTAGAGAAGTTGGAATCTCTAATGATGAATCAAATTATGAGGGTGATGATAGTGAATGCTTGTTCTTAGCTTTGGAGAATAAATTTGTGTCTGCTGACTCTGGAAATTGTGCAAGAAAAAATGATTCAAAGAACAAGAAGGATGAGATGGAAGGTACTTTGGTCACTGCCTTTCATGCTAGATAGGATGAAGACTATTAGGTGATTGATAGTGGATGTTCTAATCACATGACTTGAGATAAAAATACGTTCACTAAACTTGAAAACTATGATGGTGGTTTGGTCATGTTTGATGATGATTGTGGAGCAAAGATTGTTGGGAAGGTACAATTAGTTTTGATGGAATTCATAGAATTGATGAAGTATATTATGTAAAGGGCCTAAGGCATAACCTTTTGAGTGTTGGACAGATGTGTAGCAAAGATTTAAAACTTGTGTTTCAGGATAATACCTGTGAGATCAGAAAAGGATCTGAAGATATGGTTGCTACAGGAAGGAGAACTCATGGAAACATATATCAGCTTAAGGGTGTGTATGGTTAGTGCCTTATATCTTAAGTTAATGAAAGTTGGCTATGGCACCAGAGAATGGGATATGTAAACTTCGATAATATGGTTAGGATTAATTCAAGAGATGTTGTTTGAGGTATTCCTAAAATCAGAAATCCTGCTAATACTATTTACAGAAGTTGTCAGTTAGGGAAACAAACAAGATGCAATTTCAAAGTAAAAGAGAAAACTACTACTGAAATGTTGGAATTAATTCATACAGACCTATGTGGTCATACTAGAATAGGAATCCTAAATGGTGACAGGTATTTCATGCTCCTTATTGATGATTATTCTTGAATGACATGGTTTTCTTTTCTTAGAGAAAAGACTCAGGCTCTGGATAGGTTTAAAGCATTCAAAGCAGGAGTAGAAAATGAAGTGAACCTAAGAATCAAATGTTTGATATTTGATAGAGGTGGAGAATTCACTTCTAGTGAGTTTAATGCATTTTTTCAAGAGCATGGCATAAAGAGACACTTGTATGCTCTAGAACCCCTCAGCAGAATGGAGTGGTCGAGAGAAAGAACCAGACTATATAGGAAGCTAGAAGAACCATGATGAAAGAATCAAATGTACCTAATGTGTACTTGAGAGATGCAATACACACTACTGTTTATGTTCTTAACAGAGTTCAGATCAGAGGCAACAACACAAAGACTCCTTATGAGTTATGGAATGGTAAGGTTCCTACTGTGAAATAATTTAAGGTGTTTGGAAGTGGATGTTACATTAAACGAGATGATGAGAATCTTGGAAAGTTTGATGCTAGATGTGATGAAGGGATTTTTCTTGGATATTAAACTACCAACAAGGCATATAGATGCTTTAATAAAATATTGAGGAAGTTTGTTGAGAATGCTAATGTGAAGGTTGATGAGGATACACAGACTTATTGAGATAAGTGAAGTTGAACCAGATGATCCTATTTATGCACCAATACTTGAATAGAATAAGGAAGAGGAAGAAGAAGAAGAAGAAGAAAATGAATTGAAAAATGTTCCTAAGACTCCTAAGTATGTCTAGAAGAATCATCTAGAGGAACAGATAATTGGAGATAAGAGTGAAGGTGTGAAGATAAGAATTAAAGTAGTAGCTAAGGTAAATCTATGTTTACTTTCTATAATAGAACCTAAGTCTATGTGTGAAGCATGTGAAGATGAGACTTGGGTTAGAGCTATGAAATAAGAGTTGCAACAAATAGAGAAGAATCAGACATGGGAACTGGTTCCTAGAACTATGAATACAAATTTAATTGGTTCAATTTGGGTGCTCAGGAATAAGTTAAATGAAAATGGTGAATTTATAAGAAACAAAGCAAGACTTGTATGCAAGAGATACTCACAAGTTGAATGAATAGACTTTGAAGAGACTTTTGACCTGGTGGCAAGAATGGAAGCTATTAGGATATTTTTGGCATTTTTTTCCCATAAGGACTTCAAAGTATATCAAATGGATGTCAATTGAATTATTGAATGGTGAACTAGAAGAAGAAGTATACATGGAACAACCTGAAGGATTTCAGTTATTAGACAAATTGGATATGGTTTGTAAGTTGAAAAAGGCACTGTATGGACTAAAACAAGCTCCCAAAGCATGGTACACAAGATTGGATAGATACCTAACACAACAAGGATTCAAAAAAGGCTCTGCTAACATCAATCTTTACTTCAAAGTACAAGGTAACAAAATGTTGATAGTGGTAGTAAATGTTGATGATATCATCTTTGGAGGAAATGAAGGTATGCGTAAGAGATTTGTAGAGGAAATGCAAAAAGAATTTGAAATGTCCATGATTGGTGAGTTGAATTTCTTTCTTGGTCTTCAAGTAAATCAAACTAATAAGGGGATATTCATTTCATAATCAAAATATGTGAAAGAGTTGTTAAAGAAGTTTGGAATGGATGACTCCATTTACTAGTTAGTACTCCTATGGTAACCAGATGTAAGCTGAGTAAAGATGATGAATCTACTAAAGCTGGTCAAAGCAAATACAGATCTGTGATTGGTGGACTATTGTATCTTATTGCTACCAGATCGAATAACATACATGCACTATGTTTATTTTCCATTTTTCAAGCAGAACCTAAAGAAGCACATGTTACAATTGTAAAGAGGATATTCATATATCGTAAAGGTACACCAAATTATGGATTATGGTATCCTAAGTATATTGATTTCACTTTAAGTGCTTATACCAATGTAGATTGTACTGGTTGTGTGGATGACTAGAAGAGTACTAGTGGAGGTGATTTCTTTCTTTGTAGAATATTAGTTTCATGGTTAAGCAAGAAATAAGACTCAGTTTCTTTATCCACTATAGAAGCATAGTATATTGTTGCAACATCTTGTTGCACACAAGTTTTATGGATGAAGCAAACACTAAAGGATATTGGAGTGATATGTGATGAGCCTATTCCTATCTTTTATGACAATACAAATGCTATAAACATTTCATAGAATCTGGTAATGCATTCAAGAACAAAACATATATCTATCAGATATCATTTCCTGAGAGAAAAGGTATTGTAGAATGAAGTTAGGATGGAGTATGTGTCTACAAAGGAACAATTGTAGATATATTTACTAAGGCTCTTCTGAAGGATAATTTTGGGTATCTTAGGGAGAGGTTGGGGGTCATTGGTCCTTAGAACTAGGTGCACATGGAGGTGCATCAGTCCAGTTTATCCACAAATTCTTCATTTATCTGGACTGGTGAATGGGTCTACACCATAGGGGGAGTAGAAATTTTTCATTGTTGCAATATGAGTTGCATGGGTGCACTCCTAAGGGGGAGTGATCATAACTTTTTTTGATCTTTTTGCTTGATGTCAAAGGGAGAGAGAGAGTAATGTAAAAAAAAGTAGAAGAGGAAGATAAAGTCTTTTCCTAAAATATTGAGCAAGAGAGTCATGTGAAAAATAGTAGAAGAGGAAGAGAAGGAATTTTCCTAGAATATTGAGGATGCATGTCTAATATGAAAAATAAAGGAAAGAGTTGTCTTTAATGTTTTTTCACATAATTTGTTTCCATGAATGACAAAGGGGGAGATTGTTGCAAGTATGAGCAATTTTGGTGGTGTTGTCATTAATGTTGTCATTGATGTCAACACGGTTCAGATTGTTGCAAATTGTGCATGTATAGTTGGGATGTTGTTGGATGTTGTGAGTACATGGAGCTATCATTATGATGGTGCAAATGTGTTGAAATGATGAGTTACCAAGTGCTTTTGAGAAAATTAATAAAGAGTGAAGTCAGAGTTTAATTGGTCCACTCTCATTCCTTTCCACCACAAGAATGTGGAGTTTCTAACCTAATTTAAATTTATGAAATGAAGCATATATAGCTGACCTTGGAGAAATTTTCTAAGGTTGAAGATGGTATAAATGCAAGTTGAGTTGCGAAGGATTAAAACATATAAAGTAACAAAGTAAGCCACAAGTGAAGAGCAGAGTTGTGCAAAAGTAAGTTAAGGAAACAGTTCTTTATTGTGTTAGATTTATAAAAGTAGTGAGTTGAAGGTTTCTACAATCTTCTAATCAAGGTTATGGATGTGTGTAAATTGTTGTGATGGATCTTTCTGTTATCTTTTGTATCTATAGGCAGTGAGCCTCCCTATTGGATAGTGAGTCCTTTCTATAGGCAGTGAGCCTTTGTATTTAGGCAGTGAGTCTCTTGTATTCAATTTTCCTATTACTTTATATTGTGAGCTAATCCTCACCATGGTTTTTCCCTTATTATGTTTTCCACATAAAATCTAGTGTTCATTGTGTTGATTTTTTTTCTATTATCTAAATTTCATGTTCATACTTTATAATAGAATTGCGTGGTTGTGAAGTTGATAAGTGTTTAATGTTTTGTGTTTGAATTTGGTGACAACTGATTCACCCCTCCTTCTCAGTTGTCCTGCTCCTTTTAACACATAATTAGAAAGACCACTTAAGAGATCATACGTTTCTTTACCATTATTCTCATAAGCCTTGATCTCATCATTAGCGTGCTTAGACCATTTGCAAGTATGGTATATCCAACTTCAACTAACTTCCAAAATACAAATCCTAGGGATACAAGGAAACCTTCCTTCCTGTTCTTCTAGAATGCATAATTTGATCTATCAAATAGAGGAGCCTCCTTCTTGAGTACCATCCCAGATCTACCTCAAGTGGTTAATATTCCTTCTAAGGAACCTTGCGTTGATACCAATTGTTGAAGCACAAGACAACTGAGAGGTGGGGTAAATCAGTTGTACATTAAAACATCAAAACCCTCATTAACATTCAGATCTTTATTAGCATTTAATATATTAAACTCATTTAGCATGAAAGTAAATAACATAAGAAAAAACACATCAACACCATATACAGTAGAACACTAGATTTACATGGAAACCCAAGAAGTGAAAAACCACAATGAGGATTAGCTCACAATATAAAGTAATTGCAACATGAAATACAATTGGCTCACTAATAGAGGGATCACTACCCAAAAGAAAGGAGGGATCACTGCCAATGGCTCACTACTAGATTAGAAAGAAGAAGATATAATATTGTTACAATGAGAAATCTATTTCATAGCAATAGAAAAGTTCCACCACTGCATCACCAAATCATTCACAACCTCACTAAATAATGTAGAAACCTTTTGCTCATTGCTTCCAATAGTCTTAGTCATTAAATCTCACACTTCACTTTTCACTTTCAAACTTCACATCATATTTCCTATCACTCACACTTCACACACCAATCCTCTATCAACTCAACACTCATATATGCCATCCACAACCTTGAAAATAATCTCCAAGGTTAGCCATGCACCTCAAATGTGCAAATTCAAAATAGGTTGGAACCAAAACATTCCCACGGTGGAAAGGAATGAAGGTGGACCACATCATACCTTAACTCAAACCTAAATCCATACACACACCACGCCATGCTTCCAAAAACACTGAAGCACATCCGAAATTGGTGTAATCACCCAAGGTTGGCCAAACCTATGCTAACACCATTAAACATTTAGGTACATACTTACTTTGATCCAAAGATGAATCATGAACCACACAAAACACCAACACAATCTATAATATTTCATCAAAACTCTGATATCCAATGAATCCTTCACAACAACATTCACCTAAAGAATATATTCATTTTGTACAACCACTTAACATTCCACATAATGTAACATGAGAAACTAACCTTGTGGAGCACCAAAGCTCAAACAACCCTAAATGAAGATAGATATAACCAATATAAGAACACTCCCAAATTCGTAAGACCATAAACCACACTGCGAAGAAACGTGGGGAAAAAACATTTCTCCTAGACAACATTGCTTCATAGTTCACACACTAGTGAACACAACTTTCTCTTTCGAATGATCCAAAACATGAAACTATGGATATAGCACCTCTGAACACCTCAGATCAACATATTTGAACTAAATAAGCATAAATTTAATACAAAATAAATGTGGAGCAAAATACATAGCACTACTTTTCCATAGAAAACACCTCTCTAACACATTGTTTCCTATTTTATTCAAGTTTTATCAAAAGAACTTGGAAACCAAGCACTATAAACATCATCTCATCATTTGCAACACTTTCTCACCACAACCAAACTAACTGCAATACATCAACTCAAGCACACTAGAGGTTGAACATCCACAAACACATACTCATCAAAGCAACACACCAGAGGTTGACATCAGTGAGTCTACTAATGATAGCATAATACAACTAATCAAAGCATCTCCATAGGTTTACATAAATACAACATCATAGATCTGTTGGCATCAATGACAACACAAACTTCCAATAGATTTAATCTTGGATCTGAGTTAGATTCATGTATGGTGGACATGATGAGAGAAGTCACAATCATTTTGTGAATTAAATGGAAGTGAGTAGGTAGTCAATTCATTTGATTGGAAAGTTTATAATTATTCAAGTTATTGATTAATTTTTTATATTAAGTTAATCAAATGGATTTGATTGGTGAGTTACCTAATTTTTTTAATTAATTAACTATTTTGATTATATATTCAACCCTTGAGGTGTAATTTAGGGTTTAAATTAATTTAATTATGGATATTTTAGATTAAATTTAAATATTCAAATATTTGGTGTCAAATTATTATTGTTTAAAATTAATTAAACAATAAATATTTGTAGCATTATAAATTGGCACCCTTTACAATTTCGCACTAGATTTTTCTCCCTCATATATGCACGAACCTAATTGTGTTCCTAATTTTCTAAACTATGCATTCTATGACCCATTTTAACATTTATCAAGGAATCACATGCATAAAATCAAAGCGGTCATTTAATATTTTGCTCCTAAAAATTTACATCCCACAAAATAGGGTTGGGACAATGGTGTCCTAGGTGACTTTGTCCCCTATTTTGGATCCAATTTTTAATATGTTAGAGTTGGCACTTTATTGTTTGAGTTTCAAATTTCAAATGTCAGCTTTCAGGATCCAATTGTTGAAAAATTGAATTAATAGCCTATCAATACCTAGTTATTTCACCATTTGAAAGGAGGACAAGAAAAAACAAGAAAGAAAATATTGAAATGATTGCCTTCTACCAAAATACATTTTCATTTGCAGGTTTTCAAGGATATTTTTAGATTTGATCGAGTTTGATTCAATGATTGGAGTTTGATGTCAATAGAAGGACATAATTTAATCTAGGCATAGAGAGTACTCTTAGCCATTTTCTACAACCTAATGATTTTTTTCAAAGTGATCTTATCTTTAAGCTTCATATTACTTGTTGCCCAAAGTAAGGTATCATTGTATTTCAAAATTTTCTAAGGGTATTTAACTTTCTCTTAGGTGGATCTTGTCATGGTCATTGAGGAATCCTTCTCTAACACACTTGAGTAGGGTTTTATGCATTTTAGCTCATTGCAACCTTAGATGCACTTAAGGAACTAGGAGCACACATATTTAATCAATTAGTTTATTGGCTATTTGTGGATGTAGAAATACCAAAATAAGGTTTTGACCAAGCCAAACTCTTATATAGCCACCCCTCCTCATTTATTTTCTAGATTTGTGTAGGTTTATATCTGAAGACAAAGGTCATAGAGTAGGAAAAATAGGATCAAACAAAGAGCTTCAGTATTTCCTTTTTAAATCTGAAAAAATGTCAACTTGGACATAGGATCCCTAGATGTCTGTCCAAAAAATTCAGGCTCAAATTTATATGATAGATGCAAAAAAACTCTGCCTTTCTTAGATCTGTTATCAAAATTTAGTTTTATAGTTTCTCTATTATAGAAATTTTTTATTTTGGATTAGGTTACATATTTTCATCAATTTAATAAAAGTAAACCAATTTCAATCAATTTTCCAAGGTATTAAAGGATCAAATCTAGAGCTAATTGGACTAAACTTTGAGGTTGAAGTTCAATCTAACTCCCTTGTTGTTTCGAATCCTAATGTTTTTTTGAAAAAGGATTGATGTTAGTGATCTATGCATTAGACCTAGGATCCATTTTTCATCAAAACAATATTATTTTAATTTTTAATAGGATAAAGTGATAAACATAAGTAAGATTAATTATTTTAATTGATTAAGAGATGGTAAGTATATTAAATGCTACCATGAGATGATATTATAGAAATTAATGTATACATGATTTCAATGTCTACAAACCTAAAAAAATCATTTAACATCATCTACATAAGGTTTATAGGGCATTTCGAATGACTACTTACTACTTTCATTTTTTGTTCAAAGTTGTTGAATTGGCATCCTCGCACTTTGACAAAAAAAATAGTTGACTATTTACAAACTCATCTATCAACACAATTTTTCATATAGATACTATTGTCATGAGGATTGCACCCTAGACGCTAAGCTTGAAGCTCAACAATCCCGTGAAACATGGAAACACCTTCGAGCCTATGGGTATGCTCATAGCGAAGGTGAATCTGCATATTGTGGGCTGGTTCCCTTTTGATCTCCTAGAATCTAATGAATTGTGTGGAAAAAGGGAGAAAGATTAATGTATTAAACTCAAGGAAAATTGAATGGTAAACTACTTCTAGGAGGTGATGCACTGAACAAAAACTAATATGCAGACTTATTCACAACTAATATTCAAAGGAAAACTATTAACGCAACTCAACTTGAGCACCTTGATCACATAACTATTTCATTGAAAGGATTTGTTTAACCTTTTCTTACTAAGGAAAACAGGTTTTTCACGAATTAAGAGATAAGATAAATTTAAGAGCACAATCAATGACCTGTGAAAAACTGCCATTTTGTACATGCATCAGTAAATGAGATAGAAATTTAATTTTTTTTGATTCAAAACACACTAAACTTGTGTCAAATCATTTAAAAGAGACAAAACACTAGAAATTGTGAAGGTAAATTATGTTTCTATTGAATATTCTGAAGGAAAACTCTACAAAAATCTAAACAAATACTGAAAAATAAAGGTACTATTGTATTAAAATTGTAAATAATGAAAGCTAAGTTACAAGTCTTTCCAATCTATTTTTTGTGTAACAGGGTAATAGAAGCAAGAACTGAGAAAAAGACTAAGTATTTTCTCAATATATACAAAAATAACTCCAAGAGTTAGGAGGTGGTAGAAATAGCTAACTAGAAATGAAAAATATCTAAAAAAACCATCTCACGAGCAAAGATAAAAACCCATAAAAAGGGGAGTCAAAACTAAAGTAATTTGAGCAAAAATAGGCTCAAACTGACTATCATCATAGGTTTGACTTAAATTGACCCCCATTTCACTCCAACTAAAAATAGAACTCAAAACTCCACAATTTGCTCCATTATGACTTTACATGACATCAGTTCTACGTCATTTGTGTTTTTTGGATGGTTTTGGGGAAAAGGTAACTGATTGATGAAATATTAAAGATAATTAGTTATGATTATTTTAATATTTAACATGCGATAGTCTTCTATTTTTGCATTACATGGTAAATATTAAGGTAATTAGTAAAATATTACCTTTAATATTTAATTACATAGTTAATTTTTTCTAATATTATGCACAAACATAAGTGAAGTAGAACTTCATTTCAAAATCAAATGATAATCTTGAAACCTGACTCCCATATCCACCTTCAAACCTACGATCTCCTTTTGACCATTAGGTCTATTGACTTAAAATTCAAGACCATGGCATAATAATGTGAAATGATTTTTTTTTTTTTTAAACATAGTCAAATATCACCCATCATTAGGGCACCAAGTAAAACCTCTCAAACCCTAAAAATCTCTTTCATTTTGCATTTTATCACTTTCACAACATATTGTTGCATCGCCATGGTGGATAGCTAGGGTTTCTTGAGCCTAGATGGAGATTACTATGAGATATGGAGTTTGGTCTGGGATTTTCAGGAAGATTTACATGCCCCCACACTACTGGTAAGTTATTTTCTTGTTGGAAATGTTGATATTTTCTTTCTTTCTATGAAAGAAATAGACTGTCCATGACAGAAAATAATTTTTTCCCTTATTTTTTTATGTAGAGAGATTATAAAAGATACATGTTATGTATTTACAATGTGACTGTGGTTTGAATCTTCTCCATTTTTTATTCTCTTTTCAAAAGAATGAAGTTTTTTTACTCATTTTTCATTGAAGGCTATGACCTCATCTTGTATTTCAATGGTTTACCATGCTAGTCGTGGGCCTCCTTATGATTTTTGGGTACTTGTTTCATCCCTATAATACCATGTAATAGTGGCCAACAGTGTCATAATCACCTTTTCTTTGATAAGATCGTGCAAGATCATAATATGATTGATATTTTGTGAAAGGGTGGTTAGTTTAAACAAGAGAAATCTCAGTCAATTGCTCCACAAGAAAATGTTGTCCCATGAAGGAAAAATGTCTTGTAAAATGATTCAATACCATTGCATAGTACGGGTATAATCACTAGTAGAATTTGGAAAATAAATGACTACATGACTAAAACTTTTAGTCACATGACTAACACTAGTAGTATTTGGAAAATAAATGACTAATTTGGTCCTTGGGTAAAACCACAACTAAATGACTAAATAAATGATTAATATCAGACAAATAAAAATAACTAAATAAATGACTAATATCAGACAAATAAAAATGACTAAATAAATAACTAAATAAATGTGCTCATTATTAAAATCTTGGCCATAATTTTCATTTTAGTGTAAGAATTATGTTAGGGTTAGGGGTGGAATTATGGTTAGGGTTAGGGTTTGGATTACAATTATAATAGGTTTCAAGTTAGGAATAAGGCTTTGGTTAGTGTTAAGGGTAGGGTTGGAATTACTATTAAGCCCTAATCCAAATTAGACCTTAGTTATATCCTAACCCTAGCCCTAACAAAACCCTAACCTTAATTGAAGAAACCCTAAATCTAACACTAATTGTAACCTTAAGTGATCACTAACCCTAATTGAATTATAACCTTAACCCTAATTATTTAATCATAAACCTAATTCAACCCTAACCAACCTAACCCTACCCCTAACCCAAATTGTACCCTAACCCTAATAGTAAACCTAATTGAACTATATACCTAACCCTGATTAAACCCTAAGTATAATCCTATTTGAACCCTAACCCTAACTAAACCCAAACCATAACCCTAACCCTAACTGACCCTTAACCCTAATGCTAACTCTGAGATTTATTTTAGAACCCTAAACCTAATTAAATTTAACCCTAATGCTAACCCCAAGATTTATCCTAGCACCCTAATTAAACTCTACCCTAATTGAATTTTAATCTTAAGATTAAACGTAACCCTAATCATAACCCTAATTGAACTTTAACCCTAAGCTTTATCCTAATTCTAACCCTAATTGTAGAATGCTAATGTAATATATGCTAACCCTAATTAAATCCTAACCCAAATTGCACTCTAATCCTAATTAAACCTTGATTGAATGCTAACCCTAATTGAACCCTAAATCTAATCCTATCTCTAACCCTAATTGAACTCAAATTCTAATTGTGACTTTAATTCATGTCTAATCCTATTTGAACCCTAACCCTAATTGAATCCTAACATTTATCATAATAAAATCTAATTGAACATTAACCCTTTTCTAACCCCAATCATGATAAGAATAATTGAATCCTAGTCATAACCATAATTCAATCTTAATTAAACCCTAATTGTAACGTAACCCTAATATTAATTAACCCCTAATTGCACCCCAATCATAATAATCTTGATCATAACCTTATATGAAACCCAGTTGTAACCCGAAGCACAAGCTTAATCATAGAACAGTAACCCAAAACCTAATTAACCCTAATTGTAACCTTAAGTGAATAGTAACCGTAATTGAATTGTAACCTTAACCCTAATTTAATCCTAACCTTAATTCAACCCTAACCCTAACCCTACCCCTAACCCAAATTGTACCCTAACCCTAATTAGACCATAACTGAACTCCTAATTGACCCCTAACCCTAATTGTATCGTAACCCTAATTGAGTTGAAACCATAGTTGGATCATAACCCTAATTGAGTTGTAACTTTGATTATACTCCTATTTGAACCCCAACTATAACCCTAACCCCAAGGTTTATAATAAAACCTAACCCTAATTGAACCCTTATACATAAAATGGAGACAAAGATATAGATAAGATACAGAGAGGTGGATAGAGAAAAAATAAACTGAACTCCTATAATAAATTTACTATTACAAATATATAATTTTGTCTAATGAAAAATTATATTTAAAATATATATTTATTGAGTGAATGCTAATTAAGACCTTTGTTACATAAACATCATTTGCTAAATGACCTACAAATTGACCTCATGTACTACACATATGTTTGAAAAAATACACCAAAATTTTCTCTAATTGACCTTTCATACCTCTTTGGCGTACCTATTGCACGCCAAGGTGGAATTGATAGTAATATATATATAAGTAATATATATATATAAGTAATATATATATATATATATATTTAACATCTCAAAATGTGCTCATTATTAAAATGGCCATAATTTTCATTTTAATAAACATGTACTCTAAAACCTTCCTCAAGACCTTATTTTCAATGCCCGCCAAAATGGAGAAGTGAGTCGCATAGCCCGCTAAAATGGCCATAATTTTCATTTTAATAAACATACTATAAAACCTTACCTTATTTTGAATGCCCGCCAAAACGGAGAAGTGAAAGCGCCTGATTTTGGATTTTACCCAAAACTCTAGATTTATCCTATAACAGTTTATTCCTCTCTTCTTCTAAGATGTCAAATTTATGTCCTAATACAACCATTATTGACTAGAGCATATGGTTCAGGAAGATCATTGGTGCACGCTGGTACATTAAAGTATACGAGGTTGAATTTGGGCCATTAAATAGGAGCAGTGTAAGAGAGTTTTTGTCACCCCGTGATGCATTAGGTCATGGAAGTCATACTTTTTTATTTATTCAAGGGGTAAACGCTTTTGACCGGAGCTATGAACCGGATACAACCATTCAACAATACCACCCCAACGGGGTTTGAACCTTGGTGGCAAGAACAATAATGCCACCTATAAACCATCACACCATGCCAATACCGGCCATGGAAGTCATACTTCAACAATAGGTAATTTTTTAGATAATGTGAACTTTCTCGGGCTTACTCCAAGATCTGCAAGGGGGGGTGCCCCTGGAGCTTGCATTGCAACATACAAGGTATGCTGGGCTACTGGTGATTGTAGTTCAGCTAACATACTTGCTACATTTGATGATGCAATTCATTATGGTGTGGATGTAATATTTGTGTCTCTTGGATCGCCACCTCCACTTGATGCTTATTACGATGATCCCATAGCTATTGGGTCATTTCATGCTCTAGAAAAAGGAATTGTTGTGGTTTGCTCAGCTACAAAGTTTGGACCTTACTCGGATATAGTTACAAACATAGCTCCCTGGCTGATCACAGTAGCAGCCAGCACAATTGACAGAAATTCCCCTACTACATTCACTCTGGGAAACAACCAAACATTCAAGGTTAAACATCCATTCTTTTCCTTTACCAAGTTGTGTAAGAAGCTAGCTATAGTTGAATCATTTCTGATTTAGTATTAACTAATTTAGTATGTTAAAATTTAATGGCATTACTACAAGGAATATTTTCTCATACAGGGCCAAGCATTGTATGCTGAAAAGCATATGGGGAAGTCCTATAGTCTTGTTTATGCAGAAGACATTGCTTCTAGGGATGTTGTTGTCTCCAAAGCTAGGTATCGCCTCTACAGTTTATTGCTTTGATGTTAAATATATTCACTATCTAAAGTAGCTTACACCTTGAATTGAATATTAGTTCTCACAAGAAGTAATAAATCTACAAGACTTGTGAGGAAGACTCTCTTAATGCTACTTTAGCAAGAGGTAAGTTTGTTCTATGTTTCGAAACTAGAACTCAAAAGCCAAGCAGTGTTGCAACACTTACTCTCTACAATGCCAAAGGAATTGGAGCGATCTATGCTCAGATCCGAACCAAGACTATAGTTTCTTCCCCCCTTATTCCATGAGTTTCTTCCCCCCTTATTCCATGTGTATAAGTCAATTTTGAAGTGGGCACTAGTATTCTTTCCTACATACAGACATCAAGGTAATCAATTGGTAATTTCTACAAAGTAAATAAGCTAGCAGTTACCCTGCATTTGCAACTACAATTTTTTTAAAAAGTACTTCGACTAAAAATGCCTTGAGATACTCTGCAGATCTCCTATTCTGAGACTAGCCACCTCAGAAAAAACTATCAAGAAGACACTTGCTCCACAAATTGCATTTTTCTCCTCTAGGGGACCTAGCTCTTTGTCTCCATCAATATTAAAGGTAAGCAATTTGCACTCTTCCCTTTATTTAGCAATTATGATTTATTGATTATAGATCTAATTTAAATGGTGGGAATTATTCCTAATGATAAGGTCTCCTTTCAGTAGAGAAACCTTGCTCCAAAACAACAAAATTTTTGAATACCTATAAAACTTGACTTTAGAGGTTCTTTAGTACACATATTGCTCTTCTTGTTAAATGCAGATATGAATATGCCCTAGAATTTAAGTGAAATAGTTATTTGCAACTTTATAGCCATTATAAGACAACATTGTAACCAAAAAGTCACAGAAATCTTCATATTTGACACAAGCTGTAATGAATGCATTAGCCTACTTGGTTATTGGCTCAGATTCTAGCTATGAACATTATTCATTCTGCCATGGTTGCCTTGAATTTGAACCAAGCCTAATCTCTTGTATTCAAATTTCACAAGCCATTTGGACTACAAAAAGTCTATAAGAGGTGCAATTTATTTGTGTTATGTTATTGTTGCCAAGGAAGTTTGTTACAGTTCAATCTAGTTGTAGTGCAACAAGATGCATTCAAACAAACACTTGTAGTTTTCCCTCTTTATGATGAGAGTTAGAGACTTGAAACCATGCGACCATAATTGTTAGTGAGGTAAATGAGATTGCATACAAAGCCCTTTAAAAAAAATTCAAATCCATTAAGAAACTAAACCGTAAATTTGAAAGATGTTATTGTCCCTGCAATCCAAAGTCAGTCCTAACAATTAAAACCTGAAAATGATGTGGTAGTCCAACAATATACTTTCTTTCAAAATCTTTAGTTCTTTTATGCATTCAAGACAAACCATTGGTTTTTTGTTCCTGCATGACTAGACCTTCATGCACTCGAGAGAAAATGAAATATTAGGCTAATCACAATGCTTGTGCATGTTGAACCTCAAATTACCACTTATTCTTTGCCATTCATTCACTTATCCATAGTTGCATGCAATGGCCTAGTTCATCATTTCCTTAATACCCATGGTCAAACATGTTTTGAAACACTAATCATTCCCTGGCATATGCTTTCTATGACAGCTAACATATTACTAAATTAAAAAATACATGTGTTTCAATTTTAATACTGCTCTGCCCATAAACCCACTAACTACATAGTTTCCATGCAACTATAATTTCACTTTATTTCCTCTTGGCATGTCAAACTCTTCCATGCTTATCACAATCTTTTAAACTTAAGACATAAATGCCAAGTCAAATGTATGTGGTTTTGATTCTCTTCCTACCTATGACCTTAAGATTCCTATAACCTATCAAATTTTACAACAAAGTTAGATGTACCTTAACACTTACATGTGCCCATAAAATGCATCTTGCCAATTTATGCATATCAAGATATTGCAACATGCATGTACATCAGGAAATCTTAGCACCCCCCAACACACAATCACAATATGCAAGATGCAAACAAAAGCATTATGGGGTGTGAAATTTCTCTACCTTGTTGCTACTTGAAGTTGAAACCTCCTCTTCTATGATATCCTTTCTTAGCAGTACCCTTGACAGTTCCTACAGACATGAAGGTAATCATGGTATATTATCTTCATATAACAAACTATAATAATAATTACACTATGAAATAATAATAGCAGCAATATCTTGAACATCACATGGTCAGAGATATATGCTTTATTTGTTAACTAATTCAGTCAAGAGGGTATGATATTGGGGACACAATATTCTTCTGTTCACTTTAGGGGATAGAAACAGGGAAACATAATGCACCCCTACCATGAATGCATCTCAGATACAGGAGATAGGGGTAGGGATGGCATGAGACATGCCAAAATGTCTCCTGAAATCTCCCAAGACGTTTTGTGCTCCAAAAAAGAAAAGGAATTTGTGTAACAGAACAAAACATTAGAAAAATGCTACCATTTATGGATCTTGTAATTTTCATAAATTTTGAAATTATGAAGTATTTAGGAAAATGTCCATACTGTTGTATCCTTTTGAAAAAAGGTGTATTTGGCACCATCCTCAATCATGTACCCACATGCCTTGGTAACTGTGCTTAAGGACTAGATGGGAAATAAATTGGCATTATGTTTGGGATGAAGAATAGTCATTGGGAGGTTAATGTGTTCCTTGATTGTTAACAAAGTGGATCTTTCATCTCTAATATCTCCTAGATTTTCCTATCTATGAGAGAGGAGTGAGCACTTGATTGTTGAAAAAGTGGATCTTTCATCTCTAATATCTCCTAGATTTTCCTACCTTGGTCTGTCTTATGCTTGTTGCATTTTTCCATCAGAGTATTTGACAAGGGTTGAAGCAGAAACAGTTAGACAAACATTGTCAATGGTTAGGAAATCAATGGAACGCAAGGGCTAAAGACATTACTGCAATGTAATCTAATTGTCATGTGTCGTGCTGGCATAAGATGTGAAAAATATAAGCAATATTTAAGCACTGGAAATTTGCTTTACTACTTTTTCCAGACATCACTTAGCAAAATATGTAATGTGATTGCTAAGTTCATCTATATATGTTCTATGTAAAGTTGATTTTTCCTAATTGTTGCAGGGCCATTAAGTTCTACATAATTGCAAGAGATTTTAGAATCGCATGTGCATGTTGAGTCATGGGTTGGCATCATCCACTCTAGTATTTCAATTGTCTTTTCAATCAATTTCTTCATTTTCATCTCTATTGCAAATTATTTGTGTATTTTTAACATGTCATGGATTAAGTAGCATCATTTTTTTTCTAATTTTCAGATACTTTTTGCCAATTCCAACTCCACTAATTAGATTTAAAGTTTGTCACAATGATGTGTTAATTTAATATTTTTGATGCTTTTTATCCTTGAATTTTTGCAAGTGTCAACTTATTTTCCCTTAGTGAACAATGTGAAGTCTCCTAATGTTGTTTATTTTTTTATATAGGCTTTATTGTTTAATCTGTTGAAACTGGTATCACAACAATTATTTCATGATTGTGCCTTTTAGAAACTATATTTTCACCAAGTATATATGTTGAACATATTATCCATGGGTTACCTTGCAGAGACAGCATGCTTGGAGCCTCAAGTTGTCACACAAAATAAACATGCCACTGCGTGCAGTTCCCAATGTTCACAATGTTGTTACTTGTCAATCGGGACAACCAAATGAAGTAGTACTCCTTTCCATAAAAACTCTTTCTGTAGTGTTGACCAGGTATACCAATTAGATGTTGTTTACATTTCTTCCTCTTTTCCTTATTTTGTATAATTGTTATTTTTCCTTTGTCAATCTGGAAAAATTTTCCAATGTTAGAGCTATAACTGAATTTCTAGTTTGCTTTTGGGATTTTTTTATTACATGTTTCTCTTTACCTTAATTTATTAAGCTTCTTGATGCTTTTGGTAGAATAAGTGTAGTACTGGTGTAAATCTTGTGCCTGAAAAACACTACTGGTAATATTGTGAAGCACAACAATATGATGTGGTATCTCTCACAATATTTTATTTTGGAACTATTTGGGGTTTTTTTTATGTAGCAATATTTGCAAGCGAAAGATGGTATGTTTAGAGGACATTGTTTAAATGTAGTATTATTTGATGGCATATTTTTCTTAGAAGGGTGCCCGTACAATTCTTTTATTGATATCATTGCTTCAAGACTTAGGCTGTATGGAAACATAATTGTTGTATTATTTGATGACATGTTTTTCTTCAAAGGGTGTCTGTACTATAATTTTATTGATATCGTTAGTTCAAGTCTTAGGTTGTATGGAAACATAATTGCTTGAGCTGCATACATGAGTAGGAATGTGGTTAGAGCTGAAGAGGCATATTTGTTACATGATAGTTTACTTATGAATGGAAGGCATATTTCATATTTGAGATTCTATATTTGCTTGCCCTCTTTACAATTGCATATTTTGGAGCTCTAGCCTATCCTTTTTTATGTTAATTTTGGCCAAGATATTTCTTTGAATAGAATAATTTTTATCTCATGTTATCTGCCTTAACCAAGATTCACGACTTATTGTCACATTGTTGAGATGTGTCTTGATGATCTTTTCTTTAGTATGTTATGATTATTTTATATGAAAAATAAGTAATAATGCTTACTTGACAAGTTTACTTAGTGTTGCAAGGCACACAATGCTTTGCAGCAGAGCCCTCTTATACTATGATGTGCTCTTGTAGTTGGACTCATGGTATTTGCTACATGGGGTCTTGGCCCATTTTTGTAGCTAATTCATCATGTTGTATTTCATGTATGTTCTCAAACCTTAATTGACATTGATATATTTGATAAATATTGTTAAATATTCTGTGTTGCATTCCTGTTCACACCACATAATAATTTTGTTCAGAATTTTGTTACTAGAGCTGAAAAAGAGATTTTTCCCCCATCTTTCAGTAATTCTTTCCATATCCTTTAATACCCTTTTAAGTTGAAATGAGGCTATAATAACATGAACTTGTGTAGCAGAGTTCTCAGAATTGGAAGAAAAGCAACACTTATTACTTCATGACATCCTAATTGTGGCCAATCCTACTATGGGAAGGTTTAATACTGCTATGCAGGTAATAGCATTGAAGATCTAACAAAGCATTACTATAATTTATTGGGCTTGGATTAGATTCCAAGCAATTTTTCTGATGCTTTAGTTGAATTTATAATGCTTAGGTTTGGAGGGCAAGTATTTTTTGACTAAGTGAAATGTGATTTATATTAGAGTATTGAATTTTTGAATAGGGCATTTGATCCTGTTGAGGTTTTGTATGAAACAATCCAAACTATCAAGCAACCACTCTTAGACATTGTTAGGTCACTCTCAACTATTGTGGCATTTGTATGTTGTATATCTAGGTAAGTTATAAATTGGTACCATATTCGCATTTTCATAGCCTACATCTAGGTAAGTTAGTGAAGTACTCTATGGTATAATGTTTCTAGAATCTCTTAAATAATCAAATATTTCCATTTAATTTGGTGCAGCCTAATTCAACAGGTATATAAATTTGTGATGGAGCACCAGAACCCCTAGGACACAAGCAATGTATATTTTTGTCATTTGTTTTATTATTCTACTGTACACCTCATTCATGACTTTGAATTTTTTATATCAATAATTTGAATATAGAGATTTCTTCAATTTTATGTTGCCAAAAAATGTTACTTAGTTTCTCCCTCCAAAGGTGTTGTTGTGTATAATGGAGCGGATGAATGATGTGGTGGACTTGGGAGCCGTGGTGTGCACCTTCCGTCAGTTTCGAACCATGGAAAGGGTTGTACCCTTCACTGTCAAATTAAGCCATTCTAAGTATTTTCCATCCTCCAGGGTTTTGACAAGGATGGTTCTAAAGAGTATAAGATCATATATGCCCTCCACTAGGGTTTTGGACTTAGCCGGGCCCTGGATCGTTGACGATGATGCAATGGCTGTCTTGACAGATTTGAAGAACCTAGACTATCTTGTTTTAGATGCTTGCCAAAACTGTGAGTTGCTTTGCATTGCTTGTTGAGCGAATTCTTTAATTGGATATATATTTTTTAAAAGGATTTAGTTTTTCTCGACCATTTGATTTTGCATGTAATTGGGTTTTTTTCTGGATTTCTAATATGGTGAAATATTTTATTTTTCATGTAATTGGGTTTTTTTTGGATTTCTAATATGTTTTTATCATGGATTGCCATAGTCATTACTTTTCACATGGATTATTGAGAGTTAACCTTTTTATTGAGTTTTCTATTATTGTTTGTTATTTGCTATTACAAGGGAAACTAAAATTGAGAAGTTACATAGAATGAGGGAAAAATGTGTGGGAGGATTCAATTGAAGTCTTTATTTTCCATGAAGTACAAAGCATGCTTTAATTAGTTAATGTGCAAGGCCCTCAGAAGTAGCAATACATATTTGTAGAGGGATAGTGCTTTTTAAAAGTCTAGAAAGCAGTTCAAACTTAGAAATATAATGATCCACCAAGAATGCATTTCCTAAAATTTGAATATATTTTTTGCTTTTCCTTGAATCTATACTTATTTTTTGAACACTATTTGTATCACTGCCTTTTTTCCTCAACGATATCTAGGAACTGCTCAAGAAGAGCAAGCTTTGAATATCATTTTGGAGTTCGTTCCTGGTGCATCTATTTCTTCTTTGCTTGGAAAATTTGCCTCTTTCACAGAGCTGGTGAGAATTATTTTTTGATAGTTATTTTATTCCTTAGAAAATATAGCACACTCATGATCTAACAGTCCTTTAATTTATTGATTAGGTCATTAGAATGTACACAAAATAGCCACTGCATGGTCTGGAATACCTTCATAAGAATGGTATCATGCATAGAGATATCAAGGTAAATCAATATATGTTCAGTCATTTCAATTGTGATAAGGCTTTTAAGTGAATACACAATTTTTGAAAATATAAAAAGAAGACACAAATAATATATACATATGTTAAAAAGTGGAAAGTTCTCATCAAGCAATACATAGATAGTAGAAGTTGAACGTGTTTCAAATAAAAAATCAATAGTTAAAATATTTGGTCCAATCATGCCTTCCATTATATATTACATCAAATATGAGCAAATAAAAAGAACACATCCATTGTAAGAGGAAAAGTTTTGACTGCCACCTCTTGAAATTGTTGGCTCCATGGAGGTTTTCCTGTTGCCATTTCAATTACAATACAACCAACGCTCCATATATTAGTAGACCTAAGCAAAACATTAAAATTGAGACTTAAGTCATTGCTTTTGAAGTGATAAAATTGTAACAGTGGAAACGACCTATTGACTTGCCACATTTAAAAGTAGTAGTCAGAGAATCTAGAACTTATCAAGATTTCCTCCCAAAATAAGGAACAAAAGATTGTAAATATGATCTTAAACTCATAATTTAACTTAATAAATAGGTTTTTAACTTACCAAAGTAGAGCTGGGACTAAGAAAATTTTCATTAGCATACACTAACAACTACCAATTTAAAGTTTTAAGAAATTAAGGACTAATTCAGTAGTCTTGAAATATAGCATGCCATTGAGAGTTACTCTTGTTGTAGATCCATCTGAGAATGAAAACCATCTAAGAAGATTTCAAAAAATCAATTCATTTATGACCCATGGCATCAAGATAAAAGTAAATGCTTATTTTCATTTTGAAACTATGCATAAGTGGAATTCACAAGTTGTCCTCAAATAACTGAAACTGGATAAGTGAAGCAGAAGTATTTAAAAAATATGATCAGCTCCAGTTACAATGAATAATGAGCACAAAGGAAACTTCCTAGACCATTTAAAAACATTTTTGAAAAGTAGAACTAATGTATTGAGTATTCTTCAGTCCTATTGATCTACTTTTTGTATCTTGTGGACATTAATATAATCATTCTTATTCTTATTCTAACTGAAACCTCGAAAGATCAAGATGTCCCAAAAAAAGCAATAATATAGAGTATTAATAGTAGCATGGTCTCTGCATAAAAATGGCACACAAATCAAGAAATGCTCAGTTTTTATTTTTTTACTTATTGTTCCTTTTTGACCATTTCTATAATAATGTGGAGAAGCATAACAAGCAGCAACTTAACACTTAATCCAAAGTAACAGTCAAGAATATTGTATCAACTTACTCGATCAGAATCTTTGCTTCAGACCAAATAAGTGTCAATGCTATTCTCTATCATTGGATATCTTTGTTTCTATAAGGATATGACCAATAGGAAATTCATTTTCTTGATCCTCCCTTCACTCCAAGCTGAGTGGCTTTCAACAATTTCAGTGGTTAAAGCTTTTGATGCTTAACCGATCTTAGTTGCATTATTTAGATGATATAGTATTCTTATTTATATAGTTATGACCCATTTAATTGTCCAATCATGCCAAATTTTAAGTTCTGATGAATGTTTTTTTTCAATGAATCTCATGTTAAACATTCAGACTCTCTTCAGCATGTGCAGTGCCTCATTAAAAGATATATGCCAATTCCATTTATTATCTCTTTCAACTTGAAGCATAAATTCTTGAACTTATGGCTTTGGAAAGCCCACAGTAATGTCTATGATTATGGTCACATGCCATGTCATAGATG
The DNA here is from genome assembly GCA_007258455.2 of Sequoia sempervirens. NCBI lineage: Eukaryota > Viridiplantae > Streptophyta > Pinopsida > Cupressales > Cupressaceae > Sequoia > Sequoia sempervirens. The sequence continues at coordinate 25,801,373 of VDFB02047230.1, read as the reverse complement.
TAGACCTACATTCTTGGTGGATCACATAGATTAGCACTAACTAGTAGACAAAACCACCTTGTGTGTAGAACTCATCTGCTTTCATTAGTAGTAGATGGTACCCAAATTGGTTGTGTAGAAAATAAAGCTTAACAAATTTTGGGTAAGTTCATTAGTAGTAGATGGTTTGATAGTTTGAAGAGCTCTAATTTTCATCTTATCAAAAGACTTAGCACAAATTGCACAAAGTTGAGTGCTTCAAAATCAAGATGCAAAAAGATACCAAAGGTTCTTATTACAAATTATGCTTGGTTAAAGGGGTTAACATCTTGAGCATTTTTCTTTAATTAATTTAGTTTTGAAGCTTTTCTGCCTTTATTTGGTGGCTAGTGGCAAATAATTTGAGGCTTTGAATTGTTTTTGAAATATTTGCAACAAAATTTATTCTCCTATTTCTTTTTGCAGCTATGTTGCGAGTGAGTTTTAACTTAAGCTCAGAAAAATCTAGGGAGGATCAGTCTCCCCTTATAGAGTCACGAAGGTATTGTTTTCTCCAGGGTCTTATTAATTAATGTATATGTATTTGTTGGATGTGTTAATGCAGCTATTTATTTGCCTTGATTGTAGCATTTGTAGGTTATTCTTCTTATGGCCTCATTTTTGCTTAAGAAAAAAATATTAACTTAGTCCAGTCAAATGAAATCCAAAAAGCATAATTTTTACCTTATTTACTTTGCAGTCTGCTATAGTAACTATACTTATGAAAATAATGGTTTTAGAATGAGGATTTGTGGCAGTTTCCAGCTGTTATGCCTTTTATTTATGTAAAGAATTGTACTCGAATTAAATTTTGTGGCATTTTTTGTTTGTCATTGACCATGGTGGTAATAATAGCAGGATTGCAGAGTATAGCAGTGTGGCTGCTCAATCTTCTGGGTGTGCAACTTCTTTGGCAACATTGTCGTTGAACTTCCTTATCTTCTATAGTGCAAACCAACATAGAGTGATTGTGCCAGCTGTTCACTGCCAACAATCCGATGGGCATTCCCCTTAACCAAACAAGGGCTATGGTTCTACCAGACGCTTGCAAAATCACCACTGAACATCTCAATCAATACAATGGTAAATAAACTTTAATGTTTCCTGGAAGTAATTAATCTATTCAGTTTTAAAGAACAAGTAGCAATTGGTATACTTGTTGTTGTTGTTTGTCAAACAGTTGTAGGGGCTCCAGCTACTTCTCCATCTACAAGTATGTTTACATTTCTTTTTTCGCTTGGCTTAAATGTCATGTGCATCTGTAGTTAAAGGGTAATTTTACATATATGGAAAGTTATGTAATTTTATAACAAAAAGAGTATGTAACATAATTTAATGGCTACCCTTGCAGGTTCAAGCGCACCACCAACAACAAAATCTCTCCTTCCTCTTCCCCTACAACTCCAATGTTGTGTGTCCCCCATCTAATTCACCATCTTTACTTCCTCCCACAACTTATGTTGGAGGTATATCACCCACACCCAGCAAGAAGCCAACATCCAAGGTAGGAGCCCTTTCCACACCATCCACGATTATTAGTGCTTTAGCTGTAGCAATGGTAGTGATCAATATTTGTTGAACATCTTTCTTCTATATTTGTGTTGGATACTCTAACATGGACCTGAGTGTATTGTGGAGTGCATATAATTCTTTCAACGACTTCCTCCTATTTGGGGAGTCATCTATTATAATTGTATTCTTTCTGAGTTTTATGTGTTGTGTGCACACTACTAAGTTAGTGATGTTTTGTAAGCCATTATTTTGTCCTTTGTGTGCACATTATTATAAAATTTGTGATTAAGTTAATGTTTTAATTATTATTTTTTGTTCTTCTTTAAGCCCAAGTATATTCCCCACTCACATGGGCTTAATTTCCCACTTGCATGATTTTCTAGTAATCTAGATAAAGCCAGCTTTGCATTTATGCTATAGTCTGCTAAATTTTTCATTGATTGTGTAGGAAAATAAAAAAAAGGAATGGAAAAAAAGTATGTGATGAATCATTCCATACTAGCACACAGAATCATCGGATACAATATCATCATAGTTGCAATAGTTGCAAATATTTCATTCAATTTTCAATCTCTAACTATGTCATGTACATACATCTTAGTATTTTTGCAAATCACAATTGACATTGCTGTAAATCATCCATTCAGTTTTCAATCTCCAAATATGTATTACAGACATTTTGAATATATTGCAAACAAGATTTTATATATGTTAAACTACACTTCCTTTCCATGTTTACTTCTATATATTTTTCTATCAGTGTAACCCTTGCACCCCCCTAGGGCAAGTGCTAGTTTTAGGCAATGTTATAGTGAACAAAAAATTGTAATATTTCAGCCACAGTAAATTGACTCTTCTGTTTGTTGCTCCTCATGCAGGATGCTTGCAATTCTTTATTCTGGAAGTGTATGCATTTGGAATTACCAATCATAGGTAATGTTTGGTCGACTCCACAAAAGGATATAAAAGTCATGGAAAATCCTAACCTGGGAATTGGACATTCCAGTAGGTGACTAACATCTTATGGTCATCCATTTACATTGTCAAACTAGGGAATGTATACTTGAAATGGAGCCGCACTGTATGTGCACTAAGAACCAATTTTAGTCACAATTTACCAGAAATAAATGCTTGGAAGGAATTCTACTTATGCTATAGGAATGTAATGTAAAGTCTTCTTAACTTAAGCATAACTTAATCAAAGCAGAAATCAGGACAACTATTACTAAGAAACAAACTATGAACTGGCCTTATGCTATAGGAAAAACACAGGGATGGATTCCCGATGCTATAGGAATAATATAAGGCAGAGTTTGCGCTGAAACCTTCAAGAATGAAATCTAACTTATAATCAACAAGAAATAATTAACTAATTACAGATACTCACTAAGTGGGCCCCCTTAGCAAGCATCAACCAATTTATGCAAGAATTGACTCAAAACTTCAACTTTTATTCATAAACTTGGAATCATATACATTGATTGTTCTGCTTGTAAGAAAACTAACACAAAACACTATTTCTCATTATAATACTAACTTTAACACACTCTGTTTTTCACTCATGTAGGAGGAACACTTATTTATATTAGAAAAGCAACTAACTACCTAACTCTAACATAGAAAGACGTGGACATTAATGCATCCTGAAATTGAGGAACATACTTCTCATAAATGAAGGCATATATGTTCAACACGATTCAAAGAGAATTTAGTATTCCACTCTTCCTAGATTAATGATCATTTAGATTTCCTCCCAACGACCCGGTCAGAGAGTCTTTGTTGGAACAACTTCCTCGATGCCGTGTTGGAAATGGAATTTACTACAGGGCCGACATCTGCTGCGCTTTGACTTGTTCATGCTTCCTTCAACAACCTGTGATGCACATGAAAACATAAACGAAAGAAAGCATGCGTGGCAAATAACACGATACACATTCATTAATCACATATTAAATCCATTTCATTATCCAAAAACCACATGCATTATATCGGTCATTCGGGAGGTCAAACAAGGTAATTAATACAAACACAGAGATGTTAAAGCTGTAGGAATATAGGAATGTGTTGCTACAGGATACTACCCGATTTTAGAAAAAAAGCCTTTAATCAAAGAGTTAAAACAACCATCAGCAAGAAGAGTAAGGGTATTAAAAATACATCATAATATTCAAATTATGAGCATATTTCGAGCTCATCATTTGCCCCCTACTTATCCTAATGATGGTCCTCCAGCATTAAGCTTTCTAGTTGTTTCTTTGAAATCGGTAGGAGTAGTATGGCCCTATAATGAAGTTCCAAATTTCTAGTAGAAACCTCTGAAACTTTGCCATCTCTCATACCTGTGGGTTTTTGCATCCTCATTAACATCTGTAGGCCAATAAGGGTAAAGTGGCCACATCAAAACTGGAGGTCGAAATGTTAATGGTAACCATAACTCAAACCTTCTCTGGAGACCAAGTTACATATACTTCTCTGTCCTTTTGATGGCTGCCTTAAAGTTCAGAGGGCTATGAGGCTCAGATTTCCTTAGACCAACAGTCAGTTTTTCCCATCTTGTTTCAATTCTAAAAGATGAAAGCTTCCAAAATAGATATGTTTGGTCTTTGAACTCATCATACACCTGCTTCCTGATATCAAATATTTTCATTCTTTCAGTCTGATCATTGAATCCATACACAACAATAAGCCAAGTTCTTAGAATTGTGTAGGGAGCTGAGCTTTCAAGTCACAGTGGAATAGGTTCATTCCTTTCAGCCTCTTCATAAGCCTCTAATTGTCTTCCATAGTTAGTTCCATTGGCCGCCCAAGACATGAGTGACCTCAAATGAATGTCACCAATGTAGAGAAGCGGATTCCACTTTGTTTCAGAGGGAATTAGCAAACCATGCAAATAAAAATCACATAAATAATTTTTCAGCCAACTGGGTGCTACTTGATATGAATCATAAAATTCCTTAGTTGTATGAATGACAGGGTCTAAATTTCTTGAAATTCTCATCAATTGGAACCAAAGAAATTTCTCTTTAAGGCACATAGCATATACCCTAGGTGGTGGTCTAAATTCCATAATTTTACCAGTTATCTTCACCATTTCATGCATTTTCTCTTTCATTTCTTGAATCTCCTGTTTTTGTCTTTCAATTTCCCTTTTCAATTTCTTCTTTTCTTCTTCCCAAAGACTTTGTTGAATTTGAGTTCTAGCTAAATGGTGGAAACTCAAATTTTGAAATGTAACAGGCCTCCATGTAGTCCTAAGATATTCCAAATATTCAATCAACAATGTCCTTTTATAAACAACCAATGCTCAACAAGTTTCAGGGGGTAATAGGGTTTCATTGGACACTTCAGAGTGTTCAAGCTATTCTTCCTCTTGCTGGAGGATGGACTCTTGTTGCTGCTCAGGAGGAGATTGTGTTTCTTCTGAAACTTTCCTAACTGCTTCAGCCAAGTCATCAAGACTTGGAATCCCCCTTTCATTACCACTACCATGTTGTGCTTCCTCAACTTCCACTGTCTCAGTTTTCACTTCCCCAGGAATAACAGATGGACTTTTTTGAACATTCTCAAATACATTATGAGAAACATCATGACTAAATTCATCAGATTCCTCAGGAATTACTATAATTTCAGGTTGAACGGAGGTTGAGGTAACTTTACACTATTTCCTTGATGAAACTCTTTTTGGCAATGTTTTGAAAGTAACAGCTGTAGGAGACACTTTCATGGCTTTCCTCTTTCTAACCTACCTAGAGGATTCATACTCAGCAGGAGAAGATGATAGTGAAACTGCAGTGGCAATAGGCATTGCTGCAGGAGAAACTGCTACAGGGGGAGATGTTGCAGGAAAGAGTGGAGTAGAACGTTTTCCCTTTTGAACATGAGGGTCAGATTCTGGGGTTTGTTCTACCCTAGATGACTCTCCTACCTTCGTTTTTCCTTTTTCTTTTCTACCAGTAGACCTAGTTTGTACTTGGGTAGAGGGCTCTGGTGTGGAGGCTGTAGGACTAAGTGTTGCAGGAGCAGATGATTCTTTCTCTGCTTCCCTACTTGTAGATTCTACTCTCTTTTTCTTTTTCTTGTGTTGTGCAGGGAGTGCTCTAGGAGGCTCTGGAGGTTGCAGACCCTTCTGGGCAACAAATTATTTCCAAGAAAGGGGTGATACATCCCTCAGGGAACGCTTGATCAAGAATTTAATGAGGGCATGATGGGTGATAGAGTTGTCCATACCCCTTTGGGTTTCATGGGCACAATGTTTCAAAAGGTTTAACAAAAAAATTAGAACATTAACAGCTAAACCATGCCTCATATGAATCAATAATTTAAAATGATAGGAATGCAAATAGGAAAAACGTCCCTCACAGGTCAAGTACCAGATTATGAAGGTGGCATATTCCGAGTATGGAGGAGACAGTGACACCCGTTTGCATCCTTGTTTGGAAACCTCCAAGGGTCCATCTATTGGTATTTTGAATTCTGCCCTAGCAGAGACAGCATCTCTCCCTAAAGAAAAAATATCTCCTACCGCCGAAAGCCTAGTTACTTCTGCAATCCACTCTTCTGTAACGGCTACTATCAAACCCCACACTATAGCTTCTCCCTCTGAAAGAGTTCTCAAAAACTCACCTGCATCTTCCTCATTATAGGAATCTATCCTCAGAAAATAATTCAGCCAACCGCAATTGCTGAATGCCTGAACCACTTGAGGATTTTGTGTCAAGGGCTCATGAGCTATAGGCTCATGTCTTGCTAACTAGCCACCCATATTCACAAATTATCCCTGCTAAGATTCTTGAAACTCAAACTTCTTCTGAAAATTCGAAAAAATTCTTCTGCCCTACTGTTACTTTTCTTTACTTTTCCAAGAATGACACAAAGGATAATTGCATGAAATGATTGTTAAAAACTACTCAAATCAATCAGTTAACTATTGTTTAGGATGAAAACACGCAGTTGTACTTGGTAAGTACAAGAAAATAAAAATATCTTAATAGTTGTGATAGTGGCATAAGAAAAAGTTGAAATGGATTATCCTCACCCCCTACTAAAAATTTGGCATGTGTCCACACATGTGTGAAAGGATAGGCGAAGAATAGGAAATGATGACTGATATGTACATAGCAATTAATGAATAAATGAAATAAATAAACGATGTGACAAATAAAAAATATCGCGTACCTTGTAATAAGTGCTCATACATGCTGGGAAAGATCACAGCTCAACATGAAATGACGGCTGGAATTGAAACCATAAATGAGGGCGGTACAACAGGATGGATGACATGGATGGGTGACGTGGAAGAAGAGGGAATGAATGGTGGTGATGGATGAAAAATGGAGAAAGTGGCTTCCTTAAAAAGGAAACCTTTATTATGGGCATGCAACATAGAATTTTAAAGAGATGCTGCAAGAGAAAGGCCAAAGCCTTTTACTGTAGGAAGATCCATGGCCGCATCTGAAACAAACTACTTCATAAATTCTTCTTTGGACACTGGCTTATGATACAACCTAAGATGGTGTCCATTAACTAGTAGCTTGAATCAGACAAGATCTATTGTAGCTAACTGAACTGAACCATTATCAAACACATTTTCTATTTCATAAGGACCAAGCCATCTTGTAGTGAGTTTACCTTGATTTTCCTTGTACCTAGAGTCATAGAGCAGCGCCCAATCACTGGCAGAGAATTGCTTATTTCTAATATGGCGGTCATGCCATTTTTTTCTTTGCTGTTGGATAGCTTTAGTATGCTACAGGGCAGCTTTCCTTATCTCATCCAATGCATTCAGCTGCAGGAGGCGTTCCTTTTGGGCTTCTGAAATATCAATGTTAAGTTGGAGAGCAGTCCTTAAGGTCTTATACTCAAACTCTATTGGCAACATGGCAGTTTTTCCATAAAGTAACTCAAAAGGAGTGAACCTTGTAGTTGTTTTCCATGTTGTCCTATAGGCCCAGACTGCTTTAGGAAGATGACTACTCCAATCCTTCTTGTGTAATTGTACTATCTTAGTAAGGATTACCTCAATTTCTCTATTAGTAACCTCTGCCTGACCATTGGCTTGAGGGTGATAGGGGCTAGACTTTATGTACCTGATCTTGTAATCATTCATCAATACAGTGATTAAGTTTGATGTAAACTGAGCTCCTTGATCAGTAACAAGCTCCCTTGGGACTCCAAACTGAGTAAAAATCTGCTAATACAAGAACTCAACAACTTTATTATCATGGGCATGTGTCATTGCTTTCACTTCCACCCACTTGGTTACATAATCAGTGCAAACCAAAATATATGATTTCCCATTGGATGGAGGATTAATAGGCCCAACAAAATCCATGCCCCACTTGTCAAAGGGACTGACTACCACTTGAGGATATAGGGGCATTTCATCATACTTTGTTGGTCTCCCCATGCGTTGACATCTGTCACATTTTCTGGTATAGGCTGCAACATCTTTGTGTAATGTGGGTCAATAGTATCCTGTAGCAAGCACTTTCATAGATGTTTTCTTGGCTGCAAAGTGCCCACCACATGGCTCATCATGACAGACATGCAAAATGTCATAGGTCTCATCTTCCCTAACACACCTTCTCATGACTTGGTCAAGTCCTATGTAAAATAAACAGTCTGCAATCCATGAAAAGTTAAAACTTTTCTCTACCAACAATTGTCTTTCCTTTGGTGAGAAGTGGGCTGGGATCTTGTTGGATGCTAAATAATTTACAATATCTGCATACCATGGAGTTTGAGCAGCAATAAAAAATAGATTTTCATCAGGAAAACTATCATCAATTACCTCAGGGGTGGCAAGTGTAGTTGTTTGAAGTCTTGACAAGAAATCAACCACCACATTAGCCCGACATGGCTTATCAATAATTGTGATATCAAATTCCTGCAACAATAGGAGCCATTTTGCTAATCTGCCAGATATGGCAAACTTATTCATGAGGTACCTTATTGCTGCATGATCTGTATAGACAAATATTTGGTAACCAGTGACATAATGTCGAAACTTATTCAGGGCATACACAACTACTAGCAATCCTTTCTCTATGATAGTATAATTTAATTTAGGGCCTTGAATATTTTTGCTAATGAAATATATGGCATGCTCTATGGAATTCTCTTTCTGTCATAAAATTGCCCCTATGGAATAATCAGAAGCATCTGTGTGTATATGAAAGGGTAGACTCCACTTTAGTCCTTGAAGAACAGGTGCCTAAGTAGGTAAGTTCTTAAGCTATAGGAAAGATTTGTTACAGGCTTCAGTCTAGTTAAATTTAGAATCCTTAGCTAATAAGGCATATAATAGACTGGCTATTTTGCTAAAATCTTTGATAAATCTTCTATAATATCTAGCATATCCTAGGAAGCTTCTAACATCCCTTTGTTTTATAGGTGTTTGCAAAGTTAGAATGACTTCTATTTTTGTAGGATCAACTTGAATTCCTGCTTGAGAGATATGATGGCCTAAAAAATTTCCCTCTTGCATCATCATAAAGCACTTTTCAATATTCAAAGACAAAATTTTCTCCTTACATCTTTTCAACACTTTCTCCAAATTTGCTAATGCTTCTTCATAAGTAACTCCATAAGTGGTGAAGTCATCCATGTAGATCTCCATAGAATCATGAAAAATGTCAGTAAAAATACTGATCATTTCCTTTTGAAATGTTGCAAGTGCATTACACAGGCCAAAATGTAAGACATAGTAGGAAAAAGTGCCCCATGGACTAGTAAAAGTTTTTTTGTCTTGATCCTCAGGGGCAATTCTAATTTGATTATACCCACTATATCCATCCAAAAAGGAGAAATATTTTTTACCAGACAATGAGTCTAGCAATTGGTCAACAAATGGCAGTGGAAAGTGATCATTTTTAGTTGTTGTGTTCAACTCCCTGTAGTCTACACAAACTCTCCACTTTCCACCTTTTTTAGGAACAATCACCAATGGAGATACCCATTGACTATCGGAAATGGGGTAGATAAAACCAGCATCAAGCAATTTTTGGAGCTCTTTTTTAACTATTTCCATGAGTGCTGAGTTTATGCTTCTTTGAGATTGCCTAACAGGTGAACAATATTCCTTAATGTAGATCCTATGAGTACAGAGTTGAGGATCTATTCCCTTCATATCCCCATAGTCCCATGCAAAAGCTCTGTTTTGATCTTGCAGCATTGTGACTAGGGCAATTTGTTGAGATTGAGGCAGCTTATTATTGATGTTTAGACAGTGGCCTAGAGACACTTCTACTTGCTTGGTAAGATCATTCATGGAGGCTACTGATAAAGGTGGTGTCCATATTTCATGTGGAAGAAAATTGTGATAAACTGCAGGAAATCTAGGTGGCAGACTCTCAAGATTCAGTTGTTGCAGGAAACACTGCTGAAGATAGCTATCTGGAACAGATGGGCTACGCAGATCAGAGTTGGACTGCAAAATGTGTAAAAGCAGGCCATCCTTACTCTGAAGTTGGGAAAACAGATTAGTTTGTAGCATCATTAGCTGAGCCAATGAATTGACTTCTTTAGTTTCCTCTCCTAAATCTGGCCAAATTGGTTGAGACAAGTCTGGCTGAGGCTGGGTAGGTGGGTATAAAGCCAATTTCTTCCTTGACTAACCATCAAAAATTGTCATGTCTCACGAATGATATCGTATAAAAGCATCAGTTGTGGCTAACCATGGTCTACCTAGGATGATAGGATATCCTCCCAAAGTTGTCTTAGTGGACAATATGGTGAAATCTGCTAGGTATTCCCAAGATTCAAGGATAACAATGACATCTTCTACTACTCCATCAGGTGTTATTGTGAAACTATCAGCAAGCTGCAGGATGGTAGGTGTAGACCGAATGGTTAGGATATTCAAATACTCCATAGTATGCTTGGTCATTACATTGATGGCTGCACCAAGGTCAATCAAGACATTCTTTACTATCTGGCCATTAATATTTATTTTTACCACAAGACTCTCAGGGTCAGTATAATTTGGAATGACTACCTTCCCTAACATAATATCTGCCAACTGTCGTAGAATATGGATAGTTTAGGGATTCTTTTTCTTTCTCCCCGGTTTCTTTAAATAGGCCTCCTTAATGGCTTTTCCATAAATTGGGACATCTTTAATGGCTTGAAAAAGGGGAATTTGAATGTGTACATTCTTTAGCTGATCCAAAATATCAAAGGTAGGTTCTTCCATAGACTTGGATGTAGTAATTTACAATCTCTGAAGAAAAGGCGGTTTGGCCTGATGCTGTAGGACATGTTCCTTAGAGACAGTATCTGATACAGGTATATGTTCTGCAGGATTAGTAGGTTGTTCAGAGGTAGGGTCTGGAATCTCTATAATTACAGGTGGTTGTGGAGCAGAGAGAGTGGTTCCAAACCTGAGATGGATATCATTAATATTCAGGGTATAAGCTGGATACTGATTGGCTTCTGCAAAATACATAGGCTGTTGTTGTTGTTGCTTATTATTAGGATTTGGCAATGGTTGAGCAGGCATAGGTGTTTGTTTTGGAGGGCCAGTATTTGCTACAGGTGCTACAGGAGGTGGCATGAGGGCTGGTGGTTGTGGCTGCTAAAGCTACAGGGATCCAGGGGATTGGTTCTACCATTGCTGAGAACCTCTCCATTGAGGATTATGCTGCCAATTGCCTTGGGGTGGAGTCCATTGTCCTTGTGGCTACTACCAACCTCCTTGAGGAGATTTCCATTGAGGACTCTGATAGTTAGGCCAGTGTGGTTGAGAAGTATTCCAAGGTGGTGATGGGCCATATGTAGGTTGTCATTGGTTATTGTAACTAGAATAAGGATTACCAAAAGTCAAAGGATCTTGAGGCATACGTTGTCTTTGAGCCCATGGTCGCCTTTGTACAATGAAGAATACTTGGTCATCATCACCCTCTACTATCTTAAAATCGATAGGTAATTGCTTAGCCTCCAGGTTAGCCACCATCTTGCATCTGCAATCACGTTTCTTTTATCTGCAATGTGGACAGAACTCAGCCAAGATTGCTTCAGCTTCCTCATGTTTCTTTTGAGCTTGCATAGTATCCAATTGTGTAGCCATATTATTTATGATATCCTGCTTGAAATCAAATAGCAAATGTGTGATCTCCATCCGTGAAACTCCATTAGTAGAAGACTTTCCCACTATGGTTTGATGACCTCTACCCTTCTTAACAATTGCTCGAGAGTAGTTACAACATATTTTCTTAATATCATCCCAAGGCACTTGGGTTATATCTCATCCTCCCATCAGATCCAGGGCATCTATATAGGTGTCACTGATTCCCCTTAGAAAAAGTATTTTCTGAGATTCTTCATTAAGAGTATGGTATGAATTCTTTTTCAGGGAAAACAAAAATCTTGAGATATAGTCTTCGAGGCTTTCATCCTCCTTTTGTTGAATTCTGAATATATCATCACCCTTACTACCACTCTTACAATATTCCTTGTATTTCTCAAGAAATATTGTTTGCATAGCTTTCCAATTATCAACAACACCCTTTCCCAAAATCATAAACCATCTAAGAGCTCCCTCCTTCAAAGTAGCAAGAAACAACTTCAACCTGTGAGCATTTGAAGTGTAATCATAGCTACGACAAAGGATGTCAAACTCAAATAAGAAAGTGTCTGGGTCCTCTAAAACTAGTCCATAGAACTTGGAAAGTAATGAAGAAGGAATATTTTAAGGTTATCATTATCTTGCTGAGCAATGATGGGGAATTCAAAAGCAGGAGGTTGATTAGGTGGATTACGTGCCATATTTGCTTGATGGAGTATCAAAGAAAATGGATTTTTTTGAGGTTCTTCGTCAACTAGGGAAAATGGCAATTCAACAAGTAGGTTTTTAGTAAATGGATTGATATCTTGGTCTCCTCCTTCCTCAAATAGATTATAAGCTAGTTCAGAATTGTTATCAATGAATGGAAGGTTAGGGAGGAATCTTCCTAGAACATCTCTTCTTCTATGCATGCAATAGAATTAACCGTAAATTGAAGGAATTTTGAAAATGTTTGAATAAACACACTAAACTACTGTTAACAATGACTATGAAAAGCTCTTAACTTGACACCATCCCCAGCAATGGAGCCAAAAATGGTTGACTCCAAAAAAGGATATAAAAGTCATGGAAAATCCTAACCTAGGAATTGGACATTCCAACAGGTGACTAACATCTTCTTACGGTTGTTCATTTACATTGTCAAACCAGGGAATGTATACTTGAAATGGAGTGGCACTGTATGTGCACTAAGAACCAGTTTCAGTCACAATTAACCATAAATAAATGCTTGGAAGGAATTCTACTTATGCTACAGGAATGTAATGTAAAGTATTCTTAACTTAAGCATAACTTAATCAAAGAAAAAATCATGACAACTATTACTAAGAAACAAACTATGAACTGGCCTTATGTTGCAGGAACAAACACAGGGATGGATTCTCGATGCTGCAGGAACAATATAAGACTGAGTTTGCACTGAAACCTTCAAGAATGAAATCTAACTTATAATAAATAGGAAATAATTAACTAACTACAGATACTCACTAAGTGGGCCCCCTTAGCAAGCATCAACTAGTTTATGCAAGAATTGAACTCAAAACTTCATCAGCTTTTATTCATAAACTTGGAATCATATACATTGATTGTTCTACTTGTAAGAAAACTAACACAAAACATTGTTTCTCATTATAATACTAACTTTAACACACTCTGTTTTTCACTCACGCAGGAGGAACACTTATTTATATTAGAAAAGCAACTAACTACCTAACTCTAACAGAGAAAGACGTGGACATAAATGCATCCTGAAATCGAGGAACATACTTCTCATAAATGAAGGCATATATGTTCAACACGATTCAAAGAGAATTTATTATTCCACTCTTCCTAGATTAAGGATCATTTAGATTTCCTCCCAACGACCTGGTCGGAGAGTCTTTGCTGGAACTACTTCCTTGATGTCGTGTTGGAAATGGACTTTACTGTAGGGTCGACATTTGCTGCGCTTTGACTTGTTCATGCTTCCTTCAACAACTTGCGATGCACATGGCACTAGAAATGAAAGAAAGCACACGTGGAAAATAACATGATACACATTCATTAATCACATATTAAATCCATTTCATTATCCAAAAACCACATGCATTATATCAGTCATTCGGGAGGTCAAACAGGGTATTTAATACAGACACATAGAGATGTTAACGCTGCAGGAATATAGGAATGTGTTGCTACAGGATACTACCTGATTTTAGATAAAAAGCCTTTAATCAAAGAGTTAAAACAACCATCAGCAAGAAGAGTAAGGGTATTAAAAATACATCATAATATTCAAATTATGAGCATATTTCGAGCTCATCAATGGCCATTTCTAGGTTGTAAAGTTGTTGATTATATTGGTTGTATTCTTTCTTGGATGGTTTTCTTTGCAATATTCTTTTCACTTTTGTTGTTTCTTATCTACTTTTTAACCAAATTTAAAATGTACTATCTCCTGTTTATTGTCCAATTCAGTTTAGTCATCACTGCTGTAATTATGAAACTTAACTGTACCAAAAATCTATCATTTTTACGTTGTAATTGAAAAAACATATAGATGAAAACACCTACAATAGGTCTCAAAGATATATCATGTAAGAATATACCAAAAAATATGATCGGAATATCGTATAAGTGTTGAGAAAGGTGAAGCAACAATGGTGTTGAATGAAATTGTCATTTAATACACCTTAAACATCTTACCATAAGGATTTCTTGATGTTAATGAAAGGTAAAAGGAAATGGTTAGTTTTCTAGGTCATCATCAAACCAACCACCAATTAGGCAATATGAGGCTCCAGTATGCATTCCACAAAGGGATAATTTTTAATATTTACCTTATAAATTATTTAATAAGGTGTGCTACAAATACATGATACATATTTCTTAGAAGAAAAGAAAGGACCAGGGATCTCCTAAAGTTTTAGCTTTAGACAATTCTCCAAAAATGGGAGTAACTTATTTTTCCATCACATTCTTTGATGAAAACCAGGAAGAAGAGAACGACGGTGGTGGTGGCTATGTTGTTTCATACCTTATTCTCATTTTTTCTTCCTCTGCTTAATGGGATAGGTGAATACTTCACTACGTGGTGTAAAGGAAGATGTAATGTTAAAACCTAAACGTGCTCATTATCAGGATCTTGGTCGTAGTTATCAATTTAATAAATAGACTCTAAAACCCTCGTCAAAACCTTATTTTTAGGCTACAACTCACCAAATAAAAGAAGTGAAAGGTCAATACCAGTGAGGAAGAGTTTGGAGGAGCTGAAACCAATAACAACAGGGAAACTAGCAAAAAATGACAAGGAAATGTATATGCATAATTGTTGAGCCTAATTTATTTGTTCATTTATGTTTGTATACTTTTGTTTATTTGTTTGCAAAGCTGTGGAACTCTTGTTGCCTTTGATTTTTCACTATGTTTCTAAAAGCAAGCTATGTCTTCTACAACATATGGATCTGCTCTTTCTGGCTCACAGGTTTTATTTCATTATGTTTGAATGCTCAGATTGATCTTCCTAGTTAATATATGATGTAGGCCCTAAGTCAATCAATTTGGGTGTAGATTCCTCTGCACCTCCTCATTTCTCTTGAACCTCCTAGTATGCACCTTATTATCTTCCTCATTGCAAATGGAATTTGTTTCAAACATCCTTCAATTGGTCATTTTTCATGAAATGGATCATTCATAGCCTTTTATAGAATATAAAAGAAGTAACCCATGAGGAGTCGATGGATTCCTAGAATAAATTTTCCAAGTTGAGAGGATGTAGGGAATATCGAGAGAGATTTTTCAAGGCTGAAGTAGGGGTCTATGCATCTCTAGGATAGTCCTGAGAATGGATAAAACTTTATTTTGTAGTTGTACTTCGATCTAAGACTGAAATCCATTCCATCACCATTATCGGTCTCAAGCCCCAAACCATACATAACTCAGTATTTGATTTCTAAGGGTTTTGAGTTTCTATGAAGTGTTTTTAATGTGAAGTGGCATAGAAGTAAATTCATTTCTTTTTTTACATCATTGATGATTTAAGCATTTGTAACGGGAAATCTCACTGAATCGTTGAAACAAGTAAAGGATGTCATATTGTAAAAATTTAAATGTGCTCATTATTAGATCTTGTATGTATTTTCATTTTAATAACTGTATTTTCATTTTAATAAACATATTCTAAGACCCTCATTGAAATCTTATTTTTAGGTTGTAGCTCATCAAATTGGAGAGGTGAAAATGCACTCTTTACTTTCATCCAACCATGACCAGTGAGATTTCTAGATAGGAAGTTTCCATCCTTCTTATTCGAACCCTTCCAATTTTCTCTCAAGGGTTGTCCAGCTAGAGTGGGAGGGCAAGGCTGCTCTGAATCGGGAAATATATGCACCATAAATAATATAACTACATTTACTATATATTTTCATGTCTTTTCTCCCTTCAATGTTTGTAGCATTTGTATCATATCTTGGATTTGTCTTCCATGGCAACCAACAGTGGAGTGAAGGATGTATTTCTTGGATCTTTGTTTCTGCAGTTGTATGTTGTTTGTAATTCCTTTGGTTATACAGCTGTATGATGTTTGTATATTCTTTTTTTCCATGCAATACAAAAAAAAACATTTGAATATCTATGATATTTGAGCTTTATATGCAAAGTTGTTTGTTAATTGTATATATTGTTTTTCATGTTAACCCAATACAAAAAAAACATTTGAATATCTATGATATTTGAAGTCTATATGCATAAATTTGTGAGAATTAATTTATATTTTATTTATAACTTGAATAATTGATTCACTCAAATAAATGACTAAACCATGACTAAATAAATGAATACAATGACCAAATATGACTACAACGACTAAATGTATGACTACAATGACTAAATATATGACTACCATGATTAAAATAATGACTAAATATATGACTAAAGTAATGAATAAATATATGACTAAATAAATGACTAGTTAACAACAATCAATGACTAAATTAATGACTAAATATATGACTAAATAAATCACTACCATGACTAAATAAATGACCAGTTAACAAAAATTAATGACTAAATTAATGACTAAATCAATGACTAAATCAATGAACAAATCAATGACCAAATCAAAGACTAAATCAATGACTAGATAAATGACTAAAATAGTTTAGTCATAAATTTGGTCGCGTTATAAATGACTGGAAATAAACTACTAATGGTCACGTGATCAAAATTAGTCATTTATATACAATTTTTTAGTAGTTTATTTAGTCATATATTGTTGTTTTTGTACTAGTGAATTGAAAACCTTACATATCTTTTTCTTTCCTTCATGAAAACTACATTTTCCTCTATCTATCCCAACTATTGGATCTTTCCATTCCTCTGGTCAGCAACAAGAATTAGGGCAACCTGATTCTTTGTCATTTTATGGTAGTATGAGTTAGTTGCATGATTAAATACATTGATATTGTTGTTCTTATGTAATCATCCGAAGATATTATTCACTATTTCACTATTTGGAAATTTACTTATGGTGCTCTTAAATCTCATATCACATGAATTTCACTACTTTTGAAGTTTCTATTTATTGGTGACAAAGTCATCATTTGTCTCTAGTTGGTGATCTTTGCAAGCATTATTTTCTCCTCCATAACACTGTATTGCTGCTCACTATTTTTTCTATTTTTGCACATGAATAATTGTCTCATAATTGTCAGGGTTATGACCACCTTCTTCAACCTTGTATACATGTCATTAAGATTCTGTAAAATATGTCTTTAACCTTAAAGATTATTGTGATCTCATCATGATACTTCACTATTCATGGATGTCACACTTGAGGTCATGCTTTATACTTGCTTTTGATGTATGACTTCTTCTTGGAAGGAAAAATACCACTATTTTTTTATCAAAAAGATCATCACTTTCACTTTTAAAATGTTGTCTCCATGCATTTAGACTATTATAAGAGATCCTTCATGTTATTTCTTATCATTATCCTTTAACATTAAAGACTCATTAAATGTAGTCCTATTTGTATTGGGACTTAAACTTTCAATCATGGTCCTCCTTTATTATGCATGGTTGATTTTTCTATTCACTCATGTCATGATTGTACTACTCTTAGACATTCTACTCCCCAATTGTTATGGTGAATGTTGATTACAAATGCATAGAAATGACTATTATGGCTTCTTAATATGCAATGATGGAAATAGACAATTTCTCCCTTCTTGTAAATGAGAAAATGCAGTATGCTGGGCTCAACCCTTGTGGGAGCCCATTGATCTCCACATAATAAGATGAATCATAAAATGATAAACATGTACCTACACAATGAGCAAACTAGTTAGAAAAAAAATGAAGTTCAATGCTCTCTTGATGATTTGAGTTCCATTAGATGATCTGGCTTTTGTGCATACAACTATTCATTCTGCTTTTCTTTGATCAGTTATAAGGTAGCAAGTATTTCCTTGATTAGATATGCATAGAATAATGAATGGAACCCTAAGCTCTAACATCAATGTTCTTTCACCCTATACCGTAGAAAAAAGTATTTCTTGCTTGATTTGGGGAATAATTGATGATAAACTGGACTTAAGGAGGCCTTGATTTAGTGGTGTGAGGTGTTTTACACATCCACACTAGGTCTTGGACCCTTATAAAATTCATTTATTGATCATGTCTTGTGAAGGTGTTTTGAAGTGTTGTATCACATTTTTACACTTTTCTAGACTCTTCTTATTATAATTGATCTAAATATCACATTTTTATCCTTTATCAAGTCCTTTTTCAAAGTGTTCAAAAGTCTTATAACAAGATTTCATGCTTTTCTAGGCTTTTTATACTATTTACACCTTTCTTATGCTTTATTTGGCCCCTTTATGCACTCATAAGACTTAATTAAGTGTATTTTTGAATGTAAACCCAAAAAACCACATTAAATGCAACTTAATTCCTGACACCCACTTACAATCCTAGAGTGGGACCCATTCACCATGGGTGGTGAATGAGTCCCTCTTGGCTCCAATTCAAAATAATTCAAAATTTATTTTGGGTCTTTATTCAAAAAGACCTTATGTCAGCCTATGATGATGTATTACTGGGTAATTAGGCCATAAGAGTGTATAAATAAGTACTTTTCCATCTATTTCAACCTCCATTAATCTCTTAACTCATTCACACATTTCTTGTCATTCATTCATCATCTATCTTCTCCATCAAGCTAAGCAAGTTAGGGTTTCATCATTGCAAGTTATCAAGATAGCTTCCTAAGACATTCAAGGGAAGATGAACTTCATGTTTTGCTATAGATATTCAAGATCAATTATCATGGCAAGGTAATAACTCCATTATTTCATGCTTCATTACATTCTTTATCCATTTTTGTTTAATTACCTAAAAGGGGTTTGACCAAGGCAAACTCCCATGCCCTAACATCCAATATTTATCTTTCTTGTCTTGTGTGTTTGCAGATTTAGGCATCTTGGAGGCTTAGAAATTATTGAATATTGCATTGCAAAGTTGTTCAAGTCATCTCTTCATTGGATAAGGAAAAATATCAACCAAAAGGCACTTTTAGATCCAAATTATACACTTTCAAAACCAAACACCTAAAGAAGTAGAAATTGCAGACCAAAGGCTCCTATTTCCACCTTTGAATCTTTATAAATTCAAAAGTGAATTCATTCACCATGGGTGGTGAATGAGTCCCACTTCCAGGCTTGATTTTGGATTTCTGCATTTTTGGATACCCATTTGTCTGAAACGGGTTCCAAAATAGTTTCACAGATCTTGGACTAATTCACCCAGAATGGTGAATGAGTCCCACCAAGCCTAAAATTAGGATCAATAGCATTTCAGATGTCATTTCTAGTCTTCATCAAGATCCCAGGTGCACACTTTCAATTTCATCCATTTTTGTTGTAATTTACATTCATTTCCAGGTACTTTTGTATTACACAATATGTTTTCAAACAAGTTGGATTTCTTTAGTTTTCATTCAATAATCAATAACTTTCACTAGCTTCTCGCATTTAGGACATTTCATTTAATTATATTTCCATCATACATTCCCTTATTTGAGTGAACCAACTTGATTTTTGGTGTGGGATCTATCTCTTTCCATTAGGTGAAAGACCCTAATTGAGCAAAAGAGACATATAGCACTAGAAATAATCCACAACCACAACAACCCACAGCAACACCCTTACCTTTTCCAAATCCCATTTTTCCTAGAGATCCTCACTTAAATTCACACATTCAGGAGTACAATCTTGTTGAACAACTAAATAATACTCCTGCTAAGATATCCTTATGGGATCTTATTCAAGAATCCTCTCACTATAACAACATGATTCAAGCAGCCTTGCAACAAGTTCTTGTCCCTTCTAATGCACAACCAATTGACATAGAATCCATGATCCAAGGAATAACTACTAACATTGTTTTCCACCAAAGTGAACTCCCCCCTTTGGAAGTGCAAAAACAAAATGAAGCTTTCATGATCATTGCTCAATACAATTGGCTAGGGATAAAGTGAACCCTTATTGAAAATGGCTCAACCCTTAATGTGTGTAGTGTAAACCTTTTGGATAGGCTTCATGTGGATAAGTCAAAAATTCAACCCGAATCTTTATCTATTAAGGGCTTTGACAATGTCGAAAAGAAACTGCTTGGTGTGACCACTTTACCTATTATAGTTGGAGAAGTCACATTGAACAGATCAATCAAGGTTATGCCTCATGAATTTCATATAACATTCTTCTAGGTAGGCCATGGATTCATGCGATGAATGGTGTGCCTTCCACTCTTCATCAAAAAATGAAATACATCTACAACAACAAAGTGTGCACACTCGACCCTAATCATGATCCTTATAGTGTCTTGCAACTTGAGAAAAATAAAGAGAACCCCTTGAACACATCAACACCAACCACACAAGTGGAACTAGCACAACAAAAAGACAAACAAAAACATATTGAACAAGTCACAATGCTATTAGAAGATGATTGGGGTTACTTGGATTTTGAAAATGACTTCATGGGTGAGTACAAAATCATCCACAAAGATTCAAATAAGGGAAAAGAAACAATAATAATGTCCACACAAAATTTAAATGACCTTTTGAAAGCATCTGCCTCAACCACTTTAGCCAATGAAGCAAATTACACAACATCCTTTGATAAACTTAATCATGAACAACCATCGACTTCAAAAGAAATGAGGAAGCTTTATGGAAAAGGTTATGAAATCATGAAACAACTTGGATATAATGGAAAAGGATGTGGTCACTAGTACACAAACAACAATATATGAATAAATAAACTACTAAAAATTGTATATAAATGACTAACTTTAGTCACGTGACTATTAGTGGTTTATTTGTAGTCATTTATAACACCACTAAGTTTATGACTAAAAAATTTTAGTCATTTATTTAGTCATTGATTTTTAGTCATTAATTTGGTTATTGATTTAGTCAATGATTTAGTCATTTATTTAGTCACGGTAGTGATTTATTTAGTCATATATTTAATCATTAATTTAGTCATTGATTGTTGTTAACTGGTCATTTATTTAGTCATGGTAGTCATTACTTTAGTCATATATTTAGTCATTAATTTAGTCATCACTTTAGTCATATATTTAGTTATTAATTTAGTCATTACTTTAGTCATATACTTAGACATTAATTTAGTCATATATTTAATTATATATTTAGTCATTAATTTAGTCATGTATTTAGTCATTAATTTAGTCATTACTTTAGTCATATATCTAGTCATTACAAATCAAATCTAACTTAATTAATCCCTACAAATTTATGCATATAAACTTCAAGTATCATAGATATTCAAATGTTAAAAAGCACCATGAAATGAAGACTAAAATTCTTGAACAAAGACATAAACACAAATAGATTACAAATCAAGAGGAGCCACAATGCAGTATTTATGAGTGGAGAAAAAACCACTCTAAAAATTTACTTCATTAAGCCTTATTGGAAAATCAAAATCTCATTGGTTACATTCAATGTTTCAATGACACTATACAATTTCTAGACACTATATAAACAAAATACTCCTATTTTCATATACTTATACTATTTTCCCCTTCCTTAATTATAGTCTTTTTTGAAGGGTAGCGACCTCCTATAGGAGCTTGACCCATTTAATCCCCTTGCAAATCCACAGCTTTCCCACCACTATTGGTTTCAGCTCCTCCAAACTCTTCGTCGTTGGTATTCACCTTTCACTTCTCCAATTTGGAGCTGTAGCCTAAAAATAAGGTTTCAAAATTTGCACATCAAAAACTCAGAAAAGTCAAATAATACAGATGATAAAATTCAAACATTTTCTTTTCCTTTTCCAACTATGGCACCCTAAACTTAGGTGCTAGATATAGTGAATGTATCAGAATTAGATATAACATCCATCAAAAGCATATTTGGAAGTAGATTTTTATCAAATATTGTAGTTGCAAGTTCCACTAATTATAATAAAGATAAATAGTTTTACCTTTTTACATCAACTAATGCATTTATGATAACTTTTAGAGGATTGACAATGCTAGCCTTTATCATATTAACATACTCACCTGCAAGTTGCAACACAACATTAAACTTATTAATTAGACTCAACATCTAAGAAAGAAAAAAACACTTCAAAAATTATCAATTTAGTAAAAAAATCATCAATTTCAAATATCAAAGTAGCCAATGCTTCACTCTCTATATCCTCTGATACAATCACAAGAGACCTTTGTTTATGTGATAAATGCAACAAGAAATTATATTATTTTTCAAAACTTCTCACTGTGTACTTATGAACTCAAGATCATTCAAATTGTCAAACTAAACGACATGACCTAATTTATTTCTATCACATACACTTTGGGTATACAAGATCATTGAGAATCCCAATTATTGAGCTATGAAATTCAGCAATGCAAAAAAACTACATCTTAAGTAAAATGTAAATCAAATCAACATTACATGTCTCGGCTTATCAATTGATCTAAAATTTTATATACACTTTTTTCATATAGCTTAAGGACATCTATAATAGATATGTGCAAAATGAATTTGGTGGAAAGGCTTCAAAAAATTCCAAGAGAATACAATTCGCAGGTGTAAAGCCAAATTCCACAACCATTGCCAATATCCTCCCTTCTTGTGCCAAAATGGGAGCTTTGAAACAAGATATGAATATCCTTCAATGCATAGACAATACATACCTATGAAAATATTATACTCCCTCAAAATATTATTACATATTATTCTATTGGGGGGACTTTACTTTATTAGGGGGACTTCAAATAACTCATGCCAATGTTCATTTCTCCCATCGATGGAAACTTCAAACTGATCCTTTCCCTTTTCGGGGCATCAAAGGGACTTAACTCTATCTCCCATCGAAGCTTCTCTCGTTGATGAAGTCCCTCAATGTTTTTTCTTTCCATCAGAGGGACCACAATTTTCATGTCAATGTCCACCTCTCTCACTAATGAGTTTGAGTGGTGTTGGGCTATTGGTGGGACTTTGACGTGACTCCCAGCGACACACAAGAGTCCTCCCGATGATTGCTTCAGAACTACTTCTTGTTGTAAAATCAAGCAGATTACATCCAGACTCAACTATAGCTTCACATACATGTCTGTGTGTGATATTTGTCTCAATAAAACCCCATACATAGTTGGTGTTACACTTTAGTGGCTCAAAAAATTTCTCACAGAAAGGAAAGAACGTTCTTTATCATTTGTAGACAGCCAAGAGCATTGAAGGGTGTCAGAGATGCCATCTCATGGAATACAATGATTGCAAGATATGCACAAAATGGATTTGTTGAAAAGGCTTTAGAAACTTTCAAGCAAATGTAATTAGCAGGTGTGAAGCCAAATTCCACAACCTACGCCAGCATCCTCCCTGCTTGTGCCAAAATGGGAGCTTTGGAGCAGGGTATGAACATCCATCAAAGCATAATAGATGGGGGATTTTTGTTAGATATTATGGTTGGAAATGCTTTGTTAGAAATGTATGCAAAATGTGGAAATGTACACAAGGCACGTGAACTCTTTGATGGAATGCCTCCAAGAGATGTCATCTCATGGAATGCAATAATTGCAGGATATGCACAAAATTGATTTTGCAAGGATGCTCTCAAAATATTTGAATTAATGAAGCACTCTGAAACATATGATATGGTTTAGCAATAACTTTATCCAATTTCAGAGAAAGACACAAATTCAGGCAGTTCTTACATAGCTCCTGTGATACAAATGATAAAATATGATTGACCTTAACAAACTTACTTTCTACCTTCAAAACATTATACTTAATTTGCAACATTCAAAACCTAAAGAAGATCCAGAAAACAATCACATGAAACGATGAAAGAAACAATAAAGAATCTCTCTACACAGAAAAAGCATATCCAGATACTTTTCTTCTCCTTATACTTTTCTTCAAAGACCTCAATAAGACATTTGAATAATCTATCGGTATGTACATGATCATAATAGGCCAAAAAGTGGCGATATGATGGGTATGTGTAGGGTATGTGGCTGACAACTTTTTTTTACCCAAAATTGATGAAACGAAAAGGATTTTTAAAGGACATTCTCAGCTTTCCACCAATATAAATTATGCTTTATTTTGAATTTAATAAATAATTATTATTCATTTTCTATTTGAATTACAACTAAAGTCTTGATTGATAGGCTGATTGAAAAACATCTCTAGCTTTCAAATGTTATCACATTTTTTGAATCTGAAACATGTGTCACATTCTATGCTTCACATACTATAAGATTTAAAAAATAAATGAATTTCATCAAGTTTTGACCAAGTTAAGGTGGTAAGACATATGAGTTTTTATATTTCTTAAAATTTGCAATAAAAGATTCATAATTAATTATTTACTTGGAAAAAAATTGCAAAAAATTATGCATCATATCGAGACATGAGTCCTCTACTTATATATAAAATCTTATAAGAAAATATTATCATTTTATTGTGGTTAGGGTGGTCAGACAAACACCTAATTCTTATTTTTTCCCTAAAATTTAAGTACTACTGCATTGAAATTTCAAATTTTCACCAAATAGATTTTATTTTTCAATAAACCTAGTAGTTTAGAAACTACATTCAATTTGCTACAGATTCTATTCTTACATATTTTTGAAATAATATAGATAACTTATTCAAAATTTTACGTCAAGTTTCCTAACTCTGATTTTTTTGAATTTTTTGCCACTTAAGGGCCTATTTTTTCCATGATGATCCTGTACATACCCCTATGGGATATTTTAGTTTTGAAATTTAGGCTTCCCAAAGTCCTTTTCAGTCCTTAGTTTGATTTTGAGCTAGTCTTCAATTTCTATTTTGAGAATTAAATCAAGCTCAAAGCTCAAAAGCTTTGCCATGCTCATCATGACATCTTAGTAAAGAGTTTGGCTATGTGGCTATTCTCTTAAAGGGAGTGTGCACCAATTTATAGAGGCTGTAAGAATAGTAAAATACCAATAGTATCACTTTTGTATCTCATGCATATTGTGTCCAAGTTATAAATTTACGTTGCTAACATGGTATAAGGATGAATGAAAACTCATACCAGGCCATGCTTTTGAAAAGTAAGTGAAGGGAATATGTTTGAGCCCTCTATCTACCTAGCAAAAGGGAGACTTTCTGAAGTTAAGAAAGGAACATCTTTAAATATTAACCTCATTTCAGTTATGTGGGACATGATCTAGAGGCAAGGTGTAATTGCCACAATGATGACTCATACCTAGCCTGTTGAGCACATTATCCATATAAACGTGGCCTCGTTAATGCTAGACAGACCTGTACAAGCTTAGGTGCAAATCCCTGGCACAATGGTGGAATACAAACCTCTAAGGCATGACCTAAAAGTCTAAAATGTGCACTAAGTTTGGAAATGTATATCTAGTGGCTTTGGAATGATACTAGGAGATTGTTAAAAATTAAAATTTATCTGGAATAAAGAAAATACATTCTGATTAAAAATCTTGAATATCCTGAAGCTAACATGCAATGTGCTCATCTAGAAATTGTGGAAAATCACAATTTCCAACAAATCACTTTTACATTATGAATTGTGGAAACTTGAAGTCTATAACTGATTGCCTTTTATGCTTCTGACTCTTAAGATATATATGCAAGGCACATGACTTCTTCCCCATATTAAAATCTAGCTCTAGAAAATGAATGTAGAAAAAATAGTAATGCTGAAATTAAACCAAATGAATATAAAAAAGAATAGAATCCATCCTAGTCTAGCTGGAAATCACCTAGTAGAAAGTCAAAGAAATTGACATCATAATAACCCAAGTTCAGCTATTTCAGACTTGCACCCCAAATTAATGCTTTTTATTATTTTATTAACATAGACCACACTCAAACAAGCATAGGTTTAGATATCAAAACATGATGATGGAATGGAAACATTTTCGACATGGATTCTAACTTCTAAACATAAAGGTGCTCTATGATCAATGGTGCATTGCAATGATGGTGGGTGTTTGTTACAATTCACCTAAAAGTAATATTTCATTCTCTATAGAACTTATAAAAACAACAAAATATTCAAAACTTATTCACAGGAGTGTTGTGAAGGAATCCTCTTGAAAGATAATAAAAATATTGTAAGTTCCATCAATGAGCCCTTCATTGCTAGCCCATTTAGCATGGTTCAGAACCCAAATGCTAACCCAGACTTAGTAGAGCATCTAGGTCTAAAACTTGGCTGAGTAGAAATTGTCAACCTACTAGACTAGGGCATATAGCAGTTGCCTAAGACTACATGATCCTAGGGACCAGGGTTACTAACTTATGGAATCATCCCATCCAAGAACCAAGAATAGTAAAATGCCATTAGTCCCACCTGTACATATTTTCCTTTGGTATTTATGGTTCATTTTATAAATTACCTAGTTAAAATGTAATCAGCTCATTTGGAATACATACAAAAGGCTAGGCCTTTGGAAAATAGCTACAGGGCATATATTTGAAGTTTGAAGTTTTTAACCCTTAGTCTCACCACTCCAAAACCTACTCAAAATTTTAATCTGAAATTTTCATGTGGTGGTGAGACTTGCTAAAGTTTACGAAAGGAATATCATTAAAATTTTAAACAATCTTAGTCCAGTGGGAATTTGTCTAGTGGTTAGGAAAAACAATTAACATGATGATACATTTTGAGAAAGTTTAGCCCCACTAGGAATGTTATATTAAAGTGATACAATTGCAAGAAATGCTTTCCAGAGTCTCCATATAGAATCAATGCAGTCCATGTGGACCACAACAAAAAAAGTTAAGTCAATATCCTAAGATTGTAAGCTTTTTTTGTATTCTTTATGCATGTAGCCATGGAGGTTTAGTGGATGAGGGATGTACATACTTCAATCACATGGAGGATTAGTGGATGAGGGCTATACATACTTCAATCACATGTTGGTTTTGGCATAACACCATGCTAGGCTTATATGTTGCTGATGAGCAATAATGTGGAGTATCCACCCTTGTTTATGGATTACAACAGTCTATCCCTTTAACTTCCATTAAGTTTAGATTGATATATTCCCACCATTCTAAATTTATAGGAAAAGCATATTCCAAATTTACAGAATGGAAATAAGTATAGAAGGGCATTGTATGCATGCTCTTGAAAGTATTTCTTTTGAAGCACGTTCTTTACATGAAGCGAAAAAAAAACTGAATTCTAATCTCAAGTATAGGAAATGCTTTGATTGGTCATTGATCATACATATATTGTATCTTCAAATTGCATATATGGGTGAACAAATAATAGATTTATGTGACTTGTGGTTTGGAGAAAAAGAGGAAAAAATCAAAATGAAGATGTGTTAAGTACCTCCTATCTCACTCAAACACAAAAATTGAAGAACTATGGGAGTTCCTCACTATCCCAGCTTCTCTACAGCTAGAACATTCAAAAAAACCCTTACCATATAGTTTATGATGCCACAAGTGTAAGCGACCTATATGGTTTTTCATCTTACATAGGTTCCCAACCGCCTAGGAGATCATTAGAGTGCAAGGAAAGTTTCCTCACCTGGCTCTTGCCACCAAGGAGTTTTTAGACTCAGCCACCTGGCATGTAGGATTTAAACACAAGAAGTTCCCAAGGAAGCAAAAGACAATACTCACTGGTTGGGAGCCTGTAGGTGATGAAAAGGACTTTCCTGCTGGAGGGTGGGATAACCCTAATGATCAAGACACCCTCCCAACACATGCTTTATATGGCTGACTGCTTGAGTTTGGTTTTCGTCATGAACTATGATGATGTAATGATGTAAAAAGTTGTTTCCTTTTTGGGGCCACATGATACTTCATTTCCTGGCTTTGCTAGTTTGTACTTCTTTGGGATGTGATGCCATTCTATCTATTCTTTTTTAGGATAGGTTGTATTTATTTCCATTGGTTAATATGTATGGATCTATTTCATCAAAAATAAAAATGGATGTGACCTCCAGATTCAAAAAACATGCAAAATTCGACCAAAGCACATTCTCTCAAGGCCTATCAAATTTTGACCAAGTCTGTCACCACAATATCCTTTCTTGGCAGTCCCCTTTGTTAGAGAACTTTCTTTTCACAAGATCACTACATTTCATCGCTTTTGAATACGAGAAACTTGTTTAATATTTTCCATTTTCATTGACACCCTTCTAGTTTTCTTTCTCAATACCTCACCTAGCTAGTTTATTTTCAGTAGTTCATTTTTGCACTCCCAATTAGTTAATGTAACTAGCTATAATTTCAGTGTCATTGACATACTTTGTTCATTTGTGGACATTAATATAATTTCTATGTTCCTCTGTCATTTTTCAAGGAAAAAACATGGTAAGCATTCAGTAAATGATCTTAGCATCCTCATTAGATTTTGATGGAGGAGATCTATTAAAGTAGTAATGATGATAAGAAGGTAATCAAATGCTCTACCTGTCTTGCTTGATACATAATAGACTTAATATAAGGAACATCTAAGGACCTACATCTAAACATCTCAGTAGTTATATCAATATGTAATCTCAATTAACAAAGCTATAGAGTACATTTGAATATCACATTATCTATAAATAGAAATTGTTATCCTTCAAAAGGCAAATGGATAGCTTATAGATTAACAAATACAACTGCTAAAAAACCTAAACGTATTTAAAAAACTAACTCCTAGTTGAGCATAAATCATGTAAATAAACTGTACTTATTTTACTAGTGCTCAAATAGAACATTTAATAGTTAATCAAAGGGGCACATTACTTCTTCCATGAAGATTTTGTCACAAATACACACCTTTCCACAATCCTGAAACTACTACTAGAATGAGCACTTGAAACAAATTTAGACCAAATTTTTTCAAATTTACATACCCTTCAACACCTTCAATAGGTTCATTGATAAGTCGAATAAAAATATCTTGGTGGTCTTATATGAGCCTCATTAGCTGGGGATTCTATTTGCTAGGTTCTTGAAGCATTGGTTGACAACCAAAAAATTAGTCGTATCAATAATATGTAGATAAAACACATGTGGAACTCAAACATGACATGATAGATTCAACAAACCTATAAACTTTGGGGATTGGGTTGAACCATTGTGTGAAGGGCTTGAAAATGAATGATGCAAGATATAATCAATAAAAAAATTGAGACAAAAACCAATGTTGGAAATCCCACAAGCATTTAATACTGCTTAGAAATAAAATCTAAAACAATTTCATTCTCAATTAACTAAACATTCAAGTTGTGAAGAGAAATAAAATTTACTCTATTAAGTGTTTAATGCAAAACTGCACTAACATATTATACCTATTGGTTATTGTGAAGAAATTCTAGTGCTCCACCTTCAGCCCCAGCCCTAGCACCCATGCCTGGAAAACCCTAAAGGCAGAAAGAAACAAGGTGAATATAGGATTGATGCATGACCACATTGCACAAGAACATACCCGTCTTTGCCAAGGCCCAAAAGCATACATGTGGAAAAATATTTAGTGGAGCAATATTTGGCCATTCGAAGGGAGGTGCAACTTATGATGGTGCAGTTGTTGGAACTTGTCTGGTTGGTAATTGATTTGAAGATGGTGGTCATGCAACAAGTATAGGCACTTTAGATGCCTTGAGGATACCCTATAATAGAATAGAAATTAGGAATGCATTATAGCCCAATATGTCATAAATAATTGAAAAGAGTTCCATCTTAACTAATACCAAAATCACATAGCATGTTAGCTACCCCTACCATTTCCTTGTTTCTTCCCACTTCAATTCCAAGTGCAAACAAATAATTTTTTTAATTTCAGAACTTTATAATCAATTTTTATAATAGGTCAAAATAGATCATAAGCTCACATTTACCAACTAGATTACATGATATATGAAATAGAACATGAAGCTTTGTGGGAAGGAAAAGAATACTGCAGAAAAAATATTTTAGCTTTTAGGCAAGTAATGGTGCATAGAGATTACATGATATCACAAGGGAAAAAGAACACTCAGTGCATAGAGGAAGTCGATAATGTAGCCCTAACTAGTGAAAATTTACATGAAGTGATGGAGGACCAACAAATACAGTTTCAGGAGTAGTTGGCTCAACAAACCCAACTCACTGAAGCTACAAAAGCAAAGTCGGTAGCCACAACAAAGGAAGTAGTAATACACAAAGGTGAAGTGGCTAGTAGTATATATTCCCGTGATCAAGTCCATAAGAAACTCATGGAAGTATTTAACATGGTCAAAACCTCCAGGAAATGAGAAGTCATAGCTACTCATCGTTTGAAATAATAGATTCAAGAAGTCTACAAGCTTTGGACTGCCATCCAACATACGCCCACTACACCTTCCATTTCAATTGGAGTTAATATGCCTCCAAGGACATCTCCTACCTCTGATGCTTAGTCATTTATTTTGTGGGGGATGATTTAATTAGTAAAATGGTTTATAATGTAAAAATCAAGGGTTTTACAAAAATCACTACTCCAGGGCTTCCCTACCCAGACCAATGCTTCAAAAACTCTAACACAAGTCTATACATGCTTAATAATTCATTACATAGCCAACCACAACAAAAATTTGGTAAAACTCAACTTCTACAACCAAGTTTCACTTGAAAAACCATGTAAAATGCCACTAGGGTATCAACCCAAAACACTAAATTGGCCTCCCTACTCCTACCATCACACTAACATCAAAATATACAATAATTCATACCATTCCATTGAGCCATAGCCTTAGACAGTAGATGGAATGGCCATTTTGTTCATTTACAAGATCAAAACCCTTAAAATAGGGCTACCCGGGTAGTTACATAAAAAAGGTTACTAAATTCACCAAACTCCATGAAAAGAAGCCAAATCACCACCAATGGAGATCTAACTCATGCCTTCAACACATTCCATCACCCTTGGGCCATGGTACTTCTGTACAGATGAGAAATTCAGCCTGCAGCAGCAAATTTCATGAAAACATAGAATTTATGCAAAGAAACTAATAGATTTTATGGCATTTCTTTCAAAAATAAAACTTGAAGGTTGGTTGAGTCTAGTCTTTGCATCTCTTTGATGGATTATTCTCTCTAATTAAATTTTAAAATTATTGAAATGGTTCTCTTGTATTTGGTATTTCAACATTATGTTCATGCATAGAGGGGTAAACCATAGCATGCCATGAAATTGTATAAAACAAAGTCTATCCAATAGCTTATAAAAAATTTCAAAGAAAATCTATGCGATCTCCACATGGTCTCATGTGACCTATACAAGAGTTTAAACTCACCACACTTGAAGTGTTCGAAAAAATTCCTCAAAGAAATGTGGTCTCATGGACTGCAATAATTGCAAGATATACACAAATTAGATATGTTGAAAAGGCTTTAGAAACTTTCAAGAAAATGCAATTTGTAGGTTTAAAGCTAGACTCCGCAACCTTTTCCAGCATCCTCTCTGCCTGTTCCAAAAAGGAAGCTTTGGAACATGGTATGGACATCCATCAAAGCATAATAGAAGGGGGATTTTTGTCTGATATTATAGTTGGAAATGTTTTGGTTGACATGTATGCAAAATGTGGAAGCATAGAGAAAGCATGTGAAGTTTTTGACATAATTCCTCGAAGAGATGTCAACTCTTGGACTACAATTATTGCTGGATACACACAAAATGGATTTGTTGAAAATGCTTTAGAAAATTTCAAGCAAATGCAATTGGCAAGTATAAAGCCAAATTCCACAACCTTTGCCAGCATCTTTCCTGCCTGTTCCAAAATGGGGGCTTTGGAACAAGGTATGAACATCTATGAAAGCGCAAATAATAGAGGAATTTTGTTAGATGTTGTAGTTGCAACTACCCTAGTAGACATGTATTCAAAATGTGGAAGCATAGACAAGGCATGTGAACTGTTTGACAGAATGCCTAAAAGAGATGCCATCTCATGGAATACAATGATTGCAAGATATGCACAAAATGGATTTGCTGAAAAAGTCTTTAGAAACTTTCAAGCAAATGCAATTAGTAGGTGTGAATCCAAATTCCACAACCTATGCTAGCATCCTCCCTTCCTGTGCCAAAATGGGAGCTTTGGAGCAGGGTTTGAACATCCATCAGAGCATAATAGATGGGGGATTTTTGTTAGATATTATGGTTGGAAATGCTTTGTTAGACATGTATGCAAAATGTGGAAACATACACAAGGAACATGAACTCTTTGATGGAATTCCTCAAAGAGATTTCATCTCATGGAATGCAATAATTGCAGGATATGCACAAAATGGATTTTACAAGGATGCTCTCAAAATATTTGAATTAATGAAGCACTTTGAAACATATCCTAACATTGTAAGGTTTGTTTGTATTCTTTGTGCATGCAACCATGGAGGTTTAGTGGATGAGGGTTGTACATACTTCAATCACATGAGTAAGTAGTATTGCATTACACCTACAGTTGATCAGTAGTATTGTAGATTCCAAGTAGAAAAACCTTCATTCTTTACCATCTAGCAGCCTAGCAAAGGCTATTTAGTAGTAGTGCATGGGAATGCTTCCCCTTTATTCCCTAGTAATCATGTAAGGGAAGGTCATAGGTAATGAGTTAAGAATTAAGATGGATATTTCTCCATCATAAATGAAATATAGAGATCCAAATACATAGCTTTTTTAAGAACTTAAAATTAAATGAAGATGGATTTGAACATGGAATTTTTGTAAAAAAGAAGCAAACAATTGGTTTGACATGTTTAGATACCCATCCTGTAAAATCTCTACCATCTAATCAAATAACTATTGTTGAAAGGCAAGTTCATTAGGAATCAATTATATGAAAAATGTCCATTTTCCAAACATATTCAAAATGAGGAAAGACGCTTACAAAATAAAGGGTAATCCAAGTAATGAAATTAATAACATTCTAGAGAAATTGGCTTGGAAAATGAAGGTAGCAGGGTATAAAGAATCATTTATCTGCCACCATAGTGAAAAGTTAGCAATTGCATTTGGTTTGTAAATAATCTGCTTCACAATATTGTGCATGAGATATGATATAGAAACCAAGACATAAAGAAACAACTATATTATTCCTATGGTGGAGTCATGAGAAAAATTAATGTCATGCCCATCGTCCTCAACACTTTACATAACTATTGTCTAAAGAAATGTGCAAGTTTCACAAGCCTTAGTGAACAGATAAAACAAGTTGCAAAGACATAATTCTCATCCCAACCATAAAGATTTTTCTTCTAGTTCTGAAAGATCAACCAATGGGATTCAATGACCACTCATCCAATTTAAGCAGTCAAAATTATAATTGTTAATTACCAAAAAATTTAGGTAGATAAAGATACCAATGTGGAAAAACTTCTTACAGAAAACCTAGAAGCAAAAGTCGAGCAGCCACCAATTAACACATACTTAGCCCTTTTGTTTGAGTGTGATCTTATCACCCAAACTCAATGCAATGCCCTGGGATTTACTTCTTATCTTGATATAACCACTCAGCTTTCCATCAAATTGTTTCTCAACACTAACATTCACAAGATCATCCTCACCAAATACACTCTTTGCATACAAATTTGCAGCCAAAAATCCAGTCTCCATCCAGTGCAGATCTATATAAAAAATAATGGTTAATTACAGTCTTTTCTATAACATTGTGCTTCTCCAGTGGTAAATGAACCATTTAGCAATAACTAATGCAATGTGGACCAAGCCAGATTACTCTAAAAATATGAAAGAAGTTAAGAAAATTGAAATACTTACAGGGGTGTGAGGCACTTCATATTTGTTGATCGAACAATATGGTTTAGGAACTCCTTCTCATCATGAATAACTGTGTTCACAACCACATAATAGAAAAAGTACAAGCTCAATACTCATTGGGAGTATATATGTCATTGTTTAGATTAATCTATTGTTTAAATTTGGTACAATATAAATTTGAAAGAAAATTACTAGAAACTTTAAATTTATTTTCCCAACCAAGAGAATAATCTGATTTATCTTGTTTTCCCACTCAAACTCATCCCACATATTCCTAGAAGCAACATCAAGGCAAGTGGCCTGGGAGATGTAGTCCATAATGTCAATGTTTATGTAATTTAGAGCAACAACATTGTGGTCCAGTACACTTGTAGTCTCATAAATAATGTTACCGAATATAACACCAGTTTCGGTTGAAGACACTTTTATGTTTTCTTTTATCTGCTTACTTGACTTTGGATCTAGAGTATAATTTTGTGGTCATTCAACCAGTTTGAGATCACCCATAGTAGCCAATTCTAAACAAAGTTTATGAAGTGTTTCCTTTGTGCGGTTGATTACTGTAACATCTAGGATAATATCATACTAATGAACTGTAATATATGCTTCTACATATATAGGATCACTGAAGCCTGTAAGTTGTAAAACTTGATTCAATTTATTTGTACTATCACCATCTTTGATAAATTCTTTAGTGACACTTTTTAAATCATGTTCCACTTCATCTTCTAATTTGAGCTGACTCATACCCTATCACAAAACAAAAGTCAACTTATTTGCAAGTTTCATTGACTTCAAAACAGTTTGACATTAGAATATACAAAATTTATTATCTTTTAGGGAAGATGCATAAAATGAATACAAATGATAGGACATTAGATGATGCTTATGAAAAGTGATAATGTGGGCTCACTAGTGATGGGAATTCATTCAAAAGATGTTTTAGGAAGAATTTATCATGCTACAAAGGTAATGAAGTGTACCTCCAATAATTTAACCACAAATTGTGGTTTGTTGGAGTAATATTCATTATGTGGATGTCCTAGAAGACTTAATAGTCACAAGAAGATTCCCTTGAATCTAGTCAAGGTCAACAAGAG
This sequence comes from Sequoia sempervirens, assembly GCA_007258455.2. Classification (NCBI taxonomy): domain Eukaryota; kingdom Viridiplantae; phylum Streptophyta; class Pinopsida; order Cupressales; family Cupressaceae; genus Sequoia; species Sequoia sempervirens. Next base: position 25,766,424 of record VDFB02047230.1, on the reverse strand, counting down.
AGTTTTTGGAAACTAGATGTCAAGTGTCAAACATGTAGCAAGTTGACACAAGCATATTATTGGAAATGAATAATATAAAATGGCACAAGATTGTTGTTTAGTCTTTAATAGTTACAACTAATTAATTATATTTAGCTTTAGCTAACTCAATATGGCAACATAGTTTGTGTTAAGAACAAAAACTCCAAGATAGATTGGCACAAATCCAACATGGAGTCATAGGCAACTATTTAATAAATATATAGTATATTGAGTGTATAGAATGTACAATTGTAGCTGATTCCTTTGCACTCTTTCTTACTTGCAATTGTGCTCATATCAAAGGCCGTACTTAACATGTTCCCTAGAAAGCTCCTTCACTCAAACACATGAAACCTTGTTTTATTTCCATAGCATTTAGCACTTACTCCATTTTCTATTCAAAAGTGAACTAGGAATTGGAGGGCAGCAAAAAAATATATTTAGTGCATAGAAAATATAAAGTCATTCAAAATAGAAAGTCATTCATTCTCAAGAAAACCCTGAGAGACAAAAATCTAACTTGCAAACCATTCAACTTTGGATTCAAATTCAAGAATTTACAAGCACATTACGCTTACAAGTGAATGATGAAAAAATAGTGTTGGATTCTCAAACCCTACATTGTCTTCTCATTAAATTTGAAAAGAAATGCACTACACTAGCTCAAAATTAGAACTAATGAATCACTCACACCCCAACCTTTCTTTTATAGATGAAGAAGGCTAGGAACTGAAATTGTGGCCTACCTTCCATGAATCAAATTGGCTAAAATATGCACTTTACTTGAAAATAGAATTGTAGCTAAAGATGGCACCTAATTAAATCTGAAAATGCTAACTGCTAAATATAAAATAGCAAAAATCAAATAAACATAATCAAAACTTATAATTCCAAATCTAGAACAACATGCAATCCTCTAGTGGCCTATCCTACATAACCGAAAAATATAAAAAGAATTCTACTTCTAGAAGAGGATGAGGCTAGCATATGCAATGATGCATACTTGCATGTGCCCTCTCCATGCTGATCTCTCAATTGCACATAAGAGAGAGGATTTTGTGTTGCTACTCTGGATCTGTTGAAGTATGTTGCTACTAAAGTTTAGCTTTGCTGAGAATAACATGGACTAAGTGAATAGGTAAAAACTCTTAATAATCCCCCTTTCAAGGATGAGATTCTTCACCAATCCAAGATACTATCACAACATCTTGAACTTCTCTTTTGCTAGGGGCATCATCATCATGTTAACCATTTGTGAACATGAAGAAATATAATCCTGGATCACCAATCCCTTCTGTGCTTTGAAATTTCTTTAGAATCTTCAAGTTGTGAATAACCAGGTTGACAAAAATTAATATAAGCATTATATTAATTTCCAAGACTCATACCAATATTATTGAAAGAAAAGAATAAGTGTTTAAACATGTGTTCAAACAATGACAGTGGGCTATTGACTCCCCCTGCAAAGGATACCTCCATTGAAAAATTCTCCTTCATGCATACCAATTTACATCAGGTTAACTATCACTGCATGTAGTTGGATTGAAGGGCATAAAATGATACATGATTTTTTGTGTAGGAGATAGATCACATCCACAAACATGGGAGAGCTATGAAAATTTGGAGAAATTGGCTTAGCAAATGAAGGTAGTAGGGTATTTCTAGATTCAAGACTTTTACTTAATGATATGGAATAGAAGAAAAAAAGAATCATTTATCTGCCACCATAGTGAAAAGTTATAAATTTCATTTAGTTTGTTAAACATGGCCCTTGGTACAACTATTAGAGTTGTTAAAAACCTTCGAGTATGTTCTGATTTTCACACTGCATCTAAATTCATCTCCAAGATTGTTGCAAGAGAAATTGTTCTGAGAGATATGAATCATTTCCATCATTTTAAATAGGGACAATGTTCTTGTGGAGAATATTGGTGATGCTAAATGAAACAATCTAAAAAATAGGCTTACACAATATAATAATGTGCACTATATCAGATATCCAGTAATAATGGACATCCATAAAAGAATAATAGCAAGGATTTCTAGAATATTTCTTAGTTCTTCTGCCAACTAGATTCATCATGGACCATGATATTCATGGTCATCATGTTGACCTCCATATGTGAAGAGTGAAAAGGGGGCTAGTGCAAATATTCTACAAGCTATTGCTAGATCTGGAGTCTTAGCTGGATATGATTAGTTGTAGTTAATTCCTTTTAGAAGATATTGCTAAGAGTCAATTCCTTTCAAAATATACTACTAATATCATATGCTATTTCCCACTCAAGCACCCAAATTTTCCTTCAAGTATTACATTAAGAATCTTTTCAACTTCAAGGAAAAAATTATTAGAGGGTTGTTTCTAAAATGGAAGACTATCAAGCTTCTGATGGTCCTTTATGTGCTCAAACATTATTACATAATTCTCAACTAGGGAAAAGTGCCAGTGGATGATATGTACTGATGTAGATAAGTTTCTATTCTCACGTTCTTGGTTAAATAAGCTTGGTGTAACTAAGGAGGACATAGTCCTAAGCAAGTGGGGACAATGCTAAAGACTTGGTAGAAATATGAGCATAGATAAGAGCTAAAGAAACCTTGAATAATGATAAAGAAATTTTTTTAGTAGGTTTGAGAAGGGATAAAAGGTATTTGAGAGGCCTCAGAAACCTCATAATAGGCTAGCAGAGTATAAGAGAAGAGTGAGTCTAGTGATCTACTGCAGCAAAAGGGAAGTATGATGGTTGAATGGGATAAAAGTTATGAAACAATCTCTTTTACATAAATCTAGGATAATTAAGTAAATGCAAACACTTGCAAGAGAAATTGTTCTAAGAGATGTGAACCATTTCCATCATTTTAAACAGGGTCAATGTTCTTGTGGAGAATATTGGTAGTGCTAAATGAAACAATCTAAAAAATAGGATTGCACTATAATAATGTGCACTACATCAGATAACTAGAAATATCAAAGGGACATCCATTAAAGCATAACAACAAGGACTTTTTGGCATATGTTGTAGTTACAAGTGCCCTACTAGACATAGATGAAAATGTGGAAGCATAGACAAGGCAAGCGAACTGTTTCCAAACATGATGTTTGTGGTGAAGTATATTCTTAAATACAACTTATTTTGATGAAACCTTTCAATGGAAGTTCCTCTTCAAAGTAATGTTTGTGTGTCAATGAAAGAGTAACTACTTTACAAGACTATTTCTCTTAACATAACATCAATGGTAAGAACTATATTTGTACCCGTCAATTGATAAAAGATTTTGGTTTACTAAATGTAAGAGTGAATATTAAACATTTCCAAACTACTATGCCACAAGAACACATAACATTTAAGTATCTAAATTTGATCTTTACAGAACATCGTGGACAAGCTTAAATGCATGGGGCAACATATTAGAATCAATTAATAAGCCAATAACACTCCTAAATAAAAATTCCTTCAGTTTTGTAAGTCCCTACCTGTGGATGCAACGGGCAGAGTGTAATGGGTAGTGTGTGTGTCTCAGGCTCCTCCAAATCATGGGCTTCTCCAATAGAAGACTTGACTTCAAGCACACCACCACTGGTGGATTTTCTGCTACATAAAATCCCATGTAGCATGCTATTGATTGATGCCATCGTGGAGGGAAAAGGAAAACTCATGTTGAATGAGGAGGGAAAACGAATGGAGGGAAATTTTTGGTTTTTTCTTATTTTCTTTTTAGTAGTCTTCTTGTCTCTATTAAATGTTATTATTATGTTATATTTTTTTCTTTGATTCTTTGATGTATTTTTGATATTACATTTTATTTTAGGCTTGTACATTTAATACAAGTTTATTATCCAATATATATAATATTTCTTATGCATTTTTTGTGTGTATTTCATTTTTTATATTTTCTTATTTATTACTTTGAATTTTTAAGTTTCTCTTCATTAACCATTCAGGTTGTTTTTTGGATTAATAAAATTGATCTTTTTTTCAATTTTTGGTTTTTTTAATTTTCTTTTTAGTAGTCTTCTTGATTTTTTTGCTTTGACTCTTTAATGTTTAATTTATTTTATTTGACATTATTTGAGCAATCTTTTGTGCTTGTCCTCATTTTATTTCCTTTTTTTTTTTAAAAAAAAAATTGATTGAATTTTATCAAGTTTATTGCTTGTTGTCTCTTGTGTGTTTTTTATGAATTTCTCTCTTGTCAAGTTATTGCCCTCTTGTGCCTTATTTCATACGCAACTCCTTCTCGCTCCTCCCCCTCTCATACCTTTTTATGCTTGGTTTGGTCTGCATCTTTTCATTCTATCCTCGTGCTCTAATTTTCATCCTGATGATGGATCACGGAGTGTGATATGAAACATTGATGCAAAAAAAACACACAATCGAATCCATAAATCTTTTACAATTATTAATAAAAAAAATATTTTAGAAAAATTATATTTTTAATTGTCTTAATTTAAGACAATTAGAAAATTAATTTAAGATATTTGAATTTGTATTTTTAATTTTTAATATATATATATATATAATATATAAGAAATAATAAACTATATACATTTTTTTTTTTTAATTATTTCTTTGGTATATATAATGTTAATTATTTCTTTGATGTTTTAATTATTCTTTTGCTTTGGTTCTTTTATTACATTGTTCTCTTTTTTTTTTTCTTTATCTCCTCTCTTTAGTTTCTTTGTTCTTATTTTATTTTATTATCAAGGGGTAAGTTGCTTAAATAATTCATTTTATTATCTTTTTTCTTCATTGGTCAAATCTTAGCCTATTGTCTTCCAACCCTCTCTTCTCCTCACCTATTTATCCTTTGAAGTCTACTATCTCACTCTATTTTTCTTCTCTCTTGTTGCATGCAAATCATCCTGATGATGGATCATGGAGTGTGATCTGAAAGGTTGATTTAAAAAACTCGCACAATTTAAATCTAGAAACTTGAACACTTAATTATCACTATGGAAACTTGATGTTGTTAATTAAAAATATAATTTAAATATAAAATATATATTTAAGACAAAACTAATAATTTGTCTTAAATTAATGTCTTAAAACCTCCTTTTATGTAGTAGTGTCTCTTGGTTGCTATGCATCATGCCCTCATGACATGCCTTCAAATCATAGTTAAAAATATTAATGATTCATTAGGTAGGGGCCCATGAGGGGGGCTTAAGCTTTATGGATTATGATCAAATTTGAAAGAAAAAAGAATAGAGGAGTAATAGTCATTTATCTAGTCATTTATTTAGACATTTTGATTTGTCTGATATTAGTCATTTATTTAGTCATTTTTATTTGTCTGATATTAGTCATTTATTTAGTCATTTAGTTGTGATTTTACTCGATGACCAAATTAGTCACTTATAAATGACCAAATTAGTCATTTATTTGCAAAATACTATTAGTATTAGTCATGTGACTAAAATTTTTAGTCAATGACTAAAATTTTTAGTCACGTAGTCATTTATTTGCCAAATTCTACTAGTGGGTGCTCGAGAACAAGGTATCCACAACCCTGTAGACCCTATCACACAACAAACCACTCATGGTCTTGGTTATTGTCCTTTGATAGAAATCGCTAAGCCTTCACCCAACATCAACACTCACAAAACATTCTTCTAATTCAAATTTCACTGTAAAGCATCCTGAACTCCTTAACACTAGTGGTCTTGAAAGTCATCCTTTGCAAAACATGAAATAAACAACGCCCTCTTTTCTTAATGTCATTGTCATCTCGCAAAACACTAATGAATCAAATTCGTTAGATTTTACACCCTCCTATAAAGGAGAGAACAAAATATTGCAATCTGTAAAGTCTTGTGTAAGTATGACAACTTGTACATCTAAGAAAAGCACACCTTTATCACAACCTATAGGACCACCTTCTACCATCAATCAAGAGGGTATCTTGTTGAGACTCCTCCAAGATCACTTGATATCACTTCCTCCAAGAACTCATAAGAAATGTTATTACAAGACTTCATTTTGCGCCTATCATAGAGTTCATGGTCACTTCATTGATGAATGTAAGGTTGAGTAGTAAAATCCAACATCTTAAGGAGTTTGGTATGCTTCCCTATGTGGGGGCACCAACTTCCTCTAATTGATACTGATTTTTACTCTAGCATGCATTTCATCAATAATTTTGACTCACCCTTGTCCTGCACTAAGTGGTGGCATGGGGTTCCATAGCCTTGTCCTCATCTATCACTTGCCATTTCCTCCTTTGACTAGTCATTAACTTTTCATGAACATATAAGAGCAAGCTTGAGATTTGGACAACATGCCTTAAGTTGGCTTGCATGTGACATACTTCCCTTTTTCATGACATAGCTTATAGAAAACATATGACTTGGCATAGGGCTTTCCAAGGAAGCTCTCATGTTCTCCTTCTACTTTAAAGAAATTTCTCCTAGTACTCGTGTTCGTAACCACTTTAAAGTGGGGGCATACATCAACACTCACATTTCATTGTGCGATTTTATTTTTCTTTTGATTTCCTCTCTTGGACACATTTAGTACAATGTTCCCTAGGATGAGACCTTGCACTTGTCCTCTCTTTGAAACAAGATGAGACCGTTTGCACTTATCCTCTCTTGGAGACATTAAGCATGATGTTCCCTAAGATGAGACATTTCCCAAACTAAGCAAAATCCCTTTGAACATTCCTTACACTATTTTGCATTTACAAGGTCTATGAGTGTCAAGCTAGCATACGGAGTTTTTCTTGCCTCATAGAGCTCGAAAACTATTTTTTCTTTATGGCACCTTGTTAAAGTTATCAGGAGGTATAACTTTGATATGGTTGAGTAGGAAGCCCATTCCGTGGCATGAATCTCCCCATAGCCATCTATGTGTTTGTGAGTACATACCACCTAAGTGTATGTTTCTCACCTTTTGGTCCTTCTCACCCAATGGACTTCCATGAGTTTTGTCACCTCAGAGTGAGTATATGCATTTTGGACAAACAACCTAGATCTGATCCACAACTAGCTGGAAAACCGATTGAAGCTTCAAGATCCATATTTTTATTTTTTCTCTTCTAATTCTTTCCATTGCATGATCAGGTATCTTGTTTCACTGCATGTCTTTCACCTTATATATGTCCTTTTGTGCTTATGATGGTTTGACTTAGGATCTTGGATCCTGGGGGCTTGTGCAACCTCCTTTGATCTTTGTTATCCTTTGTCATCCGCATTGGTATGATTAGACCTCTCTTGAATTTCTACTTTAGTGTGAGTTTGAAGCAAGTTCATCCTCTCACTAAAGTGGGGGCTAAATGTACTATAGAAAAAAGTATTTCTTGCTTGATTTGGGGAATAATTGATGATAAATTGTACTTAAGTCCAGGCCTTGGTTTAGTGTTGTGAGGTGTTTTACACATCCACACTAGGTCTTGGACCCTTATAAAATGCATTTATTGATGCCTTGTGAAGGTGTTGTGTGTTAGAAACCAAGATCTAAAATGCAAACCAGAAAATCCTTCCACAGAAGAGAAAAAAAGAAAAAGCAGAGCTATTGCAAAAAGATGCACAACATAATATTATTAAGGAATTTAATAATTACAAGATATGATTTTCTTTATAAAAGAAAAGATGCATAACCGTAATCTTATCTTGAGCAACAAGACAACTCAACAAGATAAAGATGAGAATTAATTAACCTAGGAATTAAATATTACCTAAGTAAAGTTATGCAAGTGTAATTAAATATTAATTACACTAACACCCCCCCACAAGCGCAACTTAGGGAGACTAAAAAATCATGCACCTAAAACTAAGATGAATGCAAAAAAGCATGAATAGGTCTCGGAAACAAGGCTTGATCAGGTACCCAAGTACAAATGCAATAATGAGGTAGAGAAGGAAAACCCAGTTGGACAAAAGCCCCCTACAATGAGATGATTGCTGCAAAGAAGCACTGGAAGAACACTGTGGAGTAACACTAGAACCACATTCTAACAAGGAAAGGTACTTTTGTCTACAACTGAAACCAAAAATGGAATCATAATAATGTGACAACAGACCCGATGCCACAGAACACTAGAAAACTCACAAACTGGAACAACCCTAGAATCTGTGAAGCAACAGTAGATGAGATGATGACAGAATCTAGAAGTTGTGTATCTCGATGCTGATGCCAAACTGAGACTAAAACTCTTCCATGGGAAGGAGTACCAAAAAGACTCTGGAACATTAACCATAAAAACATGGCCCTCAAACTAAGATGGATCCAATGCGGATCATTAACCATAGGCTCTCAATCTAAAGTGTGAACCGATGTGAATCTAATGTGTCAAGCTAAAGCAAGATGTGGCCAAAAGAAATGAATAAACTAGATAACCCATCCGATTTTCCATCAAAACAAGATGAAGATGGAGATCAAAGTGCATGCACACTCTAATCAGATTATTATGCAAGAAACCCCCCTGATGGAACTTTATCTCAGTTCATATATTACAATAATCAAATGATTGTAAAAGGATAGAATGCTAAACATCCATAAACAAAAAATAAGATGATGTGATACTGAAATGAAGTACAAATATTCAAGTTTCACCTTTCCAACTGCCAAAAAAATCCAAGTAATCTCCAAAACACCCATCGGGACAAATATGGAAAAATGATAAACTTGGGATAGATACAGAAAAAAGTGCATGGACAACAATATAGAGCTCCTCAATACCTTTCCAATTCCACAAAGAAGACAAAAATCGGAGATCGTGGCAAAAAGTTATGAGCTCGGAAGCCATAAATGAACATCTGATATAAAACAGAAATAAATTCATCTAAACAAAAAAATACTGAAAAATAAACTACACCACTGGAAAGTTCTCGGAACTAGCTTTCCGACGATATTTCATTATCGAAAATCCGAGTTTGGATGCAAAAGTTATGCCCAAAATACCAAGATTCCTCCAAAAGGGTTTGGAGTTAAGCCTGGTAGCTAGGCTAACCACTAGCATTAACCACTAGTGGTTAACCAACAACGGCGCCCATTAACTTTGGTTTAAAAAAAATAATTCTTGGATTGCGTGGCGTACCATGCCGTATGACCTAGAAATGAAATAAATTACCTCCCAAAGTCACTGTGTCCGATTTTGACGATTTGATAGTTGATTTTGGGGTTTTTGGGTGCTCTGAACATGATAGTGAGGTCTGTTTGGGCTGAAAACACTCCAAAATTTTAGGTACACTCTGGATCTAGAAACCCTCATAAACTTCAAATCCTCATAGATCTGACAAACAGAGGCCTTTTTCGATGAAACGAAAGGAAAACCTGACTGTTCAGACAGCTCTGGATTCAATGGAATGCTTAGATCTGATCCAAAACACTTCATAAATAAGCTCAAGGCATGAAACCATCGAGGAACCCCGAACGTGCTTTGCAATGAATTTCTCCAAAAAAATGAGAAGGGGCTACAATTCAAGGCTCTGATACCATGTTAGAAACCAAGATCTAAAATGCAAACCAGAAAATCCTTCCACAGAAGAGAAAAACAGAAAAAGCAGAGCTATTGCAAAAAGATGTGCAACATAATATTATTCAGGAATTTAATAATTACAAGATATGATTTGCTTTATAAAAGAAAAGATGCATAACCCTAATATTATCTTGAGCAACAAGATAGCTCAACAAGATAAAGATGAGAATTAATTAACCTAGGAATTAAATATTACCTAAGTAAAGTTATGCAAGTGTAATTAAATATTAATTACACTAACATTGTGAAGTGTTGTAACACATTTCTAAACTTTTCTAGACTCTTCTTATTATAATTCATCTAAATATCACATTTTTATCCTTTATCAAGTCCTATTTCAAAGTGTTGTCAAGTCTTGTAACAAGATTTCAAGCCTTTCTAGGCTTGTTATCACTATTTACACCTTTCTTATGCTTTATTTGGCCCCTTTATCCACTCATGAGACTTAATTAAGTTTATTTTTTAATGTAAACCCAACAAACCACATTAAATGCAACTTAATTCATGACACCCACTTACAATCGTAGAGCGGAAGCCATTCACCATGGGTGGCAAGTGAGTCCCTCTTGGCTCCAAATTAAAAATAATTCAAAATTTATTTTGGGTTTTTATTCAAAAAGACCTTATGTTAGCCTGTGATGATGTATTATTGGGTAATTATAGCATACGAGTGTATAAATAAATGTTTTTCCATCCATTTCAACCCCCATTAATCTCTTAACTCATTCACACATTTCTTGTCATTTATTCACCATCTATCTTCTCCATCAAGCCAAGCAAGTTAGGGTTTCATCATTGCAAGTTATCAAGATAGCTTTCTAAGACATTCAAGGGTTCTTGTGTTGCTGAAATTCAAAGTCAATCATCATGGCAAGGTAATAACTCCATTATTTCATGATTCATTACATTCTTTATCCATTTTGGTTTAATTACCTAAAAGGGGTTTGACCAAGGCAAACCCCCATGCCCTAACATCCAACATTTCTCTTTCTTGTCTTATGTGTTTACATATTTAGGCATCTTGGAGGCTTAGAAATTATTGAAGATTGTATTGGAAAGTTTTTCAAGTCATCTCTTCATTGGATAAGGAAAACTATCAACAAAAAGGCACTTTCAAACCTAAATTTGACAGTTTCAAAACCAGACACTTGAAGAAGCAGAAAGTGTAGACCGAAGGCTCTTGTTTCCACCTTTGAATCTTCAGAAATTCAAAAGTGGACTCATTCTCCATAGGTGGCGAATGAGTCCCACTTCTAGGCCTAATTTTTATTTTTTGCATTTGTGGATACCCATTTGTCTAAAATGGGTTCCATAATAGTTTCACAGATCTAGGACTAATTTGCCTAGAATGGAAAATGAGTTCCACCAGGCCTAAAAATCAAGGTCATTAGAATTTCAAAATTCATTCCTAGTCTTCATCAAGATCCTAGGTGCACACTTTCAATTTCATCCATTTTTGTTATAATTTGCATTCATTTTTAGGTACTTTTGCATTACATAATGTGTTTTCAAAAAAGTTAGATTTCTTTAGTTTTCATTCAATAATCAATAGCTTTCATTAGTTTGTTGCATTTAGGACATTCCATTTAATCATATTTCCATAATACATTCCATTATTTGAGTGAATCACCTAGATTTTTGGTGTGGGATCTATCTCTTTCCATTAGGTGAAAGACCCTAATTGAGAAAAAGAGACATAGCATTCATAACCATTAAAATCTATGGTTCACACCCTTGCAGGTTTTCTCCTATAGACAACTCAATAATGCTGGCATGATCTTCAACAATGGGATTCAACATTCAGTAGGCAATAATGGGTCCCATCTCTAATTTTATGCTTATCTTTTCTTGCATTTATACTTGCTATTTTATATCTTTTCAGATACAATTACTCCCATGGCTTGTGTGGGACTTTTGAGAATTTTTTGACCCTCAATGAATAAGACAACAACATTGTATACATTTTCATTTTAAAATGAATGAAATACAACATATTATGTAACTTTTGCAATCTATTCCTATTGTAAGACATTGCATACAAGAACCGAACTTCTTATGCAAATGATAATGACTAGCATAATTGTATTGTAGTACCTTTTACCTTAGAAGTAGTCATCTATTCCAACTCTGTCAAAATGAGCTATAGGTGAAATTTTGGTAACATTTTTGGCGATTTCTGTTGAATGCTTCCCTGCTAAGTATGCTAGACTAGTTGCCTTGATAATCCATTGGGCATGGAGTCAAAATGTGCCCTCAAGCTCTTGAAACCATTATAACTTGGATATTTGGAACAATACAATAGCAGAACAAAACATAAAAGAAACTTAAACATAGATTTTTGGCACCTACATGCTTTCTATCACTCCTAGTGTTTTTCACCTAGAAGGAGAAAGGAGGGCTACAAATGCTTATGTTCTCCTTAGAAGAAATGGAAAGAGGGATATGAAGTGTGTGTGTGGATGTGTTTAAACACTGGAAACTTAATGAAAATGCAGATTAAGGAATGTATTCTAACCTAATGCAATTTTTTTGGAAAACACAATGTGTATTCAAACTATTTGACTAGAAATGCAAACAAACTGTAATAGAAAGAAACCCAATTTGAGATATGTACCCAAAAGTTGGAAGAGGTTGGAATGAGGCTCTAAAAACTTGCATAAGACACTAGAAATGCTCACTGGGACTGATTCACCATCTTGGGCGAATGAGTCCTGTTTTTGCCAGAAAGTGTCAGAACCAGTTTCAGGGAATTGGGTATCCAAATCAATAGAAATCACTGTTCAAGCCTAGAAATGGGACTGATTCGCCATCAATGGAAAATGAGTCCTCTTCTAGAAAATAGAGAATTCTAGACAGGATTCTATGGCTTATGATTTGCAATTTTGTTTTTGAAGATTCCCCAAATCTGAATATGCAAAACTCAACCTATAAACTCTCTCCAAGCTTGAAATAGGGCTTAAAAACACCTTGAATGACTTTGATGAGATGTGTACACCTTTTCTCACCTTTCCATTTGATAAATCTGCATACACAAACACATGCAAAGGGGAAAAAATGTTGAAGGTTAGGATATAGGGGTTTGCCTTGGTCAAACCCCTTTTAGGTAATTAAACCAAAGTGATGAAACATGCAAAAATTGAGATGATTACCTTGTCATGATGATTTTATTTTGAAATTCTACAGCAATGGAGGAAGATTCAACCCTTGAATGTCCTTAGAAGCTTACTTGATGAATTGCAATATAAAAACCTTAAGATGCTTAACTTGAGATGAAAGATTGATGGATGAATAATGAAGCATGGATGTGAATTGAGTTAATGGGTGTAAAAATGAGTTTAGAGATGTTATTTTATAAGAAATTCACCTATTTCACCCGTTAATACCTCATCACAAGTCGCCATGAAGCAAGATTAAACTCAAATTTCACTTTGTTTCCTGCTCAAAGGTCAAAATGGGGCCAAATGGGACTCATTCACCACACATGGAAAATGGGTACCACCTAGATGGGGCTGATTCACCATGCATGGTGAATGGGTCCCACAGGGACTATTTTGACAGCTTATATGTCAAAGAATAAGGAAATAAGGTCTAAAATGCAACCTTGTTGGGTATTTGATCAATTTGAACCTCGGGATGCACAATATGGGTTATTGGGGGCCTATGAGTGATGATGTAAATGTCAAATAGGGCTTGGGACACAAAAATCAATGTGAAAGTGTGATTAAATACACTATACAACACTAAAATGAGATCCACATAGCCTAGGAATGCACAAGAACGAATGTGAATGTGCAAGACACATTACAACACTAGTTTATCATTAAGTTTAAGTTAGGAACCTTATCGATTGATGTAATAATGTTATTAAACACATTTTATAATGTTGAATTAGAGAGAAATAGGTTAATTAAGTCTAGAAAAGTGTGAAAGTCCTTTACAAAACTTTACATCACCTTTACAAGGCATCATTAAAAGCATTTTATTTGATTTGCAAGGGTCTAAGACCTAGTGTGGACACATAAAATTCCTCACAAAACTAGATTAAGACCTCATCAAGTCCATTTTATCATGAATTAATCCCATGTCAAGCAAAGGGTCCTTTTTTCTATGACACAAAAACTAAACATGGCTTTGTTTAAGATGGAACTAGCAAACAGTGCATCCGCACTTTATTGAAAATCAAAACAAGACTGAAATGAAATGTTCCATGGCACTTATTAACTTGAAAACTTCCCTACCCTACACTACCCAATAGTGGTAGTGCTCAAACATGATCATTCATTAGTTGTGAGAAATAGTTGCCCTTCCTTAACAATAAATGTCAATTTATATGCTTATGAACTAAAACTAGATGAAGCACAAGAAGATACTCAATAACCTGTTGTAATGCTTCACAAAGAATGTATGAAAACTCACTCATCCTTTGAATATGACCAACCATGCTGTTGGTTTGGAGTGAATGGACAAATTGAATCTATTGTCCTTTTACTGAGGCTTCAACAAGTATGCCTGAAATCTCAGTCCTGGAAAGATGCCTAATTGGGCATCCTTTTGCGATAATAAACTGATAATTCTTTTGTTTGGCTTCTCCTTTGTCAATTTCTTTTTCAACCACAACCTCTTTGATCACTTGATTATGTTGATCACAAAAATTTTCTTTGAAAGATGCTACCTATTATCAACAATGTTAGAGAAAAAATCTTTGATCATAGTTGATAATAAATCCTCTTTATGAATAATTTCATTATGCAGTGCATGCTCTAACTTATCCTCATGATGGTTTTCAAAGCTCATACCTTCAAAATCTATGACTTTTTTTTCTTTTCTTTCTCTACTTGAACAACCTTTTCTTGTGAATCAACCTCATGACCTTCCAAAACATGAATGTCCTCATTTGTTTCTTCCTAAATCTACACTTTTCCTACCTGCTACTCAAAACTAGGCATAGATGCTAGTTCAATCAAGCACTACTCATATTCATGTACAAATCCAAGAAGTTCATCAAATAAATCAACAAAATTTTGGACTTGAACAACCTTTTCCACCTCAACAACTTATTGTTCCTGATTTTCTTCATCAAAAGATGAAAGTCTAGAGTCTAAACTTGAAACAAATACCTCAAGCTCATCCCAAAATGAGTCCTCTTCTTCATGATCTTCATTACTTTGTGGCATGAGAGAGCTTACCTTAGATTTAAGATCATCCTTAAGTTTTGATCTGCTTGTTTGTTCAAATTGGGAAATTTCATGTAGATCATTTTCATTAATCTCCAAAATAAGATTGACGTCTTGTTGTCCTATATGGATTGAGGCTTCAATCTCATCTTGAACCAGGAGTACATCATGTTCTGCAATATCTTCTAGGTTTTCCAAATCGACTGGTAAGTCAGGTACCTATGTGCTCTTTTCAACTTACTCAATAAAACCAGGTAGTTGCTCAAAAAAATAAACCAATTGTTCCTTCTCATGTGGTGGATTTTCCAGTGAAACTTGGGCATCTTGTTTCTGCAAGTGAAGATCTTTAACTAGTAATCCATGTACTCTATTGTAATTCATCGTATAAACAACATTAGAAATTTTTTTAAATGAATCAAAATGCAAGGGGTTGAATAGCAAATTTGAACCAACATCCTCTTCATATGTACTATGGTTATTTTAAGCCGGGGTACAGTACAACAACAACTTCCTACTCCTCTTGTTCATTCTTTTGATGCTCTAATCAGTAATATTCTACAACTAAATGCAGTGGATTTATACTTCTAATTTTTTCCATGATCAGTGAGCTATCCTAATCAATGGGTTGCTTTGTAATTTTACAAGGTTGTACCTTATTACTAACCTCATCTTGAAAGGGTTGTTTGAATGTCATGCTTTTGTGTTTGAGGAAATAAAAAGTTCGTCTACTCCTCTTTTGTAGCTAACTCCCTCTCGAACTTTCCTTCAAATTGTATTATTTGTGTCTCCAACTCCTGCTCATGAAGGTAGGCCTAATAATCTAACTCTTGTTGTTGCAAGTCAAGCTCTTGTTGCCTCCTAAATTCTTCTATCTTCCTTGTGATGCTTAACAATATGTCCTCGGTATTATTCATGCTATTCTTCATGTATCACTAACCTCCAAATCTTGGAGGTGATCAAGAGAGTGTTTGAACTTATTTGACATCAAAGGTGTTCATTGAGGTTGATTTTGGACATATAAATGTTGATATGAAGGTTCAACATGGGTGGGTTGGAGGTAAGCATGCTGAGCATGTTGATATACTGATGTTGTGTAAGATTTTGGATCAAAACCAACATTATGGTTGTTTAGTTGTGACTAATAAGTGGGTTCATGGACAAAATTTTATCATATGGTGGTGGGTATTCATAGTATCCATGCAAATTTTTCATTTCTACTCAAATAAAGGGGTATGTGGAAGATCATGATGGGCCAAAAAGTGGCAATATGATGGGTATTTGTAGGGTATGTGGCTGACGACTTTTTTTTACCCAAAATTGATGAAACGAAAAGGATTTTTAAAGGAGATTCTCAAATTTCCACCAATATAAATTATGCTTTACTTTGAATTTAATAAATTATTATTATTCATTTTCTATTTGAATTATGACCAAAGTCTTGATTAATAGGCTGATTGAAAAACATCTATAGCTTTCAAATGGTATCACATTTTTTGAATCTGAAACATGCGTCACATTCTATGCTTCACATAATATAAGATTAAAAAAATAAAAATTGAATTTCATGAAGTTTTGACCAAGTTAAGGTGGTCAGAAATACGAATTTTTATATTTTTTAAAATTTGTAATAAAAAAATCATAATTAATTATTTACTTGGAAAAAATTATAAAAAATATGCATCACATCAAGACATGAGTCCTCTAATTATATCTAAAATCTTATAAAAAATATTATTATTTTATTGTGGTTAGGGTGGTTAGAAAGACACCTACTTCTTATTTTTCCTTGAAATTTAAGTACTCTGCATTAAAATTTCAAATTTTCACCAAATAGATTTTTTTTTTAAATAAACCTAGTAGTTTAGAAACTACATTCAATTTGCTACAAATTCTATTCTTACATATTTTTTAAATAATATAGACAACTTATTCAATTTTTTATGTCAAGTTGCCTAATTCTAATTTTTCTAAATTTTTCTCCACTTAAGGGCTTGTTTTTTCCATGATGATCCTGCACATACCCAAAGAGTTGGAAATTAGAAATAATGTATTTGAAACATACTAGCACTGGATCTTGTTGAAACCAATAGATTTGCTCAGAGTCACCAAGTATAAATTGTAACCTCTGAAAGGTAATAAACACTGTTGTATATACCAGAACAACTGCTTGCAACTTGAATTCTTTCTCTAAAGTGAGCTTTAGAGTCCCATCTAGCGTGCCAAAAATTGTTGTCACGAGGATTGCACCCTAGACACTAAGCTTGAAGCTCAACAATTCCGTGAAACATGGAAACACCTTCGAGCTTGTGGGTATGCTCATAACAGAGGTGAATCTCCAAATTGTGGGTTGGTTCCCTTTTGATCTCCTAGAATCTAATAACTTGTGTGGGAAAAGGGAGAAAGATTAAAGTATTAAGCTGAAGGAAACTTGAATGGTAAACTACTTCTAGGAGGTGATGCACCAAAGAAAAATTAATATGTGCAGACTTATTCACAACTAATATTTAGAGGAAAATTGTTAACACAACTCAACTTGAGCACCTTGATCACATAAATATTTCACTAAAAGGCTTTGTTTAACCTTTTCTCACTAAGAAAAATAGGGTTTTCATGAATTAAGAGATAAGATAAATTTAAGAGCACAATCAATGACCTATGACAAACTGCAATTGTGTACATGCATCAATAAATGAGATAGAAATTTAAAGGTTTGTGATTCAAAACACATTAAACTTACATCAAATCATTTGAAAGAGACAAAACACCAGAAATTGTGAAGGTAAATTCTATTTCTATTGAATATTCTAAAGGAAAACTCTGCAAAACTCTAAACAACTACTGAAAAATAAAGGTATTGTTGTATTAAAACTGTAAATAATGAAAGTTGAGTTACAATTCTTTCCAATCTCTCTGTTGTGTAAAAGAGTAATTGAAGCAAGAATAGAGAAAAGGACTAAGTCTTTTCTTAATATATACTTGATTTAATAACTCCAAGAGTTATGAGGTGGCAGAAACAACTAACTAGAAGTGAAAAATATCTCAAAAAACCCTCTTACGAACAAAGATAATAACCCATAAAAAGGGGAGCTAGAACTGAAGCAATTTGAGCTAAAATAGGCTCAAACTGACTGTCATCATAGGTTTAACTAAAATTGACCCCTTTTTCACTCCAAATGAAAATAGAACTCAAAACTCCACAATTTGCTCCATTATGACTTTGCATGACATCAGTTCTACTTCATTTCTGTCTTTTGCATGATTTTGTGGAAAAGGTAGCTAATTGATTAAATATTAAAGATAATCAGATGTGATTATTTTAATATTTAACATGTGATAGTCTTCTGCTTTTGTACTACATGGTAAATATTAAGGTAATTAGTAAAATATTACCTTTAATATTTATTACATAGTTAATTTTGTCTAGTATTATGCACAAACATAAGTGAAGTAGAACTTCATTTCAAAATCAAATGATAATCTTGAAACCTGACTCCCATATCCACCTTCAAACCTACGAGCTCCATTTGATCATTAGGTTGATTGACTTAAAAGTCAAGACCATGGCATAATAATGTGAAATGATTTATTTTTAAAAAAACATAGTCAAATATCACCCATCATTAGGGCATCGAGTAAAAACTCTCAAACCCTAAAACTCTCTTTCATTTTGCATTTTATCACTTTCACAACATATTATTGCACTACCATGGTGGATAGCTAGGGTTTCTTGAGCCTTGATGGAGATTACTATGAGATATGGAGTTTGGTCTACGCTTTTCTGGAAGATTTACATGCCCCCACACTACTGGTAAGTTATTTTCTTGCTAGAAATGCTGAAATTTTCTTTCTTTCTATGAAAGAAATAGAATCTTTGTGACAAAAAATCATTTTTTCCCTTATTTTCTTATGTAGAAAGATTATAAAAGATACATATTATGTATTTTTAGCACCATTGTGGTTTGAATCTTCTCCATTTTTATGCTCTTTTGAAAAGAATGAAGAATTTTTTGCTCATTTTTCATTGAATGTTGTGGCCTCATCTTTTATTTTGAGGGTTACCATGTTGTCCACTGGCCTCCTTATGATTTTTGGGTACTTGTTTCATCCCTGTAATACCATGTAATAACGGCCAACAGTGTCATAATCACCTTTGATATGATAAGATCATCCAAGATCATAATATGAATGATATTTCATGAAAGGGTGGTCAATTTAAACAAGAGAAATCTTAGTCAATTGCTCCACAAGAAAATGTTGCCCCGCAAAGGAAAAATGGCTTGCAAAATGATTCAATACCATTACACAGTATGGGAATAATTGAAAACCCTACACATCTTTTACATTCCTTCATGAACACTACCTTTTCCACTAACTGTCCCAACCATTGGATCCTTCCATTCCTCTGGTCAACAATAAGAATCAGGGAAACTTGATTCTTTCTGTCATTGTATGGTGGTATGAGTTATTTGCATAATTAAATACATTGATATTGTTGTTCTTATGTAATCATCTAGAGATATTATTCAAAGTTTCACTGTTTGGAAATTTACCTATGGTGCTCTTAAATCTTAGATCACATGAATGTCACTGCTTTTGAATTTTCTATTTATGGTGACAAAGTCATCATTTTTTTCTAGTTGGTGAGCTTTGAAAGAATTATTTGCTACTCCATAACACTGTATTGCTGCTCACTATTTCTTCTATATTTTCACATGAATACTTCTCATAATTGTTAGGGTTATGACCACCTTCTTCAACCTTATACATGTCATTAAGATTTTGTAAAATTTGTATTTAACCTTAAAGATGACTGTGATCTCATCATGATACTTCACTATTCATGGTTGTCACACTTGAAGTCATGCTTCATACTTGCTTTTGATGTATGACTTCCTTTTGAAAGGAAAAATACCACTATTTTTTATCAAAGAGATCATCACTTTCACTTTTTAAATGTTGTCCTCATGCATTTAGACTATTATAAGAGATCCTTTATGTTATTTCTTATCATTGTCCTTAAACATTAATGACTCATTAAATGCAGTCCTGTTTGTATTGGGACTTAAACTTTCAATGATGGTCCTCCTTTATTATGCATGGTTGATTTTTCTATTCACTCATGTGATGACTACACTATTCTTAGACATGCTACTGCCCAATTGTTATGGTGAATGCTGATTACAAATGCATGCAAATGACTATTATGGCTTCTTAATATGCAATGATGGAAATAGACCATTTCTCCCTTCTTGTAAATGAGAAAATGCAGTATGTTGGACTCAACCCTTGTGGGAGCCCATTGATCTCCACATACTGAAATCTTGAAAAGATGAATCATAAAATGATAAACCTATACCTGCATAATGAGAAAACTAGTTAGAATAAAAAGGGAAGTTCAATTCTCTCTTGATGATTTGACTTCCATTAGATGATCCGGCTTTCCTGCATATAGCTATTCATTTTTCTTTTCTTTGATTAGTTATAAGGTAGCAAGTATTTCCTTGATTAGATATGCATGCATAGAATAATGAATGAAACCTTGAGCTCTAACATCAATCTTCTTTCACCCTTGCAGGTTTTCTCCTAGAACTACACCTGGACAACTCAACAATGTTGGGATGATCTTCAACAACAAAATTTGTCATTCACCAAGCAATGACGGGTGCCATCTCTAATTTTATGCATATCTTTTCTTGCATTTATACTTACTATTTTATATATTTTCAGATATAGTTACTCCCACAGCTTGCGTGGGACTTTTGAGCATTTTTTGACCCTCAATGAATAAGAAAACATTGTATACATTTGCATTTCAAAATTAATGAAATGCAACATATTTTGTAACTTTTGCAATCTCTTGTTGTTGTAAAACATTGCATACAAGAACTAAACTTCATTTGAAAACTTCTTATGCAAATGATAATGACTAGAAGAATTTTATTGTAGTACCTTTCACCTTAGAAGTAGTGAGCTATTCTAGGTATGCCAAAATGAGTTGTAGGTGAAATTTTGATAACATATACAAAAACAAAAAAAAATACAATTTTTATATGTAAAATTCAATAAAATTTAATATCCACACGAAGATATTAGATTCTCACATAACTACTACAAAATCAATTCTACATTTACACATATAACTTCTATGAATGCAAAAAATAATTTACATAATCAAAAATAAAATTTAGTAATCTATTTTTATTCATTTTATATTATCATCTAATACAAAACAAATCAACTAAAAGAATCTAATAAAATCACATTCAATATTAAATGCCATTATTTATTATTTAATTTAAAATCATATATATCCACTCTATATATACATAGATATATAGCTAAACATATATAGGTAAATATATATCCATAACAAATTCAATATTGAATACCATTATTTATTATTTAATTTAAAATCATATATATCCACTCTATATGTAGATATATATCCATATCTATATCCTTATCCTGATCCTGAAGCTTACTTGGTCCCACAAAGTCCATTGCCCATTTTGAATGACGCCATTGCCAAGTGAGGCCAAAACAGCATCTTAACCCTTCTTCGGAATTCCCTAGTCTGTGACAAAAGCCACAGGGCAGTACAAATCTCAGTGGGCATATTTAAATAATGTTGGCCAATACAATCATAGTAGCAGGTGGCCTCACCAGTAGAGTGCCCCCCTACCACTCTTTTGCTGTGCATCGAATATAAAGGATAACTAAATTCATTGTATACTCTTCCTGGACATTTCTCCACGGCTAAGAATTTATCATACAATATATGGCTTTGTCAAATCAAAAGCTCTCAGACTTACCATTTTGTCAATAAGAGCGTTGGGTAGGTTATCTGTATTGACCATATAACAGCTGAAAGCGGCATGGGAGTTTTATGTTAGATCAGATGGTATTATTAAAAAGAGCTGAGAATTCTAAGCCGGCACGTTGACCACAAGGTGCCGGCTCTCTTAATCTCTTGAGTTAATGGAAGTAGGAATCCGGCCATCACCATCGACGCTTCTTTCAGAGTTAATTTTATGACAAGAAGTTGCATGAAAGTTATTCGACGAGCAATAAGTTGCATGGAAGCTATTCAACGAGCAATAAGTTGATTGCCGTCCATTTGCTTTTCAACAGTGTACGGCGCCGGCTCTTTCAAAGTGCTGTTAATCAAAGTATATTAGACGCCCATCACCATCGAGTTTATTTAAAACGATAAGCTGCATAAAAGTTGTTCAATAATCAATGAGTTTATTATTGCCCATTTCCTTTTCACCTGTTTAATTGGCTGACTTTTGGCTGCTCTCTGTTTTCACGCCTTGTGATTGTCATAAAACAATCAAAACTCATACCTACTTGACGTTAAGAAGGGCTTGGTCAATTTGTGATTATTTTCGTGGAAAAAAAGAACAGTTTGGGTGTTCAAGAAATCATCCAAAACTCTACAGCTGAATGAGAAATATCATGGGTTGCAGTCTGTCAAGACAAAAAGTAATGTATTTCGAGTTGAAGGATAAGATACATTTAATAAAATAATAGTTCTACCTGACGATTATGTAGTTATTGGTTTTTTACCCATTCTAGAAAAGAATCAGGGGTTCCCTATCATAAAGTTTAGATCTAACTAAAATTATCAAACTGATACATACTAATATAGTAGGAATAACTTTTCCATATTCTATGAAAATTAATAATGAGAGCTTTTGGATTCAACTGTGTATGTTTATTTGATCGACATTTCAGATCACACTCAGTGATCCATCATCAGGAAGAGGAAAGTGTAAAATTGGAATGCAGATATGGCCTTAAAAGGAGGAAGAGGTGAGGGAGAGGGCGGATAGAACAATTAAAAAATCAATAAAAATAGGTGTGGTGGACAATGAGTGAACAAAGGTGTCCCAAAATGCAATTAAAATAGAGAAAAATAATGAGGGAGACAACAAATTAAAAAAAAAGAAGAAAATTATAAAAAAAAAAATTTAAAATTATATATAAATGAGAGAAAATGAATAAGAAAAGGGGACACAAAAGAGAATCTAAAAAAATATAGCACAAAAGGAAGGAAATAGTTTAATGAATAACGAACTGTCACTTAGAATATACCATTAATTAATTAGTTAGTAATGAATAAATTTGTCATATATTATCATTACAATTATTAATATTTTTTCGTTATCAAATTTTTTTACATATTTTATTTATCATCATTGACATCAAGAATATATATTAAATCAAATATCTTTTAATCTATAGACATATCTAGTCTCTATTTGTCAATGACAAATCCATTTACCACTTGGATAATTATTATCAAATGAGTCACTAGGTCAATAAATTATGTCTACAAATTACTACTTCTTAGATTGACTTACCCTAATTTATCAAGACAACAGTTTCATATAACTTATTAACTAGTGGATTTTAATTACTTATTCACAGTTCATCTATTAAGGTTAATTACTATGGTTCTTTTACTCATAATAAAATTGCACATCAAGGACCGTTTTATTCTAGACGATATCTACCCTTTCATATCTCAATTAATACCATCAAAAGTAATACATGACTAGTAATTAATTATAAAAATCTATACATTTTTCTTACTAAATAGCAGATCATTACTATATCATGTTAAACTAGTTTTTATAATATAGATGAATAACAATAACTATAGCTAATCCCATATCTTCAAAAAAATATTCATAAAATTCTTAGCTAAATACTTTATTCATTAATTGATCCATGATTTATATGCTTGAAAATCATAATCCAAATAATATACAAGGAAAAGTTAGATAGGAATCAATAAAATATAAATAAAATAGAATATAAAGAAAACTCTTCCCGACACACAATTGACCATAAGACTAATATAAATTTTATATTTGTATTTCCTTCTAAGTTCCTACTCTATTCACAATAATCAAATTTACATATTATACAAATAATAACACTTACTATCAACTTACTATCCATGCAATTTATGTACTTCCAATATGATAATTTTGGTCTAACCATGATTGTTGAGCACAATAATAGATATACTATTTCACTCTACAACAAAAATCAATAATTTCAACAATATTCACACCATCCTATAATAGACTATTAAAGGTAGCATAAATAAACTATAGTTTATAGACTATTGAGAATACAATATATAGACTTTGATTTTCAACAAACTAGTGAGGTTAAAACATATACACTCTAGTGTTAAATAGAATATTGAGAATAAAATATACTTCATTTTATAGACACTCAAATGATTCCTCTAACTCTACTACCTTCACCTCCTTAAAAATATTGAATGAATGGTCTATAAACCTACTTAATTCCCATAACTCATTATTGTCCTACATCCCCATTTTGGTGGTAAAGAAATTATATTCATTATTTATTTTTTTCAATTTTTCTTTTTTACCAATGTATTGAATTTGGCAATTCAACCATGGCCATGCCAAGTTGAGCATGATCCCTTAGGTGTTAAAATTCCAATGCAAACAACAAAAATAACCTACTTAATGAAAATTTTCATGTCACCATTAAGGATGATAAAAAAAATATACATTATCTCGATGACTATGAATTATAATAATAAATAGACTTGTGCAAACAAGAAAAGTCTTCATCCCACTTACTAATTATTATAATTCACAGGATCAATTATAAGAAAAAAATTGTTTGAAAATGAAAAATTATCATTAAAAAATAAATATATTCCATGAAAGTAACAAGAATACTATCACTAGTACATAAGAAAGACCTAGTATGACTATACATAAAACATAATTTATTCATATTAACCACTTAATTCACCTCACACATCTAAACATCATAATATTAGAAATTTAGTACTATATCAAGTTTTAATATTCATGGAATTGTTCTCACTTTGTCTTGTATGATCCCTTACTAAAATTTCCACCCACGCCTACAACCACTATCTAGAGCATCAAGAATATTGGTTTTTCACAAAACAAATGATAATATTATAATTAACTATACTAAAAAATAAAAATAATTTCAACATAATATATAATATCTTAACAAAAATTTAATGTTATATGTTTTGAATCCATAAACAATAATCACACTACATATAACAAATATATAAAACTTCTATAGTAATCCCACTTCTAATCCATAAAATGAATAAAATTCATGTTACAACATCACAAACCAAAATGAAAATACCAAAAAGAGGGATATCACATACTCCGGCTATTAAATATTCTATATCCTAATGCTATCAAATAAATTATGATAGTAGCTACAAAAATTAATGTTATCTTCCCCAATACCACTATTCTCATGTATTTAATCCCATTTCATTCAAAAATATTTTATTTCCTTATTATATAACTCAATGTACCACTAATCTAGAATTAGCAAAGGTTATATAGTTTGAATTATTCCTTGGTTTTCTAATTGATACTTTTCCAACCCAACATATTAGAAGTATTAGACACATTTTTTCTTACTAAAGTGACATTAAAAACATCATGAATTTCATGTAGAGAGGTTAGAAAATCTAACTAATAGACTACAACAATTTTTTTTATAGAACTTCGAAAGGTCCCACAAACCTTTGAGATAATTTGGAATATTAATCAAACATAAAATAATTTTCTTAGGGTGAACCCTTAAGTGCAATTTTTCTAAAAATTGAAATTCTATAAGAAATGAATTTTTAAATCAAAATAATATCTATGTCTATCAAAGGCTTCCTTCATTCACTACTTAATTAGAACCATTTCAAAACCATAATCATAGAGCATATGAGGTCTAATAATAATACAATCATCTAATTATTCTAAACCAATAGGTGATTTGAACATTTACTTTTTTTTTAATAAAAGAGGGTAAAAACTTTATTGATAACCAGAAATTCCCATTACAAAGAGGTTAGGGAATGAAGAGGCTCCCAAAAAAGGAACAAAAAAACACCCAACAAAAACAAACAACCACCACCAAACCAACACCAAACCCCTCAACCAACCATGCCCTCAGAAATAATCTTCTCTAAAATTTGGTAGTAATCAGGGGATAACTACTCCCATCCCTTAATCTACCAATCCCCAACATGCTCAGAAGCCCACTTGGCCAAACATTCAGCTACCCTATTCCACTCACAAGGGATATGGGTAAAGGACACCACCTCCAACATAGAACACAACTGCAAAATATGATGAGCAATCGAAGCAAGTTTCAAATTCACCCCAACCATATTTTTACCATTCAACAAATCAACAATGACCTGAGAGTCAAATTCACAAATAATCCTACGCTAGCTTCCTAGAGCATAAGCACACTTCAAAGCCCCAAGAATAGCCAACCCTTCCATAAGATTATTGGATTACCGCCCCTTATGAATTGAGAAGAAGAAAATCACAAAGCCAAAACAATCTCTCCTAGCCCCACCAATCCTTGTCAGACCAGGATTGCCCCTAGATGAACCATCAGTGTTGATCTTCAAGACATCAGTTGATGGAGTCGTCCACCTACCAGTCCTCTAAACTTTCTTTTTTTCCTGCCTACTTCTTCTAACATAAACATAGTTAGAGGGAAAACCCTATAGACCCAATCTCTTCACAATATCATCATCACTCTTATTTAAAGGGAAATCCACCTCACACTTAGCAACCACCATTTCCTAAATCATACCAGTAATTCTTTGCCAAACCTGTTGAATCAACAACTTTTCTCCCAAAAAATCCAACGATTCCTTTCAAGCCAAATTTTCCAAAGAATAAAGGTAGGACTAATGCCCCACACAATCTAAAGGAAAGAATCCTGTGAAGGAGGTCTTCCCAAACTATTCCAAAAATCAACAAGAGAAGAGGCATGAACACAAGGATGTTTCCAAACACCCCACCACCAATGCCAAATAAGCATAGAAAAAGGACACTAGAAAAATAGGTGGGGGGAATCGTCCTCGCTACACCCACATAGAACACAATCAAAAGGGCCCTAGAATCCCCACTTTTGAAGATTTTCCCACATTAACCATTTGTTCCAAGCTAAGGTCCATACAAAGCAATTACACTTGGGCTAGGAAAATGTGTTCCAAACATGTTTCCACCATGGAACTTCCAACCCTCCAATTTTTTGAGAAATCAACTCCTTTTACCCACTAGCCATTGAGAAAACTCCCTTAGGATTCATAAACCAAGCCAAAATATCCCTATCCTGAAGTGAGCTACATTGTCTACTTTCCATAATACTTTGGATCATAACACAGTCCTCCTCAAAACCAACCACAAGTCATTCACTAGGAAGCTTCCACCTCAACATTTCCATACTTCCACAGAGGAAGAAGTCTTAAAATTGATAACCCTGGACCAGCCTGCCTCCAACAAGCACTGGAAAAGATCCTAAAGATTAGGATATTTGATCATAATAGGAGAAAACCCATCCCAAGAGTCAAACCAAAATAGAGCCTCAACCCCCTATTACAAATCTAGAACAATCCCTCTTTAATTAGCTGAGTACCTTTTTTAAGTGTTTCCAAAATCACCAAGCCTCTCCCAACCAATGGGTATCTGGGAATCTCCACCTTCAAAATCCCCCTTAGGTACTTGTTAGATGAAATTTTGGCCCACACTTGATCCTATTCCATGCACCATCTAGATAATAAAGCTTGGTAGCCAAATCCAACCCAGTCAGAATCGACTGTCGCAAACCAAGGCCCCCAAATTGCTTCAGACTACAAACAATATCCCACTTCACTAGGCTCCATTTAGAAGAAGACAAACTACTAGCCCAAAGGAATTTCCTAGATAGCAAGTCAAAACCCTTAATGAACCCAACAAGAGCCACCTAAAGCATACACTTGTAGTTGGGAAGAGCCTACACCACTGACTTAAGAAGTTGAACCTAACCAACAAAGGACAACCACTAATGAGTCAAATGATTAATCTTCGCACGAAAATTTTCAAGAATGTTCTACCAAGAACACCTAGGGAGGTTCCCTATAGAGATAAGAATGCCAAGATAAATTAAAGGAAAATAACCAATCTGAAATCTCAAAATATAGACAATCCTCTATTGAATGAGCCTCAAAGTATAAAAGAAAAAATGGAATACTTATCCTCATTAATCATCTAACCAAAAGCAGCCAAATAAATATCCAAAATTTTACGCAAATTAGTAGCCTCTCTGACCTTATCCATACCCATCAAAGTAGTATCATCAACAAATTGTAGGTGAGACTGAGGAGGAAAGCCATTGCCCCACACCCAACCTTGGATATTACCCTGCACCACATTTCTCTTTATCAATCTCCCCAAACCCTCGACAAGAAGAATGAATAAATAGGGAGATAGAGGATTTCCCTAACAAAGACCTCTGAAGGCCCCAAACAGGGGAGATGGATCACCATTAATCAACACCAAAAAAGAAGTGGTAGTAACATAGCTCATTACCCACATGACCCACTCCTCAACAAAACCAAAAGCCGTAAGAAAAAGGTGCAAGAAAGACCACTTAATTGTATCATATGCCTTGGCCATATCTAGCTCGATGAACATCACTTTTACCTTGGAGACAACCATAGAGTGAATAGTTTTCGTGGCAATAACCACACAATCCAAGATTTTATGATCAGCCACAAAGCCACCCTACTCCTCAGAAATAAGCTTGCTAAGCCACTACTTCAATCTCTCTGCAATCAATTTGGAAATAATTTTGTACATCGCATTACAAAGAGAGATAGGCCAAAACAAACTCAACCGGTCAGCACCATCACATTTGGGGATGAGATCTAGGAAGGTATATTTCACGGCCCTAAACATCTGCTTGTTCCTCTGAGATTCACATACCACCTCTAATAAATCCATCTTTATAATTTCCCAAAATTCCTAAAAGAATTCAATTAGGAAGCCATCAGGACCAAGAGCTTTCCTTTTCTTCATCTAGAAGATGGTTTCCTCCAACTCATCCAAGGATATGCCTCCCAAAAGGTCATGCTCATTCATTTCCCTAGTAATAAGAGAAGGAATACAGGACAACACCTGGTTCTCTTCTAGCAACACATCCCGAGACTCCTCACTAAAAAAAGAGCTAAAGAATTGCAAAGCTTCTTTGGAAATATCACTCAAAGAAGTTGAATGCTCACCTCTATTATTCACAAGATAGGGAATCAGCTTACCATGTCTCCTATCTTTAACTGAGTTGAAGAAGAAGGCAATTTTTTTGTCCCCCTCCTATAACCAATCAATCTGAGCCTTTTGTTTCTAAAAGATCTCCTCCCTCAACTCACACTCCTCCAAAACTTTCAAATCCCTCACCTCCTCCCTGATAGAATCCTCAAAAAGGCCCAACTCTCTAATCTCACGAGTAATAGAATTCAACTCATCTTGAGTAGCAACCTTAGCTTGGAAGATATTTCAAAAACACTGCCTATTCCATTTTTTAAGTTGGTACTTCACATACTGCAACTATTTGGAAAAGGAGTACATAGTTGTACCAAAAGAAGGTCTCCCCAAACACCACCGTTCAACATCATGATCTCGAAGAGAAGAGTCTTGTAACCACATAAACTGAAACTTGAAAGAGGGAGATCTAGCAACACGAGTGGAAACATCAAACAATTTAATAGGACAGTGATTTGATCCCCTCCAATCCAAAATCTCTGAAGAAGATGACCAAGAACCACCAATCCAAAAGAAAGAGACAAAGAACCGATCCAACCTCTCAACAATACAATCCTCCCCCAGTCTCCTATTATTCCAAATAAACTGACCATTTTGAGGCTTGATATCCACAAGATTCAAAGCAGAGATGTTATATCATGAAGTAGCAAAGTAGAGGGCTACATCCTCACATTTCCACCCTTCTTATCATCTAAATCAGTAATGGCATTGAAATCATCTGCAATAACCCAGGGGAAGAGAGGAGCATAGCTCCAAATATAATTAATATGAGACCATCAACATTGCTTACCAGAAAAATCAGTCGGCACGTAGATATTCAAAAGAAGAATAGTTTCACATGTTTCCATGTTGGAAGCCACAACCAAAATATAATACTTGGAGGACATCCAGCATAAAGGAAGAATCTTCAATGAATTCCATAAACAAGCCACACCCCCCATGTTTCCATGAGCACCAACACACTAACATTGACCCCTCCCTCAAAGCTTTGGCACCAAACCAACTATACTTTCAACAAACAACTTAATTTCCTATATAAACAAAACAACAGGAGAATGACTTCTCACCAAATCACGAACAACTTTTTGTCGAGGGCCATTGTTCAAGCCCCTTACATTACATGAGAGAATGATCATTTCAAAGGATTAGAAAAATGAGAGTCCAGAGTCTTAATATATCCTAACTCCACCAATGTTTCCCCCATCAGCTTTATTTTTTCTAAATCCTTTTTTCTCCCAACCTTGGAAGACTTCTCAACAACACATTTTTTTGGATCTTTCTGAAGAATCCCCAAAGAAGGAGGTTCCTTGTTACCTTTTACTGGATCAAACCCTGATTTTACCAATGGATGAGAGATCTCTCCCCTTCCCAGCTTCATATCCTCATGGCCCTCAGGACCCCCAACAACCACCATGTTGAGATTAGTGTTCATTTGCACCACACCAACATCTTGTGAATTTTGCACATTATTTGGAAGGTTGACCTCCTGAACCTCCTCCATAATACCCTAATCCATAGCCATCAAACCCGGGTTCACCTCTTGCTAACGGAGGTCATCCAATACTTCAAATCTATTAAAGGTGTCCCTTCTTGTCGCTCCTTAAAAGATTTCTTTTGTTCATGATTCCTATTATGGCCCTTGATAGTAGTAAATCGCTCAGCTCTTGCAACATCACTATGAATAGGATCCTTACCCTTTTCCACCTTAGGGGGGTGATGGGGAGGTTGGGATGTCTAAGTCTCATAAGATTTAGACCTCGAGCATCGGTGCTGCAAATGGCCATATTCATGACATAAACAACAACAAAAAGGCAGTGTCTCATAATTGAGTTATTGCACCCAAGAGTATGACCCCACACAAATCTCCAAAGAATTTGGAAGAGGGTTACTCAAATCAATCTCCACACAGATGCGAGAAAAATTCATTACCTTTCTATCTTGCATTTGTTGAGAAGGACCCACTAGTTTCCCCAACAATGAAACAACCATTTCCAAAATATCATTATGCCAGCATTCAAGTGGAAATCGAGGAAGACACACCCAGACCAAGACCTGATTTGGAAGTTCCTCTGAAGGATTAAAGCCTGCGTGCCATGGCTTAATAAATAAACCAATTTGGTTGTGAAAATAAGGCCTACCCTCAAAAACTCTATTATGATCTGCCATGCAATTGAAAACCACCATAAAATAACTAATTTCCAACAACATTACTTCCATTTCCCCCTCCAGCGACCAAGTCCGATGAGCCCACATCTCCAAAAAGTGAAGTGAAACCTTCATTCCCATGAATTCGCAAATTAGGGCGTGTTTCAAAAAATACTCGATATCTTCCACAATTGATTCAGGTTGAATCACAAGCACTAGCCTATCCTTGCTTCATTCTAGGCACCCACTAATTTTCAAAAAATGGGGACCACTAGATGGAATAAATTCACCATTCCCCAAATCACTAGAAAATAAATTGTTATCAAAAACCGTCATTGAAAGAGATGAATATTTCACTCCAACAATCACTCTAAAATCCAAAGCACCAATGGCCTTGGAAGCTTCCCCACGATCCATTACTGGGGAAAATACAGGACCAAACCCTTAACAAGGGAGCCCCGAACGAACATTGAACAATTGATAGAAGCCAAAAATTACCACCTTATACATCCTGCTACACCACTTCCAACCACACCAGCAACAGGAAAGAAAGCAGATAAAAAAACTTGAACCCCAAGTCACAAAAAACACCACCCCCATGCAACACACAACTCGCACCAGACAAAGGACACACCCAAAAAAACATGCAAAGAGACACATGTGACATGTAGACTGCAACCACTAATGGCCGCGGGCCTGCAAAATTCTCCCGCCTGCTACTACCAATGCCCATTTGAACATTTACTTCTATATAAAGCTTTAAAAGAATTTCTTTTTAGAAAAGAATGATAAGTTTTAATATAAGAAAATTCCATAAGTCATAGGAATTATTCCCATTTTTTCATACATTATATGAATAATTATAATATCCTTCAAGACAATTAATACATTCAATCTATCCTTCAATTTTAAGATGGTAAGAAAATATAAAATTCAACTTTGTTTTAAAGGCTAAAAACAAGGATTTCTATAATCTAGATGATGTAATATTATGTGCATGGAAATGGAGAACTAAAAGGGGGTCAAAACTGGCTACATTTTTTAAAATCAATAAATTTTGATCTTGGGTCAAATTTTGAAGATATCCATTCTCAAAATTTGAAGATGTGACAAGAAAAATATTCACAGTGCTTGGAATCTAGTCTCTCAACTTCTATTTTTTTAAATAATGGTAGAGATTAAGAGGCTCAAATAAGAGGAGAACATAAAATGATTATATTTTTATTAGAAAATATAATATAGCATGCAATGTGCCCCCCTTAAAATTTTGAGATTTAAAATTATTTCAAAAATCACATTAGTATAAAATTAGATAACATCTTGTAGATTATGCCTAATTTTTCTATTAATTTTTGAATGAATATATAAATTTTCACTAATTTTCAAAGTGGACACATCTTAAAAAATGAAAGGTTGAACATGTGTCACTCTTTTTTTTTTTAAATGATTGCAATTATTTTTCCATAATGTGTATAGTATTGGGACTAAAATTATTTTAATTTTTTTTGGATGAACATATCAAAAATTACACCAAAATTTTATGATACATGAACTTTTTGTTAAAAAAAAGAAGAAACTAGAAAAATAAATTGAAAATTAAAACTTTAACATATTTAAAGTATAAAAAAAAGTACACCATTATATAGGTATGACAAAGCTTGATTTTGTTATGATATTTTTTAAATCAACATAAAAAAATATGTACATTTAATAGGGACCATGCTTGACATTTTGTCATGTTTTTAATTTTTAATGAAAAACACATATTTGGGCATTGGCATGAAAGTCCAATACTATGGGCTGGATGCTCAAGAAAAACATAACCCTAAAGGTTGATAGTTTCAAAGGTAAGCTATAACACAAGTGCAATTATTTATATGTAAAAAAATAAAAGATAGTCTAAAAGCATGCACATCCTAGGATTATGGACCAAAATGCTCTATTTTATTTTTGTGAATTATGTATTCTCTAAAATAAAAACATAATTTTCATAGTTTTTAGGAATTGCAATAATTTATTGAATAATCTCACATTTTCTTCTTCTATTGACATAAAAAATTGAAATTTCACATAATTATTAAATTGAATTTGATAGTATCAATAATTTTTTTCATGTTTTGAAGAATTTGAATGATTATTTTCATGTTTTGGATTATTTGAATTTGATAATTATTTAATCATTATTTTCATTATTTTGACTAATTGTTTTATATTAATATAGAATTCAACATCATACTGGGGAAATTCACCAAAAACTCAAAGATTAGAGGAGTTTGAAGTTGAGAATACAGAAAAATGAGAATGAACATGAGGAAAATTAATTTAATTAGTAAATAGAATCTCATAGTTGTAGGTATGTCATATTTTCCATCTTAATTTGATATTGGAAAAATTCTTCAAACACTAATTGAATTAATAAACGATGAAACAATCAATGATGATGCAATTTTAAATATAAATTTAGATGTTACAATAATTGATCAACCTATTGAAAAGACAATAAATATACCAAATTATGAAGATAAAAAAAAATTGTGTAATGAATAAAATTTATGTAACATGAAGAGAATCTATCATTAACATGCATGTGCAGGAAAAAAGCGAACTAGGAAAATAAAAAATGACGCTAACAATGAATTGTGTTAGAGTTAGGTAGAGTGTGAAGGACATTTGGTGGGGTAAAAGTTCTTAGTGATTTCTTAGCCATATTTCATAAAGAATAATTTCCTCCCTTTTGATATTGCTAGTATGATTGAGCTTCATTAGTGTTTCATCCAACTCATTCTATTCTTCTATATGAAAATCATAAGTATTTGTAGACACCTAAAAATTTCTAACATGTTCTTCTAATTCGTAATTTTTAGTCATTATCACTCATCACCCCCTTTCATTGCTATTAATTAAATAATTTCCAATTATTTGATTAAATTATCTCATTTTCCTCTACTAACTAAATAAATTTTTAGTTATTTAATTATTTCATCATTTTCCCTCCATTGCCTTTAAGTAAATAATTTTAATTATTTCATTAATTAAATTCTTTTCACTCATCCACTTTCATCAAATAATATTCCTCTTATCCACATAATTAAATAATTTTAAATTATTTAATTAAATCTTACATCTTCTTGTCCACATAATTAAATATATTTTAATTATTTAATTAAATATCATGCATTATTTCTTATCTTCATAGTTAAACAATTTCTTAATTATTTAATTGGCTTATTATTCCTCCAAGATTAAATAAATTATTTAATTTATTTAGTTGTGCATTACTTCAAAAAAAATAAAAAAAAATATTTTATTTATTTCTCAATAAAAGCATGGCCTAGCTTTATTCTTCTAAAACCTAAATTTAGAAACTAAACTAAATTTAAGAATCTTTCCTAAAAATAGTGAGTGAAATTTAGTTTACTTCATTCCATTTTTTCATGCAAGCCCATGCACAACTTCTTGATCTCTCATCCATCCTCATCCGTCAACTTGATCTCTCATCTAACACCATTGATCTCACATCCTAAAAAATCTATAAACCAAACATCTTTGATCATTCATCCTCCTTGAATTCATATCAAGGGCGAGTGCAAAGAGATGGGGGGCCAAATTGTGGCCAAATTTTTAAAATAGCTCACGTTATGGCTTGGTGTGTCGAGCCTAAGGCTCGACCACATCGAGCCTATTATGCACTCACATTATGAGCTATTAAAAAAAAAGGGAAATCAAATTCATTTGTGTCGTGATTGTTTTTTCGGCTGCTCATAGCCAAAAGCCCTTCTCTTACGTGCTCACATTCTGGGAGGAGACAATCTTGCAATTTTTTCATTAATTTGTTGCTATTCCATCACCAGGATGCTGCCACATTGATGGGGAGGTCAAAGAGGTAAGGATTGTTTTTTTTTTGTTGTGAATTTGTTAGTTTTATGTTTTTTTATATTCATTTGTTCAATTTGTAGGAAATGATAATGATCCTAGAAACCCTCTTCAAAACCCTCTTGAAAATACTCAACAATCAGAGCAACAACAACATGAACAAAATCCTCAAGTTCAACAACCACAACAATAATCTTCTCCACCAATCCCTCAACATGCTCCTAGCACTCAGCAAAATTTAATGGGTGAAATTGAAAATAATAAAGAACAAATTGAGGATTTAATCACGAGGTTGAACGATCTAGCAGGTTCAACCATGGAAATAAATACACTTGCAAATTCACTTAAAGAAATGTTAAAACATGTAAGATGCAATCAACAAAGAATTAAATGGTTGGAAAGATACGAGGTAGGAGGCTAGGAATTTTTACTAGGATAAATTATCATATAAAGATGCAAAAGATCTAAAAATTACAAAATTAGATTTGTGCTCATTATCCACCAAGCCACGCACAAATCAAAATATTAGCCTCAATGCAAAGAGGTTTCCTATCCATTGGTGCCATGACCAATAGATTAGGAACATTTTTTGGCATAGGTGGTACATGGTTTATGATTACCCACCATGCAACAATTGCGAAGTCCCACAATATTTCCTAAGGAAACTATACTATGAGTTCATCCTGAAGAAAATCCCAAATTATTTTGATATGAGGGACTTCTAGGGGAGAGGTGGGGGGTTAGCTCAAGATAGACCCGATGCACAACAGGATCCTAGGTGGCAAGCAAGATGACCTCTCACTAGGCTGGCTCATGAGCACATTGTTATCCCTTCCATCGCGAAGGAGAGTGCTGAGGTAGACACTTTGCAGGACATCAACTCTTTGAACCAAAGTGTCATCTAGCATGCCAACCCTATACTACAATGTCATCCAAAGGAGTCTTCGAGTGGTGGGCTTCGATCCCATTTGTGTCAGGCTTGCGGGGTGACTTGTTCATATGACCCCACCGACACTTAGCATGCTACTACGTAGGATACATCTATAGCTATGGAGATGGCAAGGACATCTGACATTTTGAATGAGGCTTATGGCATTGATACTTAGGTAAATGTTAGAATTTTCATTGAATTTAATTTATTAAATTTAAATTTTGAAATGCAAGATTAACTAATTTAGTTTTATGATTTTAATAAAATTCTAAGGTCACAGTGTTCATGTTGGATATATCGGCCCTACACCTGCTTATTACTCCACTGCATCTACTGTTGAGGTATGTAACTAGTAAACAATTATAAATTTTATTGCATGTTAATAGCATTGTTATATGAATGGTATTATAATATCTGATTTTGGATGTTGAATAGGCTAATATTGGAGGTTTTGTGGGAACACCCCCCAGTGCTAGTGGAGTTAGACAAACCTTCATGCAGGTAATAGAATAAAGAGTTTAACTAATGAATTGTACTTAATAGATTTGTGTAGCGTATATTCATATCATTGATTACATTTCATTGCACATCTTTCAAACTCAAAGAATTACTTCACATTCCATAACTAATAACTTAGAGATGTTGATAGATGACAAAATTTCAAAGTTACAATATAGATTTTTAGAAAGTCATCATAAGCAGTGATGCAATTACTTCACATAGCATAAGTAATAACTAGGAGCAGTTGTCAATTGCATTTTCTTGTCACGACATTCCATGAGACCACTTTTTATTGAGGCATCTTTTCAAACAGTTCACTGCCTTGTCTATGCTCTGGATGCTTGGAAGAAATATATGAAAGAATAATAGTAAGCAATAGCATAGACAAGGCAATGAGTTGTTTGAGAAGATTCCTCAAAGAAATGTAGTCTCATGGTGATGTCCATCACCCTGAGACCCAATTTCTTTGAGGTATTTTTTCAAACAGCTCACCACCTTTTCTATGCTACTACATTTTCCATACATGTCTACCAAAGTATTTTATCAAACAGTTCACTTCCTTGCTACTATGGCTAAAATCCTAAAAAAAGGTGTTTTCCAACAAACTATGGGTTCTTGGAAAAAAATCTATCAAAGTATAATAGTAAGCAATAGCATAGACAAGGTAGTGAGTAGTTTTAAAAAATGCCTCAAAGAAATATGGTCTCATGGTAATGGAATGCCATTCCATCACCATGAGACCACATTTCTTAGAGGAATTTTTTCAAAGAGCTCACTGCATTTTCTATGCTACCACATTTTCCATACATGTCTACCAAAGCATTTTATCAAACTACTTGAACTTCCTTGCTGCTATGGCCAAAAGCCTAAAAATGGTGCTTTCTAACAAACTATGGATGCTTGGAAAAAATCTATCAAAGTATAATAGTAAGCAATAGCATAGACAAGGCAGTGAGTAGTTTGAAAAACTGCCTTGAAGAAATGTGGTCTCATGGTGATGGAATGCCATTCCATCACCATGAGACCACATTTCCTTGAGGCATTTTTTGAAACATCTCACCGCCTTTTCTATGCTACCACATTTTCCATACACGTCTACCAAAGCATTTAATCAATCTACTCAAGTTTCCTTGCTGCTATGGCTAAAAGCCTAAATTAGGTGCTTTCCAACAAACTACGGATGCTCAGAATTTTTTTATCAAAGCATAATAGTAAGCAATAACATAGAAAAGGCAGTGAGTAGTGTGAAAAAATTCCTTGAAGAAATGTGGTCTCATGGTAATGGAATTCCATTCCATCACCATGAGACCACATTTCTTTGAGGGACTTTTTCAAATAGCTTACCGTCTTTTCTATGCTACCAAATTTTCCATACATGTCTACCAAAGCATTTTATCAAACTACTTGAACTTCCTTGCTGCTATGGATAAAATCCTAAAAAAGGGGCTATCCAACAAACTATGGATGCTGGAAAAAATATATCAAAGAATAATAGTAAGCAATAGCATAGACAAGGCAATGAGTAGTTTGAAAAAAATCCTCAAAGAAATGTGGTCTCATGGTGATGGAATGTCATTCCATCACCACAAGACCACATTTCTTTGAGGCATTTTTCCAAACAACTTGCCGCCTTTTCTATGCTACCACATTTTACATACATGTCTACCAAAGCATTTTATCAAACTACTCACTTCCTTGCTGCTATGGCTAAAATCCTAAAATAGGTGTTTTCCAACAAACTATGGATGCTTGGAAAAGATCTATCAAATCATAATAGTAAGCAATATCATAGTCAAGGTAGTGAGTAGTTTGAAAAAATTCCTTGAAGAAATGCGGTCTCATGGTGATGGAATGCCATGACACATTTGTTTGTAATGGCATTCCATCACCATAAGACCCCATTTCTTTGAGGCATTTTTTCAAACTACTCACTGCCTTTTGTATGCTACCACAATTATTGTACATGTCTTCCAAAGCATTTTATCAAATGGTTCATCGCCTTGCTACTATGGATAAAAGCCTAAAAATAGGTGCTTTCGAACAAGCTATTGATAGGGAAAATAGTATGCATGATAGTCAAAAATATATAGTTTAATAAGTACTCAAAATTTTGTTCATTATCTCATACATTATAAGCCATGACGTGCATCACTATTGTAGTTTTCATGATTGAATAATTTGTTTTTTTATTTTCAGATGTTGGAAGTGGATACACCTCCAAATGTTCATAGGGAAATGGAGCTTGGTGTTTCGTTTGCTATAGACTCCTCGATGCCCCTCACAGATGTATGATGTAGATTACTAAATTTCAATTTGCATTTGTTGTTATAGTTGTTAGTTAGTGAAAAATCAAACCATTATTGATTCATAGTTTAAATTCTCTTTGGATGGTTTTTATAGGGCTTCAGTATGCCTCAACATGGGCTTTTGAATATTTCCCTCATGGAGAGTGATCATCAGATGGCGGTAAGTGATTGTTTTGTTAAATTCATCATGTTTTATAATGTAATTTCTATATATTAATGTCTTTAATTGTTATTGTAACAGATAAGGCTTGAACAAGAACTAAACCCTAGGAGGAGCAACAAGAGCACTCCTCAACATCAAAATAAATGAGTGATAGTCCTATCACCATCTAATCACCAAGAAAAGGGAAAGATTTTATTTTGAGAGCATGGAGAGCAATGAATTTTGATTCTAGAGCCCTTTGTTGTATGACTATATGACATTTTTGTACATATTTTGTATTGCATATATTTGACATTGTATGCCTATATGGAATTATTGTAAGCCTATATGACTATTTTGTATATATTTTTTACTTATATTGACATATATTGATGTATGCCTACATGGCTATTTGGTTAATACAAATCTTTTTAATCGATGGTGTCCATATTTGCATTATAAATCCATTTTTCAATAGATATGAGTTATGATGAGGGTGTTAACCCGAGACACATAAAACCACACTCAAAACCAGAGAATATTATTATTATTCATAAAATGAAAGCTTACATGCAGAGGATCTCAAATCCTTGAGTTCTGCAATACATGCAAGTTGCAGAAACTACAAAAATTCCCCTTTTCATAGTATGCGATCTTTTCCCCAAAAGGTTACCCAAAAATCTGAAACTAGCCCATAAATAGCCCCTATTCGGTTTGGAGCCAAAAAACAACATTTGAATTATGAGTTTTGGTAGTTTGGTACCGAAAATTACAATTTTAAATTCAAAAATTGAGTCCCAATTCAAAAATTGGCAATTTTCCAAAAATTGACCAACTTTTGGAAGCCATAACTTTTGATCCGAGACTCCATTTTTCGAACCATTTGAACTGTTGGAAATTTCTTGAAGTGAAGAATGCACTTAGAATCCGCTCTAACAATTCCAATGATTTTTGGACATGTACGGGACCGTTTAGTGCCTCAAACTAGATGCAGAAGGTTTTTTAGGGCAAAAAGAAGAAACTAAAACTTGAATAACTTTCAAACCGGGAATGATCTTGACTTGATTCTTTTTCCAAAGTGCTTATTTTTCTGTCCTAAAGCTTCCCTTAAATTTATGACTCCTCATGCCTTCAAATTCAAAACTGCTAAAATTAGAAATTGAGCAGAAAGGGCATAAATGCAATTCTGAAAGTTGGGAACTCTTATTCAACGAAAAGGGTATCAAGAAATGCAAAAACATCTTCAAAAATCTAACAAAAGGAAAGATAAAGGAAAACATATTTTGGGTGATGTAGGATTACCCTTGCACCACTGGATGTTCCTGCATCAAACACCCAGGGTAATTTGAGAAGTGACCCCATCACATCTCAGATGGTTGAGGAAAACCCAAATGGTCAACCTTTGACTTAGATAGCTAGGATGAATCTTCCCCAAGTCTTCCTCTCCACTTCACCAGATATTGTTCATATTGTCTGTTTCTGGTACTCCTTCCCACACGGCTATCTAGGATTGCTTCAATCTCCTCCTTCTCTGAAGGAGGTGTTGGAATGCCACATTGTTCCATTGTTGGTACTTCCTTTATGCCACCTTCATGATACTCTATCAAATCTGAAATGTTGAACACAAGGGAAATGTTGACTCCATCAGCAACTCTACCTCATATGTGTTCCCTGAATCATGCCTCTTCAAAATATTATAGGGACCAAACTTCTTCATATTCAATTTGTTATAGGTTCCCACTAGAAATCTTTCTTTCCTCAAGTGGACCATCACTTCATCACCAATTTGAAACTCCTTATTCCTCCTCTTTTGATCTTCCTTAGCCTTATACTACATATTCATTTTGTTAATATGTTCTCTTACCTTCTCATGTATATTCTTGATGTGCTATGCAAAGTATTTGGCTTTGACACTTGTCTTCTTCTCTTGGTCCATCTTTCTCAGTTCTGGAGTAGTTCTGGGACTGCCTCCATAACAATTTGGAATGGTTATCTTCCTATGCTCCGATTGATAGAATTATTGTAAGAAAATTCTTCCTAGGGTAAGATCAAGTCCCATCCCTTGGGTTTATCTCCTACCAAGCATCTTAGTGGGTTTCCTAGACTTCTGTTCACAACCTCAGTCTTCCCATCAGTCTGTGGATGGTGTGAAAAATTGAACTTCAACTCCGTCTTCAAATTCTTCCACAAGGTCCTCCAAAAGTATCCAACAAATTTGGTGTCTCGATCTGAAACTATACTCTTTAGCAGACCATGTAGTCTCACCACCTCTCTGAAGAACAAGTCAGTAATGTGGATTGCATCATGGGTCTTCTAGCATGGGATGAAATGTGCCATCTTCGAAAACCTGTCAACTACCACAAATACTGAATCGTTCCCTCTTTGTGTCCTTGGAAAACTAAGAACAAAGTACATACTTATATCCTCCCATGACCTCTATGGTACATGTAAGGGCTGATACAACCCTATATTCTCTCACTCCTTTAGCCATCTGACATACTCTACAACTTTGCACAAACTTCTTCACATCCTGTGATAACTGAGGCAAATAATAATGCTCACTGATAATGGCAATGGTCTTATCCCGACCAAAATGTCCTGCCATTCCTCCACTGTGCTTCTCATTTATCAAGTTCTTCCTTGTGGAACTTCTCAGAATACACAATTGACTTCCCTTAAACAACATGCCATCCTGGATTATGAAATCCAACCACTTTGTCCTGTCAACTATAACAGGCTCCTTGTAAGCTTTCCAAGCCTCTGCAAAATTAGGATCTTCAGGGTATAATGTCTTGAATTCATTGAAGCCAACCACTTCAATCTACATCTCTATCAACAATGTCTAGCTTCTACTTAAGGCATCAACAACCCTATTTGACCTCCCACTCCTATGTTTTAAAACAAAGGTATAACTCTACAAAAATTCTAACCATTTCATATGCCTCTGATTTAATTTTCCTTAACTATTCAAGTACTGTAATGCTTGATGATCAATATACAAAACAAATTCCTTTAGCAATAGATAATGCCTCCATTTCTTTAATGCTTGAACTATTGCATAAAATTCCTGATCATATATAGAGTACTTTCTATTTGCATCATTTAACTTTTCACTGAAGTAGGAAATGGGCTTACCTTCTTAGCTTAACACTACTTCAATGGCACAACCATTAGCATCACAATCCACCTAAAATACCTTATTGCAATCTAGGAGGGCTAGAACAAGTTGTTCTATCACCTTCTGCTTCAGCAGATCAAAACTTTCTATTTCCCCTGTGCTCCATTTGAACTCCTTTTTATCCCCTCTTATTGTTTCAGTCAAGGGTGCACAAATACTACTAAAGTTTCTAATGAACTTTCTGTAAAAGCTGGCCAAACCATGGAAAGATCTCACCTCAATAGTAGTTCTTGGGGTAGGCCATTCTAGAATAGCCTTCACCTTCTCTAGGTCCATCTTGAGACCTTCCGCTAAGACAACAAACCCCAAGTACACTAACTCCTTCACAAAACTACACTTCTTCAGATTAAT
Source organism: Sequoia sempervirens (assembly GCA_007258455.2). Taxonomy (NCBI): domain Eukaryota; kingdom Viridiplantae; phylum Streptophyta; class Pinopsida; order Cupressales; family Cupressaceae; genus Sequoia; species Sequoia sempervirens. The sequence goes on along the minus strand of VDFB02047230.1, from coordinate 25,724,172 downwards.
CAACAATTTCTCTTCTCTCAACTTCTCAAAGACTCTATGAATATGTATTAAATGTTCATCCAGTGACTTAATGAATATCAAAATATCATCTAAATACATAATAAAAAACTCCCCAGAAACTCTTTTAGTACCTCATTCATGAGCAACATGAATGTGCTCGGTGCATTGGTTAGTCCAAAAGGCATGACTAACCACTCGTACAGGCCCTCTTTGGTATTGAAGGTGGTCTTCCATTCATTTCCCTCTCAAATCTAGATCTAGTGATATCCACTCTTCAAATTGACCTTTGTGAAGTACTGAGCCCCACTCAAATAGTCCATCAGGTCATCCATCCTTGGAAGGGGAAATCTATACTTGATTGTTATCTTGTTTATGGCCCAGGAGTCTATACACATCCTCCACTCTCCATCCTTGTTTGGTTCTAGTACTACAGGTACTACACATGGACTCAGACTCTCGGATCAAACCCTTTCTCAACAACTCCTGAACTTGTTTGTTCAACTCCTCATTTTCTGCAAGAGTCATTCTGTGAGCTTCCTTATTTGGAAAACTGGCTCCAAGGATCAATTCAATCTAATGAATAATCTTCCTCGCTAGTGGTAAACCCTCAGGAACATTATCAGAAACAATATCCTGAAACTCATTCAATAATCCATAAACTTCTTGTAACGCCAAGAAAGTGCACAAGACAACAAAGAAGATTAGAAGCAAACATACAATACTAAAATATAAGATGCAAATCTAAATATTAAGCAACAAAGAACAAAGGAAAGTAAAACGTAAACAAACTGAAACAATCTCACCAATTTCAAATGTATTTCCATGATTCATCTCGATTGCCCTTCTCCATTTTGCTTGTGTAGTATAATTGCCCTCAGATTTCTTGTAATTCGTGCAAATATAGCCTAAGATAATGATTAGCAAAATATCGAAGATTCAAGACAAAGTGCTCTCAAAATTCATAAGAATTCACGAGAGAGATTGGAATGAAGAATGACAAATCAATTTATAGAAAATTGATTATTCGAACGACAGGCCAGGATTGAAAGATTAACGAACGGTTGAGATCGACTAATTAGACATTCATTCTGATAACTGTCAGTAGTGACATGAGTGATACAAATTAGAAATAGAATTAAAGATTAAATGAATGATTTAATCTTCAGTTCGGTATTCGAAAACAAAAGAAATATCTTTGCATGACAAAGATAAAGATTGATTAAATCAACTCTTGTTCAATGCATGCACAACATTTAATTAATTAAATAAGAATATTTAATTAATCCGCATGTACACGCAATTGAGTTAGAACTGGACGATTTGAATGATTTGACGAAGAGATTACTCGAAGACGCCACTCAGACATCAAATCAATAGTTAACTGAACGATTAAAATAGATGTCAAGTCGAGTAAAAGTGAATACTTAGATAACTCACATAATTATCTAAAATATAGAGGAATGCGTTAAAATAGAATTAATGAGTTAAATAATTCATTTAATTCAAGATCCGATATTTGAAGAATAATTAAATAAATAATATTTATTTAATTAAATGATGAAGGGATTTTAAATGAATAATTAAATAATTAATGAATTTATTTAATTATAGTTGAAATATGATACAGAGTAAATTAAATAATGATCTATTTAATTTAACAAGAAGAATAAGGTTAATTAGTAACATAATTAAATAAAAGCGTTTATTTAATTAATCAAATAGAATAAAGAAAAGTGTGAATTAATTAAAATAATTAAGATTATTTAATTAATAGAAGAATTAATAGAAGATGAATTAATTAAATAATTGACACTATTTAATCATGACCATGAAGAATACAAATTATGAAGAATATGGAAGTTGCAGGCTTAAAACCAGATTTCGGTGTCTACATTTGCCCCTCTTTGATACAATGTCATTTCGGTGTTGTGTCAAAGAAAATCGATAAGAAATATGGCCCAGTCATGCCCCAGTGTAAAACAGGTGAAGGTATGCCCCCTCGGGAGGATAGGGTTCAAAGAACATGAGTGTGCTCTCGAAATTGATGAGAGAACTAGAAGATGAAAGAAAAAAAGGATAGAGGAAAATAGATAAGGGTGGTGAAAATGTAGAAAAGAAAAAAATGTTAGTGTGAAAAGAAAGATCGAGAAAGAACGAAAGACAGGAGATAGATGTTAGTATTAGCAATCTTCATATTTTGCTGTATCACAAAAGGTATTGCACTTTATCATCATTGGGCGGGACTAATACAAATGGAGAAAAACACCATGATATGACATAAATCAAGGTGTGCAAGGTCACCCACTTGCTAATAATAGACAGTCACAGACAAGGATTGTCATTAACTCATACTAAGGGCACAAGTTGCCCCAGTCTTTTTGTCAGGACAAACCATAAACAGCAAACAAAGTAAAAGACGGGTCATGAGACGTCATTGCTCCTCTAAATCCTTCATGGGACATCCTTGAGGAAACTAGTAACATGACTCAAAATCAAATTTAAAAGACAATTGACAAAAACAGTCAAAGAAAATAGAATTCTGATACATCGTTGCTTCTCTAAATCCTTCATGGGACATCCTTGAGAAAGCTAGTAACATGAATCCCAGTCATCAATTCAAGATAAATGATAAGATAAATAAGCCATAGAGTCAAAAAGCCATTAAAATATTTGCCAAAACTTGATCGTGTTTGTTTGATTTGTTTGATTGATAAAAGAATTGATTGATAGAGCCTGATGTCAGGAGATACACATACCGGATAAGACTGTGAGTCTGGTTTCGATGTTATGACTATCTATATAAGGCATGACAAAGCCTAGTTTCAGAAAGACATGTATTGTATAAGACGTTGAGTCAGATGTCGTTGATGTGATAACCTGTGTAAGGCTATATTTGATTATTTGACCTTGTCGATTATGCAGGAAGGACTCATCCTGAATAAGACATAGGTTGTTTTGTTGATATCAGTATTCAGGAAGGACCCATCTTGAATAAGATACAGATTGATTGCCATGATGATGTTTGTTTCCAGGAAGGACACATCCTGTAGCAGACATTAGTTGATCTGTTTTGGTTGTTTTGTTTGGCAAGGTGTTTGATTTGACTTAGAGACATTGCTGACTTGTTCACCAGATTAATGCATGACTTGAGACGATGCATTTACAATTGACTGTGTGTAGCAACAAACCCTAAAGGACTGACCTAGTATGGCCTCGGGGGCTCATCGATTGATGGCCTTGCCTACGTTATACACGCAGAGACCTTGTAGTTCAACTTGACTTGATCGACAAGACTGACTACAAATAGAAGACGTGTGTGAAAGTGAATGTGACGAACCCTAATGGACTGACCTAGTGCGGCCTCGGGGGCTCATCGATTGATGGCCTTGCCTACGTTATACACGTAGAGACCTCGTAGTTCGACACAACCAATGACCTTGTCATATAGACATATGGATTGACTCAGGACTTTATACAAACAAACCTAAATGGACTGACCTTATTCCTCGGGGGCACATCGGCAGATGGCCTTGCCTACGTCCAGTCGCAGAGGCAACGTAGTTCAACAAACGACAAAGACTGACAAGTGCGACTGACTCTGACTCTGTTTTTGGATTTTCGAAATGTTTTCAATTTTATTTTTATTTTTGTCTTTTTGAAGTTTTATGATGTTTTTGTGTTTTCTCAGGTCATTTTGCGATGTTCGTGGATTTTTTTGTGGTTTTAAGTCTTCAACACAGCCAATGTAAAAACCAATATGACACATGTCAAGTGTTTGCCCCTAGTCGAGTATAAGACCAATTGATTATGAATAGGGTAAAATGGAGGATATGAAATGCACTCGATGTCAATCGTTTCGAGTTATGGGAAAGACTACCACTTATTATGAATGGTTTATACGAGCGATGGATACGAACGATAAGGGATATGTACAAGGATAGTCTATATGTATAGGGTCGTGGACTATGTACAATGATAGGGACTATGTACAAGGTAGATTAGAATAATAGTAGACAAAGGAGCAGAGTTGAGTACACATGGCGCCTGTTTGCCAGGTTTTCACCAGGGTACCTATCCAAAGCGCCACCGAAGTGGTTTTCACCATTGGACGAATGATTTGTCTTTACTATTTTCTATATTATCTAATAATTTTTTATTTTTTTTGGTGTTACCAAGACGCCTGTTTGCCAGGTTTTCACCTTGATAAAGATTTTTTTTTTTGTGATTTTCTTTTTTTTTGTATTTTTGCTAATTAAGACAAAGGATCACAGAAGCTATGCGTAGAACCTCTTCAAATGCAGACTATTAATTAGTGAGGACAATGGTTTCCCTTCAGGAGTAGAGAGTTGGTATGCTCCTGATCCAAAAGCTTCTGTAACAATATAAGGTCCTAACCAATTAGGTTCAAACTTTCCTAGTTTGTCTCTTTCTGCTTGATTCTTTGGATTCTCCATTAAAACCAGGTCACCAATGTCAAAGTTTCTGTTCAAAACCTTCCTATTATAGCTACGACGAAGGCGATTCTGATATGCTTTGAGATGGTCTAGTGCCTTCTGTCTTCGCTCATCTAGGAATTCTAGCTCATAGAGTCTCGACACTCGGTACTCTTCATCATCAATGTGGCATTTCAGGGATACCCTTAGGGAAGGAATCTCGACCTCAATAGGAAAAATGGCTTCAGACCCAAAAACAAGTGAATATGGGGTAGCACCAGTGGGAGTACAGATACTTGTGCGATAAGCCCATAAGGCAGGGTTAAGCTGTAAATGCCAGTCACAACCAGCATCATTGACAGTCTTCTTGAGGATTCTAATGATGGTCTTGTTAGATGCCTCTGCTTGGCCATTACCTTGTGGGTAGTATGGAGTGGAGAAGTGATGTTGGATATGAAATTCTTCACACAGGTGGCGGACTTCTTGGTTCTTAAATGGGTGGCCATTATCCGTGATGATGGACTGAGGGACACCATACCGACAGATGATATAGTTCAAGATAAATCTAGAAATTTGTGTGTTGGTAATGTATGTCATAGGAATGGCTTCAATCCACTTCGTAAAGTACTCAGTGGCAGTGATAATGAACTTGTGTCCGTTAGATGAGGTGGGGTGGATCTTACCTATGAGGTCGAGTCCCCATTGGGCAAAGGGCCATGGTGATGTGATAGGGCAGAGCTCCTGTGCTGGGGCATGTATCAAGTCTCCATGAACTTGGCATTGGCGGCATTTCGTTACAAAGACATATGAGTCTTTTTCCATAGTAGGCCAGTAATAACCCAGTCTCATAATTTTTTGGCTAAGGTAGGACCGTTGGAATGGGAACCACATATACCCTCATGCACCCCACGTAAGGTTGCTTGTGCTTCAATAGAATCAAGACATCTCAGTAGGGTATTATCTAAGGCGCATCTATATAGGGTGTCTCCGACGATGGTGTATTTGGCTGATTTGCGAGGAATGTCCTACGTTGGTTATTGGATAGGCCAATGGGTATGACTTCGGCATGAAGGTAATCATAGATTTCTTTGTACCATGGGGAATCGGGACCAACAATATCACACACCATTTCAGAATCTGGGATATCGTAGGCTGGAACCAAAAGTTGTTCTACCAAGAACTAAAACTTAGGCATGTTGTTAGGAATGTCAAGAAGTGATGCAATTGTAGCCATAGCGTCTACTACCTTGTTTAATACACGAGGTATTTGATGAAACTCAACTTTGTCAAAGTACTCTTTAAAGCTATCAGCCATGTGCTTGTATGGAGCAAGCTTCTCATCCTTAGTCTCATAATCATCATTTACCCGTCTAATTACTAGTTGAGAATCTCCATATACTTGTAGGTTCTTAATTTTCCACTTGATTGCCATGCGTAACCCTGTGACTAGAGCTTCATATTCTGCCATGTTGTTAGTGCATGGGAATGCAATCCTGAATGACTTAGGGATGGAATCACCTTGTGGTGTGATAAACAGTATACCAGCCCCTGAACCATGATTTGTATGTGAGCCATCAAAGTACAGTTTCCATGTTATGTTTGTGTCAAATGTGAATATGAACTCATCAGGAAAGTCTGCAACTAATGGGTGATCTACCTGTATGGGTGCGTCAGTTAACTGATCAACAATGACATGTCCTTTAATAGCCTTTCTTTCTACATACTGGATATCATACTCACTAAGTATCATAACCCATTTGGCCAGTCGCCCTGTTAATGTTGCCTTGCTGAGAAGATATTTTAGAGGGTCTATTTTAGCAATCAGCATTGTTTGATTGTTTAGCATGTAGTGCCTCAGTTTTTGGGTAGCAAATACTACTGCAAGATAGGCACGTTCAATGTTACTATAGTTGAGCTCATAACCTACCAAAGTCCGACTGATATAATAAACTGCCCATTCATGACCTTCATCGTCATTCTGTGCAAGCAATGCTCCGAGTGATGAATGGGTTTCCGTAATATAAAGAATCAACGGTCTTCCTTCAACAGGTGGCATTAAGACAGGTGGTGTGAGTAAATACTCTTTAATCAGTTGAAAAGCCTCTCCACACCTAGCTGTCCATGCAAAGGGTACGCCTTTCTTAAGCAGATGTTGAAAAGGATGTGTCTTGTCTGCTAGCTGCACTATAAATCTTCTGATAGATTGCAACCTTCCCTGTAGTGTCCTTAGTTGACTAAGATTAGTGGGTGGAGGCATGTCCATGATTGCTTTTACCTTAGCCGGATCCACTTCAATACCTCGTCTAGAAATGATATAGCCTAACAGCTTTCTTGACTTGACTCCAAACACACATTTCTTTGGATTGAGTCTCACTTTATACATTTCCAGCCTCTGAAATATCTTGTCTAAAACCTGTAGATGTTATGCCCTTGTCTTGGATTTTACAATAAGGTCATCGACATAATCCTCCATACAAGTGTGTACTAGATCATGAAAGATAGTAGTCATGGCACGTTGATAGGTTGCTCCTGCATTCTTGAGTCTGAAGGGCATAACATTCCAACAATACATTCCCCAAGGACAAGTGAAAGCTGTCTTAGGTTGGTCTTCAGTTGCAATTCTGATCTGGTTATATCCTGAAAATCCATCCATAAGGGACAACATCTCATATCCTGCTGTCATGTCAACTATCATGTCTATGTTAGGCAAAGGGAAGTCATCCTTAGGACAAGCTTTGTTGATATCTCTAAAATCAGTGCAGATGCGGATGCCCCTAGTTGGTTTAGTGACTGGTACAAGATTGGAGATCCAATCGGCATAGTCGATAGGTCTGATGAAACCAACGTCTAACAGTTTCTTGAGTTCTGCTTTGACTAATAATGCAATTTGTGGATGCATTTTTCTCAACTTCTGTTTTACTGGTTTGGCACCTAGTTGTAAAGGAAAGTGATGTAGAACAAGTTCAAGGTCCAACCCTGGCATGTCCGCATATGACCAAGCAAAATTTATTTGTCTCTGTGCAAAGAAGTCGTGGAACTCTAATTTCTCTTTTGTTGTCAATGACGCTGCAAAATAAACCAGTCGAGGATTCTCTTTTGTGCCTATGTTGACTTCTACTGATTCTTCAATGAGCATGGGTGACTTTTCCTATGCAACGGGGAGAATTTTCAAACCTCCATCCTTAGGTGCCTCAGAGAGGTTTTCACCTTTGGATGTGTCCTTTCTTTTTACTTTTTCATTGTCTAAAGGTGCCTTTCGGTTTTCACCTAGAGACTCATCCTTTTTATTTTTTTATTCTTTTTCTCATTTTTGCGACTGGAGGGTTGAACAGATTCCCCAAAATATGCTTTGTTTTCCAAGTCAATGGTAAAACCAGCCTTATGATCCCCATTAGGTATACCTTCACGTAATCCCAAGAACTCAGCAATTGCTTCGTCGTTCTCAAAAGTGTCTAAGACGGGTGCATCTTGTTGATCCCAATCAATGAGCTAGGGATAAACTAAGGGCATGTCATCGTCGGAGTTATCAAAGTCTAATGGGGTCAAGGTAAAGATTGAATTATTCATGTGGTTACAAAAGTCTTGTACCAGGTCCTCTTTGCTCTTAGGTTTGGGTCTAGGTGGATGAATAGGTGGGCCTAATGCCAAGGTTTGACTATCGGAAACAGGTGGCTCAGGTTGCCAAGAGGTAGGATCAAGTGATTCCCAATAGTAGTGTTTAAACCATTCCTCTTTTGTCATTTTCTTTGACGGACAGGAATTTAAGGGGTTGGGTGAGGAACTTAACATCAAGTCAAGTTCTCCAAATAACTTGTCAAGGTCCATGGAAGAAGTAGAGGATAGCAATTCCCACTCATAATCATTAGAGTCTGGGGAGTTACAATGATATTGGTCCACTGGTTCATGAGATGTCTTAATATCTTTTGAAGCACGTACTTCCTCAAGTAAGGGTAATGGGGTACTAGGAACGCCAATCTGAATCGGTTGAAACCCTAGCCCTACTCCTTTTGGCCACTGAGAAACAAATATTGGTTCAATTCTGCCATCTTGGTTTAAGCCTAAACCACTCTATCCATCATATCCTTTGCTTTGCATAATTTTGAAACCCTTTCCATATAGATTTGTAGGAATATGAGCAAGTAAGAGTGGTTTCTCATCATCTTCCCTATACAGCCAGGAAGTGACATCTTCTGCATCTACAACCTCTTTGCTTAATTCACCCCATTTAGTGAAATTTGTTGTGGGGGGAACATGTATAGTGATCATAGACTGCCCCCTACCTATTGTAGGTAAACCATATGACTTAGGAGGAACCAAATGGCTAACACAATAAGAAGTCTTCATGTAATACTCTCCACAACCCTTGTCTTGGATCTCAACCCTAGGAGTGACAGGAATTGAGGGTAGAACAGATGTTCGAGTGAGTGTGGATGGATCAACATAAGAAGATGGATTGGATGATGAGGCCTCATGGTTTACTGGCACTTGGCATTGAGGGATCTCCTTTAGATTGGTGCAATACTGAAAAGGATCGGGATCACCATCTATAGTTATTTCGGTGCCATTGTAGGGGAATTTAAGACACTGATGATATGTGGAAGGGACCGCCTTCATGGCATGAATCCATGGTCTACCTAGTAGAAGGTTATAAGGGAGGGTGAGATCCAAGACCTGGAACTTTGTCTCCATCACCGCAGGACCAATTCTGATAGGAAGTGTTACCACCCCCTTTGATTTTCGTTCTTCATCATCATAAGCCTTAATGACAATACTCTTGGTGGTGTCTATGCGTGCTTCTAAAATACCTAATGCCTTAATTAGTTTTAAAGTGCATAGATTTAACCCTACTCCTCCGTCTACCAAAACTCATCTAACTTTGGTGTCATCAGCAAGGACTTCTAGATGTAAAGGGTCGTTGTGGTTCGTCTTTTCTGTTGAATAGTCTTGTTCAGAAAACATGGCATGGTGATTATTGGTCAAGTAGCCCACCATTTCCTGGAAACGATTGACATCAAGGTCATTAGGGACTGTGGTGTTCTGTAAAGCCTTATCGAGGATAGATCGATGCTCAGGGGAAATACGCAACAATTCCAAGATTGAAATTTGGGCCGAGGTCTTCCCCAACTGGTCAAGTAGGTTATATTGTAAGTTGGAAGATTGAGGTGTTTTCTGCGGTTGAGGGCCCTGGATAGTGAACTTAGTACAATGAGTATTGACCGCACACTCAGGATTAGCATTGATAGTAATGGTATTGATGTTTTCATCAGCAGCGCGAAGGAAATGAATGATTTTACCACTATCATAATCATGTTTGATACTTGCATAGTTGGCTAACATATTGGTCTTAGTACTCGAGCTCGGGACAGTTCCTTTCCCATGGTCATGTAGTGGGTCTGAAAAGACTTGATGATCAGTGTTCGATGTCTTTTGTTTTTGTCCACTAACTTCAATAATTCTCCTTTCAACAAGATCTTGTATGATATTCTTTAGTTGTCGATAGTTTTGTAGGTTATGTCCCTTAGTTCTATGATAATCACAAAAGGCATTGTCATCCCACCAAGCTGGTTTAAACTGTCTTGGATCGTATTGTCTTGGTTCTTGCAGCTGTGTGAGGTTATGTTGTAACAGTTGTTTGAAGACCGACTCAATTGGTTCCCCTAAGGGAGTGAATTCACGCTTTTGGAATCTCCTTTGTTGTGGGTGTTGAGTATTTTGGGCATATTAGGAGGTTGATTGATGGCATTAAGCCTGTTAGCAAAGTTATGAGGTCCTTGTAATGTGAGGAGGGGTCCTGCTTGTAGTGTTTTAGCATCAACCACCTCATCATTTGTGACATTTTTGTTGCGAGACCAAAATCTGTTTCTATCCGTGGGGGTGTTTTGAACTATCAGGTTTCTATTGGATGTTGATGTCTTGAGTTCACCCTTTTCAATGAGATCCTTCTCTATTATCACCCCTTTTTCCACTAGTTCCGAAAAAGATGTACAATAATGTACCCTTAAGTTACTCCTGAGTTTTGGATGAAGGTTTTCTTGAAACATTGTAACCTTTTGTTTTTCGGGTATTTCAATAGGACACCTACTAGCAATAGTTCTCCATCTCTGGAAGAAAGCAATGAATGTTTCCCCTTCGTCTTGCGTTGTGTGGCACAAGGTTGCTATGTTTATCTCGTGGTCAATGTTGAAGGAGAATTGCTCCACAAATTTCTCAACTAGTTCACCCCAAGATCTAATGCCAGAATCTAGACCCGAAAACCATTCTAGTGCAATTCCTACAAGACTTCTTGGAAATAGCCTCATAAGATACGTGGGGTCATAAGCGACATCTATGCATATGGTAGAAAATTCCCTGATATGTTCAATTGGATTTCGTTTGCCATTGTACTTAGGAAGATTCAATATGACATATCCGTGAGGGAAAGGTGTCATGTACAATGATCTATCAAAGGGGAATGGGCATATGTCTTTTGTTGAAAATGATTTCTTAGTTGACACCGACATGTCATCCATTTGTGTTTGTAATGCATGCATTTGTGTTTGTAGGACGTCAACTTGGGTCAAAGATGTGCTAGGAGGATTATGCGGATCCGTGTATGTGTTCTGAAATCCAAAGTCTCGTGATGGGTTTCAATTAAATGTTGGCATCTGAGGTGGATTTGGATTTGGAATGTTGGTAAATGTGTTCTGGTCTAGAATCAGCATAAATTGGTGTTGACCTGAGATCTGTGTAAACGGATTCTGAGTACCACTTTGGAAAAAAGGATTCTGATTCAGAATTGATGTAAATTGGTTTTGACTTGGAATCTATGTGGACAGATTCTGACTACCAATCTGTGCAAAAGGATTCTGATTCGGAATCAATGTAAATTGGTTTTGACTTGGAATCTATGTGGACGGATTCCGACTACCAATCTGTGAAAAAGGATTTTGATTACCATATTGGAAGGAGGGAATGCCTCCTGTTTGTGTAATCCTTGGTATAGCTCTAGTGACTTGAGCACTAGGTATGGCCATCGACTGTGGTATGGTACTCGTGATACTAGTAGTAGGGGTGGTTGTTGATTGGGGACTTGGGACACCGACATACGGTGTAGAGGCTAATGTTTTAGGTCTTTTACTCCCAACAAGAGGACCGAAGGGAGTGGACGATGAAGCCCCTACAGTGAAGTTAAATCCTGATGTCGTGCTAGATGTACCAAATGGGGACGTATGGACTGTTGTACTCTGTGTAGATGTGGTAGATGGCATTGTTGTGCTGATCTGAGGTATAGTAGTACTAGCAGTCGTGGTATTTGTCCCTTGTGTAGGTTGAGTTTGTAAGGTGCTGATATCAAATCCTGGAGGTAAAGTAGCACCTTCAGCTAGCAATTTTCCTAAAAATCGTTGACGATCATTTGCTAGGTACTCATCTACAAAAGAGGCAAACTCAGGGTCCTGTGCGGCAGCCTCTATGTCCTCTACTGCAATATGTCCTTGAGTGTTTCTAGTGGTGAATTTGTCTAATAGAGTCTTATGAGGTCTTGAAGAAAATGGATTGATGAACTCGTTTGGGTTTGACATGTTTTCTCTCTCTTCTCTTAGACCTAGTTTCAACCATGTAAGACAAGCTCAATATGCGGGAAATGCAAGACTATATCTACGAATAGTATGACCCTAGTCTATGTTTTTGGGATTTTCGTATGCAAAATAAGGGATGTCCTAGGATGACACTAGTCTAGACTCTAAAGATGCCAAGTCTATGCAAGACCCTAAAGTGATCAATTTTGTAAACCCAAGACGAAGGGACCAACTGCCTAAAGTCAAACCAAGGTGTCAATTTAGTTAAGTCAAGGAACCAATGTAGGACGAGGATCAAAGACAAGTTGAGTTTCCTAACTAGACTGATGAGCTAGGAGGACTCTCTGTAGGACAAAGTATAAAATGATAAGACTAGGTTCAATGACAAATTTTGTTGACACTATGATTTTTCTAGAGTATAGATGGTAGACTACTCCTAAAGTTTGTAAAAGTGACCTTTCTAGAAGTCTAATGCAAGGTAATATGTATTCTAAGATGCAACTACACTCCGAACTAAGACAACTAGGGTAATGACCAAATGAACCTAAAGAATGAAAAATTGAGCAAATCGTTTCAGGTTTCTATTCAAGGACCGTTTGTGTAAAGACAACTGAAACTGGTATAATCGTGGTGACTGGATAGTGACTGTGAATTCTGGTTTTCTGATAATCAGACAGATGCATTGCAGGATCTAACATATGCGGTCAAGTTTATCAGTTCTTGTTTTCCAGTAATCAGTTGCGTTTCTCTAGTAAAGTTCAGTTTGACTCTGACAGATGCGGTTAGCCTTTTAACAGATGCAACTCGTACTGACAGTTGTGACTCAGAATATAACGCATGCGGTTTTTCCAAAGCAATTGTGAGCTAAACTGGCATATGCGACTCTAAACTCGACAGATGCGACTCAAAACTAAACAGATGCGACCTGAAATAACAGTTGCGACTCAGATTTTAACAGATGCGACTCAAGATTTAACAGATGCGACTCGAAATAACAGTTGCAAGTTTCTGGTGAACAATTGCAACTCTTTGTGAATTTTTAGTGACATGAATTTTAAACTAACTCCGTTTTCTGTGATCAAATTCTGACAATCAAAGACAATCGTAAGACAAAGTGTTTTCAGTTTCAATTTTGGACTCAAAGAATGTTTAAGTTGATAACAGACAAGCACATCCTAATAGGCCAAAGGCATAGGGTTTGTATACTTGGTATAGCCCACCGAAATACCCCGGATTGGTGATGAACACCTTTCCTTCTCGAGAGCAGATAGCTTAGAAATTTGGTGGCATTGGCTCCCCTCCACGGCTCATTAACATCTTTTGAGCACACCAATTTCAAATTCTTTGGGCAATGACCTCCCAAGGACTGCTATCTCTACTCAAGGGGATCAATAGTGAGTAATCTTCAGGCATGATACTATACCCTGCACTATACCAAGCAACAGCCACAAATAGGTTGGTCTCTAAAACAAAAGGTATTTAGTACAGGCATTCTGTTTGTGGGGTGTGATCCATACGGCACGAGTCCCCTTTCGGATCCATCTCGTTGGAACCACACTCGTGCTTCTTGGGGTTTCCCCAAGAACCCACTTTTATATACCGGCTGGAAGTCCCTCGGGTTCAGGGTGCTACCGGTCTGAGTCATCCTAGGGTGAGTACTTTTTCCCACCAGGACAGGCCCAAGTTCTAGAGTTGGTAACCGTTTCTCTTACACCCAGGATCGCATGGATGCGCAAGGGGAGAGGATACTTCGATGTACCAAGTCGTAAGGGTAACCAGATTTGTACTTTCACACCAAACACAGTAGACACTCGTTAATTTTAACCAAAGGAAAGATTTGCTACGCTACCAAACAATCTGTTTCAAAATTAACTAGGGTCTTCGACAAGCGTCCTGCAGAAAAACTCGTTAGTAGTTTTCAATATTGCCTTCGTCAATCGTCCTACAAAAGCTTGTTAACTCCAAAGGGCCACACGCTGAAGATAAGATATTAGTAACACACAAATCAATTGAAAATTTTAGATTTCCGAAAACAGAAATAAAGTTTTACCAGTCAATTGCGTCGTTGTATTACCAGTCAGATGCGTCGTTTCTTCTTCAATTGCGGCTCGGAATTCAATTGCGGTTCGGGAAAATACAGATGCGTTGTTTATTATGTCAGATGCGGTTCGTGAAATCAATTACGGTTCAAGAAACTTCAGATGCGTCGTTCCGTACGAAAAACCTGCAAAAACCAAAAATAAAAGATCTACGGATCCGCGAAGATGGTATCTTCACGTCGGGTTCACCAAATGTAACGCCATAGAAAGTGCACAAGACAACAAAGAAGATTGGAAGCAAACATGCAATACTAAAATCTAAGATGCAAATCTAAATGTTAAGCAACAAAGAAGAAAGGAAAGTAAAACGTAAACAAACTGAAACAATCTCACCAATTTCAAACGTATTTCCATGATTCATCTCGATTGCCCTTCTCCATTTTGCTTGTGTAGTATAATTGCCCTCAGATTTCTTGTAATTCGTGCAAATATAGCCTAAGATAATGATTAGCAAAATATCAAGATTCAAGACAAAGTGCTCTCAAAAGTCATAAGAATTCGCGAGAGAGATTGGAATGAAGAATGACAAATCAATTTATAGAAAATTGATTATTCGAATGACAGGCCAGGATTGAAAGATTAACGACGGTTGAGATCGACTGATTAGACATGCATTCTGATAACTGTCAGTAGTGACATGAGTGATACAAATTAGAAATAGAATTAAAGATTAAATGAATGATTTAATCTTCAGTTCGGTATTCGAAAACAAAAGAAATATCTTTGCATGACAAAGATAAAGATTGATTAAATCAACTCTTGTTCGGATGCACGTGCAACATTTTATTAATTAAATAAGAATATTTAATTAATCTGCATGTACACGCAATTGAGTTAGAACTGGACGATTTGAATGATTTGACGAAGAGATTACTCGAAGACACCACTCATACATCAAATCAATAGTTAACTGAATGATTAAAATAGATGTCAAGTCGAGTAAAAGTGAATAATTAGATAACTCACATAATTATCTAAAATATAGAGGAATGCGTTAAAATAGAATTAATGAGTTAAATAATTCATTTAATTCAAGATCCGATATTTGAAGAATAATTAAATAAATAATATTTATTTAATTAAATGATGAAGGGATTTTAAATGAATAATTAATGAATTAATGAATTTATTTAATTATAGTTGAAATATGATACGGAGTAAATTAAATAATGGTCTATTTAATTTAACAAGAAGAATAAGGTTAATTAGTAACATAATTAAATAAAAGCATTTATTTAATTAATCAGATAGAATAAAGAAAAGTGTGAATTAATTAAAATAATTAAGATTATTTAATTAATAGAAGAATTAATAGAAGATGAATTAATTAAATAATTGACATTATTTAATCATGACCGTGAAGAATACAAATTACGAAGAATATGGAAGTCGCAGGCTTAAAACCAGATTTCGGTGTCTACACTTCTACTGGCACCTTCTCACTATCTTCCTTATCCATTCTAGGAATCAATGTGTAACACGTATGCTCATGCTTCATGCCTTCTAAAAATTTCCTTCCATTAACATAAAAAGCTCTAGCACTACTGCATACCTTTTCTTCGACCTCCTTCATGGATTTCAACTTATGGCGAATTTCATCCTTTTTCAAGGAATAAGTGTTTGCATGGCCATCATGTATAGCTTTCCTATTGAACTATCATGACCTCCCAAACAACATGTGACATGCATCCATGGGGATGATATCACAAAATTACTTCATCACGATAGCTTTTGATCTTGAACTTCACCAGACACTGCTAATTGACCAGAACTTTGTGGTCTTTCTGCAACCAAGTAATCCAATATAGATGTGGATGCCTTTCCCTCTTCAACTTAAACTTCATAACCATCTCTTCTGACACTAGATTATTGTTGCTCCCACTGTCAATAATGACATCACAACATTTTCCTTCACACTTGCACCTTGTGTAGAATAGATTCTTCCTCTGTTCTGGCTCCTTCTCTTCAATCACCAGGGCTCTTCTAACCACTAGGGCTTCTCCCCTTTCAGCATCATCTGATTGCTTAGACTGAGCCTCCTCATCTGCATGTACAACCCTCGCATGACCTTCCAGCCTTCTGCATTTCCTTCCTTGGTGTTTTGGACATTCATAGGCTTGATGACCTTCTTCACCACACTGGAAACAAGTTCCTCTAAAACCACCTCTTCCGGGTCCTTGGCTAGATCTTCCTTGTCCTCTACCTCTTTGATCGCCACTGTTTTGATCACGAGGGTGGTGGAATTTATCATTCTTCTAGCTTCAGCTGGTATCTGCATCTTCATTTTTCTTCTCATCCTCATTTCGGGTTCCAGAAGTTCTTCCACTACTCCTTCTGCTTTGACCTCCTCATCCTTTTTTCTTAATGTTAAATCTTTTGTTCAGCTTCTCTTCAACTCTCTGAGCAAACTGGTACGCATCCTCAATGGTGGTCATTTTGAACAGGCTTAGCTCCTCTTGAATGCTCAGCCATAACCCATTAAGATAATGGGCTACCTTCTCCTTGTTGGCCTTTGCATGGCCCATTCTAATGATCATCTTGTGAAAATATTCTGTGTATTCTTTCACAGATCTGTTTCCTTACTTCAAACCTTGCAATTTCTTCAGTAGATCTAATTCATAGTCCACTAGTGTGAATTGCTTCTTTAGTTTCTCCACCATGCGATCCCAACTGTTGATCTTTCCTTTTCCTCTTCGATTTCTCTCGACCTGGACCTCTTTCCACCAAATATTTGTGTGGCCCTTTAGCTTCATTTTTACAAACTTAACCTGATCTAGGTCCTCTATTTCTTCATACTCAAAATACTCTTCTAGCTCATTGATCCAGTCGATCAACTCTTTTGGGTTCAGACTTCCAAAATAACTAGGAACTTCTACTCTGGATTTTTTTATGATCTTTGAAATGGCCCTTGTCAGCCGCATTTGATCTTGATCAATCGCTTCTTCTTCCTCTTCTACATCTGAATCTTCCGCCTCTTCTTCATCCTCGCTTTCTTCTCTCCTTCTCGGGTTTAACCCTCTTCTCATCTGTTCCTACAATGCATCAATTTGTCTCTGGAGGGCTCTAAAACCTTGATCACCAATGGATCTCTTCCACCAACATTTCTGCCACCTCTGCCACCTCTGGCACCACCACGCCTACCAAGCATCACTCTTAGAGGCATCTTGAATATCTCAAACCCACAACCAAGGTCCTAGTGTGAACTACCTCACAATTGACGATCTATCCACATGCTCAAGAAAACCTGCTTTGATACCACCTAATGAGGGTGCTAACCCGAGACACAGAAAATCACATTCAAAACTAGAGAATATTATTATTATTCAGAATATGAAAATCTTACATGCATAGGACCTCAAATCCTTGAGTTCTGCAATACATGCAAGTTACAAAAACTACAGAAATTCCCCTTTTCGTAGTATTCGATCTTTTCCCCAAAAAGCTACCCAAAAATCAGAAACTAGCCCATAAATAGCCCCTCTTCGGTTTGGAGCCAAAAACAACATTTGAATTATGAGTTTTGGCAGTTTGGAGCCAAAAATTACAATTTGAATTTCAAACATTGAGTCCTAATTCAAAATTGACAATTTTCCAAAAATTTACGAACTTCCGGAAGCCATAACTTTTGATCTAGGACTCCCTTTTTCGAACCCTTTGAACTATTCAAAAGGTCTCAGAGTGAAGAATACGTTGAAAACCTGCTCTATTAGTTCCAACAATTTTTTGGCCCCATACGGGACTGTTTAGCACCTCAAACTAGACTTAGAAGGTTTTTTAGGGCAAAAAGCAAAAACTAAAACTTGAATAACTTTCAAACCAGGAATGATCTTGACCTGATTCTTTCGCCAAAGTGCTTATTTTTTTGTCTTGAAGCTTCCCTTAATTTTCTGCCTCCTCATGCCTTCAAATTCAAAATTGCTAAAAATATAAATTGAGCAAAAAAAGCAGAAATGCAATTCTGACAGTTGGGAACTCTTATTCGACGAAAAGGGTATCCAAAAATGCAAAAACATCTTCAAAAATCTAACAAAAGGAAACATAAAGGAAAACATATTCTAGGTGATGCAAGATTTCCCTTGCACCACTGGATGCTCCTACATCAAGTTATGTGTATTCAAGTGTATACTTTACAAATTACGTGTATATTTTGTGACTTATGTGTATTCCAATGTATACTTTGTGACTTGCGTGTTTTCATGCGTATACCTTGTATTCATTCATATACGTTGTATTAATTTGTGTATACTATGTATTCATGTGTATGCTTCAAGGCTTACATGTATTTGAGTACTTGTGCTTCCCTTATTCACATGTATGCTTGATTTATTCATGTGTATACTTATTAATTGGTTAGGCCTAGCATTGATCATTGTTGTCCTTCATGGTTTGTCTTGAATATTTATTGGTTGATGTTAAACAACTTTATTAGTTGATGCTAAAAAACTTCAATATTTCTATGAATACTAGTAGTTACAAATTACCAAATTGCACAAATTGAAAAGAAAAGATTAATTATAAATAAATGCACTGATTATTAACTCAATAATTGATTGAGAATGAGTATAATATATATATATATATATATATATCAAGAAATGAGCCTTCTAGAATGGTAACTACCAACTAGAAAATAGGCAAAGCATTCACAATACTTTGAAAGCAATAATCCACCCAAAATTGCAATGGGAGATAAGGAAAATGAACCCACATAGGCATAACTAAATAAAGAATAGTTCACCCTTCACAACTTGGTGAAACCATTTCCAAACTTAGAAGATCTTAAAGAGAAAGAAGAATTATGATCTATATAATATAGAATTTGTACCCACTTTGATGACTACAAAATTTCCAACCATGGGATTATCATGCTTTTTCAAATTTGGTAAGAATGCTTATTTAAGATCATTGAGCAATGTATTTCCTAATGCTCCCTTGTTCTTACATATCTCAATTTATTTTAATTCAAACAGTTCCATCAAATGCTTTATCTAAAAGTAAAAAACATGTTTTCAATTGGTATTCCATGAGATGTTTCATTAAAAGATTTCAGCATATTTAATCTTTTAATTGGAACAACTCAATTAAGCAAAGGATACATAATCTTCACAATACTTGCAAAACATAATATTCAAATGAAAATGATAAAATGATTCACAACCTAAGTTGTTAATTAAGGAAAAATAAAATGTTTCCAAGTTCCACCATTGTACGCATTTACAATTGGTTGTATATTGTTGTAAGGGAAAGGAGGATAATTAAAAAATGTCTTGTGCTTGCTAGAATTGAGGATGATAATATGTTTTTTGTGTGTACAACTTGGACTTCTCAAGTGTCGTGTGGATGTTTCTCTTTTCGATTATTTTGTATTCCATCATAAGGGATTGAGTTGGTTGAACATGGCTTAGAGTGATTCAGCATGTTTGGGTGTAAAAGAGGACCATGCCTAGTGTAAAAATACCCATCTAGACGCATTGGAATAGTTTGTTTGGTCACACAAGTTGTAGAAAAAAAGTTGCACCACTTTACAACTTTACATTGCTTGCATTTGACACTTTTTCCATCAAGTGAAAACTGGACACCACGGGAAAACAACTCTGAGACAACAAAAACTAAGAGAGGTTATTGTAGAGGGCCCCAACATGATTTCATAGGCTCATACGAAGAGTTTTTAAGTGTCACTTTTTCTAATTAATAGCCCGTCAAAGATTGCTACCCTTCTGCACTTTGGACCCTTAAGGGATTAAGTCGGTTGAACGTAGCTCAGAGCAATTTAGCATGTTTAGGTGAAAAAGAGGACCATTCCTAGCATAAACGTACCCATCCAAATGCATTGGAAGAGTCCATTTAGTCACACAAGTTGTAGAATGAAAGTTACACCACTTTGCAACTTTACACTACTTGCATTCGACACTTTTTCCATCAAGTGAAAACTGGACACCATAGGAAAACAACTCTGAGATAACAAAAACTAAGAGAGGTTATTGTAGATGGGCCTTAATTTATCCCATAGGCTCAGAAGGAGCATTTTTAAGTGTCGCGGTTTCTAAGTAATAAACCATCAAAGATTACTTCCCTTTTGCACTTTGGACCATTAAGGGATCGAGCTAGTTGAACATAGCTCAGAGTGATTCAATGTGTTTGGGTATGAAAGAGGACCATTCCTAGTGTAAAAGTACCCATGTAGACATGTTGGAATAGTCTGTTTGGTCACATGAGTTGTAGAACAAAAGTTGCACCACTTTGCACCTTTACACTGCTTGCATTTGACACTTTTTCTATCAAGTGAAAACTGGACACCACAGGAAAATGACTCCAAAATAACAAAACCTGAGAGATTTTATTATAGAGGGTCCCAACGTGATCTCATAGGCTCAGAGGGAGCATTCGTAAGTATCACAGTTTCTGAGTAATAGCCCAACAAAGATTGCTACCCTTTTGCACTTTGGACCCTTAAGGAATCGAGTTGATTGAACATAGCTCAGAGCGATTCAATGTGTTTGGGTGTGAAAGAGGACCATGCCTAGCATAAATGTACCCATTCAAATTTTTTGGAATAGTTTGTTTGGTCACAAGAGTTGCAGGATGAAAGTTGCACCACTTTGCAACTTTACACCATTTGCATTTGACACTTTATCCATCAAGCAAAAACTGGACACCACGAGAAAATGACTCTGAGATAACAAAAATAGAGAGAGGTTATTGTAGAGGGTCCCAACACAATCTTGTAAGCTTAGATGAAGCATTCCTAAGTGAACCATCAATTTTGAGGTGTTCTATGGACTTCTCTTGCACTCTTAGGGTTTTTCACCTAAAAGGAGAGAGATAGAACACTAAAATTGGGGTGGTTCACTCAAATAAAGGAATGTATGATGTGATTATGACTAAATGAAATGATCTAAATGCAACTAGATGATGAAATTGATTGATTATGAATGCAAAAATAATGAAATGTGCAATGTGCAATGTTTGAAAACATGGTGAGGTTTGCAAAATGCTCAAAAAGAGGAACAAAAACACAAATGAAACTAAATATAAAGTTGTAATTCAAAATGTGTGCACCTATGAAACTGATGAAGATTGGAAAGAACTCTGGAAATCTAGAAAATTTGACTTTTAGGTTGATTGGGACTCATTCGCCACCTTGGGAGAATCAGTCCCAAGTCAAGGTTTTATGCCCAAAAACTGATTTCTTCTCACTGGGTATTGGAATCTATAGTTAACTTTTTCAACCACCACAAGTGGGACTCCTTCACCATCCATGGAGAATCATTCCTTTTTCAATTTTCTACAAATTTAGATCTCAGACCTGCACCTTGTCACCTGTACAACACTTTTTGATGGGAATCCATATCGGGATCTCAAAAAATACCTACAAAATAGCTTAATTTTTTTTTTTAATCCCCTAATTGGGTAATCAAGCCTTAAATGGAGAAAAATATGCATAAAACCCTAGGCTTAAGTGTGTTAAAGACTAGAAAAATATGAAGTATGACAAAACCCTATTCTATTGTGTTAGAATAAGATGTGCAAATGTGATTTGAATGATGCAATACTTCAACCTTAGAAACCCTACAACACATAAAATGATTGTAAATTTCATGAAAATGTAATGCAAACCTTAAGTATGAAGATAGAGATAAGATGAAAGATGGAATCACTTTGTAAACAAGTATTTAGGTGTGGTTTGATGGCTAGTTGCATCTCCTCAACCTAGATTTCTCCATGATTCACCATAGGCATCCATCATCAAATCTTCGCAATGTTGGATCTTTGAATGATAAGTGAGCTTGAAGACTTGCAAAAACCCTAGTTTGCTGCCCTAAAGCTTCAAATTTTCTATAGAAAATGCAAATAAAACTAAGATCTCAGAGGCCGACATCCACCGAAAAATTAAGTTAAATTGATTAAATTCCCGCTCAAAATTGAAATTTCCCTCAAAAGGGATTCATTCACCACCCTTGGTGAATGGGTCCCACCAAAGGGAACTCATTCACCCAAGGTGATGAATGGGTCCCACTAGTGGTTTTTGAAGGTGGGTTTTCGGGATATGAATGAATTGAGTGTTGTTTGTCGGGATTTAAGTGATTTTTTAAGTGAAATAGGCCTCTAGATCAAAAATAATGCAGGGGTACTAAAAATTAGGTCCAAATTAAGTGTGAAATTTTCTCTTTTTATCAAGAGTGTCCAATTTTCTACGCCATAGTAAGCATCACAGTTTCCAAGTAATAGTCCGTCAAAGATTGCTGCCATTTTGCACTTTGGACTGTTAAGGGATTGAGCTTATTGAACATAGCTCGAAGCAATTCGATGTGTTTGGGTGAAAAATAGGACCATTCCTAATGTAAACATACCCATCTAGATGCGTTGGAATATTCTGTTTGGTCACACGAGTTACAGAACAAAATTTGCACCACTTTGCAACTTTACATTGTTTGCATATGACACTTTTTCCATCAAGTGAAAATTGGACACCATGGGAAAATGACTCTGAGATAACAAAACCGAGAGAGGTTATTGTAGATAGTCCCAATGCGATCCCATAGAATTAGACAGATATTTTGTAAGTGTCACGGTTTTTGAGTAATAGCCTGTCAAAAATTGTTGCCCTTTTGCACTTTAGACCCTGGATCGAGTCGATTGAACGTAGATCAAAGCAATTCGGCATGTTTGGGTGTGAAATAGTACCATTCCTAGTGTAAACATACCCATCCCAACATGCTGGAACAATATTTTTTGTCACACAAGTTGCAAAATGAAAGTTGCACCACTTTGCAACTTTACACTGCTTGCATTTAACACTTTTTCCATCAAGTGAAAACTAGACACCACGGGAAAATGACTCTGAGATAACAAAAAATGAGAGAGGTTATTGTAGAGGGGACAAACATGATCCCATAGGTTTAGAAGGAGAGTTCTTAAGCATCACATGTTTTGAGTAATAGCCCATAAAATATTGCTACCCTTTTGCACTTTGGACCCTTAAGGGATTGAGTCGGCTGAACATAGCTCAAAGCGATTTGGTAGGTTTGGGTGCAAAATAGGACCATGCCTAGCATAAATATACCCATGTAGATGCATTGGAACAATCTATTTGGTTACACAAGTTGCAAAAAAAAGTTGCACCACTTTGCAACTTTACACTACTTGCAATTGACACTTTTTCAATCAAGTCAAAATTGGACACCATGGGAAAATGACTCTGAGATAACAAAAACTGAGAGAGGTTTTTGTAGAGGTTTCCTACATGATCTCGATGCCTTAGACGAAACACCCATAACTAATATAGTATCTAGGTAGCAGGCTATCAAATATTGCTGCCCTTTTGCAATTTGGATTGTTAAGGGATTACATTGCATGAATTACAAATATTTGAGGGCAACAATAAATTTCAAAATTTAAGTAAATATCATTACAAAAGTTTATGTGAATAGACTATATGCTATATTGATATTGATATATAATCATTAGGTTGATTTGTTTTAATAAATGAAATTTTTATAATAAGTTAGTCAATTAATGCTATTTATAATAGGCAAAGAATAAAAGAAGAAAAATAATGATTGGTAACCATCAATGGTTATTACACTCACTATATTAATAATATGATGTTTACAATAAAATGAGATTTATTTGGTTTTCCTAATTCTTCTGTTTGTGCTACAATTGTCTAATATGTTTCATACACTATTTTGAAACCCAAGTGCTTGTACTTGCAGGAACAATGCTTTCTCAAAACTATCAAGTGGTAATACAAAATCATGAGAAAAAATAAAACTATATGAATTCTAACACCCCATTTAAATCAAATATTGAATCAATGTGCCCCATTTTCATGCACACAAACTCAAATTATAATATTCTCTCATAATAACCAAAAATAAGATTCAAGGATGTCTTAGGTACTTTGTTCTCATAGATCTTTTACAATGTAACTCATACATTTGAGATTATCTTATAATATCTATATCATAGGTTCTCATTATGAGGTTAAGTTCAAATGAATAACTTGAGATTCCCTCGCTAAGCTTCACACGCTCTTTTATAATGGCTTTAATTCAGAATTGAAATTTGTCAAGATCATCAAAATAAGGATGTTGCATTTTTTTTGGTTGAGATTCTCTTGGATGGATCATAAATCAACATTTTCTAGAAGGAGACACCAATTAATTTTTAGTAGTTTACTTACAAATAGGCAAAGTAAAAGAAGAAAAAGAAAGATCATCCAAAATGGAAATGAAATGAAAATATATGGAAGGCACTTACAGACAACAAATCCACACCATTTGGTTCCAACTCGGAAAGAGAAAGGCTTAAATATTGATGTTTCCATTGAGGATAGGCATGCCAGTATCTCAACTTAGTCAATCCTAGTCATACATCTTCATTGGGAGCTCCAAGATACCTATTGCACACAACACCTCTCATGAATAGAATAACTTGAAATTCAAGATGCTCTTATAATGTCTACATCATAGGTGCTCATGATAAGGTTAACTTCAAATGAATAACTTGAAATTCCCTTGCTAAGATTCACACACACTTTTATAATGGCTTAAAATCATAATTGAGATTTGTCAGGATCATCAAAATAAGGATGTTGCATTGCTTTTTTGGCTGAGATTCTCTTGGGTGGCTCATAAATCAACATTTTCTTTAAGGGGACACCAATCAATTTTTAGTAGGTTACTTACAAATAGGAAAAGTAAAAGAAGAAAAAGAAAGAGCATCCAAAATGGAAATGAAATGAAAATAGATGGAAGGCACTTACAAACAACAAATCCACACCATTTGGTTCCAACTCGAGAACAACAAGGCTTAAATCTTGATGCTTCCATTAAGAATAGGCATTCCAATCTCTCAACTTAGTCACTCCTGGCCATACATCTTCATTGGGAGTTCTAAGATACCTATTGCACACAATAGCCTCTCATGAATAGAACATGAATAGAACGTAACCAAAATATTACTTTCCAGCCTTTTGAAAACTTGTAACCTTTTATAAAAAAAAAATTAATCTTCCACTTAGTTTACTAATCTATTGAGAATATACTACATTATTTTTTGCATATTTTTGAGAAAAAATAAAATACCATTGAACTTTGTATCCTTTGCCACAGTTCTAAACTTAAATTATGCTACATTTGCAAGTCTAATAACTTTATCAATCACCTGCATGTACATGATATAAACATTAGATGATAGCATTTGCATCATACAAATTATTGTGCATACAAGTATAAATTAATAAGAACCAATGTGCATACTTACAAATTAATCCAACGAACTATATGAGTCTTCTCTACTCTTTATTGTGTCAATTATTGCCTCATGGCCAGACTCACAAACCTTCCAAAAGGTCTTATTCAAAGGTCTACCCCATATTTGGTCAAACGAACATTGGATGCCACAACAAGGTTTGAGTAATGAAGAATCTTCTGATGCATGTCAAATTCCTAAAACAACCAATATTTAACACTCTTATGTGGGTACCTTCTAAGCCACATTCCAGTAACAAAAACTGATCTTTTAGGGTATTCAATGTTTTCTCCATCTATAACTGGGGCCTCCAATTTATTTTTGACCTCAACACAATGACACAAGTAATAGTCCATTCCCTCTTTGTTGTCTTCGTCTGCAATAACTGCATAAACATTCCCTGCATTGATATGTACAACAAATTAGATGAAATTAGTCAACATTAAAAATACACTACAAAATAAGATAACAATAGGAATTTCAAAAACTATGCAAGTAGATATATTACCTGGTTGAACTAGATCGGATATGTGGTCAAAGTCAACTAATGAATCCATCTATGTTAGTTCCAATGTTATCGGAGGGTGATATGTGTGAAGTGGGCTAAGATAACTTAACAACCATTTTTCAACCCACTCCTTTGACTCAAAATCATCCCAGGTTTGCATTGTACATGAAGAACAAGAGCATTCCATCTTCCATGTATTGATACTCCATGAACCTGCATTTGAGCTAAGGAAAGAGTGTATCTCACTTGATCCTATTAGTGTACAACAATCCTCATATGGTGCAATGTTAGTATCATCCACCAACCAAAAAAATATATGAACTAAAGAAATCAATTCATTACATGGACCCATCGAAGCATTACATGACTCAATGATTTATTTTTCATCTGTCAACTTTGCATTGTCTTTATACTTTAACTCTTCTCATGCTAATGCTCTTTTCCCACATGTTCTTGCACCATCATGCTCCCCCTTTCCATGCTCAGCCTCACAAAAGTTCCACATATGTTGAACACCTGTAATGACATGCATCCTACTCAACCATTAGAACATGCATGAGTTCTTGAATTGTGCTACATAGTTATTCGACCATATTATATGCCGAAAGTATGCTACACCCCTTTGAGCTAAATCGTTGTAGAACAACTGGAAGAAACCTTGCATGAACTCTGGAGAATTTGTGTGATCATCACTAAAATAAAAGTGATACTCCCTCAATACCTTCCTTTGGTCCTCTATACTATCAGCTTCATGAATGAATGCTATGTGCACAAATATTGAAACCTATGTGGAGTTGTAATATTGTGACTGCACCTCACATTGTGGCTGTAGAGTGTAGTTCTCTGCAAAGTTGACCACTGAAACTATGTTTCTAACTAGAAAGGTTTCCTTGCATAACTTGAATTTCATGTCCAACCATCAAGCTCTATGGGTATGCCTTGCATACTCATACACTATATTGTCATGAAACATAGACATAAATTGATACACTATAATCTTTTGAATAACCAAATCACACATTTTTTCTTGATTACCATCTTTTGTAATGTATGACAGTGTTTTATACTTCCTGAAGTCTACTAGTTGCTTTCCCACCTCATGTGTGCTTTCCATATGTTGACATACTGCATACGTTGCAAGACATTGCACCGCTAACATGAACCATCCAAGCATAGTTTCCTATAGAATATTTGGCCATCCTCTATTTGACATAAAAAAATTATAAGAACTCTCTTGAAGATGTTGGTGGGGCTTCTATGCCACAATCTTGCAAAAAATCATTAGTATGCAAATCTAAACATATAGAACAATAAACATCATAATGGTTAGAGAATTCAATGTGTAGTCTACAACAACAAGTAGTGCATGTTTGAATTATCATGACATAAAAAGGTTTAATAATTTCAAAATATCTTTGAAAATTTTGAATTTTAGGATAATCCTATTGAAATTTATGAAAAAATTGGATTTGAGTCATATCAAAAAAATACTTTGGACGTGGCTCACAGTTCCAACTACCAATTCTCCTTCTTACCACATCCCTTTGATTCGAAGATAGCCTTGTGTTATTCTTCCAATATTCTTCAATTAGTGTTCTCAATGCTTCAACAACTCATTTATCTTTTTCATGGGAGTATCCCCGAGAATGCTCATAATTCATTTGAATTGGTTCCCTCAATTATTTGCCTCCTTTGAATGGCTCTTGATAAAAAAATTTCTATTAATTCTCAGTTGTTCACTCGTCTTTCTAATGAGACGAGATCTCCTTGTTGGACTACTTACCAAAGTCAATGTAATGATACGTCGGGTGACACTACTATCCTTTGAGCGTGAGGTCTTACCCACACTCTCATATGCATCCATTAGATTCTTCACAATAGTGTTTTCACTTGAAGAATTTGATGTTCTTAGCCCAAGAATCTACATGATGTTTCTATACTTTATACCCCACATCATTTCAAAAAATAGTTGACATCTTGCAATCTCATTTAGCCTTTCAAAGAAAAATTTCCAAATCTTATCAGCATATCTTCTACAAGTGCGTGCCGGAATATTACCTTCCATGTGCTGCAAAATATCCTCATCAATATTAACCAAATACTTTGGCTTTCTACGCAAAATTCTAGGTGGTGTTCTCCTAGGTACATACATCTCAACATTAGGAATTTCATCAATATTTACTCAAGGTGGGCTAGATCACATACCTTCGATCAAGGGTGGAATAAATTAAATGCCTTGAGGTTGACATGGGGATGATGGCATACCTTCTTCGTCAAATATGAGTGATTATGTACTCTCAACTTGAGATGTGGTGGATGGTGTCCCTTCATATTCACTTGTGGTAAATGGTGCCCTTCCATATTCACTTTTGGCAGATGGTGTCCCTTCATATTCACTTGCGGTAGATGGTGTCCCTCCATATTCACTTGTGCTTAATGGTGTCCCTTTGTATTCACTTGCAGTAGAGGATGTGTCTCCAACTACAATATTCAAATTTTTCTTACCACAATGCTTTCTCATTCATTCCCTTTGTGCCGCCAATTCCTTTTCTCTTTTTGATGGTTGGGGTTCCTCTTCAATTGGCTTTTTTTTTCCAATTGTATCCAATTTCTTCTTCTCACGATATGTCCTCATTCGTTCTCTATTTTTTGCTTTATTGGCTTCATACTCATCATTTTTTGGTTTATTCCTTGTTCATTTCCTTAGCATGGCAGATAACTTTACCTATAGCATGGAAATGAGACAAATATTAGCTCCTAAAAAATGAATCTATACAAATAAATGAGGCATATGTGCTTCAAGGATTCATACAAAATACTTACAATAATCCTGTAGAAGAGTATTTCTAGCATAGACAAAGGTCACATGAGTTTTTCTGATGGAATTCCTTAAAGAAATGTGGTAATGTTCCATGCCATGATTGCAAGATAGGCTCAAAATGAAGCATGGACAAGGCATGTGAATTGTTCTAAAATAATGTTTTCATAGATGTATGCAAAATGTGGTAGCTTTGACAAGCTAGTGAGCTCACTAGCTTGCCAATGCGGTAGGGTTGACAAGGTAGGGGTAGTGTATGCCTCATAGAAATGGATTCATCATCGTGACCCCATTTCTATGAGGCATACACTGACCCTACCTTGTCAAGCCTCCCACATTGGCAAGCTAGTGAGCTCACTAGCTTGTCAATGCCACCACATTTTGCATACATGTCTACGAAAACATTATTGTCAAATAATTCACATGCATTTTCCATGCTTCCATTTTGAGCCTATCTTGCAATCATAGCATTCCACATTACCACATTTATTTAAGGAATTCCATCCAAAAATTCATGTGAGCATTGGAAAGCTAGTGAGCTCACTAGCTTTCCAATTTGGTAGGGTTGACAAGGTAGGGGCAATGTATGCCTCATAGAAATGGGGTCTATGGGGTCTCAGGGTGATGTACATCACCATGAGACCCCATTTCTATGAGGCATACACTACCCATGAAACCCCATTTCTATGAGGCATATGCTACCAGTGAGACCCCATTTCTATAAGGCATACGTTGCCCATACCTTGTCAACCCTACCGAATTGGCAAGCTAGTGAGCTCACTAGCTTGTCAATGCTACCACATTTTGCATACATTTATATGAAAACATTATTGTCAAAAAATTCAAATTCCTTGTACATGCTTCCATTTTGATGCTATCTTGCAATCATGGCATTCGACATTACTACATTTCTTTAACAAATTCCATCAAAAAAAATATGTGAGCAGTGGAAAGCTAGTGATCTCACAAGCTTGCAAATTTAGTATGGTTGACAAGGTAGGGGCAGCGTGAGAATAAGCCTCATAGAAATGGGGTCTCATGGTGAGGCATTTACTCACACTACCCCTACCCTGTCAACCCTACCGCATTTTCTTGTGGCATACCATGATTGCAAGATAGGCTAGACCTTTCCCCATGTTTCTAACTTAGCCTTGAATAAAGAGTCTTGAAACAATGGAGAGAAGGGTTAGAATCCCTTGTAGGTAGACTAATGAAGGAAACATTTAAAATATATCACAACATAAATTATGAGGTAATTTTAGTGATGAGGTAATTCTAGTGATGAGGTAAATTTAGAAATAGAGATGAAAACCAAAATAGATTCATCAATGTGGGAAGAGTATATTCCAATTTTGTAGAGACATGTATGGAAAATTTGGTAGCATAGACAATGCAATCAGCTGGTTGATAAAATGCACATCACCTTGAGACCCCATTTCTTTGAGGAATTTCTTCAAATAGTTTATTCCCTTGTCTATGTTGTTTGATAAAATGCTTTGGTAGAAATGTTTGGAAAATTTGGTAGCATAGACAAGGCAATTAGTTGCATGGTATAACTGTTTGAAAAACTACCTCAATGAGATATGTCCTCATGACTAGAATGATTGTAGGATATGCACAGAATATATTTATTGAAAAGGCTTTAAAAAATTTCAAGCATATGAAAATTGTAGGTGTAAAACCAAATTCAACTGTAACATTTTCCAACATCCCCCATGCCTATACCAAAATGAAAGCTTTGGAGAGTGGTATGCACATCCATAGTAAAGGATTGAGAAATGATGTATTATTTTACTTCCTTATAATTTATGTCATATATATGTGTATACAAAATGTGGAAGCATACATAAGGTAAGTCAATTGTTTAACAAAATGCCTCAAAGAGATGTGGTTTAAAAATGTAATTGGCAAGTGTAAAGAATTGGGTAATTTAAAATGTGCATTCACAAGCTAAGGTTATAATGAAAAACACACAATGATCAACATGGAATATGCAAAATAAAAAAAAATCAAAGAAATCCAAAATAGAATGAAAGAAAATTTGTAAAGATTTCACATACCTAAAAAAATAGAGCTTCAAATGGGGGATTTCTACCCAATTATGTAGCCTTTGCTTCTTCTTTCTTCAAACTCCTCAACAATTGAAGTTTTCAAAATTTTGTTCCCCACCAAACTTCAATTGTATATCACTCTTGAATAGAATTCATACTTGAATTGATATTATATGCCTTTCAACATGAAAACTCTGCTATTTCATGCAAAGGTGGTGGAAAGATCATGAAAAAGGTGGTGGAATGTGAAAAACATGCATGCACACTTCAAAAAATCATCAAAAATCTATTTTTGTTAGAACACGTGTAGAACCAGGAGAATATGCACACTATGGGCCTTGAGATCACAGTTATGTTGATATTTTTACCATTTTTAGATAAAGACAAATTACGCTCACATTATGTCTTGCTAAAATAATGACCACATCTCTACTACTTCAAAATGCGCTCACGTTATGAGAAAGTTGATTTTTTATAGGTTTCTTTTCTCTCTCTTTCTCTCTATCCTCTACCCTCTACCCTTAAACCCTTAAACCCTTAAAACCTCTACCCTCTACCCTCTATCTCTCTCCCACTCCCTCCTCTCTCTCTCAATTCTCTCCCTCCTTCCCCCTCTCCCTCTCTCAAGTCTCTCTCTCTCACTCACTCACTCCTATCTCTCTCCCCTCTACCCTTAACCCTCTACCCTCTACCCTCTACTCTTAAACCCTTAAACCATTAAAACCTCTACCCTCTACCCTCCTTCTCTCTCCCACTCCCTCCTCTCTCTCTCAATTCTCTCCCTCCTTCCCCCTCTCCCTCTCTCAAGTCTCTCTCTCTCACTCACTCACTCCTATCTCTCTCTCCTCTACCCTTAACCCTCTACCCCCTACCCTTAACCCTCTACCCTCTATGCTTAACCCTAAACCCTTTACACTCTATTTCTCTCCCACTCCCTCCCTCTCTCTCTCTCTCAAGTCCCTCCCTCCTACCCCATCTCCCTCTCTCAAGTATATCTCACTCACTCACTCACTCACTCACACCTATCTCTCCCTTAACCCTCTACCCTCTACCCTTGACCCTTAAACCCTCTACCCTCTACCCTTTATCTCTCTCATACTCACTCTTATCTCCCCTCTACCCTCTACCCTTAACTCACTCAAGTTATCTCTCTCACTCATTCACTCCTTCTATCTCTCTCCCCTCTACCCTCTACCCTTAACCCTTAAACCCTTAAACCCTTTACCATCTTCCCTTTATCTCTCTCCCACTCCCTCCCTCACTCTCTCTCTCAATTCTCTCCCTCCTACCCCCTCTCCCTCCATCTTGAGTCTATCTGTCTCACTCACTCACTCCTATCTCTCTCCCCTCTACCCTTAACCCTCTACCCTCTACCCTTAATCCTTAAACCCTTAAACCATCCACCCTCTATCTCTCACATTACCTTGCTCTCTCTCTCTCAAGACTCTCCTTCCTAACCCCTCTCCCTCTCTCAAGTCTCTCTCACTCACTCCTATCTCTCTCCCCTCTACCCTTAACCCTCTACCCTTAACCCTTAAACCCTTAAACCCTTAAACATTGTACCCTTAAACCCTTAAACCCTCTACCCTCTACCCTCTAACCCTCTACCCTTAGCCCTTAAACCCTCTACCCTTAACCCTTAACCCTCTTCCCTCTGCCATTAACCCTTAAACATTGTACCCTTAGACCCTTAGACCCTTAAACCCTTTACCCTCTACCCTTAACCCTCTACCCTCTACCCTTAACCCTTAAACCCTTAAACCCTTAAACATTGTACCTGCTACCCTCTATCTCTCTCCCACTCACTCCCTCCCTATTTATTGGAACCATTTTTTCAAACAGGCCAAGTTAGTTTGTCAATTTCAATGAATTGGCAAGCTAGAGGGCCCACTAGCTTGCCAATTTGGTGAAATTGGAAATGTAGTGGCCTATTTGAAAAAATGGGTCCAAGAAATGGGGTCTCTCAACCCTCTATCCCACTCAAACCAATACCCTAAACCCTCAACCCTCATCCCTTAAACACTCTACCCTCTACCCTAAACTGTTAAACCCTAATCCCTCAACCCCTATCTCTACCCTATACAATGGACCCTCAACCCTTAAGCCCAAGTAAACTCTCTACCCTAATTCCTCAACCCTCAACCCTTAATCCCTCTACCCTTAAACCCTCAACCCTCTACCCTCTATCCTCAACCTTCAACCCTTAAACCCTAATCCCTCAACCCCTATACCCTATACCCTATACAATAGACCCTACCCCCTAAACCCTCAACCATAAACCCTTAAACCTTCTACCCTCAACCCCAACCCTTAAACCCTCTACCCTCTACCCTATACATTAAACCCTCAACCCTCAATTCTCAACCCTTAACCCTTAAACCCTCTACATCAACCCTTAACCCTCCCCCTCATCAATACCCTCTAACACCATTAAACCTTCCCTAAACCCTCCCTACCCTTAACCCCTCACCCTCTACCCTCAACCCTATACCCTCAACCCAATACCCTAAACAATCTACCCTATAGGTCCTCAACCCTATACCCTCAATTCTCAACCATCTAACCTATACATTGGATCCTCAACCCTCATACATATTTTTCCCTCCCTCCTCTTCTCTCCTTCTCTCTATCTCACTTCTCCCTCCATCTCTCCATCCATCCATCCCTCCCTCTTTACCCTAATACCTCAACCCTAAACCATCAACCCTTAAACCCTTAAACACTCAACCCTAAACTCTAAACCATATACCCTAATACTTAATCCCTCAACCCTTAAACCCTTAAACCCTTAAACCCAAGTAAAATCTCTACCCTAATCCATCAACCCCTATACCCTCTACCATATACAATATACCCTCAATCCTAATCCATCAACCCTATATCCTCAACCCTCTACCCTATACAATAGACCCTCAACCCTCAACCCTAAACCCTAAACCCTCAACCCTCAACCCTAAAACTTTAAACCCTCTACCCTATAATTTAAACCCTCAACCCTCAATTCTAAACCAACCCCTATACCCTCTACCCTATACATTTAACTGTAAACCCTAATCCTTCAACCATGTACCTTCAAACCTATACCCTAAACCCACTACCGCAACCCTAAACCCTCAACCCTAAACTCTTAAAACCTAACCCCTTAAACCTTCTACCCTCAACCCTCAACCCTCACCCCTCAACCCTATACCCTCAACCAAATACCCTAAAACATCAACCCTATAGGTCCTCAACCCTATACCCTCAATTATAAAACCTCTACCCTATACATTGGATCCTCAACCCTCATATATCTTTGTCCCTCACTCCTCTTCTCTCCTCTCTATCTCACTTATCCCTCCATCTCTCCCTCCATCCATCCCTCCCTCTCTACCCTAATCCCTCATCTATATACCCTAAACCCTTAAACACTCAACCCTAAACCTTAAACCCTCAACCCTCAACCCTTAAACCCTTAAACCCTCTACCCTCTACCCTCTACCCAATACCCTCTACCCTCAACCCTAATCTCTCAACACTTAAACCCTTAAACCCAAGTAAAATATCTACTCTAATCCCTCAACCCTTAATCCCTTAACCCTCAACCCTCAACCCTTAAACCATAATCCCTCTACCCCTCTACCCTCTACCCTATACATTGGACCCTCAACCATAATCCCCCAACCCTATACCCTCAATCTTCTACCCTCAACCTTAAACCTTCAACCTTCAACCCTTAACCCTTAAACCCTTAAATAATTTATCCCACTTCTACCTCCATCTCTCCATCCATCCATCCCTCCCTATCTACTCTAATCCTTCAACCCTTAAACCCTTAAAAACTCAACCATAAACCCTAAACCCTCAACCCTCATTCCTTAAACCCTCTACCCTCTACCCGCTACCCTCTACCTTCTACCCTCTACCCTCTACCCAATACCCTCTACCCAATACCCTCTACCCTCAACCCTAATCCCTCAACCATTAAACCCTTAAAACTAAGAAAAATATCTACACTAATCCATAAACCCTCAACCCTTAATTCCTCAACCCTTAAACCCTCAACTCTCTACCCTATACCCTCAACCCTCAACCATTAAACCCTAATCCCTCAACCCCTATACAATAGACCCTCAACCCTAATCCCTCAACCCTATACCCTCAACCCTCTACCCTAAACCCTAAAACCTCATCCCTCAACCCTTAAACCTTAAACCTTAAACTCTTAAACCCTTAAACCCTCTACCCTCTACCCTCTACCCTATACATTAGACCCTCAACCCTCAGTTCTCAACCCTAAACCCTTAATCCCTCAATCCTTAACCCCTATACCATCTATCCTATTCATTGGACCCTTAACCTTAATCCTTCAACCACGTACCCTCAAACCTATACCCTAAACCATAAACCCTCTATGCTCAACTCTAAACCATCAACCCTAAACCCTTAAACCTTCTACCTTCTACCCTCAACCCTATACCCTCAACCCAATACCCTAAACCATAAAATCTATAGGTCCTCAACCCTATACCCTCAATTCTTAACCCTCTACCCTATACATTGGATCCTCAAACCTCATGTTTCTTTGTCCCTCCCTCCTCTTCCCTCCTTCTCTCTATCTCAATTATCCCTCCATCTATCCCTCTAACCATCCCTCCCTCTCTACCCTAATCCCTCATCCATATACCCTCAACCCTTAAACCCTTAAACACTCAACCCTAAACCCTAAACCCTCAACCCTCAACCCTTAAACCCTCAACCCTTTACCCTCTACCCTCTACCCAATACCCTCTACCTTCAACCCTAATACCTCAACCCTTAAACCCTTAAACCAAAGTAAACTCTTTACTTCCCTCAACCTTCAAACCTTCATCCCTCAACCCTAGACCCTCAACCCTTAAACCCTAATTTGTCAACCCCTATACCCTCTACCATATACATTGGACCCTCAACCCTAATCCCCCAACCCTATACCCTCAATCCTCTACCCTCAACCTTAAACCCTTAACCTTCAACCCTTAAACCCTAAACCCTTAAACCCTCTACCCTCTACCCTCTACCTTACACATTAAACCTTCAACCTTGAATTCTCAACCATCAACCCTTAATCCCTCAATCCTCAACCCTCAAACCCTAAACCCTCAACCCTGATACCCTCTACCCTATACATTGGATTGTCAAGCCTAATCCTTCAACCATATGTACCCTCAACCCTAATCCATCAACCCTATATACTCAACCCAATACCCTAAACCATCAACCTTATAGGTCCTCAACCCTATACCCTCAATTCTCAACCCTCTACCCTATACATTGGATCCTTAACCCTCATATATCTTTGTCCCTCCCTCCTCTTCTCTCCTCTCTATCTCACTTCTCCCTCCATATCTCCATCCATCCATCCATCCCTCCCTCTCTACCCTAATCCCTCAACCCTAAACCCTCAACCCTTAAACCCTTAAACACCCAACCCTAAACCCTAAACCCTCAACCCTCAACCCTTAAACCCTCTACCCTCTACCCTTAACCATAATCCCTCAACCATTAAACCTAAGAAAAACTCTCTACCTTAATCCCTAAACCCTCAACCCTTAATCCCTCAACCCTCAAACCCTCAACCCTCTACCCTCTACCCTCAACCCTTAACCCTTAAACCCTAATCACTCAACCCTTATACCCTCTACCTTATACATTG
Source organism: Sequoia sempervirens (assembly GCA_007258455.2). Lineage (NCBI taxonomy): Eukaryota > Viridiplantae > Streptophyta > Pinopsida > Cupressales > Cupressaceae > Sequoia > Sequoia sempervirens. Next base: position 25,687,777 of record VDFB02047230.1, on the reverse strand, counting down.
GACCCTCAAAGTTAATCCCTCAACCCTATACCCTCAATCCTCTACCCTCAACCTTAAACCCTCAACCCTCAACCCTTAAACCCTAAACCCTTAAACCCTCTACCCTCTATTAAACCCTAAACACTCAATACTCAACCCTCAACACTTAATCCCTCAACCCTCAACCCTTAAACCCTAAACCCTCAAATCCTATACCCTCTACCATTTACATTAGACCCTCAGCATAATCATTCAACAATATACCCTCAAACCTATACCCTAAACCATCAACTCTAAACCCTTTAACCCTAAACCCTTAAACCTTCTACCTTCTACCCTCTACCCTCAACCCTATACCCTATACCCTCAACCTTAATCCCTCAACCCTATATTCTCAACCCAATACCCTAAACCATCAACCCTATACGTCCTCCACCCTAATCCCTCGACCCTATACCCTCAACCCCTATCCCTTTCTCTTTATCTATAAATCTCACTTATCTCTCCCTCCTTCTCTCCTACCCTCTCTAATTGTCTCTATCTACCCTCTCTCTCTTTCTACGTACCTCTCACTCAATCAATCCCTACCACTCTCTCTCTATCTCCCTCCCACTACCTCTCCATCACTCCATCTCTCTCCCACTACCTCTCTCTCCCTCTCTCTCAAGTCTCTCCCTTTGGCGCCCTACCTAGGTAACTCTTTATGTCTCTCTCTCCACCCTCTCTCTATCTATCCATCCCACCCTACCTAGATAAGTCCCTCTCACTCCACCCCCCTCTATCTCTCTCTCTCTCAGGTCACTCCCTCTCACACCCTTTTCCTCTCTCAGGTCTCTCACTCTCACACTCCCTCTCTATCCCACTCCCTCTCTCTCACACTCCCTCTCACTACCTATCTCTCAAGTTTCTCTCTCTAGCACCCTACCTAAATAACTTTCTCTTTCTCTCCCTCTCTCTTTATCTATCTCTCCCACCTCTCTCTCTCTCTCTCTCTCTCTCTCTCTCTCTCTCTCTCCCCACTCTCTCTCTCTCTCCTTCTATCCCTTTCACCCTACCTAGCTAAGTACCTCTCACTCCAACACCTTCTCTGCCACTCCCTCTCTCTTAGACTCTCCTTTCCACCCCCTCTCCCTCTCTCAAGACTCTTTCCCACTACCTCTCTACCTCTCTCTCTCTCACAAGTCTCTCCCTCCCTCTCCTCCTCCCACCCTACCTAGACAACTCTCTCTCTCTCTCTCTTAAAATTCTCCCTCCCTCTAAAGACATACATAAATACATACATACATACATACAAGCATAATACATATGTACATACAATCCTACATACATACAAGCATACATGTACATATGTAGATACAATCTCACATACATATAGGCATACATACATACATGCATTGATACATACATACATACTAGCATATATACATGAATAAATACATGACATAGAAGCATACATGTACATACAAACATACAAATATATAAACATACATTCATTAGAGTAGCATTTAACATAAAGCAAGAAATAACGCGAACATGTTATACGACACTCACATTATGTCTTGCTAGAAATGTCCCACACAAATGTAAAAATCTATGTCAAAACTAAGATATAACATGATCACATTATATCTTGCATTGGGAATCCCCAAGCCTTAGGCTTGGTATTTTCCTTGGAATACCAACCCAAAGGCTTGGAGGGCCTTCCCAAAGACCAGAGATGTGTTTTTGCAAATTCTACAATATTTCACATAATCAAGTTTGTGCTCACCGTCACAATTGCACGTGTCTCAATGTCAAAAAAATTAAACACCTCGGTAATGTTAGGCTCTCTCTTAGCTATCCAAAAATGCAAATTTTTTTAATTTTTGACAATGTGAAGCCTTTCATCTATAATTTTTTTTTTTTTTGTCTCTTTTTTGGCAAAAAGAAGTGTTTGGTGTTTTTTGGATTATAAATTAACCGTTCATCAAAATTTCAAATAAATTACATTTTTTAGAAACTATAATCCATTCTACAAATTTTAAAATTGAAAAAAGAAAATTTCAATTAGTTTCCAAAATTTGTAGGGGTAGCATGGCCAAAATTTTATTTTCAGGAAGCATCCACTTTGAAAATTAGTAAAAAATCAAATATTCATTAAAAAATTATCAAAAAAAAACATGCATCAACTACATACTGTTAGCTAATTTCTCACTAAAGCAATTTTAAAAATACTAAAAAAAAGTTCATCATGCTAGGTACACACAAAAGTTGCTATGTTATGTTTTTCTAACAAAAACAACAGTAATTTTTGTGCATCCCTCTTTTAAACCCCTTAATCTCAACCATTTTCAAAATAAATTAGTAGTTTAGAAAGTAGACTCAGAGCACTACGTTTCTTGTTTGTGTTGCATCTCAAAATTTTGAGTGTAACTATCCTCAATTTCACATCCAAGGTCAATATTTCTTGATTTCAATAAAAAATGGCCACTTAAGCCCCCTTTTTGGCCCCCCATCCTTTTGCACTTACCCTCAAGTCTCCTCGAATTGGAATCCAAGCTTCTATAGCACATCATCATCAATATTTCTTTTGTACAGTAAGGTTATGCTAAGTTTATGAGAAATCCACATATCATATATCAAAAGCATAATATTATACTTTTGATGATGAAGTAAGGATTGGAATTTTTGAGTGAGGTAAAGAAGGTTAGATTAGCTTATTTTGATTTTATGTTCTTGATAGCTTTCATTTTATTATTGTTATTGATTTAATGGTAATAGGTTCATTCATCATTGGATTTGGTATTATTGAATTTTTTATTAAATACTTTGATTGCATTGATATTTATTCATGCTCACATTTTGACATGACTAGTGGGACCTTCATCCCTAATTTAATGTTAAATTTAGTTTTCTTCACTTCTCAAATTATAGGTTATAGTGGCATATTTGAACCCAAATCGATACATTTGAAATGTAGATTGATCCTTTTGATAGTACAGTGACACTTTTATAATCCATTGTAGTGCTTCTAAAGTTAGATTGACACATTTGATCATTCAGTTTTATAAGTTTTCAACAATGCAGTTCAAACCAACAATGGTTCATTTGACAGAAAGTGATGCTTTAGATATTATAGTGACACTTCAAAAAAAATGCACACATTTTTTTCACATTAACACAATTGAAGGTGTAGTGATGCATTTGAAATGTATATTAGTGATTTTGAAATTTATAGTGACTCCTTTGATTTTAATAGTGATGCATTTGATTTAGTTGATTGAATTTTGATCTAACCCTAATGTTTTCTCAAATTTTTGGAACTAACATATCTTTGTAGCTTTGGCTAACGCTAGGAGAAGAATGGTAAAAATAAAATACTGATGAATTTGATGCAAGGAAAATTTTTAATTGCTTTGATCTCTAGATTAGTTCACACTTCCTTTAGGCTCCTAATGAATTATTTTTCATGTTTGGTAGGCTTCCAGTGTGTATACTCTCTCCTTGCACTTTGTGTGAGCTTGGATATCAAAAGCACTTTTAGCTTACACATGTTATGCATACCTAAGGAATTAGAAAAGTATGTTCTTCTCTTCTACTTCATGTGAGCTTGAGAATAAAAACACTAGTAATTTCTTTTCAATTTAATCATATGAATTCTTGGGGATTCATAGCCCCAAGAGAAACCTCAACCACGTTTATCGATGGCATATATAATAAGGGGAGAACAAAATTTTTACCTCCAAATGTGGCCAACATCATCAAATCCAAACCACAAGACCCTTGTTCCATCAAGACTTGTTTGGTGAGGAGAAGAGGTGAGACCTCCCTCATCTCAATCATCTTGAGATGGGTTCACTATTCTTGGAACCACTACAAAACATTATTTATTAGATACCTAAGATTGATGATCATCAGTTTATTGTGGTGAAAGGTACAATATCATGCCTAAAGTTACTCAATATGTACCATCTTAATGAGAGATATAATTTCTTTGGATGTGTAAAAACCTACAAGGGAAGGAGGAAGGTGAGCCCTTGTTCCACTAGAGACTTAGCTATTCCCTCTTGAGAGTGGGTAGTGCATCAACATGAACCTACAATATTCTAGATTGAGCCCACACTACTGCAATACACTTTTAATACTAGCTAAGCTATACTTCTTAGCATGTTTTATTGTGAAGACTTGTGAATACCAATCATATCATACCTTGGAATCATTTTACTGCTATTCACTTCTTTTTTATCTCTTTCCAATGAAAACAAGTAAAAATTAGTCTTTCAAATAAGTCAGATCAATCAAACCTTTGAAAAAAATTAGATACATTCTCAGAATTGTGCATATGATATTATAGTGATGCATTTTACATCACAATCACACATTTGATTATCTCGTAATTCTTTTGATTATCCTTCGATATATTTGATAAAATATATTATAAAACCCTAGCTTTTCACGTAATGATGCATTTGATAAATATAGTGATGTCTTTGACATATAGAGACACCTTCGATACTATTTTATTGGTTTTAAAAAATATAGTGATGTATTTGATAAACACTATGATGCCTTTGATATTAACTTGTTGCATTTGATATCTACCCCGCCAGAGTTAAAAAACATAGTGACACTTTTAAAATTTAGAATGATGCTTTTGACTATCGAAACAATTTTCTAGAATCCTCAAATTTTTAGTTTCTAGAATCCAATAACAAACCAACCTAGGATCTAAGACCTATAGTACAATAAACATACAACCACCATTCATCATTCACATAGAAAACCAAATTTTACATCTATTTCATACCATTTTCATATTGGAATTTTAGGCTTACCTATCTTTATCTTTGGATAAACATCACTATCATCATTAATAACAAACATCTATCCACCAGAAACTAATATTAGCCATAACCTCATTTAGATATCCCATCTTATCTCTTATTTTAGCTTTTTCTTGGAAGTCAACCTTTTCAAGTAAATATTTGGATTAGCATCAATATTTGTAAGAAAAATATATTATTAGTCTTGTCTACTTCTAAGTTGGTGAATTAACCATCATCATTTTACTTGAAATCATAGTCTAGTACAAGCAAAAACCATTGCTAGCACTTATCAAAATGGAGATCTAGGCTAGCTTTGACTTATAGAGGTTTTCATATCTTTCATCAATCAAACAACATCAACATCACTTTTTTCCAAATATACCCAAAAAATCTCTCATAAGTCCATCTTGAAACAACACTAATCCATATCACATCACAATCCTTCACTTAGATCTCATCTTCCATAAGGACATCACAATTTTATGCCTATTACAAGGCCATATTGTAGGAAAATCATGGAGTCTAATCCTAGTAGTTCAAACATCACAACACATGTTGGTGTTACCAAATCAAATTTTGGAATGCCTCCTCATTTACTCAATCCTAATGAATACCAAACTTCACAACAATATCAAAAAAAACCTCAATATTCACCCATCATCATAGATGACATCAAAAATGGATCTATGGAATTTGAGGAGTTTACTGAGGAAATTTTTTTAGACATGCAACAAGATCCCTCCTTTACTAGAGCACTTGATGCCCTCAGTGCTTCAGATCCCAACACATACTTTTTTAGACTTTAACAAAGTGTTGCTAAGCTAACTTCTAATTTCAACATTGCTACACTTATGGAGCAAGACCTCACACATGTCATGCCACCTAATATTCCCTCACATGATGTTACACCCCAATTTTGTAAATACTATTTACTATTACTATGTAGGGTAAAATGTGAATGTAATATGAATTCAATCGATGAATAAATTGTGTGTGCACTTTGTTGTCACTTCCTTATGAATGATGTCATCTCATCTGATGTTATATGAAGTAATGCATTTATGTGAATGAATCAATATTTTGTTGATATTCTAACTTTGGAGATGAAATGTGTATACTGCATATTTTGTGAACAACTGATAGTCATGTACATCTGTTAGTGTTTGCAGGTACATGTTCAATTCCTCTAGGTGGAGGGGAAGTATCACTCAGGAGAAGGTCTTGGTTGGGTAACCAATAACGTAACCTATCTGAGCTTATACAAACCATAGTAGAATAATTGAGTCGGGTTATTAAGTGGGAAGTTGGTAAGTCATCCTTAGTTGTTATGTCTACTTTAGTACAATTCTAGTTTTTTATTGTGTGCATTATTGGGTGATGTTTATTTGATGAGCTTATGATTTCCTTCACATTATCATGCTTGAATTGATATGTGGAACATTCGAGGTATGTGTATGCATACACGAGTGAATGACGATGATAGACTATACATACCAAGGAATGCGCACATGAGGGTACATTGGTAGATGTACCTATGCACACTCATGCATGAGTAGCTTATGCGCATGGAACTATCCGATGGAACCAACAACATACATATGTATATGTATAGACATATCGCTTGTAGTCTCTTACCAAACACCATGTTAATTGTGTATAATTTTGGTGTGTGAATCAAATGTGTATATTTATATGTATATATATAATGTATATACATATATCCATATGTATATGTGTATCCATATAGGCATATGGTAGAAAATGGACATGCCCATGCAAATGTATCAATACATGTATACATACACATACATGTCAATGAGGCATATATATATGTGTGTGTGTGTGTGTGTATACATTGAAAAATGTCCTAATTGATTTCATACATGATGAGTCTAGTTTATGACTCAATTTTGATAGTATTTATTTTCTATTTGTTGTAGTTGTCATAGGCTTTAATACTAGGATGCTGACCTTTTTGTGATATTTCCTCAAAACCATAGACATTTGGGCATAAGCTATTTTTGTAACCTTTAAATGACATTGACATGCTATATGAACTATCTATGTTGATTTTACATGTGGATTAATGAATGTCACTTTAAGATAGTTATGGACATTCAATTGTTGTGTGTACTAATATTGTTATGCAGATATAATTAGCAGCCTACAAAATTGAGGCAGATTCTTCTAGCTGGTCATTCGCCATCAAAGTCAATAAGGTGATTGTTCAAAGGTCAATGGAGGGAAGACTCTCAGCGAGAGGGAAATTCCTAGTTTAAATCGAATGATTACAACCGCCTTGTAAATGATCTTAATTGTTTGTTGAGAAACTATAGGATTTAATGTTGTGCTAGATCTGTGTTAAGGAAAACATGCTTGACTAGATTCCACGCATGCATAACCTCCTCTCCACTTTTCATGCTTTCCCTAAAGTGGCGTCCTCCTAAGCTATTGGATTTGAATGCCTTGCTAGGTAGTTAGTAGTTTTTCTTCCTATAAATAAGGCTCAAATGATCCTTCTCAAAAGGTTGATTAATTTGATGATGTACTTGCATTCTTAGTTTTCAAGTAATATAGTTATACTGCTCCAAAGTACTTTTGTTTTCCAATGAATAAAATGAAGTTATAAGTTTGTGCATTTGAGTTTACACTTGTCTTAAGGGATACTCATCCAAGGAGGCCCACTTAGTGAGCATTCCATCCTTAGCTTAGTTGTTACTTTTTATTCAATAATTAGTTAAGAATCTGGCACGGTTCATTCCTGCAGCGACTAGAATTCCATTTTGTGACTATTCCTGTAGCCAAAGTAGACAGAGTAGTTTTTTGTTTGTTTGCTTATATTTTCATTTTTCTCATGCATTTCAACTTAGTATAGTTATTGGTTGATCCTCAACACTCATGTTATTTATTTCCAAGCAATTTACTTTCAACATTATGTTTATCTTAGCTATAGAATGAGGATGGCTACTTGGATTCCTAGTGCACATATTGTGCTGACCCATTTCAAGCCTATGTCCCTGGGTTGACAAGTTAAATGTACCTTCATGATGATTGGGATAGCTATTCAGATTAGTTGTCCAATCTCTAAATCATAGTTGTAAGGGATTAGTTGTTAGATCATTGTAGGAGGCCAACAATACATTCAAATCAGATTTATTAACATCATTTCCTCTTTATCCATCCTCTTTTCGCTTAATTAGTTCAATTAGCCTAGCTAATTAATTAATTGCATCATTTTCGTCTATTTGACCTAATTAATTAAATTGGGTTAATTCATCTCTTTTCACACTAACACTTCATCTCATTAAATTAAATACATCAAAATATTTAATTTAATCCTCCAAGTCATCTTATTTAATTAAATAACCCTAAGTTATTTAATTAAATATCATTTCATCACCCTTCCCCTATTTATTAAATCATTTAATTTAATAAATATCTTTTAATTCTTCTAAATCCCTAATTGCATAAATTAAATTTTGTTTAATTAGCAATTAAACTAATTGTCCTCTAATCAAAGGGAATATTCCCATGGAATATTCTTCATCCTTTTTCACAATTAAAACTTTGTTTTAATTTGTAAAATCCATTTTTCCTCACCCTAATGGAATATTCTCTCTCCTCCAATCAACTCACTTAGCTTCAAAAGCATGTTAATCCTTCAACCTCCTAAGCAAGTTACTTTTGACCTATGTGAGCAGGTCAAAAGTGTGTTTGTTTGAGGAAAGTGTGAGCCTTTGATTAACCTTCATCTTGCATTCTCATCCATTGATGAGAATCCATGATCCATGCCTCTCATCTCCTTCATCTTGAACCGCTGATTAAATTTTTTTATCTCAACCATTCATTTCTCATTTGCTCTCCTATAAATACATCACTATTTGTAGACAAATGGATCCATCTTTTATTGCATACTTATGCTGTTAAATTCACTCACATACTTGCTCATCTTTTACTCACTTTTTAGCTTGTTTTAGTTCATTTTCATTGCACAATAGCTTAGATCATCCATTAATGGCTTCCATGCATCCATCTTAGTTTGTAAATAAATGAGGGTTTTCATCTTTTAGCTCATTTTTAGCTTAGATTAGCTTATCAATTGCATAATTAGATCATTTATAACATAAAATCATGGTAATTTAGCTTGCATCATGTTCATTTTAGCTTAATTTAGGTTTTCACACATCAAACACCATGGTTTCATTGATTATCTTCCATAGAATCGATTGAGACAAGCTCACTATCACAAGATTGGGAAAGGGTTGTCGGTTCACATCAATGTGATACCAATTCCACAACAAGATAAATTTTGAATGGATTAGAATAGATGTTTTGATATCTTTCATAATTTAGTATGTTAGGTTTTGATGAAATATTTAGTTCTAATCTTGTTTGATTGATCTTGTTGAGATTCGAGTATTGGTGGCTCTGTTATGCTTCAATTCTTCATGGATCAAGCATAATTTGGCCCATACTAGTATCCTCACATCGACATTCTAGTGCTAGAAGGAGGGAAAACTGATCATTTAACCATATTTTAGCTTGAAATCCATGTTCATGTTGTTTTACAAGTTGCGATGATGCTCAAACCACAAATAGTGACGCCATATAGTGACACCCAAACAATTTGATACAACTATAACTGAGGGTAAATTCTAGGGTTAGATTAGATCAATCGATTCAATGCAAAAGACAAAAACCCAAAGTTCTATCGAGTACAAAGGAAATTAAACAATAAAACGGTTATACCTGTTTCTTGAAACTTCCATGATTACCTCCATAGTACCTTCTTACTTGCTGGATGATGTGTTTCCCTCAGATCGAATATGCGAGCAATCTGCAAATGTCTAAGTCCTACAACAAGCCTTGAAGGATTTCATAAATGCCTAAATGCCTATGACTATGACAATGTCTAAGATTTGATCAAATGAGAATAATAATTCTAATGAGAATCCTAAGAGTGCAAGTGCAAGAGTATAATGCCTATAATATGTGCGTGTGTATAATCGAAAAGTGAGAGGAAAATGGCATTTTATAGAAAATGTCATTTTGAATGGACAGGTGAGATTAATTCATGATGAAAACCTAAAATCAGAGGTCCAGATTAAATCTGAGAATCCCTAATTAGGGTTAGGGAAAAATCATTAATCGAACGGTCAAGATAATATCTCAGATAATTGGATCGACGGTGGAGAATAAATGGGATAGATTAATTAGAAAATAAAGATTTTCAAAAATCAAGAAGATAAAGACTGCCTAATTTGTGAGATTCAAAAAATCAAGAAGATAAGAGTTGGACTAAAGATCAGATTTGGAAAATCAAGAATCTGCCCGATTACTTGATTTTTGGAAGATTAGTTACTATTTTGAATTAAATTAATTCAAAATAATGATTTTGTGAGACAATAAATAATCTTTTTCAGATTATTTACCAAAATGGACTAACAGTTAAGATTGTGATGACATTTTAAATATTTTATTTATTTAAAATGAGAGGAATAGTAAATTGACAATTAAATAATTAAAGATAATTATTTAATTTAGAAGATAAGATTAATTAATTAAATAAATTAATCAATTCATTTAATTAAGACAATTAGTGACATATTAAATAAATAAATGTAATTCATTTATTTAATAATCAAGAAGAATTAATGAATAAGGATAATTAAACAAATTTAGAAATTTATTTAATTATAAGGAGACTTAGAGAATTAGTGATGTATTTAATAAATAAATAAAATTTATTTATTTAATAATCATGAAGAATAAAAGGACATGAATTAATTAAACAATTATAAATTATTTAATTAATAGTCGAATATGGACCAAGGACATAATTAAATGTCATAATTATGCTAGGACGAAAGTGGTAAAAATGAAGCTTGCAAGCCTAGGTCATTTTTAGGTGTCTACATTTTTCCCCTCTTTGTCATAATGTCACATGTCACATTGTGACAAAGAAAATAAGTCAAAAATATGCCCCAGTAAAGGTACGGAGTATCATTGCCCCCTTGAGAAATTTTCAAATTTTGGGTTGGCGACAGAAAAATTTGTAAAGTGTCGCGATAAATCAATTCGATGATTAGAAAAACAATGGCACAGTCGGTTTCGAATTTTGAAATGTTTAAAGCACCTAACGAGGAAGTTAAAGTTGGTCAAATGAGCCTCCAGTAATAACCTTGTTTGAGAAATGTCATTTTGAGTTTATAAATAGGTTGACAAAGGGGTAAAAGTCAATTCATTTCCACTATTTACCTTGAAAATTTTGAGAGCCCAGAGCGAAAAGGAGCGTAGTGAGAATGGTGATTCCAGTGTCAAAGCATCACGGCGAGATCGTACGGACATTCAGACGGCCATAGGGCTCAGAGCCAGCGGTAAGTACCCTTGTCTTGCTTTGTAATTTTTTCGTTTTGCATGCCAAATTTTAGCTTCTAGGGCGAACAACGAATGTGCCGCGATGCATATGCGTTCGCGTTCAACGCATTCACTTTCGCATTCGACGCATATGATGCGTCGTGATGCAAGTGTGAAATAAAATTAGAGTAGAATAGTGGTTTGCGCCTCATTTGACAAATACTGAGACGCATTTGACTTATCGAGTCATAATTGAATAGCGGAATGCCGCAATCGACTATTTGTAACGCATTTGTTATTTTGATCGATGCAACTGATATGATGCAACACACTCATCCTGTTGTGACGCATTTGTCAAATTTCACAACGCAATCGTGAACATGCAACAAATTTGCGATGTTGGACCGCATTTGATGGACGGAACGACGCAATTGATGATTTGAGATGCAATTGCCTTAATGAGATGCATTTACATTTTACCTTGACCCAAGTTGATTTTTATATTTGCATACCCTTAGATGCTTTTGATGATGCTAACAGTTGTCCATAAAGTACTGATATATTGTTCATCTTTTTGCAGAGGCAGCTTGCCCCTATCTATATGCAAGAGAGCCGACCGGCCACATTTCGGTTTACCGACCAGTTGAGCCCATGGGAGCGACACCGATTGATGCGACTAGGGTTGTTATATGTTGCCTACATGCCTGCCATTCGGGCGAACATGGGATTGTTGACTGCATTATGTGAGCGGTGGCATTTGGAGACTTGCTCATTCCACCTGCCGACATGTCAGGCTACGATTACTCTGGAGGATGTCTACCGGATTCTTTGAGTGCCGATCCGAGGGGAGCGGATCGTCTACAACCCTCGTCATGGCGAACAGACCTTTAGAGCGTACTACCAAGATCAGGGTGCAGGATTGGGCATCCAGGATTACGAGATCAGATGGGAGTTCATGGCAGAGCACTATGGTCGCTTTGATGCATTCCTTTCGACCTTGATTACAGGTATTTTAGTTCCCGACCATCGGGGACATGGATTTCCTATTGGCTAGGGAGACGTCTTGGTTGGCATGAGACGAGACAGGACCGTTTATGCTTGGGGTCCTTGCTTACTGGGGACACTCTATCATCAGCTACATGATATTGCTTATAGGAGAGGAGAGAGCATCTCTTGTGGGACTACGCTAATGATGATATGGGCCTAGGAGCACATCTCCATATTTCGTCCGTCGATTGACAGATCGCAGTTGGCCAACGGTATGCCTTATGCTTATTACTACGCCGGTTCCCTATAGTAGACCCAGATGGGTGAGATAGGTTGGTGGCGGCATCAGATCAACACGATGATGTCATTCATCTGGAGGTCGTATCGAGACTACGGACAGTGGGATGATGAGGCAGATCACCTGAGTCTGTGCAGGCAGTTCAAATATTTGATTGGTCGGACAGTGCAAATGTCTTTGATCATTTATATGTATTTACCACAACGTGTCTTGAGGCAGTTCAGAGAGCAGCAGGGCGTACCTGCAGGGACAGCCGAGTACGCCTAGTCCTCCAGAGAGTATGCTTGGGGACCAGCCATTCTAGTGGCCTTCACGGAGCAGCAGATTGATGGGCTAGTAGCCCAGGCATGGGGATGGAGGGGAGGAGTAGCCGATCCCAGGACGACAGCTGATTATGACCTATAGTGGCAGACACATAGGCCAGTGCCATTGACGGATCTGGATGGGCCAGCACCAGTAGACAGACGATCAGTGATTCCTCGTGTGCCACGGGCCAGGCGAGGTGGTAGGGGTAGAGATGGAGGTAGGGGGAGAGGCAGAGGCAGAGACGGAGGCAGGGGTGGAGACGGAGGCAGGGACGGAGGCAGGGGTGGAGACGGAGGCAGAGACGGAGGCAAGGGTGGAGACAGAGACAGAGGTGGAGATGATGGTGGAGATGGGGGCAGAGGTGGGGATGATGGGGGAGATGGACGGAGGCGACGACGTGATGGGCAGAGATAGGTCCAGAGGGTGCACCCACGAGTGGCGAGGGTAGCATTAGACACTATCCCTAAGGTTGGTGAGGAGGGGGAGAGAGAGGAGCAACCCCGACAGGAGGGAGAGGGTGAGGAGAGACGGGAAGAGGAGGTGGCCGAGGATGTAGCGGAGGATGTGGCGGAGGTGGAGAGGTAGGAGGAGGGGGTGGAGATGGGGGGACAGGAGGAGGAGGTGGAGGTGGGGGGACAGGAGGAGGAGGTTGTAGAGGATGATGACAACGAGGATGACGCCATGGATGAGGCCGAGAGACTCCTCAGATGGTGGATGGTGGAGGGAGAGGAGGAGATACCCTCCAGTTCAGTATTGCCTCATGATGCCACGACAGATTAGAGGGTGGCCGAACTACAGTGGAGATTAGATGAGAGCATGGCACAGGTCAGGGCCCTGCAATCAGAGTTAGAGGTAGTCCGAGTAGAGCGGGATCAGGAAGTGATCTGCCAATAGGATTTTCAGCTCAGTGGTGCACTCACTTTGCAGCATTATGCACAGGGCCTATAGGGGACATGGCTCATGAGCTGGCCAGAGTGAGCACGAGATTAGGGCAGTATCAGACATTATATGAGCAGGCAGTGCCACCTAAGTGACGGGATCCTACTTTGTCTCGGTCACAGTCGAGGACGGGCAGTGGCCATAGATCAGGTAGTGCCAGTGGCAGCAGGAGTCACACCAGTGTCAGAGGATCTACCTCGTCAGGGCACACATCAATGCATAGGTCACATCACTCATGCCGGCACACCCCAAGTCATCATTCAGGTCACAGTCATAGGTCGACTGGTTTAGTGCAGAGGTCGGTACAAGTATAGCCACCAGTGATTGATCCCTCTACTTATCAGAGTCCGACCGCAGTGACATCACAGGTATCTGTTGCCATAGAGATGACACCGTCCTTCGCAGTTCCACTAGTGGCACAGGAAGAGGTTGCGACAGGTCCCCCTATCGGTTCAGTCCTAGCTTTAGAGTTGCAGCCGCCACATTCTTCACCACGAGGGGATGATGAGAGTCTACCCTAGGCACATTTTGTTATTATGACACACTATGTATAGATTATTGAGCCTGCGAGCTCTATTTTTGGGATATCCCCTGACTTTATCCTGTGACATTGTACATTTTTGAGATTATACTATATGATGATGCAGTTTTGATGCGGCCTACATGTGTTATGTGATGCTCTTTGATTTAATGTATTATGATATGCATGATGTATGATGTTGATTTATGATGTAACATGTATGTCCTATGATGTTTATTTATGATTTTGATGCCATGTTGATGCAATGCTTACTTATGTGAGATGATAATGATAATGATGTGCATAATGTATTTAGTAAATGAATGTCATGTTATTGATTATGTTAATGCACTTGTTTGTGATTATGTATATGATTTAATGCTGTGGATGATGTATGTATGGACCTAATGCAATGTTTATATGATCATGTATGCACTTATGTTTTTGAATGTCACGAGATATCATCATGAGATGGACGAGAGAAGACGACGAGACTGATGAGAGAAGATGACCAGACCGAAGAAGAGGAGATTACTAGACCAATGAAAATGCATGTTAATTCCTAGACCAAATCCTTCAAAGCTTTATTGTAGGACCTTAATATTTATTGCTCTTAATCATCATTGGGCAGACTATTGTAATGGCCAAGAAACACCATGATATGACATAGATCAAGATGTGCAAGGTCGTACCATTACGTAAGACAAGCAGTCACAGACAAGGATGATCATGACTCATACTAAGAGCATGATTGCCCCAGTCTTTTTATCATAATCAACCACAAGCAGAGAAAGATAAGGACAAATAATGAAACATCGTTGCATCTCTAAATCCTATTTCCAGGACATCCTTGAGAAACTAGCGGCATGATTGCCAAAATAAAAAAATAGAGCCCTTACCATGATATGTCGTTGTTTTTCTAAATCCCAAAATTAGGATCTCGCTGAGAAACTAGTAGTCATGCGTGTCAATCGTCATGATACATTACTGCTTCTCTAAATCCTGCTTAGTGGGATCTCGTTGAAAAACTAATATCATGACAAAAACTAAAAGGCAACTGTCAAGTGTTTGTCAAGTGCGTCTGGATATCCATTGTTTCGATGCCAAGATGTCAGGTTTAATGATGATGAGATGCCCGAGTGTTAAAGCTTTGATGCTGCTCAAGCAACAAATGTCCAAATTTGTCAAATTCAGGAAGGACACATCCTGAATAATATGAATGTCAAGAGAATTGATCTCCAAATGCCATGTGATGGTGATGATGACGATGCCTAGGAAGGACCCATCCTGAGGCATAGATGACAAAGTTGGTTCTTGAAAAAGACATATCTAAAAAAAATTGATTTTAAGAGGAGCGATCCAAGAGGATCTTATGAAATGCCAAATGACAGTGATGATGCCTAGGAAGGACACATCCTAAGACATGAATGACCGAGGCTATCTCTCAGAAGGACACATCTGAAGATTAACCTAAAGTTGACAGTTTGACAGGTTATGATGATTTGACTTGCTTTGACCGAGTTTGACTTGTGTTTGACTATATGCCGATTTTGCCATGATGATATGATTGACCTGCTGATGAGATTGTCATTCTGAATAAATGAATGTTTTACTTTGCTCTAGGATTTTTCTCATTTGGGAGTGATTCGCTTTGTCTCAAAGATATTCTGACATGTGTGCCAGTGTAGTGTTATGAACCCTAATGGACTGACCTAGTGCGGCCTCGGGGGCTCATCGATAGATGGCCTTACCTACGTCATACACTTAGAGACCTCATAGTTCGACACGACCAATGAATCTATCCAAAGGACATAAGTTTGGATCATGATTTTATTCTGACAAACCTAAATGGATTGCCCTAATGTCTCGGGGACTCGAATGTGAGTCTCGCCTATGTAGCAAATGCGCAGAGACAACTTAGTTCGAACAAATGACAAAGACTGATTGATACGACTGACTTTGATAAGAAATGACAATGTGTTTGCGTTCCTCGAGCAGTCTGATGTTTTGTTTGTGGTTTTCTTCAAGACATTTTATGATTTTTAGGTCTTTTTTCCAGACATTTTATGATATTTTTGGTCTTTGTTCAAGACTTTTTATGATTTTTTTGGTCTTTTTTCAGGACTTTTTTCCATTTACCAAGATCATGTACGACATCCACTACAGTTTCATGATAAAAAAATTTCCCCCAATCAGGTCCAAGACGTAGCCATTTTTAAGAAACATGGACGAGATGTTGTTGGTTTACTAGATGGACAGTCGTCAGGACTTGATGTCAATCATTTATCCACTATGACAGGTAGGGTAGAATGTGGTGGCAATTTGCGTAATAATGTCAGAAATACCTTTCATCCTAGGCCAAGGCAGACAAAGTGACAGTAGATGGCAGAGCAATGATTGACTACGCATGGCGCTTGTTTGCCAGGTTTTCACTATTGAACGAATCATTTTTCTCTTTACTATTTTCTTGACTTTTTTATTTTTTTTGGTGTCACCAAGACACCTGTTTGCCAGGTTTTCATCAAGGCAACAAATTTTTTTATTTTTATTTTTTTCAATATTTTTTGTATTTTGTGGTTTTCAACTCAATCCTCTGATGCTATACGTAGAACCTGCGGAGATGTAAACTATTGATGGGCTCTGTCAATTGTTCTCCATCTGGTGTGGCCAGCTGATAAGCTCCAGAACCAAAAGAAGATATGATAATGTAGGGGCCCAACCAGTTTGGTTCAAACTTTCCCGGATTTTCTCTGTCGGCTTTATTCTTGGGGTTTTGCATGAGAACTAGGTCGCCCATGTCAAAATTTCTGACCATAACCTTTTTATTGTAGCTACAACAAAGACGGTTCTGATATGCTTGGAGATGGTTCAGTGAATTTTGCCTTCTTTCTTCCAGCATTTCCAGCTCATGCAAGCATGATTGTCGATACTCCTCTTCATTAGTTAGACCTTCCAGGGAGACTCGTAATGAAGGAATTTCCACCTCAATGGGAAAAATGGCCTCAGTGCCAAAGACTAGGGCGAATGGAGTGGCCCCTGTAGGTATACAAATGCTAGTTCGGTAAGCCCACAGAGCAGGGTTGAGTTGTATGTGCTAGTCACAGCCAGCGTCATTGACAGTCTTTTTGAGGATTTTGACAATGGTTTTATTGGACGCCTCAGCTTGACCATTTCCTTGTGGGTAGTAGGGGGATGAAAAATGGTGTTGAATGTAAAATCGCTCACATAACTCCCGAACGTCTTGGTTTTTAAATGGACGTCCGTTGTCAATGATGATGGATTGTGGAAGGCCATACCGGCAAATGATGTAGTTAAGGATGAACTTCGATATTTGTTTGCCAGTAATATATGTCAATGGGATGGCTTCAATCCACTTCATAAAATACTCAGTGGCAGTGATAATGAATTTGTGGCCGTTGGATGAGGTTGGATGCATTTTACCCACGAGGTCGAGTCCCCATTGAGCGAAGGGCCAAGGAGAAGTGATTGGTCGAAGTTCCTGTGCTGAAGCATGGATCAAATCACTGTGAATCTGACATTTGCGACAAGTCCTCACATATTCAATTGCATCCTTTTTAATTGTTGGCCAATAATACCCAAGTCTCGTTACTTTCTTAGCTAGAGTAGGACCACTCGAATGAGATCCTTATATACCGTCGTGCACTTCGTGTAAGGTCATATGCGCTTCTTTGGTGTCGAGACATCTAAGGAGGGTGTCGTCAAAACTATAGTGGTACAGGGTGTCACTGACGATGGCATACTTTGCAGATTTTTGGATGAAGGACTTCTTTTGGTTATTGGACAAGTTCAGTGGAAGGGTTTGATATTTTAGGTAGTCATAAATGTCCTGATACCAGGGAGAGTTGGGACCAACAAGTTCGCAAACCATTTCTAATTCTAGAATATCATATGCTGGGATTAAAAGTTGTTCTATTAAGAACTCAAATTGTGACACATTTTGAGGGATGTCCAAGAGAGAACCAATAGTAGCCATTGCATCAGCTGCCTTATTCTGTGTCCTAGGGATTTGTTCAAAAGCAATCAATTGGAAGTATGTCAGAAAACTATCCACCATCCTCTTGTAGGGAAGCAACTTCTCATCCTTTGTTTCATAGTCATCATTCACTTGGTTGATAACGAGCTGGGAATCCCTGAATACAAGCAACATTTGAATTTTTCATTTAATTGCCATTTTGAGACCTGTGACTAGTGCTTCATATTCGGCAATGTTATTTGTACAAGGGAAAGCGATTCGGAATGCCTTAGGAATTGAATCCCCTTGTGGTGTGATAAACAAGATTCCAGCACCTGAGCCATGACCAGTATGAGACTAATCAAAATATAGCTTCCATGGTACTGCCAGTTCCGCATGAAAAATGGATTCATCGGGAAAATCAATTACTAGTGGATGAGTGACTTGAATCGGTGCGTCTGCCATTTGGTCTACTATTACCTATCCTTTTATTGCCTTATGCTCAACATATTGTATGTCATACTCGCTTAGTATCATGACCCATTTTGCCAACCAGCCTGTTAATGCCGCATGACTGAAGAGATATTTCAGTGGATCAATCTTGGCAACTAGCTGTGTCTGATGACTGAGCATATAGCGTCTTAATTTTTGGGATGCAATGACAAAAGAAAGGCATGCACATTCAATGTTTGTATAGTTCAACTCATACCCTATCAGTGTGCGGCTGATGTAATAGATGGCTCGTTCTTTTCCTTCATAATCATTTTGTGCCAATAATGCCCCCAGTGCTGAACTAGTAGTCGAGATGTATAGGATTAATGGTTTTCCATGAATTGGAGGCATGAGGACTAGTGTTGATAGTAGGTAATCTTTGATTTGCTGAAAGGATTCTTGACATTTATCTGTCCATATAAAGGGAATACCCTTGCGCAACAGATACTGGAATGGGTGACACTTATCTGCCAATTGGGCTATAAAACGCCAAATAGATTGTACCCTGCCTTGTAGAGTTCTTAGTTCACTGATTCCTTTGGGCGGAGGCATGTCTATGATGGCTTTGACCTTTGCTGGATCAACCTCTATTCCTCTTCGGGAAACTATGTATCACAGGAGTTTTCCTAATGTGACCCCGAAAACACACTTCTTAGGATTTAGCCAGACTTTGTACTCTTCAAGTCTCTTGAAAATTGTGTCGAGTAGCTTCAGATGATCTTTCCTGGTTTCTGATTTGGCTAATAGGTCATCTACATAATCTTCCATTATTTTGTGTATCATGTCATGGAAGATTGTGGTCATAGCCCTTTGGTATGTGGCACCTGCATTTTTGAGACTGAATGGCATGACATTCCAACAATATGTACCCCATGGGCAAGTAAATGCTATTTTGTGCTGGTCTTTAGGAGCAATGCGAATCTGATTATAGCCGGAGAAACCATCCATGAGGGATAGCATCTCATATCCTATAGTGAGGTCAACTATTATGTCAATGTTTGGCAAAGGAAAGTCATCCTTTGGGCATGCTTTATTTAGGTCTCGAAAGTCTATACATACGCGGATCAGCCTATTTGGCTTTGTCACTGGCACTAGGTTGGAAATCCATTTAGTGTAATCAATTGACCATATGAATCCGGCGTCTAGTAATTTCTTTAACTCAGCCTTGACCAATAGAGCAACTTAAGGGTGCATTTTGCGCAACTTCTGCTTGACTGGTTTAGCATTAGGTAATAGCGGGAGATGGTGTAGAACTAGTTTTGGGTCCAACCCTGGCATGTCAGCATAGGACCATGTGAAGTTGATTTTTCATTCTGCAAAGAATTTATGAAATTATGGTCTCTCGTCTTCAGTTAATGATGCAGCAAAGAGGACCATCTTGGGATCTTCTGAGTTGATATGTTATCCTCTATTGTGTCTTTGATAAGCATAGCCGATTTCTCCTGTTGCATGAGGAGAAAGTCCAATCCTCCATCTTTGGGCGCCTTAGAGAGGTTTTCACCCGCAAATACATCCTTTATTTTTACTATTTTATCATCAAGAGGTGCCTTTCGGTTTTCACCTAGAGACGTTTCACTTTTTGTTTTATTCTTATTTTTACTTTTGCGACTAGAGGACAGAGCAGTCTCGCCAAAGTATGCCGTGCAGTCTAAATCAATGGCAATCCTGATTTGTGGTCCCCACTGGGTATGCTTTCTCGTAATCCCATAAATTCAGCAATTGCCTCATCATTCTGAAATGTGTCTAGGGTTGGCGGTCCTTGTTGGTCCCAATCGACTAGCTCAGGGTAAACTAAGGTAATGCCATCATCAATGTTGGTGAATTGGGGTGAGCATGCGGACAACATGCAGACGTATTCAGTGATGTTGTAGATGAGATTATCATCATCCAACTTGACATTAGACTCTATCCAATATTCTCCTTCACTAGTGTCATATTCGTTGTCAAAATAAGGGGTGAAGGTTTTAGAGCCCTGATTGTCAATGTCATCTGATACTTCAGATGGATTGGACTGAAGGGGTTCAGATGAAGGGTGTTGTACGTCATGGGAAGTGGCAATGGGAGTTTGACTATTTGGAGCCTGTTCAATTTTGAATGTTTTCCAAAACCGTTGTTCAGAAGTCAGTTCCCCTGGTTCGACAAACAAATCATCAAGACAACAGCCAGTTAGGGATCGTTCTGAGCCAAATTCCCACTCTTGGGAGTCCGTTTCGGTGAGGGTTTCCCTAGTAGTCTCGACACTATCCGAAGCATGTACTCGCTCATTTGAAAGTCCAGAGGTACATCATCGTCATTGTCAGGTGATCCAAACCCTAATCCAAGATACTTCAGAATTTGAAAAGTTTCTATGGGTTCCCTTCGGCCAGTTTTATTTCTTCCTAGGCCACTAGTACCATCGTAGCCTTTAGCCTTCATGATGTCATAACCTTTGCCATATTTTTGAACTGGTAATGGGGGTAGTGTGACAATATCCTTATAGATCCATCTTGTAATGTCAGTAAGGTCTTCCTTACTCATGTCTCCCCACTTGATAAAAACTATTTTCGGTGGAACTTTGAAAGTTTCCTGAGGTTCCATTCTGAAACATGGCCGACCATAGACCTTTGGAGACCTGGGCATTGTTGTTATGTTGTATGTTGTGTGCAGTTTGAATTCTCTGCAGCCAAGGTCCTAGATTTTGACAGTGGATTCAGTCTTAGGGCTAGTGGAAGGTGGTGGTATGGCAGAAGACGTGGATGGAGCGGATGTGGAAGATGGCGTGAGTGTGGACGGGTCAACGTATTTGGATGACGAGGAGCCAAATGCTTCTCGGTTAATAGGTACTTAGTTTTCAGAGATACCCCTTAAGTTTGTACAATATTGGAAAGGGTCGGGGTCTCCATATATGGTTATTTTTGTGCCGTCAAATGGAAATTTTAGGCATTGGTGATATGTGGACGAAACAACTTTTAAGGCATGGATCCATGGATAGCCGAGCAAGATGTTGTATGGTAATTCCAAATCCAGGACCTGGTAGGTTGTGTCCACAATGACCGGTCCCACTTTGATAGGGAGAGAGATAACACCACGTGAAGAGCATTCCTTGTCATTGTATGCTTTGATCACTATACTCTTTGTTGGGTCCATGCATGCATCAGAGAACCCTAGAGCCTTAACCAGTTTGAGGGAGCATATATTCAATCCTGCTCCGCCATCTACTAAAACTCGTCTAACTTTGTGCTTGTGGACAAAAGTTTCTATGTGCAATGCATCATTGTGGTTGGTTTTAGGTGATAAGTAATCTTGCTCTGAGAAGGTGACGTGGTGAGGCGTAGTGAGATATCCCACCATGGTTTCAAATTTATTGACATCGATGTCCTTGGGGACCGACGACTCGAGCAAGGTTTTATCTAGGATATATTTGTGTGCAGGGGATATACGAAGTAGCTCAAGTATAGAGATTTGTGCGGGAGTCTTTCCTAGCTGGTCAATGAGGTTGAATTGACTTTTGGGTTTCCATTGCTTTGTGGTCAGGATAGGTTCTAGCTTTTTAGCAGATGGGCCAGGTATGGTTATTGGTCATACCCACAAAAGGATATGAAAATCACAACAAAACCTATCCTAGGAATTGGACATTCCAGCAGGTGACTAATACCTCTTCATGGACGTTCATTTACTTGTCAAACTAGGGAACCTAAACTTTAAATGGAGCGGCACAATATGTGCTCTAAGAACCGGTTTCAGTCACAATCTATTAAAAAATAAATACTTGAAAAGAAATTCTATCTATGCAGTAATGCAAAGTTCTCTTAACTCAATCATAATCTAACCAAAGCAGAAATCGTAATAGCTACAATTGAGAGACAAACTATAAACTGGCCTTATGCTGCAAGAAAAAACATAGGGATGGATTCTCGATGCTGCAGGAACAGTATAAGACTGAGCTTGTGCTGAAAACTTCTAAAATGAAATCTAACTTGAATTAACAAAGGATAAACAACTACGCTCATACAGATACTTACTAAGTGGGCCCCCTTAGCAAGCATCAACTAATTGACACAGAAGATTGTGCTCAGAACTCCATCAACTTTTATTCATAACATGAAATCATTTACATTGACTGTTCTGCTTCAGAAAACTAACAAAAACTATGATTAATATTATAACTCTAACTCTTACATAATTTGCTTCTCTATATATCTATCTATCCATCTCCTTCTCTCTATTCACCCGCACAGGAGGAACACTTATTTTTAAAATAGGAGAACAACTAACTAACTCAACAGAGAAAGACGTGGATATGAAATGTATCCCGAAATCAAGGAACAGACTTCATAAATGAGTTATCCGTTCAACCCAATCCAGAGAGAATCTAGCACTCCACTCTTTCCAGATTAAATATCATTTAAAATCCTTCCCAATGGTTTTGGTCAAAGAGTCTTCGCCAGAGCTTCCTCGAAGTCGTGCAGGAAATGGACTTTACTGCAAGGCCAAGATTGGCTGCGCTTGACTCGATCATACTTTCTTCAACAACCTGCGAAACACAAGGTAACAGATATGAAAGAAAAGGGGCATGGCACATACACAATATCCATTCATTAATCACATATTTAAATCTATTTCATCATTCAAAAACTACATGCGCTATACCAGTTATTTGGGAAGTCAAACAGGGTAATAAATATAGACATGTCAACATGATAGACTACAGGAACATGAAAGTGTATTGCTATAGGATATCCCCCAATAAAAGGTTTCAAGAGAGTTAAACAACCATAATCAACAGAAGTAAAGGTATTAAAATTACACCATGATATCCAAATGATGAGCATATTTTGGGCTCATCATTTTTCCCCCTACTTAACCCAATGTTGGTCCTCCAGCATTAAACTTCCTGGTGGTCTCTCTGAAATCAGTCGCTGAGGAATGACCCTGAAATGAAACTCCAAATTTGTAACAAAAGCCTCTATAACTCTGCCATCCTTCATACCTATGGGCTTCTATGTCTTCATTAAGTTTTGTAGCCTGATAAGAATAAAGGGGCCACATTAGCACATGAGGTCTAAATGTTAATGGCATCCACAATTCAAACCTCTTTTGGAGTCCTAGCTGTATGTATTTGCTTGACCGTTTAAGATCTGCTGTAAAATTTAGTGGACTGTGAGGTTCAGACTTTCTTAACCCAACAGTTAATCTTTCCTACCTCTTTTCAATTCTAGAGTATGACAGTCTCCAAAACAAGTATGATTGTTCTTGAAATTCATCATATACCTCTTTCTTGAGATCAAATATTTTCACTCTGGTTGTATCATTATTAAGACCATATGTTAGAGTAAGCCAGGTTTTCAGCATTGTGTGGGGGTCTGAACTCTCAGAACACAATGGAACAGGCTCATTCATTTTGGCTTCCTCGTATGTTTCCCATTGCCTGCCATAATTTACTTCATTTGCTGCCCAAGACATAAGTGATCTCAAATGGATGTCGCCAATATACAGAAGAGGATTCCACTCTGTTTCAAATGGAATTAAGAAGCCATGAAGGTAAAATTCACACAAAGAATTTATGAGCTAATTAGGAGCTGCCTGATATGCATCGTAAAACTCTTTAGAATTGTGAAGAATAGGATCCTGATTTTTGGAAATTCTCATCAGTTGAAACCACAAGAACTGTTCTGTGAGGCACAGAGCATAAACTCTGGGTGGTGGTCTGCATTCCATAATTTGACCAGTTACCTTCAGCATTTCATCCATCTTCTCTTTTAACTCCTGAATTTCCAGTTTCTGCTCTTCAATTTTCTTTTTTAGTTTCTTCTTTTCCTCCTCCCAAAGACTCTATTGCATTTCAGTCTTGGCCAGGTGGCGGAAAATCAGGGTTTGTAATGTAACCGGTTTCCATGTAGCTTTGACATATTCCGAAAATTCAATTAAAAATGTTTTCTTATAAATAACAATGGCTTGACAAGTTGCAGGGGGAATTGAGGCTTCATAGACCACTTCCAACGGTTCAGTCTGTTCTTCCTCTTGCTGTAGGATAAATTCCTATTACTACAGTGGAGAAGACTATGCTTCCTCCGAAATCTGCATAGCCACAGCAGCCAAGTCATCAAGACTTGGTACTCCCCTTTCATTATGCTCAACTTCCCTTGTCTCAACTTGTTCCTCCTCAAGAATAACAAATGAACTTTGTGCAACACTCTCAGACATATTCTGAGAAACGTCATGTTCAGACTCAATAGATTCTTCTGAAATTATAATAACCTCAGGTTGAGGTGAAGCAGGGGATACTTTACATTGTGTTCTGGTAGAAACTCTTCTTGGCAGTGTTGTGGCTGCAGGAGGTGCTCTCGTAGCCTTCCTCTTTTTGAATTGCCTAGAAAGTTCTTCCTTGTCAGAGGATGATGGTGAACTGGTGATAGCAACAGGTATTGCTGTAGGAGACAATGTTGTAGGGGAAGAAGCTGCAAGAGAAGAACGCTGCCTTTTCTGAGAAGGGGGGTCAGATTCTGGGGTTTGTTCTGCCCCAGATGACTCAGGTGTGAGAGCTGTAGGACCAGGTGCTATAGGATTAGATGATGCTTGCCCTGTTCTCCTACTAGTGGATGCTATTTCCTCTTTCTTTTTCCGAGGCCGTGGGGTAAGTGCTCCAGGGGGTTCTACACGTTGTAGGCTCTTCTGGGCAACAAATTCTTCCCAAGAAAGAGGTGATACATCTCTCAAAGAGCATGCAATCAACAATTTTATGAGGCCATGGTGAGCAATAGAATTATCTTTCCCCTGTTAGGTTCCATGGGCACATTGTTCCAAAAAGTTTAACAAAAAGTTTGGAACATTAACAGCTAATCCATGCCTCATATGACTTAGCAATTTGAAGTGGTAAGAATGCAGGTAGGAGAAACGGCCTTCACAAGTTAAATACCTGATTATGAAAGCAGCGTATTCTAGGTATGGAGGAGGCAACGACACTCACTTGCATCCCTGCTTTGAGACCTCCAAAGGTCCATCAGTGGGTATTGAAAATTCCACCCTTGCAGAGGCAGCATCTGAAGAAAAATTTTCTCCAACGACTGGGAGCCCGGTTACTTCTGCAATTCTTTCTTCAGTTGCAACAACTGTTAGACCCCATACAGTAGCCTCCCCTTTAGAAAGGGTTCTCAAAAATTCGCTTGCAGCCTCCTCGTCAAAAGTATCTAAACTTAAGAAGTAATTCAGCCAACCACAGAGGCTGAATGTTTGGGCCGTTTGAGGATTTTGCATTAATAACTCATGAGCTACAGGCTCATGCCTAACCAGCTGACCACCCATGTTCATAGTTTTGCCTTAGCTGACTCAAATCCTTTCTGAAAATCAAGAATTTCCCCTGTTCTGCTCTAGTTTTTCTTTGTTCCACCGTCACTTTTCTCTTCTTTTCCAAAAATGAACTTTATGAACTTTTTAAACAAGCAGTTTTTGAATGTGATTTTCAATAAAAAACATGCAATTTAAAAGACATGCGATCATATTTGGAAAGTACTAGAAAAATAATAAAGAAAGATTATCTGAGCAGTTGTGACAGCAACAAAAGGATAAGTTTAAAAAGTGGATTATCCCGCCCCCTACTTAGAGTATGACATGTGTCCTCACATGTACTAGGGAATAGGCGAAAATTGGGTAATAATGACTGATACAGATAGTGCAGTAAATGAATAGAATGAAATAAATAAAAAATGCGATAATCAGAAGATATTGCGTACCTTGCATTAAATGTTTGTACGCGCTGAGAAATTTGACGGCTTCGGCATGAGATGACAGTTGGGAATGAGATCATAATTAGGGGTGGTGCGGATGGATGACGTGGATGGATGACGTGGACAGACGAGATGAATGAATGGAATGGATGGATGGTACGGAAGATAAAGAAGTGAAATGTGGCAACAAGTGGAAATGAAGAAAAGGGGTTCCCTTAAAAGGAAACCTTTATTATGAGCATGCATTAGAAAATCACAGAGAAGTTGCAGGAGAAAGGCTAAAGCCTTCAGCTATAGGAGAATTAGTGGCAGGATCCTGAACAAACTGCTGCATGAATTCTTCTTTTGAGACTGGTTTATGGTACAACCAGAGGCGGTGTCCATTAACTAACAACTTGAATCTAACAGGATCAATTGTAACAAGTTGCACTGAACCATTAGCAAATACATTCTCAATTTCATACGGGCCCAACCATCTGGTTTGTAATTTTCCTAGACTATCCTTATATCGTGAGTCATAAAGCAAAGCCCAATCTCCTACTTTGAACTTCTTCTCCTTAATGTATTTATCATGCCACCTCATTCTCTGATTTTGAATCATCTCAGTGTGCTGTAGGGCATTCTTTCAGAACTCATCCAAAGCATTGAGCTGCATGATTCTATCCTTTTGTGCATTTGTTAAATCCATGTCCATCTCCAGTGTTGTTCTTAAAGTCTTATGTTCAAACTCTATTGGCATCATAGCTATTTTACCATACACCATTTCAAAAGGTGTATATCCTATAGCAGTCTTCCAGGTAGTACGGTAGGCCCATATAGCCTCTGGTAACCTGGTGGCCTAGTCCTTCCTATGCAAATCTACAGTTTTAGTCAAAATAGCCTCTATATCCCTATTTGTGACCTCAACCTGGCCATTGGCCTGGGGGTGATAAGGAGTTGATTTCATGTGCCGTATATTATATTCATTGACTAGAGCTGTGATAAGTGTAGAAGTAAATTGTGTTCCTTGATCTGTCACTATTTTCCTAGGGACACCAAACCTAGTAAATATTTCCTCATAGAGAAATTCAGCCACTTTATTGTCCCTAGCATGTTTCATAAGCTTAGCCTCTACCCATTTTGTGACATAGTCTGTGCATACAAGGATGTAGGACTTACCATTGGAAGGTGAATCAATTGGCTCTACAAAATCCAGTCCCCATTTGTCAAAGAGAGCAACTACAACTTGTGGAAATAGAGGCATCTCATCAGATCGAGTTGGTCTTCCCATCCTCTGGCATCTGTCACACCTCCTAGTATATTTGGTTGCATCTCTATGCAAAGCTGGCCAATAGTAACCAGTATTTATAATTTTTATCGCTGTCCTTTTGGCAGTAAAATATCCACCACACGGCTCATCATGGCTGGCATGCAGTATATCATGAGTGTCCTCCTCTGGTACACATCTCATAACTTGATCTGGCCCTGTATAAAACATGCAATCTGCAATCCAAGAAAAGTTAAAGCTTTTCTCTACCAATAATCTCTTTTCTTTAGGAGAGCATTGAGGAGGAGTTCTTCCTTTGGCCAGATAATTTGCTATATCAGCATACCATGGGTGAATAACCTTGATTGCAAACATGTGCTCATTAGGAAAGGAGTCTTCAATAACTGCAGAGTCATCTTGCCTTTGAAGTCTGGAAAGGAAATCGACAACCACATTGGCTTTACCTGGTTTGTCCACAATTGTAATGTCAAATTCCTGCATCAGTAATAACCATCTTGCCAGTCTCCCAGATATTGTTGCTTTGTTCATGAGATACCGGATTGCGACATGATCAGTATGAACAAATATCTGATAACCAGTGATATAATGCCTGAATTTATTGAGTGCGTAAATGATTTCCAACATTTCTTTTTCTATAACAGTGTAGTTCAATTCAACTCCCTACAGATTTTTGCTTATGTAATAGAGTGCATGTTCTATTGAACCATCCTTCTGCCCTAACACTGCGCCAATAGCATAATCTGATGCATCTGTATGAATATGAAATGGAAGTGACCAATCA
Source organism: Sequoia sempervirens (assembly GCA_007258455.2). Classification (NCBI taxonomy): domain Eukaryota; kingdom Viridiplantae; phylum Streptophyta; class Pinopsida; order Cupressales; family Cupressaceae; genus Sequoia; species Sequoia sempervirens. The sequence continues at coordinate 25,659,370 of VDFB02047230.1, read as the reverse complement.
GGTCCTTTTAGAACAGGTTCCTGTGTAAGGGTGACTTTTAAGTCAAGGAATGCTTTTTCACATTCCTCTTTCCAAGAAAAATCTGCATCTTTCTTCAGCAGACTGTATAAAGGGCCTATTGTTTGGCTGAAGTACTTAATGAATCTTTTGTAGTATCCGGCATAGCCTAGAAACCTTCATACCTCTTTTTTCTTGGTAGGAGAGGGTAGCTTAGAAATAACTTCAATCTTAGCAGGATCAACCTGAATTCCAGCAGCAGAAATATAGTGACCAAGTACTATTCCTTCTTGCATCATCATGAAGCACTTTTGACTATTCAGTGATAGGTTGTGATCTTCACATTTCTGTAGTACTTTATCCAAGTTGGCTTGAGCTTCTTCAAATGTCATACCATAAACAGTAAAGTCATCCATATATATTTCCATGCAATCATATGAGATGTCTGAGAAGATACTTATGATTGCCCTCTAGAAAGTTGCAGGAGCATTACAGAGACCAAAAGGAAAAACTAAATAGGCAAATGTTCCCCAAGGGCATGTAAAAGTAGTCTTTTCTTGATCCTTAGGAGCAATCTTGATTTGATTGTACCCACTGAAGCCATCTAAGAATGAGAAGTACATTTTCCCTGCTAAATTATCTAGAACTTGATCAATGAATGGAAGAGGAAAGTAATCTTTCTTTGTTGCCAAGTTGAGCTCTCTATAGTCTACACATACCCTCCATTTTCCTCCTTTCTTAGGAACAATGACTAATGGGGAAACCCACTGACTATCAAAGATTGGGTAGATAAAGCTAGCTGCTAACATTTTCTGCAATTCTTCTTTAACAATTTCTCTCAAAGCTGGATTAATTCTTCTTTGAGGTTGCCTGATAGGTTTGAAGTCACTGTCAATATATATGTGATGTGTACAGAGTTTTGGGTCTAAACCCCTCATATCCCCATAGTACCATGCAAAATCTCTTTTGTGGGCTTACAGCATTGTGGCTAGGGCAGTTTGTTGAGACAGAGACAACTTATTATTAATATGCAGACAGCGGCCTGGAAATACTTCTATCTGTTTGGTGATATCATTTATTGAGGTTGCTGATAAAGGTGGTGCCTGTATATCACATAATAGAAAATCATGATAGCTCTCAGGATCTAGTTGCTGCAGGAAACATTGCTGAGAACGGCTATCCAAAACAGATGGGCTATTCAAACCAGAACTAAACTGCAAAATGTGTAGAAGCAAATTATCTTCACTTTGAAGCTGGGAAAATGGATCAGTTCGTAGCATCATCAACTGAGCTAATGAATTGACTTCTTCAGATTCCTCTCCTAGATCTGGCCAAACTGGTTGAGACAAATCTGGCAAAGGTTGTGCGGGTGGGTATAAAGTCAATTTCTTCCTTGACTGACCATCAGAAATTGTCATGTCTCCTGAACGACATCCTATAAGGGCATCAACTGTAGCTAACCAAGGTCTGTCTAGGATAATAGGATATCCCCCTAGGGTTACCTTAGTGGACAATATGGTGAAATCAACAGGGTATTCCCAAGATTCAAGGGTGACAATAACATCTTCTATTACTCCATCAGGGGTAACTGTGGAACTATCAGCAAGCTGCAGGACAGTCGGTGTAGACCGAATGTTTGGAATATTCAAACATTCCATAGTGTGCTTGGTCATCATATTAATGGCTGCACCAAGGTCAACCAAAATATTTCTTACTACTTGACCATTGATATTTATTTTTACTACAGGACTTCCAGGATCAGTATATTTTGGAATGACAACTTTCCCCAACATAATATCAGCTAACTATCCTAAGACATGGATAGTTTGGGGATCATTTTTCTTTCTTCCTTATTTCTTTAAACAAGCCTCTTTAATGGCTTTTCCATAAACTGGAACATCTTTAATAGCTTGAAAAAGAGGAATTTGGACTTGTACATTCTTTAGTTGCTCCAAAATATCAAAGGTGGGCTCTTCAATGGTCTTGGGTGTAGTAATCTACAATCTCTGAGGAAAAGGTGGTGTAGCCTGAGGTTGCAAGATAGGTTCCTTAGAGGCAGTAGCTGATACAGGTATATATTCTACATGATCAATAGGTTGTTCAGCAGCAGAGTCTGGAATCTCTGTTATTAGAGGTGGTTGTGGAGCAGTGAGAGTGGTTCCAGACCTAAGATGAATATCGTTGACATTCAGGGCATAAGCTGGATATTGGTTTACTTCTACAGATTACATAGGTTGTTGTTGTTGCTGCTGCTTATTATTGGGATTTGGCAATGGTTGAGTAGGCATAGGCATTTGTTTTGTAGGGTCAGTATTTGTTGCAGGTGTTGCAAGAGCTGCAGGAGGAGGCATAAGGGCTGGAGGTTGTGGCTGCTGAGACTACAAGAATCTAGGGGGTTGGTTTTGCAATTGCTGAGGACCTCTCCATTGAGGGTTCTTCTACCAGTTACCTGGAGGTGGAGTCCATTGTCCTTGTGGGTGCTGCGAACCTCCTTGAGGAGGTTGCCATTGAGGGCTCTGATAATTAGGCCAGTATGGTTGAGGAGCATTCCAAGGTGGAGATGGGCCATACATGGGTTGCCATTGGTTATTATAACTAGAGTAAGGATTACCAAAAGTCAAAGGATCTTGAGGCATACCTTGTCTTGGAGGTCATTGTCTCCTTTGTGCAACAAAGAAAACTTGGTCATCATCACCTTCTATCATCTTCAAATCAGTAGGTAGCTGTTTAGCCTCCATATTGGCCACCAACTTGCATCTGTAGTCACGTTTCTTCTGTCTACAATGTGGATAGAACTCATCCAGGATTACCTCAACCTTCTCATGCTTCTTGCGAGCTTGCATGGTATCCAACTATGTAGCCATGTTATTTATGATGTCTTGCTTGAAATCATATAGAAAGTTTGTGATCTCCATCCAGGAAACTCCACTGGAAAAAGACTTTCCCACTGTAGCTTGATGACCTCTACCCTTCTTCACATTTTCTCAGGAGTAATTGAGACATATCTTCATGAGATCATCCCAAGATGCTTGAGTGATATCACCACCTCCCATCAGGTCCAAGGAATCTATACAAGTATCATTGATTCCCCTTAGAAAAAGCAATTTCTGAGATTCTTCATTAAGAGTATGGTCTGAATTCTTTTTCAGAGAAAACAAGAATCTTGATATATAATCCTCCAAACTTTCATCTTCCTTATGTTGAATTCAAAATATATCATCACCTTTGCTGCCACTATTACAGTATTCCTTGTATTTCTCAAGAAATTTTGTTTGCATGGCTACCCAACTATCGACAACACCCCTTCCCAAACTCATGAACCATCTGAGAGCTCCCTCCTTCAAGGTAGCAGGGAACAATTTCAGTTTGTGAGCATCTGAAGTGTAGTCATAACTGCGACAGAGGATATCAAACTCGAACGAGGTCTCTGGGTCTTCTGTAACTAAGCCATAGAACTTGGGAAGTAATGAAGAAGGAATATTCTTAAGGTTGTCATTGTTTTGTTGAGGAATAATGGGGAATTCAAAAGCAGGAGGTCGATTCGGTGGATTACGTGCCATGTTCACCTGACCAAGTATAGGAGCAAATGGATTTTCTTCAGGTTCTTCGTCAAATGGGTTGAATAGCAAGTCAACACACAGACCTTCAGCAAATGGGTCAATATCTAAGTCTCCTTCATCCTCAAATAGGCTATAAGCTAGTTTAGTTTTCTTAGCAATGAATGGCAGGTTGGGGAGAAATCTTCCCTGAGCGACTCTCCTTCTATGCATGCAATGAAAATAGATGGTATTTTAACAGATTTTGAAAATACTTGAAAAACTACTGCAAACAATGACTATAGCAGGTTCTTAGATTGACACCATCCCCGGAAACGGTGCCAAAAATGGTCACGCCCACAAAAGGATATGAAAATCACGGCAAAACCTATCCTAGGAATTGGACATTCCAGCAGGTGACTAATACCTCTTCATGGATGTTCATTTACTTGTCAAACCAGGGAACGTAAACTTTAAATGGAGTGGCACAATATGTGCACTAAGAACCGGTTTCATTCACAATCTATTGAAAAATAAATACTTGGAAAGAAATTCTATCTATGCAGTAATACAAAGTTCTCTTAACTCAATCATAATCTAACCAAAGCAGAAATCGTAATAGCTACAATTGAGAGACAAACTATAAACTAGCCTTATGCTGCAATAACAAACACAAGGATGGATTCTCGATGCTGCAGGAACAGTATAAGACTGAGCTTGTACTGAAAACTTCTAAAATGAAATCTAACTTGAATTAACAAAGGATAAACAACTACGCTCATACAGATACTTACTAAGTGGGCCCCCTTAGCAAGCATCAACTAATTGACACAGAAGATTGTGCTCAGAACTCCATCAACTTTTATTCATAACGTGAAATCATTTACATTGACTGTTCTACTTCAGAAAACTAACAAAAACTTTGATTCATATTATAACTCTAACTCTTACATAATCTGCTTCTCTATCTATCTATCTATCTATCTCCTTCTCTCTGTTCACCCGCACAGGAGGAACACTTATTTTTAAAACAGGAGAACAATTAACTAACTAACTCAACAAAGAAAGACGTGGATATGAAATGTATCCCGAAATCAAGGAACAGACTTCATAAATGAGTTATCCGTTCAACCCAATCCAGAGAGAATCTAGCACTCCACTCTTTCCAGATTAAATGTCATTTAAAATCCTTCCCAATGGTTTCGGTCAAAGAGTCTTCACCAAAGCTTCCTTGAAGTCGTGCAGGAAATGGACTTTATTGCAAGGCCGAGATTGGCTGCGCTTGACTCGATCATACTTTCTTCAACAACCTGCGAAACACAAGGTAACAGATACGAAAGAAAAGGCGCATGGCACATACAATCACATATTTAAATCTATTTCATGATTCAAAAACTACATGCACTATACCAGTCATTTGGGAAGTCAAACAGGGTAATAAATATAGACATGTCAACATGATAGGCTACAGGAACATGAAAGTGTATTGATACATGATATCCCCTAATAAAAGGTTTCAAGAGAGTTAAACAACCATAATCAACAGAAGTAGAGGTATTAAAAGTACACCATGATATCCAAATGATGAATATATTTTGGGCTCATCAGTTATTTTGGGTTGTCTAGCGGGAGGTGGACCAGCTATAGTAACCTTTCCACTCTGAGTAGTAGCGTTACATTGGGGTGCTCTCCTGACTGTGATGGTATTGATGTATTCAGTGTCAGTTCGGACATTGTTTATAGTAGGTCCACTAGAATAGTCGTATTTGACTCAAGCAAAGTTGGCTTGATTATTGTGCATTTGTGGACCTAACATGGAATCCTTATGAGAACCATGGTCCTGCAGTGGATTCTTATGGATATTATGATCTGAATTGGAAGCAAATTGAGATCCACCTACTTTAATGACGCGACTTTCAATAAGATCTTGTATTAGGTTTTTCAATTGTCGACAGTTAGAAGTTGTATGCCCTTTTCCTCGATGGTATTCACAAAATGCATTATCATTCCACCATGCTGGTTTGAATTGTCCTGGGTCATACAGTTTTGGTTCTTGGAGTGTAATGACCCCATTCTGGATACATTTCTTAAGGACTTCTTCAATGGGTTCACCCAAAGAAGTGTATGTGCGACCTTTAGGAAATTGTCTCGTTTGACGGTATTGTCCCTGGTTATTTTGACTATTTTGATTGTTGAAAGGGACATTAGGAGGGGGTGTCGATGATGTTGTTGGTTGGTGTTGTTGTTGAACCCCTTTTAGGGCCAGTACAGGACCCACAATGTTTGCAGTCTTGGCATCAACAACACCGTCATTTGTAACGTGTTTATTTTTTATCTAGTATTTGTTCTTGTCGGTGGTTGGATTGACATTTGTGTTTTTGGAACCATATCGTAATTCTCCCTTTGTGATAAGGGCTTTCTCAATCTGGACCGCTTTTTCGACTAAATCTGTGAAGTTTGTGCAACAATGTATTTGCAATGCATATTTTAGGGGCCCCAAAAGTGTTTGGAAAAACATGTCGACTTTCTCCCTTTCGAGGATGTCAATGTGACATCGACTAGCAAGGCTTCTCCATTTTTGAAAAAATGGGATAAATGTCTCTCCAGCATCCTCTTGCGTGAGCGTGCACAAGCTAGTGATGGAGGTATCCATGTCGATGTTGTACGCGATTTTTTTTATGAATTTCCGTTTAAGCTCATCCCATGTTTGGATATCCTTTTGTGTGGAAAACCATTCAAGGGCTTGACCCGCCAAACTTTTAGAAAAAAGTCTCATCAAGTATGTTTGTTCATAAGCGATGTCCATACAATTGGTTGCAAATTTGCGAACATGTTCAATGGGGTTTGTCTTGCCTCTATATTTTGTGAAATTGGGTGACATATATCCTAGAGGAAATGGAGGCATGTATATGCTCATGTCGAATGGGTATACATTTAGGTCATATGATATTTCCGATTTCTGCCTTGAAATGTATATGTTTTGAATAGTTTTTTCTACCCCCATCAGTCTTGTTTGGAGGGAATCCATAACAGGACCATTTGTATTTCTGTAGGTCGGATTGCTTGGTACACCATAGGTTCCCATTTGTTGTGCGTGAATATTGGTGTATTGTGGTGGTATGGATTGTTGTGGTATGTATGATGTGTTCGGATTTCTGTGTTGGTGAGTATGAACGTTAGATGAGTAGGTTGGGATGTGTCCCCCAGCCATGTGTGTCATTATTTGGGGAATGTGATGACCATGAATGTTATGATGTGTTAATGATGCCATGGGTTGTGTTACTTGGCCACCTTGTGCAAATTGTTGGGTTTGCACAAGGGGAATGTTTGCATTTGTACCTTGGGAGGCAATGACATGTGACTATGTTGTCGTGTTAACATTTGGTTGTTGTCCTTGGATAAAGATGCATCCTTTGCTTCCTCCCAAAGGATTTTGTGAAATACCACTGATCGGATATGTCGAAGGTGTGCTCATGGTAGTAGATGTAGCTGTCAAGGGGGGAGTGTTGTGACTTGATGATGCCCCTATTGTATTTACTATCATGGTAGAGAGAGGGTTTCAATAATTTTCCCACATTGCCAGGGAACCAAAGGTGGTGCCAGCCGATTGTGACAGTGTCGTGGATGGTGTGGGCATTGTGGCCGATTGTGATCCTCCAATAGATGTAGTATTTATTGTGTTGGATTTGTTTGGGATGTTGGAGGTAGCATGTACTGTCGTTGTGGTGTCAAAGAAAGTATTGCTTGTAGTGTTTGGAAGTTGACCACTATGTGACATGTTATGTGCGTTGTTGTTATTAGGGTCAGGAGGTGTCACATTTATCATGTTAATGTCAAATCCTTGAGGTAATTTGGCTCCTTCACTCAAGAGTATAGCCAAGTATCTGTCTCTATCGTAATGGACCATTGTTTCAATGAATTGAGAGGCCTCTGGGTCTTGTGCTATTGCCTCTAAGTTTTCCTCAAGTATTTGACCATATTCATCTTTTTGCAAGAATTGTTCAAATGGACTGTTTGATGAGGGTGGTGTCGTCGTTAGAGGTTGATTGTTTGTTTTGCTAAATGGATCATCAAAGGTCCATTTTGGGTCATACGTTGGATTGTTGACAGTGGACGTGGGGTCTTGCCAAGAGTTTGCCATTTGTCTTTGTTGTTTTTGAAGTCTAGTTTCCACCATAAATGAGATTGCTCAAATGAAAAGGAATGACAACTAAATGTAGTGATGATGCTATGCAAGGTCTAAATTTTAAATGATGACTAGGATGACTAATGTTTTTTGGATTTTTGTGAATAGGATATGCAATGTGAAAACTTAAAATGCAATTTAAGACAAGGGTACCTAAGCACTTCTAAGCTCAAACTTTGTTTTCGATTTTGGTTACTAGAGGACTTTGTTGAAAATGACAAGGTGACAAGGTCGATATGACTAGTGAATTTTCCTAACTAGACTTTTGAGTTGGAAAATTTCACAAAAGAGGACAATGACTAAAAAAGGGGTTTGATAACTTAGTCCAAAAGAGCCTAGTTTCGAAAACAATGATGTTGCAAATTGTGCTGAGATTTACCTAATCCTAAAGATGCAAAAATGTGAACCTAGGGACAACCTAATGTCGAATGTATGCAACTAAAAAATAATGAAGGATGAAACCTATGGTGATGAATGCAAACTAATGGTCAAGACTTTGAGCAATTTCAAGTTTGGTTTCTGACAGAATCTTCTTGGAAACAGTGTTTGACAAATTATTGACAAGATGAAGACTTCGGATTTGACTTTGTATGAAGTTTTACAATGTGACAGGCAGATGCGTTGTTTGAGGTGGTAGTTGCGTCTCGATTTTGCAAATGCGGCTCAGAATTAGACAAATGCGACTCAGTTTATCAGATGCAACTCAATGACAGACAGTTGCGGCTCGGTTTTGCGAATGCGGCTCAGATTGAGCAAATGCGGCTCAGAATCAGACAAGTGCGACTCAGTTTATCAGATGTGACTCGATGGCAGTCAGTTGCGTCGCGACACATGCATATGCGGTATTTGAAAGGTCGAATGTGATTGAACAGAGCGATTACGATTCAGAAAGTTGAATGTGGTTTGACAGATGCGACATAGTTTGTAAAAGAGTTTGTCTTGTCATTTTTGATGGAAAATTTGATCTATTTGATATTGAGTGTTTTGTTTGGAGCTGTAAATGTGATAAGTCTAGAAATCACTTGACAAGCACAGTGTTTTAAAAGTAACCAAACACACATCAGATAAGCACAATCCTAGGTTAGGCCATGACAGTATTCGCTAGATTCCACGCGGGTTTCCCCAACCGCATATCTGTAGCGTGTGAATTCAGAAGCTTGGCTGCACGGGCTCCCCCTTATAGTGCACTATCTTCTTAGGCCAACCAAGCTTCCAACCCCCATGAAACTCCCATGGCGAGCTGATCACCTCTACTACAAACTGTGAAAGTGTGGATGCCTTCACACCGACCGGTGTTGCGCTAGCAAATAGAAGGTTTTTGGCTTTCTATACAAGAGTTTTTAGTTCGGGACCCCCATTCGAGTGGCCATACATGGGGCAAGAGATTAATCACCATTAAGGTGGCACTCCAACCTGAAGAGGTTAAGCTCAACAGGGTTTCAGGGAGTACAACTCCGTCTGTATGACACATCCGCACTCGCAATCTTAGGTTTTCCCTTAAGATTTACATTTATATACCGGTCGGGGGTAGCTTGGCTTTAGCTCTGTTGCCGGTTTGAGTCACATTGGGGTGATGAAATCCCTAGGCAGGACCAATTTCTAGAGTTAGTAACTGTTTCTCTTACACCCAAGATCGCCTGAAAGCTCAAGTGGAGAGGATACTCTGATATACCAAATCGTGGGTAAGAACAGATAAAAACCGGTTTGGGTTTTTTATCACCAAGTTTTCACAAGGTGAGAGCATACTCCCCTACCGCTTTGCAAACACATTCAAACATAGAAAATATAGGTTTGTTTTAATTGCACCAAAAATAAAATGTGAGTTACACTACTAAAAATGCAAACACATTGTTTTAGTATTTGGCCTTTGACAATCGAACCTACAAGACAATCCGTTAGTAGTTTTATCATTTGTATTCAACCCATGAAGAGTAACCGCCAACAAGCTACAAATCTTGATTAGTAACAAAAACCCTATGCTAGGCAGAATGCAGGAAATAAACAGGATAAAAGAAATGCAGAAAACAGCAAAAAAACTGAATGCAAAATGACAAAAAAATTTTACCAAACGATTGCGTCGCGACAGAGTGATTGCATCGCTCTGCGTATCAGATGCATTCCAATGCTTCAAATGCGGCTTTCTCGAGGTCAATTGCATCACGACAGAGCGATTGCGGCTTTTCTGTTGTCGAATGTGTCGCGACGCATCAGATGCATCACGATTTTAAAAAAAAAGCGGTTGCGTCGCTCCGTACTTGTACCTGCAAAATAGCAGAAAACAAAAAAAACCGTATGGAAATAACCAGAAAAAAATGGAGTCGGTTTCACCAATGTAACTGAGGGTAAATTCTAGGGTTAGATTAGATCAATCGATTCAATGCAAAAGACAAAAACCCAAAGTTCTATCGAGTACAAAGGAAATTAAACAATAAAACGGTTATACCTGTTTCTTGAAACTTCCATGATTACCTCCATAGTACCTTCTTACTTGCTGGATGATGTGTTTCCCTCAGATCGAATATGCGAGCAATCTGCAAATGTCTAAGTCCTACAACAAGCCTTGAAGGATTTCATAAATGCCTAAATGCCTATGACTATGACAATGTCTAAGATTTGATCAAATGAGAATAATAATTCTAATGAGAAGCCTAAAATTGCAAGTGCAAGAGTATAATGCCTATAATATGTGCATGTGTGTAATCGAAAAGTGAGAGGAAAATGGCATTTTATAGAAAATGTCATTTTGAATGGACGGGTGAGATTAATTCATGACGAAAACCTAAAATCAGAGGTCCAGATTAAATCTGAGAATCCCTAATTAGGGTTAGGGAAAAATCATTAATCGAACGGTCAAGATAATATCTCAGATAATTGGATCGACGGTGGAGAATAAATGGGATAGATTAATTAGAAAATAAAGATTTTCAAAAATCAAGAAGATAAAGACTGGTTGATTTGTGAGATTCGAAAAATCAAGAAGATAAGAGTTGGACTGAAGATCAGATTTGGAAAATCAAGAATCTGCCCGATTACTTGATTTTTGGAAGATTAGTTACTATTTTGAATTAAATTAATTCAAAATAATGATTTTGTGAGACAATAAATAATCTTTTTCAGATTATTTACCAAAATGGACTAACAGTTAAGATTGTGATGACATTTTAAATATTTTATTTATTTAAAATGAGAGGAATGAAATTGACAATTAAATAATTAAAGATAATTATTTAATTTAGAAGATAAGATTAATTAATTAAATAAATTAATCAATTCATTTAATTAAGACAATTAGTGACATATTAAATAAATAAATGTAATTCATTTATTTAATAATCAGGAAGAATTAATGAATAAGGATAATTAAACAAATTTAGAAATTTATTTAATTATAAGGAGACTTAGAGAATTAGTGACGTATTTAATAAATAAATAAAATTTATTTATTTAATAATCATGAAGAATGAAAGGACATGAATTAATTAAACAGTTATAAATTATTTAATTAATACTCGAATATGGACCAAGGACATAATTAAATGTCATAATTATGCTAGGACGAAAGTGGTAAAAATGAAGCTTGTAGGCCTAGGTCATTTTTAGGTGTCTACAACAACAACGTGTATTTAATTGGCTGACACTGATTTATATATAGCAAGGTGTATTTAAATTTGAAATATCATGGAACACAAATGGTAATGCTTATTTTCACCAGACCAACACTTTCAAATTTTAAACAGCGACAGATTCATTGATAACGACACAATTGTGCTCACTAGTCTTGCTACAGAGCAATGCTCAAATTCACCAGAGCAACACCCAAATTTCAAATTGTGATGCCATTGTGTGAAGCGACACTCAATCAAGGTAAGAAACTTTACATTTTTTTCGACATGTGACTTAATTTCTTTTGATTATCTGATCACTGATGGATGTCTGACTATGTTTTCATGTTAGAATAACAAGGTTTTGTAGGTTTAAAGGCATGGAGAAAAATTGAATACCTTCTCTTCTATGTTAACATTCTATAATTGTAACTAGCGTTCAACTCTTTGGGTCAATTATAACCCAATTTCATGCTTTTTTGCTTTTAGTTTTAGGCAATGCACTAGTTTTCCAATGGGTTTAAAATGAACGTTCAGAGTTGGATAAAATTGAACCCTCACATCACATCTTTCAATTGGGCTTAAAATTGAACAAGGAAAACTCATCTTTCAATTGGTGCAAAAAATTAACTCATTATTGCTTTGAAGGATAAAATTGACAACTATTTGTTTTGTTTTGTGACTTTTCAAAATTGCTAGTGAATGCGTATGCAATTCTCTTGCACCATTTGGAAATCTTGAGAAATAGAAACATTCTATAAAACTTTGCAAAGTCACCTCCATCTTTCAATTTGGGTTTAAAATTGAACAACCATGCTAGTGTGAGAAAAGACATAGCATGTGTTCCCTCTTTGTGCATGCAAGCAAAGATGATTGAACTACGGATGTACTTGCTCGCTATTGTTCACCTTTAGAGGGATTTCCTTGGTGGGAAAAAGTACTCACCCCAAGGGAAGGACCCAAGTGGTAACAAGTAATAGCCAAGCTCTTCCAAACCGCTATATAAATTTTTGGTTCTGATAAAAAAAGTAATCAATGGGAAGCAGTGAATGATAGCTCTCCCCCAGTATCTTTATGATGCATAAAGCCCTTGTTCTAAGGGTTGGGAGACCTCTCACAAGGATTTTATCATTGCACCCCCTAAACTAGATTCCCTTATTATGAACCTTTGTGTAGTAGCCAAAAATCCCTAATATTTGTTGATGTCAGGAGGTAGGACCTCCAAAGCCATCCCACATATTTGTGGTTCTTAGTAGAGATGAAAATTTTGTCATGGGAGATTCACAAGAACTTGAAGCTTGGCTGACCCATAGAAGTGAGTGTCATGGAGGGGAGCCAGTGTGGTCAAGCTTCTAATCATCCACTCTGAATAAGCACAACTGGAGAAATCCAAGTGGGAATACAACAAATATAGACATTCCTAGCCTAGGGTTGTAAAGCTTTTGATTCAGTTTAACACTTTGCTTGATTTCAAAATGATCCAAAAATACACATTCACTATCCAAAATTTCAAACACTTTGTCTTAAATATGGACTTCTTGAGTTAGCCTTGATATTACTGCTTGTCCTAAGGATTTATCCTTAGCGATTTCTAAATATCTTGACATTAATCTCAAACCCATATTTACCAAAGATAACATAAGAAATTGTGGCTTTAACCTCATGATTTTCATGAAATGGACATTGTGAAAGTTATGATTTGTTTGACATAAACATCTAGTTTGAAAACATAATCAAAGACAAGTGTTTTTGGTGAAATCAATTCACCTAAGCAAATATAACTTGACAAATGAACCCCACATGACTATTTGGAGACTGATTGCTCCCATTGAACAACCTAATCTTCCAGGTGCTATAATTTAGCCAAACTTTGAACTCATAAATGGTGAACAAACAGATCTCATTAGTAGTTTGAGAACCTTCACGTTTGAAAAAAAGGAAAGAAACTCACAATAGAGAAACACAACCATTTTAGACAAAGAAGAGGAACACGCCGATATTGAGGCTAGAAGGCCCCTATTACCACCACCCGCATGGAAATACATATCTTCCTTTCTTCCATAAACTTAAACTATTTCCCCATGATCTCACGAAAAATCAAGATTCCTAAGCCAAAGTCTATTGGTCCTCATTTTAGACTGAGGCATCTCACTACAAAAGCTCTTAAGAAACACCTTCGAGCAATTCACAAAAACATAAAAAATTGGTAGCAGACTTTTATAGACACACTTCAAGGTATAGTCTAGAATTATTTGTATTCTTTTGGAGTCAAAATCCTAGTCTTTTTCATGATACCCAACTCCTCTAAATGATTCATAAAATAGTTAAACTCCACAGGGGAAAGTCTCCAACACTCCATTTCAGATGTAGGAATCGTCAAACAAAGTATAATGAAAAGTGTACATCCATATTTTACCACAACCGTTACACTTTGTTGAGAAAATTTTATGCCTGAGCTAGGAGAGCCCGAACAGGTTTGAACATTCCCCTCCATCCTCTCATTTTCTAGGATTTGAACATTTTAGAGGTCTACAATAATTTTTTCTACCTTGATCTTTTTGAAACAAAGGTTCACTTTACTATATGATCTCACACAAAGTAAGGATCCCTAAATGAAGGTCAACTAGTCATCACCATAAACTTAGACATTGTAGTGCAAAAGAAATCAACAACTGCATTGAGACACTCTACAAAAACAAAAACAAGTTGTTGATAAACTCTTATGAATGAACATTGAGAAAATATCTTGACATGTACACATTCTTTATGAGCCAAAATCCTCATCCTTTTTAAGATCAACAACTTTTCTAAATCATCGAGTCTTTAGCATTTGAACATTTTAGAGGTCTAGCATCATTCTCATTACCTTGGTCTTTTCAAAACAAAGGGTTCACTTTAGGTCAACATTGGGTCTAGCATTTCACTCATCCATTCATCAAAAATCCATCCTTCACCTCAACTATCTTTGCAAAATTTCAAAAAAAATACTAACACTTTGGGACCTAAACATCAAACCAACATGCTACCTTAACTACTTTGTATGTGAAATGTATCCTTTTCCATGCACTTAGTTGAGATAGTTATCATTTGTGAACTAGTTTACCTTGAAGGTCACAAGTCTACCCTAAAAATTTATAGGTTCATTATCATCCTTTATTCCAACGTCAAAACATCAAACTTAAGTCAAAAGTGTTGTCCCAAAACGCTTGCAAAGATCACTTACTACATCACCTATATTTTCATCTCACATTGTCATCATTGCTCCAAAAATACTTAGAGCATCCCTTTTACCTAAGTTTCAGTCAACTAGAGAGTTCAAACATTAAAAAACTCATCATAACTCTCTAATAGCTAACACCAAATTTATGGTAAAGATGAGATCACAACACAAGAGAATCATGGAGAAAGAAAAAGTTACATTTACCTCAAGTGATCCAAATCCTTTAGAATTTGACCCTAGAAGTCATGTTACACCATCACAACAACCATCATCTCCTTCAGGACCATACGAAATCAAAAATGTCACCAACAACCCATTTGAGCTCACTAGGGATGAACCTTTAGAACATCAATCTTTTGAAAGTGTAGCTCCTATCTCCCCAACGTTTGTAGCATAAAGTTTCACACAAGATTTCACAACCCCATCAAAAGGGAAAAGTCAAACTTACATACCTAGTCTTGCAACCAACCTTGTTAAGGATTTTGACCACACCTTAACACTTGAAAGTAATACACTTGTTGGTATTCTTGAAACTAATCCTCCACCTCCCACTACCATTTGGAAACCTACCTTTGGTGCTCCTCCCATTCCCAAGGATCCAAAACAACTACATACTCCACTTGAACTTCACTATTCCACCACCACTTCAACATTTCGGGGACATCCTTCTTCATCCATGCATATGAGTACCACAAGTATTCCTAGCATCACGCAAAGCAGTGCAAACCAAAAAAATCAAAACAACACACTAGGGCATGTCAATACCATATCATAGAATCAACCCTCAATGCAAATAGGGACATCTTTATCCAACCCTATGGTGGGTTCATCCATTCCATCTACCATTACCACATCATCTCCTATCAATCCAACTCAAAGTAATCCCTTTGTTACAAGCTCCATCAATCCCAGGAGTACCTTGATCATGAATCCTTTGTTTACATCTTTTGCACAACAAAATCCTCAAAACATAGGACAAGGGAATCTTTTCAATAATGGACTCAAGGTCCAAGTGTGTCATTTCCATTTCAAAATTTAATGACATCATCTTTCCCAACAAATCCCTTTTCTATGCCAAATCAATCAGGACCTCAAACATACATTCCTCCACCTCATTCTACCATATTACAAGGAATGTTAAACCAAGGGAATCCTCCAACTTTCATCAACTATGCATTAGCCACTCAAAACATCAATATCCCTATTTCTTCACAAATGTCTTAACAACCACCTAATCCCACAATGCAAGCACAACAAACTTATCAACAAGTCCTACAACAACAACAAGAAGCAGCCTTAGAAACTCAACAAGAAACCTTAGCACAACAACAAAAACATCAAGCTCAACAAGCAACCTTAGCACAACAACAACATCAAGCTCAAAAAGTAGCCTTAGCACAATAATAGAAGCAACAACAACAAGTGGCCATTGTCTAGCAAGATCATCAAGTAGCTTTAGCAACACAAGTCGTGTAACAACAACAAGTACAACAAGCAACTTTGTTAGCATAACAACATCACGCCCAACAACAAGCCCTAGTGGTGCAACAACAACAACAACAAGCTCAACAACAAGCTTTACTAGCTCAACAATACGTCCAACAACAACAAAAAGGTTCCTATTTTCCTCATATGAACATCATCAATCCAAACACATCAGGAACATATTCATCACTCTCACAAAATCTCACACCTTCATACACCCCATATAATTCATCTCTCATATAAGATTTGATGAAAAACAAATCTATTAAGCCCAAGAAACCTGCATGCAAAAACCTGTCAGAAGGAAGAATTTTGTAGGAAACAAACAAGGGTTTTGTGCTGACAATGTGAAAGTTTATTATCAGCGAAAAGAATTTAGTCAAAAATATACAAAGGATCAATCCTTATAGAAGGAGATCGTAAAACCTAATAGGAAACCCTAATAGGTAAATAGGCATTTAATAATTAGATTTAATTATTAAATGACTAATGCAAGTGCATAAAGGGAAATCTTAAGAGGTAGTAAAGTTAATTCTTTACTCTAACACCCCCCCTTAAGATGAGCAACAATGCAGCTACAAACAATGCACGAAAGAAGCAAAGGAACTACAATGCTGAAAGCAAATTTGGGTCTTGACAACATAGCCTGATGAGGTACCAAATCACAACCAAATCTCTATGAAACAAAGAAATAGGGAAAACCACATGGGAAAAACCCTCCTCCAAAAAGAGATAGAAAGATGCGAAAAGCGGAAAAAAGAAGGAAGGTAGGCCTCACTAAGACCCCCCAAGGACAACTTCCTTCACCCCAAGAATAGAACACAGTTGAAGATACCGCAGGGATGCAAAAGGCTTAGTGAAGATGTCAGCAACCTACTCCGAAGTGGGAACATACTCCAAGCTAAGAGAGCCATCTTGAATCAGTTGCCTGATGAAATGCATATGGATCTCTATGTGCTTGGTCTACTGATGCTCAACTGGGTTGCGGGAAATATGAATGGCACTCTGATTGTCACACCAAAGAAGAGTGGGACTATCAGGAGGAAATCCAAACTCTGTCATCAATTTTCGAAGCCATAAAACCTCCTGACTAGCTAGCACGACTGCTCGATACTCTGCCTCGGTAGATGATAATGCAACAACAGTCTGCTTCTTGCAAGACCATGTGATAGGACTAGAACCAAGACAGAAAACAAAGCCAGAAGTAGACTTCTGACCATCTGTATCACCACCCCAATCGGCGTCTGTGAAACCAACAATGTGAGGAGATCCTAATGTATAGTGAATGCCATATGAAGTAGTGCCCCGAATGTACCTCAAAATACATTTGGTAGCTTGCCAATGACTCTCATGAGGATCATGGGAGAATCAAGAGGCAAGGCCAACAACAAAGGAAATGTCAGGACGAGTGTGTGTTAGGTACAACAAACTACCCACAAGCTGCCTGTACAAGGTGGAATCCACTGAAGGAGTAGAGCAAGTGGTAGACAAAAGAACACCTGACTGAAAAGGTGTGGGAGCAGGCTTGCAATCAAGCATGTTGAATCTCTAAAGCATGTCAAGATCATACTTCTACTGGTGTATGGAAATCCAATCCGAAGACTGAATAACCTGTAGGCTCAAAAAATAGTGCAGAAGTCCAAGATCTGTCATCTCAAACTGCTCCATCAATGCTCTTTGAACACTCTGAATCATAGAAGATGAGCTACCTGTGATGATGAGATCATCAACATACAACACAAGTATCACAAGATCAGCTCCATGATGTTGAATGTACACTGTAGGATCAGAATGACAACGAGTGAAGTGTGAGGCTAGCAAGAAAGAGTCCATTTTCTCATACCAAGCCCGAGGGGCTTGTTTGAGACCATATAATGACCTCTGAAGTCTACACACAAGAGAAGAGTCCTACACAAAACCCTGAGGTTGCTCCATATAGATTTCCTCATGTAGATCCTCGTGCAAGAACACACTCTTCACATCCATCTGATACACTGTCCAACCCTGTGAGGCTGCAAGAGAAAGTACCGGCAAATAGAATTCATCTTGGCAATAGGAGCAAAACTTTTAGAGTAATCAATACCCTCCACCTATGAAAATCCCTTCGCAACAAGACGTTACTTATACCGATCAATAGAACCATCTGCAGCATACTTGGTATGGTAACACCCACTTGCACCGAACCATCTTTCTTCCTTTCAGAAGAGTACAAAGATCCCAAGTGTGATTCTTCATCAAAGAAGAGTACTCCTCATCCATAGCCCTATCCCACTCAGGATGTCCTGTCGCCTCCGAAAACTTCTGAGGATCATCTGAAACAGCATGGCTCAAAAAACTAGTACCAGATCACTGAGCACGAGTACGACGGGTATCTGAAGGATCTCCTGCCAAAGAACCAGCAGCACTGACAGTAACACGAGCCCACTTGGGAACTCACAGAATGTCTGGTGGAGGAGGGGAAGGTGGATCATCATCTAAATCATCCTCAGAGGATATAGAATCCTGAAGAGGAGAAGAGGAAGTACTAGGCAATGAGGGAGAAGCTAGTGATGGAGGCTGCATCTGAGGATAGCGCTCATCAAACTAGACATCTCACCGAAACAAAACCTCTTTGGAATCAAGATCAAACAACCTGTATGCCTTCATATCCTCACAGTAGCCAACAAATATGAGTGGTCAGCTCTTCCTCTCCATGGCTTTCCTCTGAGCATCTGGAATAAATGCCCAAGCCTCACTACCAAACACTCAAAATGTAGAAACATCAAGCTTGACATGGGACCAAGCCTCCTCAGGAGTCAAATTTCGTAATGCCTTATGAGGCATCTAATTCTGAATGTAGTTGGCACCATTCACTGCCTCTGCCCAAAAAAAGGCTGCATATCTCGAGACTGTATCATACAATTGGCCATCTCTCGCAATGTTCTGTTCTTTCTCTCAGCAACTCCATTCTGCTGAGGAGTATGGGGAACTGTCAGCTGATGCAGTATACCCTGCTTAGTACAAAAGTCATGAAAATACTGATTCACATATTCCCCCCTATTGTCAGTGTGTATCTGCCTAATAGAAAGACCAGACTACTTCTCCACAAATGTCTTAAAGACTTGAAATGAATCAAAGACATCAAACTTGACCTTCAAGAAGTACACCCATGTGCGTCTCGAGAAGTCATCAATAAAGGTGAGCACATAATGAGCACCAGAAAAAGAAGGAGTGGGAGATGACATGAGATCACTATGTATCAACTCCAATGGTGCCTTAGCATGTGAGGATCTACCTGTCAGAAAAGGATCTCTATGATGTTTTCCAAGTGCACAACCTCGACAAACACCATCAGTGCAAGAGATCTTAGGAAGCCCAATCACTAATTCATGTGTACTCATCTGTTGGAGATATCTGTAGTTGACATGACAAAAACGCTCATGCCAAAGCTTGCTCACTGTGTCTACATGAGCAACAAGAGAAACACCTATATAATCGGAGCTCTCAAAGCCATCAAACCTATATAAGTGAGACTCTAAATCAACACTCCCAGTAGCAACAACTAAATTAGGATCATGGAGGTCTCGAATAACTACATCATGTGGTGAGAATTCAACTATCTTACCAGAACGAGAATGGAAAATCTGATAGACAGACAGGAGGTTCGTAGAAATGGCAGGGACCAAAAGAACATCCTGTAGAGAGCCACCATCCAATGAAATAGTACCAGAACCTATAACTGAGTGTTTTTGCTAAGTCACCAACTACAATCTGTGTAGTAGCACTCTGAGCAAGTGAGGTAACCAAACTAGGTGTGTGTGTCATATGGTGCGAAGCACCTGAATCAATGATCCATGTAGCAGTGGAAGATAATGCTCGTGCAGAGAGAGCATGGCCTTTCCCTGTGGGAGTAGGTGAAGGCCGTGGAGAAGCAATACTATGCTGTTGCAAGGCTTCCTCTAGAGCCTCAAGATGTTTCCAACACCTGGAAACTGGATGCCCTTCCTTTCCACAAAAACTGCAAGGTTCACCTGTGAACTTCTTAGTCTTGGAGGAAGACTCACCAAACTTAGAAGATTTACCCTTAGGAGTGGATTTATTAGACTCTATTTTCTAAGGTGGCTTGGAGGAATGCTCACTACCAACTGAATCTATTTTGGGCTTCTACTTCTGCTTCTGCTTATGTGTCCCCTTAAAAGTCTGAGCAACCAAAGCTTGGTTCTTAGTTCTAGATAAAGAATCCAACTGTGTGAGTTTGGCCTATTCTCTAGTCAACCGATCACAGAACACCTCAAAAGTGGGCATCTGGAATCTCTGACCCAATGCATCCATCATAGAGTGGAAGGTAGAGGAGAAAATCTGAAATTTTCCCCAAAGCTTTGACAGAATCAGGTAGATGCACTCTGTGTCAGTCTTGGTCTTTCCACATCCCTATAATAAAGACCTCTACTGCTTGAACTTCATCAAGAAGTCCTCAATGGATGGAAAATGATCTGGTACAAGAGAGGTAAGCTCTACCTCAATCTGAAGTTCCTTGAACTCATTCACTGTACCAAACAAGTCATCAAGATGGGTCCACATAGCTGCAGGGGTATTGCACCCATCAAGATGAAACTGTAGACTATCTGATACATGTAAAGCAATCAACCCCATTGCCTCATCCATCTTGTTCCTGTGTTGCATGACCTCGAAAAGCCTCTAGAAAATTGGCTGCACTACGTCTAAACAAGACCACAACCCTTTTGACCAGAGAAGTCGTGTCATCAGGGGTTTCCATGTCTGATAATTACGAGGGGTCAGAATTTTTAGACTAGAAGAGGTCTCAGCCATATTTTAGAAGGGGTTTCGTTTTGATATAATTTCAAGTTTACTCAAGTAAATTACAAAAAAAAAGAAATAAAACACCCCCCCACAATTCAATAAACCGAACTGTAGAAGCTAGAAAAGATTGCTTATAATGAGAGGGAAAGTAAAACTTCAAATGAGTATCATGTGTAGCTTTGGAATTTTCTGATGAAAATAACCATATATCTGGATAGCAATCACAGGTAAAAAAAACTTTCAAGTCAAAGTATAGTGCCCGTGGGGGTTTGAAGTTCTTCCTTTTCAGATCTACCAACATAGACGTCAGCTCATGTACGACATTCAGAGGAATAAGGTGCAAGTCTGGTAAACGATACCGGGAAGGACACCACTGTGAACAGCACGAAGAAGGAATACCAGATCTGAAAACTACAACTAGAACCTCTTGAATTAGCCGAAGAATCCCAAATTTCTTCTATCAAACCCTTGCTCCCTTTTTTCTTCAAACATGAACAAGCTATAGCAGATCCATCTCTGATACCATGTAAGATTTGATGAAAAACAAATGTATTAAGCCCAAGAAACATGCATGCAAAAACCTGTCACAAGGAAGAATTTTGTAGGAAACAAACAAGGGTTTTGCTCTGACAATGTGAAAGTTTATTATCAGCGAAAATAATTTAGTCAAAAATATACAAAGGATCAATCCTTATAGAAGGAGATCATAAAACCTAATAGGTAAATAGGCATTTAATAATTAGATTTAATTATTAAATGACTAATGCAAGTGCATAAAGGGAAATCTTAAGAGGTAGTAAAGTTAATTCTTTACTCTAACATCTCATCCCACCATATGTCTCTCCACCCAATCCACAAGATGATCTAGCATCACATTGAAAGCACTTTCACAAGAAATACAGGACCTTTGCATGGGCAAGACAAAGAAATCTCATACACAGAACTTGTGTCCTTACCCATTTGATCGAAACATAGTAATGATACCATTCCCTCCTAGTTTTGAAATCCCCAAATTTGATAAATATAGAGGGAGAGGAAGTCTTGCTGACCATATCAAAGAATTCAATGTCATGTGCATGGAAGTGGCTTACAATGATTCATATCTGATGCACCTCTTTCCTCAAAGTTTAACAGGTACTGCTGTGGATTGGTTCTCTCATTTGCCTCCTGGTATCAAAACTTTTCAAGAAATCACTAAAAAATTCATCGATCACTTCTCCTTGAATCTTGACATGGATGTTAGTCTATAAGATTTGTATACTCTCAAAAAAAATCTATGAGAAACCTTCACAAATTTCTTACAACGATGGAGACAAAGAGCTAGTAAAAGCAAGTGGCCTCTTCCTGACGAACAACAAGTGGGAATCATTATAGCCAACCTTGATCCAAATCTATCATTCCACTTGAAAATGCAATGCATCACATCCTATGATGAGCTTGTTCCAGGAGCCTTTAACAGTGAAAGAGCCCTAATTTCACAAGGAAACACTCAAGCATACAAAGACAATAGGCCTTCAACCAATTTGAATGAGAAACCTCGTGTATGGGCTAAGAAAAAAATGTAACAAACAACGGTGTAGTGGATGCTAAGGTCATACTAAGTGCTCCTAGACCCAATAACAACCAAGTTGATAACATCCAACCAACTGTGCAAAAAATAGTACCACCACAAAACAATCAAATCAGCAACACCAACATGCAACCAAGACAAACCGGTAACAGGAACAACTATCCCAAATGCAAGTACACACAGTTATCAGAACCCATCGAGACAATCATGAAGAAACTAATAGAGTAAAATTTGATAACACTTCCTAACTTTGAAAACTACCAAGAACCACAAGAAAATCCATCATGGTACAACGAGCGTGATCTTTGTGACTTTCATAAAATCAAACAACATAAAATGACAAACTACATGAAACTTAAGAAAATCATCTAAGATCTCATAGAGAACAATACCATATCTGTTGAGGTGCTAGCTTGAAACAAAGATCTCAAGATATACAAGACCCCTATGCCTGATCATAACAAGACAAACAACAATGGAAAAGCTAAGGATTACACCAATGTTCAACATACTTATTCCAATGTAGTTGCCTCCTATGATAGTTATCATTTTTGTTACCATCAAAGGAGCTAGCACAAAATGTGGAGTCACCATTTGACGTGGAAAAATAACCGTTCAAGGAGTTTCCCCAGTTCAATCTAGGACACAACCTCCTTTGCCCACATCTAATCCTAGTAAGTTCAATCTTGTAGATTAGCTTAAATAGACCCCTACTAAGATATCAATCTTGGAACTCTTGAGATTATTTCCTGGACACATAAAAATACTGGAAAAATCCTTGTCTGAGTCATTCGTTCCCAAGAACATTGATACCAATCAGTTTCAAGCTATGGTAGGGCGTATCACCATCCATCTTCTCACCTTCTCTGAGAAAGATTTACCATCACAACCATCCCATAACCATGCTTTACACCTTGAGGTTGTCATTCATAAAAATAAGGTCAAAAGAGTCTTGGTAGATGGAGATGTTGTTATGAACATTTGTACCCTATAGTTGATCAAGCATCTAGGATATTCAGAAGATACTATTGAGAAGACAAAGAGTACCACCATCAGAGAATATGATGACCAAGAACATGTATCACAAGGAATCATAGCACTTCCAATCCAAGTGGGACCTCTTATTGTAGAAACTACATGCCACGTACTTGATCTTGATCTTTCATATAACATTCTACTTGGTCAACCTTGGATCCATGCTTTGAAAGCTATACCCTCAACCTATCATCAGTGTGTGAATTTTCCTTTTGAGGGTAGAGAAATCACTATCCATGGAGACCCTGAGCCTTCCTACTATTGCAAGATCCTTGAGGCCAAGTTTTATAAGACCCCACAAATACCCAAAAATGATGAAGTACCTACACCATTAAGCTCATTTGTTGACCCATCATCTCTAGCCTCTACCTCAGCATCAAATGTACCTATTGTGAAAAGAATACCTAATGTCAAAGTAGTAATCCAAGATGACGGTTGTGGAAGCTAAAAAATATTGAAAGACACCTTTGTATTAGGAGAGTTTCCTATTTCTCCTCAATCTCATGGGAAACCAACATCCAACACCAAAGAACCAGAAACAATCAAGATGACAGCTACTACCTTCACCAAGTGGGGAGGCTTGAATCAAGAAGACATCAATGAGTAAGACATCTTTAAACTTCTCTATCAGTATGAACGACTTGTTCATGTTCTTCCCATGGAAGATGACAAAAATGGTCTATAGATAATGCAGAATTGGGGATATAACAAGAATGAGAGGCTAGGAAAAAATGACAACGGTTTACTAGAACCCATCATTCCTGAGAAATGACTAAAAAATCATGGTTTAGGTTTTATTACTAGTAAGGTCACACTTATTGGAAAAGGTATTGCTACTAAATGAGTTGAGGCTTCCTCTTGGTCACCTACATCACATGATACTACCTTAGATGACTTTCCTCTTGATGTCACTGACCTATTTGAGAACAACACCCTCTTCATGATATCCATAACATCCTTTGTCTCAAATAACCAACCAACTGAAATACACCTAGTATATCCACAACTCACTGACATGGACCAACAAGGACCACTAGTTCTAGATTTATTTGAAAATGATGAAGTGATCTCAGAATTCATGGGACTCTGAGATAACTTATCATGGGAAGACCACAAAGAAGGCTTCGACATAGAGCTCAATATAGGGGCATACTATGAGGAGACAATTGAATCCTTCAGTCGCAAAATAAACGAAATGCAACTAACATGCAAATCCTTGAGTGAAAACCACTTAGTGTCACTCTTTGGTCCCAAAATACTAAAAACAAAGGATGCATCTGATGGTGAAAACCTCTTTGAGGCACCCAAGGATGAGGGATTCAATCTTCCCCTTAGTGTAATGCATCTAGAAAAGTCAGTGGTACTAGCAGAAAAGGCTACTCTAGTCAATGTGGGAACAAAAGAAGAACCTCAAATCACCTTTTATGTTGAATCCTTGTGTGATGAAGAACAAAAGAACCTTGCAACATTACTTAAAGAGAGAAGAGC
This sequence comes from Sequoia sempervirens, assembly GCA_007258455.2. Classification (NCBI taxonomy): domain Eukaryota; kingdom Viridiplantae; phylum Streptophyta; class Pinopsida; order Cupressales; family Cupressaceae; genus Sequoia; species Sequoia sempervirens. The sequence continues at coordinate 25,634,451 of VDFB02047230.1, read as the reverse complement.
TAACTTTGTATGGTCATATATAGATATGCTAGGCCTTGATCTAGAAGTGGTTGTACACCACTTAGCAGTTTATCCTGATGCCAAACTAGTCAAGTAGAAATTAAGGAATATGCACCCTCAGATAGCACTCTTGGTCAAATTGGAACTACAAAAGCTTTTTGACATTGGATTCATCCAACCAATAGATTATCCTAAGTGGGTTTCAAACTTGGTACCAGTCTCAAAACCCACTAGGGGCATCAAAATATATACTGATTTTAGAGATTTGAACAAGGCATGTCCAAAGGATGACTTCCCTCTTCCCAACCTTGATCTCATTGTGAATTTAACAGCAAGGCATAAAATTTTGTCTCTCATGGGTGGATTTTCAGGCTACAATCAAATCATAATTGCCAAATAAGATCAACATAAAAATTCCTTTACTTGTCCATGGGGAACCTACTACTGGAATGTGATTCCATTTGGGTTGAAGAATGCAGGAGCTACCTATCAAAGATAAATGACCCTCATCTTTCACGACATGATCCACAAAATAGTTGAAGATTATGTGGACGATATTTTGGAAAAATCAAAGAAGAGAAGTGAGCACATATAAGTCCTAGGACCTATCTTTGATAGGGTTGAAGAATACAAGGTATGACTAAATCTGAAAAAATGTGTGTTCGGGGTCACATCAGGGAAACTTCTCGGCTTCATCATTTCACAAAGAGGGATAGAAATTGATCCAACAAAGGTAAAATCCATCCTAAACATGGAACCGCCACAAACATTGAAATAGATGAGGGGATTACAAGGAAGGTTGCAATCCATCAGAAGGTTCATAGCTCAGCTATCAGACAAGACTCATCCCTTTTTTCATCTTCTCCATAAAGGGATAACCTACAAATGGGATGACAAATGTGATAAAGCTTTCTAGTAGATCAAGGATTATCTACTAACACCTCTAGTGCTCATGCCACTGATACCAAACAAGCCATTGATATTGTATATGTCAGCAACACCAGTAGCACTAGGAGCTCTCTTAGCACAACATGATGAAAATGAAAAGGAAAGAGCCATATACTACATCAACAAAACCTTGGTAGGCTATGGGATGAACTATTCACCCATTGAGAAAGCATGCCTAGCAGTAGTTTTCACTTCACAAAATTTTAGGCATTACATGTCACACCAACTCAAGCTCATCACAAAGATTAATCCATTAAAATATTTATTATCCAAAGCAACCCTCACAGGACGAATGGGTAAATGGGTAATGATCTTAACAAAGTTTGAAATAGAGTATGTGGAGTGAAAAGCAATCTAAGGACAAGTGATAGCAGACCAACTAGTAGAAGCACCCATCTATGCTAAGAATCCTTTAATATCTGAGTTCCCTAACGAATCAATGTTCCTTATTAATCTCACAACTCAGTGGAAGATGTACTTTGATGGATCATTCACCCAACATGGATCAAGAGTTGGCATTATTTTCATCACTCCCCAAGGTGATTAAATCCCAAAATCATACAGGCTATCATTTCCATGTACCAATAACATTGTTGAGTACAAAGCCTTGATCATAGGTCTTGGGATAGCAGTTCAGTGGGAGATACAAGAGATGAAAATCTATGGAGACTCACAGCTAGTTATCAACCAAAGTTAATGATGACTACCAAACTAAAGATGACAAGCTCACCCCTTACAAGAAGATGGTGGAGAATCTCAAAGATCTTTTTATAGGTCACATAACTTTTGAGAAAATTCCTCGCATGAACAATAGAGCAGAAGATGACATGGCAACAATTGGATCACTAGTAGACATGTCGAACATCCTTCAATATGAATTCTTGGTAGAACAACTTCTCGTACCAACTTTCAAAATCCTTGAATCAGAATTCATGTGTGTCATTGTTGGTCCTGGATCCCCATGGTACTATGACATCTTTACTTACCTTAAGAAAGGAACCCTTCCATCACACAACACCCTGAACCTTAAAAAGATCTTTGTCAAAAAGGCATCCCGATTTGTGATCCTAGGTGATACCCTTTACCATCGAAGCATTGAAGGGAAATTACTATGATGTCTTAACAAAGAGGAATCCTTAACTGCCTTAAAATAAGTACATGATGGCATATGCAGGTCCCATTCTAGTGGTACAAAATTAGCTAAGAAACTGTTGAGGATAGAGTACTATTGGCCAACCATGGAAAAAGAAGCTCATTAATACATGTGGAAATGTATCCAGTGTCAACAACATGAGGATCTGATTCATCCTCCAACTCAAGAATTGCAACCAATGATCACACCATGGCCTTTTTCATAGTGGGGACTTGAACTCATAGGAAAAATCACTCCAACCTCATCCAACGGCCATAAGTGTATCATAACCACCACTGAGTACTTTACTAAGTGGGTTGAAGCCATCCCTATGACCTACATAATGGAGAAGCAGATAGCCAAGTTTATACTAAATTACCTAATTTGTCATTATGGTGTACCACAAACCCTCATCTCAAACAATGGAACCCCATTCAAAAATTAGGATGTGAAAGAGCTATGCCAAAGATTCAATGTCCAACACTGATTCTCTACACCATACTATACCAAAGGAAATGGCCAAGCAGAAGCAATGAACAAAACTATCTTGAAAATCCTGAAGAAAATAGTTAATGGAGCTAGTTGTGACTGGCATTTGTAGCTAAATCTCGGTCTTTGGGCTTATCAAACTAGTATCTGCACACCTACAGGAGCAACCCCTTTCTCCCTAGTCTATGGATTAGAAGCTATCTTTCCTATTGAGGTTGAGCTCCCATCATTGCGAGTGTCCCTAAATAATCTGATAACTGAGGAAGAGTACAAAGTGTCTCAACTGAATGAGCTAGAATTCTTGGATGTACGTCATCTTGATGCCCTTAATCACTTGCAAGTATATCAAAACTGACTGAAATGGAGCAATAACAATAGAATAAAATGTTGGTCATGCCAGGTAGGCGATATTTTCTTAAAGAAAAATTAGAAGAACCTTCCAAATCAAGACAATAAAGGAAAGTTTGAGCCTAACTAGTTGGGTCCCTATGTCATCACTGTGAGCTACAGATTAGGAGCATACCAATTTTCAACCCCTGAAGGTGAACCCTTGTAGGATCCAATCAATAGCTTGCATCTCAAAAAAATTTATGCCTAAACATGAAGGGTGTAAATCAGAAAATATAAAAAAAATCAAAAAATAATCAAAATCCAAAAAAAATGAGAAAAAGGATTGAAAAAAGTAATGAAAAAAATCGTCCTCTAGTGAAAACCACTTCGGTGGTGCTTTGGGAAAGTACCTTGGTGAAAACCTGGCAAACATGAGCCTTGCATAAATAAAGCATCTCCACCATTCATCCCTCATCTGCATCCTTATCATGGCTTGTTACTGTAGAGTATCATGAACTCTTTGGCACTACTGGGAATATTCCCAAGGTCAGTATGTTCTTCCTTTATCAAAGTAGGCTAACATGTCACAATTAGATTCTTGTATATATTGAGGTCATGGGAAATCTTATCAGAAAAAACCAAAAACATTCATAAAATCTTATCTAAAAAATACAAAAACATTTGCAAAATCTTGTATAGAAAAAATCCAAAAACATTTAGAAATTGTAAAGGAAAAATCCAAAACATCCAAAAAACATCAAAATCCCTAAAAAGGTTGAACATCAAAAATCCACAAAAAAATAAAGCCCTTGTCGAGCTACGTTGTCTGTGAGCTTGAACATAGGCAAGGCCATCATTGGTGTACCCCCAAAACACCCTAGGTCAGTCCTTAGTGGTCCGTTGTAATTAGTTGTCGTCTCTCCTCTGTTCATATCTTTGTCTTGTAAATTGGTCGAGTCAGTCAAACTACGTGGTCTTTGCGTGTATAACGTAGGCAAGGCTAATCAAACTTTGATCAACCCTCGAGGCCCCTAGGATAGGTCTTTAGGTTAGGTTCTTGGTTGAAACTTGGAAAACTCTCTCAAAAATCTAAAAACATCCACATATTTAGAAAATCCAAAAACATACACATTAAAAATATCCAAAAGCATCAAAATTCTGAAAATTCCAAAAACATCCAGATAACTTAGAAAATTCCAAAAACATCCAAATAACTCAGAAAACCCTAAACATTCAAATATCATGAAAACACAAAAACATTTGAAAAATGGAAAATACAAAAATAATTAAAAATGTTCAAAATACCTAAAAAGCCTCAAAATATTCAGAAAACCCTAAAACAACCTCAGAAAATCAGAAAAACATAAACATTCATATAACCTTTCAAAAGACAAAAAACAACCTCAAAACATTTTCAAAATACCAAAAACATTCAAATATTCCAGTAAATCCAAAACCTATCCATCCCATCTCGCTTTCACCCATAATAAAACAATCATCACCATCACCCTTTGGTGAAACAAGTAGAAAGCAAACATAGTAAGTCGTAAAGTGCGAACTTAAAAGTCTAAATCATAGGTAAATGTGTCAATGAAGTTTATAGCAATGGATCATCTTAGCATCATAATCCCAACATCAAACAACCCTCTAATCAACATGTCCTAGGATGTATCCTTCTCGTGATGGACATCAGTATCAGATATCACCTTAAGCTAACTCAAACAAGGCAGGAGCTATAGATAATATTGACTATTTTCCTTCGATCTTTTCTTATGATTTATCTTAATGACCCATTCCAAGGACCTCTCGATGATTTCTAAAAAAAATGATTTAGAGAGAAAGGAATGAGGCATCAATCATTATCTTTTGTTTATTGTGCTTGTGGATACTCTTATAAAATAATCTTGGTGCATACTTGCTTAGTTGTGTGTATGAAGGTTGTTTGGGGTATGTTGTTGACTATTGCGTATGCTTTGGTCCAATATGTTCTAAACCTCTAACTTGCATTCCAATGAAGTTTTTGTATGTCAAGGTGTGAACAAGAACTATCCTATTTGTTTTTTTGATTCAAAGTCCATTACACTAGATACAATGCCATCCTGGTTATCAATACCTTGATGCATTGTATCTATGTGTTATATCAAACAATAAGGAATGATGAAAAATCCCAATCCTAAAGTGTGAGCATCCTATCCTACATTTCATCTTGCATTTTTTTGCATTGTCTTGTCACCATCTCTAATAAAGTCTCGATGGATCAAGGACTTGTTGGATCTTTTGAAACAATCATCATCAACAATGGTTATTCATTCTTTATTCTTCTATCTTCTCTTTGAACTAACCTAGTATCATGACACTCAAAAACATCATCAGTGCATCCAACCTACATCCACAAATCATCAGCATACATATATCTCATAATTATATCATAATCATAAAACATCCATCTCATAACCATATCATAATCATTGCATATCACATCATACATTCTACATAATCATTTGAGTTATGAAGAATAATATAGATTTGTTATTCTAATAATCTTAAATCATTGCATATCATAAGCATTTGCATCTATACATTCGCATACACATACATACATCATCATCATAACATGCATAGAAAATATACAAAAATAACTGCATCCATGTTATTTCCATCTATAACATCTGCATATCATAATCGTCTATCCATATCATATAGTGAAAAGATAATTAAAAAGAATATAGTATCCATCCATATCATATCATCTCATATCATATAGGCATAAATAAAATGCATCCATATCACATCATTCATACATGAAATAAAGTGAACACATCATAGCATGAATCATTTGTATCTGTATCATATACATATCAAAAAATGTGTCATGGTATAAAATATGAATAAGTGTATGTACATCAATGATAAGTACAATATCCATGAGGCTATCAAAAAGGAGCCCATGAATGTATATCAGTATAAAGAATGGGGAAAAATCAAAAAGTGTTTGTACATAAAAAATGCTAGCCCTGGTGGCTGCTACCCTCTCCAGCCTGCTGCTCAGGCTGATCCTCGACACAGGGATGCCCATCACTACGCTAAAAAAAAAAGGGCTAACGAAGAGCCACTGGAACATCCCTGTGATAATGTTGCCTATAGTATGTAGTCTTCATGATAGCCTCTCTGTACAACCTAGCAGAAATAGTCTAACCATGTGTGGATGCTACCATGATCTCTATCTAATGCCATCTCACAACCTCTTGATCCCTCTCCCCAGTAACAATTTGAACTCTTTATAAAGCCACATCCCTCTTGGCTGTCACCACGACCACCTGCTACTGAGCCTAGCCTCACTTAGTAGTCACAACCAAAATCTGTTGTGCGAGCCTGATCTCACTCACCCATCAAAGCATGCACCTGCTATTGTAGCTATTGTATTTGTGCATCTCATGGATTCAGTGGTGGTGGTGGTGGTACTAGTTTTTTCTGCACTACTGAAGGCTATTGAGGAAGTTGTTGTCCCATTGGAGGAGCCCTCGAAACCTATCCATCCTGGCCATCCTATCCTCCTTGTCCCTTGCCCCTCACACCTCTGCCTCACAACCTCCCTCTAGGAGGAGCACCTATAGGATCTGTAAGTTGTCGTGGTGGGATGAACCATGCATCATAAGCTATAGTGGTATGTGATATGGGATAACCCTAATCATATTCCCAAGGTTGGGCAACCAACTGACGAAAACTCTCAATGACCTCTAGTGTCAGAATTTTCAGTCCCTAGGTCGAGACCTCTCTAGTTGATCTTGCAAAAATGGCCATGTAGGCATCATTGGGCCTATTTTGTACATCACCAAACTATTTGGCCACTCTGTCAAGAAGGTACCGCTCAATCATGGTATGCTCTCAATCTTGCATATATCAATTTTTTTGAGCGAAGTAAAGTTGTACATCATCGAACTTGGTCGACATTTGAAGCCATGGCTACTAGCATAACATGATCATATCATCTATCACCCTTCGCCAATACGGGAGCCCAATCTATCTTGTGTGCCTGAGTGTGATGGCACCTCGATATCTCCATATGATGAGATCATTTTGCTCCACATCTGCCATCTGTACAATCGGTTGAAGCATGACAATGTGCTCCCATGCCCAGATATGAAGGAGAGTCACACCTGCACCAAGGGCTCTCCCATCGCAATATAAAAAGTCATGTAAATCATGGTACAAGGAGGCCAACATCACGAGCCCCCACGCAAAAAGAGTCCTCTAGTACAGCATATGCTGCCATGCCAAACCCCATCCTGGACTGAAGAATCAATTGCATCTGTCTCGAGCCACCAAACCTGAAATGATGGCTGCAACAATCAATTTGAAGGTCAGTACCTGACCTCTATATGTCTCTACGTCAATCTATGAGGCGACCAATACAATTTGGTCCATATCCATCACCTCTAAGTAGGCATCGAATCTGGCATCAAGATTGTAGATCACGTGATCACCGTGGATAGGCAACTATAATATCTGCCACATGTCCTCTAAGGTCACTATCGCCTCCCCTGTCAGAAGATGGAAGGATGAGGTATTGCTATGCCATCTCTCACACAACACTGTCATCATAGCCAAATGTGTCCTCACAATAGGTGCATATGTGATGTACCACAATTCGATCTGTCTCAGGTGATCCTAGTGCAACTTTGACAAATTACCTAATCTCTCAAGTACCGTGGGCCTATGATCCCTCAACATCAATGGCTGGAAGACCTCCTGCACCCATGAAGCCCACAACATTAGGAAATCATCAAAATTTGAAGTTATTTGGAATTTTTGGCTTAGAAATCACAAATGTGTCACTATTTACAAAGTGTCACTATATTCAAAATCCAAATAGTGGCACCCAATGCATTTCAAATTTCAAATTGACAAATGCATCACCAGACAAGTTGGCGTCACGATTTAGAATTTGGCCTCACCTAACCCTAACTTTCAAATTGGTAAGTGCATCGTCAAATACAACTGCGTTGCCATTTAAAATTTAAAACCCTAAATTCAAATCCAAAAAAGTGACGCCGTAGACATATGTGTCACTGTATATCATTTGGGTGTCGTTGATAGAAGTTTGGGTATCATTATATAGTGACACCTCCAAATTCTAAATTCTAATGCCTAATAAATGCATCAAAATTTTAAATTTCAAATTAGGTTTCGAATCACATACCGGTGGTCCTACGCCTGGAAGTCGATGGAACTCACAAAATCGATCAAAGATGTGTCAAGGAAGCTCACGACGTGCCATTTCATCAAAGGGTCAGAGCTCAAATTGCAAGAATTCCTTAAGTGAGAATGCACAAATTAATTGAAAATGACCCCTCTTGGCCTATTTATGCCAGAAAATTAGGGTTTTTTGCCCTAATTTAACCTTTTTAATGGGGTTTATTATCATTTTCACTAATTTTACCAAGCTAGACCTAATTTTGCATCATTTTTGCATTTTTGGCATTATTCTTGCATCCCAGAACCTTTTTGGACCCTTGGGGTAGCTTTTGAACCTTTATCGAGAAATCAAACCTAAATTTAAAATTTTCACCTAATTTCTTGAGAGGGCAGGGACTCAGTTTTATCCTTCCATTGGGGCATCTAAGAAATCAATTTTTTTTAATTTTTTTTATTCAGGTAGCGTTTTTAATCCGGAGAGTGTTGTTCTTTGAACCAAAGTAGCAGGTACCTCACTCCAAAGAGGGGAAAAATGTAGGCACTAAAAAATGTCCTAATTGATGTCATACATTCAAATCGGATTTATTAACATCATTTCCTCTTTATCTATCCTCTTTTTGCTTAATTAGTTCAATTAGCCTAGCTAATTAATTGCATCATTTTCGTCTATTTGACCTAATTAATTAAATTGGGTTAATTCATCTCTTTTCGTACTAACACTTCATCTCATTAAATTAAATACATTAAAATATTTAATTTAATCCTCTAAGTCATCTTATTTAATTAAATAACCCTAAGTTATTTAATTAAATATCATTTCATCACCCTTCCCCTATTTATTAAATCATCTAATTTAATAAATATCTTTTAATTCTTCTAAATCCCTAATTGCATAAATTAAACTTTGTTTAATTAGCAATTAAACTTTGTTTAATTAGCAATTAAACTTTTTTTAATTAGCAATTAAACTTTGTTTAATTAGCAATTAAACTCAAAAAGAGAATATTCTCATGGAATATTCTTTGTCCTTTTTGTAAGATTAAAACTTTGTTTTAATTTTTAAAACCTGTTGGATGTTGAGGATATGGTTGCTGATATGTGGTTGTATTGATGTCAACACTATTAGCATTTGGTGTATTAAAGGTTGTATATGTCGACGATATTGAGAAAATTGTAAAAAGAAGTGTTCTAGGTTCCCAGTGGAACTGTGCAGGTCAAGAAGGAAGTTTTTTCTTTACGTTGAAGATCAACTGGTGTGGATTAAAGGGTTTATTGTTGAGTGTTTCTAGATCATCTACCAGAAGTTTCAGAGGTCCGCGTTAAGTTTTGATTGTGTTGTGGTCTGACAGTGTTTATGTGGTCTCTGTCAGTGTTCCTGAATGAAGTTTGTGTAATTCTGTTAATCTCAGTTGTTGCAAATGCTTCTCTGTTGTTTCTTGGTGTTCTCAAATGTCTGTAGATAATTCTCTATCTTTGTGGCACATCCACATTATTCAGAGAGCTCGTGGTTGAAGATCTTTTCTTACGCATGTTTGATTTTTCATGTCCCTAGCCAACATGTTGGTGGTAGTTTGTTGTGGATCTTCATGGTGAATTTAATTAAAGTCTTTTCATATTGGAGATGTTAATTTGGGTCTCCACTATGTTGTGGCCAACCTTGGTGGATTTGTACTGAATATTTATTTGTAAATTTGGACCGACATTGCAAATATGTTTTATTTTCCTGGCTGACTAAATTGTGATGAAATACCATCTAGCGGATATATAAGAGCAATTGTTTAAGAAAATTCAATGTGTGCATAAGTATGAATGTACGCTAGAGAAAGTGCACATGTGTGAATAGTGTTCTAATCATTCGATTGCAGAGCAAAGTGTGAAGAAGATTGAGAGAAGAGTGAAGAAGGTTTTTTGTGCTTAATTGGAACTATAATCAAGCTTATGTAGAAGCTATTCTTTCATTTCATACTCTGTGGATCTAATCCATATTTCTATATTGTTGGACATTGAGTCCTCTTTTGTATTTGAGCAATGAGCTCTAGGAAGTGTTCCTGAATGCATGTGCATTCCCCTTATTATTTCTCATTATACTTTTAATAGGGTATAATCTTGTGGATTGACATCCACTGTGGTTTTTCCCCTAACAGGGTTTCCATGTAAAAATCTTGGTGCTATCTATCTCTCTAATGTGTTAATTGTTTGTGGTTAATTGCTTATTCATCAAATATGAGATTAAGTTAAGTTAAGTAAGAAAATTTTTAGTTTTTGTCACAACTAATTCACACCCCCCCTTCTCAGTTCCACGTAAAAATAATATTAGGGCTATTGAAGCTTTGGTGAGTGCTCTGATAGATTCAAAGATGGCTAATGTGATAGGGTTGTAGAAAACTCATGAGATTTGGACGAAGCTAGAAACTTTGTATGAAGGAGATGCTCAGGTGAAAATGGCTAAGCTACAAAGCTTGAAAGGCAAGTATGAGAATTTGAAAATGGTCGAAGATGAAAATATCACTTCTTTTATGCAGATAGTAGATGAGATAGTGATGGGTATTAGATGTGTCGGCGATTTTGTGGATGAAGATGAAATTGTGGCTAAGATACTCATATCCTTGCCTCCATCCTACAAAGTGAAATCTCATGCTATTGAAGAAATCATATCAGTAACAAAGATATCAAGAGACACGTTGGTTGGCAAGCTTGTTGCTTTTGAAATAAGTGAATTTGGTGAATTTGCACCAAAGACTTAATTAGCATTCAAGGCTACAGTAGTAGCAGGAAAAGATATGGTCTGGGAGAAAGTTCCATGTATGATGAAGAACTAAAGAACTAAAACAACTTGAAGACAAAGAAAGAGAGGTAGAAGAATTGGAAGCGCTGATTGCAAAACAAGAAGGTAGAGGAAAAGGTAAGTATGAAGATGTATTTCCTATTAAATGTTTCTCTTGCAGTAAAATAGGTCATTTTGCATCAAGGTGTCCTGAAAGAGTTCCTAGATCTAAGCCTAAGAATTCTAGATTCCAAAAGAGATGTTACTTTGTTGAAGAAGCAGTGACTAATGATGTGTTTGATAAAGATAATGGAAATGTAGATGAATGGGTTTTCATTGCTACCATTGAAGATAATCTTGTGGCTACTAAATATACTAAAGATGAAAAGGCTCTTGCAGCTTGATTTGAGGAAAAATATGAGTGGTTCATTGATAGTGGATGCTCACATCATATGACCAGTGATAAAAGAAAATTTGTGAGTCTAGAGAAGTATGATGGTGGGGTTGTAAGATTTGGAGATAACAATGCTGGTGTAATTCGTGGCAGAGGATCTATTTGCCTTGGTGGTAAGGATAACATTGATGATGTTCTGTATGTTGAAGGTTTGAATCACAACTTGTTGAGCGTAGGATAGATGGTGCACAAGGGATATGATCTTCAATTCAAAAATAGAAGATGCAAGATATGGGGAAGTTTCAGGAATATGACTGCTACTGGTAAACAGACAAAAGGTAATATATATCACTTGACTACTGCTAGTGGGAGTTTTTTAATTGCTCAAGTAGATGAAAGTTGGCTATGGCATAGGAGATTGTGTCATGTGAATTTTTACAACATTATCAAGATAAGTTCCACTCAAGCAGTAAGAGATCTACCTAAGTTAGTAAAGCCTGCTAACACAATCTGCAAGGAATGTCATATGGGTAAAAAAACTAGAGTCTATTTCCGTAGCAAACAATTTCATTCAAATAATTTGTTGGAGCTACTACATATTGATCTTTGTGGTCCCTCCAGAGTCAGAATTATTCATGGAGAAGGGTACTTTATGTTGATTATTGATGATTACTCTAGAATGATATGGGTTTCTTTCTTAAGAGAAAAATGTGAAGCATTGGAAAAGTTCAAAAGTTTTAAGGCTATGGAAGAGAATGAGAAAGGTATGAAAATCAAGTTCCTAAGATTTGACAGAGGTGGTGAGTTCACCTCCAGGGAGTTCAACTCTTTTTGTGAAGAACATGGAATTAAAATACAGTTATCTACTCCCTGAACCCCTCAATAGAATGGAGTTGCAAAGAGAAAGAATAGAACAATTTTGGATGCTTCTAGAACAATGATGATGGAAGGAAATGTATCTTAGATGTACTAGAGTGAAGTGGTAAGCACTTATGTGTATACTTTGAACTAGGTAAATGTTAATGGTAACTTTGGTAAGACCCCTTTTGAGTTATGGTTTGGTTACAAGCCTACTGTTAAATATTTCAAGGTCTTTGGAAGTAGGTGTTATATCAAGAGAGATGATGATATAGGTAAGTTTGATGCAAGAAGTGAAGAAGGGATTTTCCTAGGTTACTCCACTAAAAGCAAGGAATATACTGGTGCTATAACAAAAGACTGAGAAAGATGGTTGAAAGTGCAAATTTCAGAGTTGATGAGGACTCTGTCAAATCATCCAGATATTGTGGTTATGATTCTGATGAAGACAATACTTGCAAAGGGAATAATTCTCAAACACAAAATCTACTTTAGATTATTCCATATGTTCTGGTTAAGCAACCTCAATTTGTTCTGGTAAATCATGTCAGTCAAGAAGCAGAGACAAGTGCAAGTGTAGAAGAGAAATCAAAAGAATCAAAAGGTCAAGAATGTCTCAAAACTCCAAGGTATGTAAGGTTAAATCATTCTGAAAATACAATATTAGGAGATAAGAATAAAGGAGTGCAGACTAGAAGAAATATTGTATAAGAATATTGTCCGATTTCCAAGATTGAACCTAAAAATGTCACTAAAGCTTGTCAGGATGAACACTGGTTGGAAGCTATGAAGGAAGAGCTGACACAAATAGAAAAGAATGACACATGGATACTGGTTCCTAGGCCTCAAGAAAAAAATGTGTTTGGTACTAAATGGGTGTTTAGGAACAAGTTGAATGAACAAGGTGAAGTGGTTTGGAATAAAGCAAGACTGGTATGTAAAGGGTATTCTCAAATGGAAGGTATTGATTTTGAAGAAACCTTTGCCCCTGTTGCTAGAATTGAAGCTGTTAGGCTATTTCTTGCTTATGCTACATACAAGGACTATAAATTCTATCAGATGGATGTAAATTCAACATTTTTTAATGGAGAACTAGAAGAAGAGGTATACATTGAACAACCAGATGGATTCCAGGTAACTGACAAGGAAGATATGGTCTGCCAATTAAAGAAAGCTCTGTATGGACTTAAGCAAGCCCCCAGAGCCTGGTACGCTAGATTGGACAAATATTGACTAAATCTTGGATTCACTAAAGGTACTACTGATAGCAACTTGTACTTCAAATTAGATCATGATAAGGAGTTAATTATAGAAGTTTTTGTTGATGACATCATTGTTGGAGGAGATGACAATCTATGTTTGAAGTTTGCTAATGAGATGAAGGATGAGTTTGAGATGAGTATGATTGGAGAGATGAAGTTCTTTCTAGGATTGCAAGTTACTTAGCTAGACAAAGGAATTTTCATATCTCAGTCCAAATATGTGAGAGAACTGCTAAAGAAGTTTGGAATGGATGATTCAAAACCTATTGGTACTCCCATGGTAACCGGATGTAATTTGACACAAAATGATGATTCTCCTAAGGTGAATCAAACTAGATACAAGTCAATGATTGGTGGATTGCTCTATTTAACTCAGACTAGACTAGACATTATGAATGTTGTATGTATGGTTGCTAGATTTTAGGCTGATCCAAAAGAATCACATGTGACTGCTGTCAAGAGAAGCTTTAGATATCTGAAAGGAACAACTAACTTTGGAATTTGGTATCCAAAGGATGATGATCTCACTTTGAGTGCATATACTGATGTAGATTGGGATGGAGATGTTGATGATAGGAAAAGTACTAGTGGTGGTGCTTTCTTCCTAGGGAAGAAGTTGGTGTCTTGGTTGAGCAAAAAGTAGAATTCCATTTCTCTATCTACTACTGAAGTAGAATACATTGCTACTGCAAATAACTGTACTCAAGTGATATGGATGAAAAAAATGTTGAAAGATATCAGGGTGGTATATGAAGAACCTATTTCCATATACTATGACAATTCAAGTGCAATAAATATTGCAAAAAATCTGGTACTACATTCCAAGACTAAACATATATCAATCAAGTTTCATTTCTTGAGGGAGAAAGTGAATGAGAAAGAAGTTAGATTGGAATATGTGCCTACTAAAGAATTGATTGTAGATATATTTACTAAGCCATTGCTGAAGGATACTTTTGAGTATCTTAGAGGAATGCTAGGGGTGATTACACCTCCAGATAAGAACTAAAGATGCATTTACTTGCATCAATCTGTGAGCTATATTGCTACATTTTGATCCAAACTGATGTTTTTATGGCTGCTACTTAGGGGGAGTAGTTAGATGTGCAAATATGTGGTTCAGAGCATGTATTTGGAAAGGTCATGTTTACCTTTTCCATTGATGTCAAAGAGGGAGAAGTGCAATGTGAAAAATCTTTCTAAGGAGAAGAGCCTTGTGGGGAGAAGTGCAATTGAGAAGAAGAGTCAGTGTTTTGGGTTGATGGTATTTTTCACATCATGTGTCACCATCAATGCCAAAGGGGGAGATTATTGGATGTTGAGGATATGGTTGCTGATATGTGGTTGTCATTGATGTCAACACTATTAGAATTTGGTGTATTAAAGGTTGTATATGTCGAGGATATTGAAAAAAATGTAAAAAGAAGTGTTCTAGGTTCCCAATGGAACTATGCAAGTCAAGAAGGTGTTTTGTTCTTTACATTGAAGATCAGCTGGTGTGGATTAAAGGGTTTATTTTTTAGTGTTTCTAGATCATCTACCAGAATTTTTAGAGGTCCGCATGAAGTTTTGATTGTGTTGTGGTCTGACAGTGTTTTTGTGGTCTTTGTTAGTGTTCTTGAATGAAGTTTGTGTAATTCTATTAATCTCAGTTGTTGTGAATGCTTCTCTATTGTTTCTTGGTGTTCTCAAATGTCTCTAGATCATTCTCTATCGGTGTTCTCAAATGTCCCTAGATCATTCTCTATCTTTGTGGTATGTCCACATTATTCAGAGAGCTCGTGGTTGAAGATCTTTTCTTGCGCATGTTCGGTTTTTCATGTCCCTGGCCGACATGTTGGTGGTAGCATGTTGTGGATCTTCATGGTGAATTTAGTTAAATTATTTTCATATTGGAGATGTTAATTTAGGTCTCCACTATGTTGTGGCTGACCTTGGTGGATTCGTATTGAAAATTTATTTGTAAATTTGGGCCGACATTGCAAATATGTTTTATTTTCCTGGCTGACTAAGTTGTGATGAAATCCCATGTAGCAGATATATAAGAGTTATTTTTTAAGCAAATTCAGTGTGTGCATAAGTATGAATGGATGCCAGAGAAAGTGCAAATGTGTGAATAGTGTTCTAATCATTCGATTGTAGAGCAAAGTGTGAAGAAGATTGAGAGAAGAGTGAGGAAGGTTTCCTATGCTTAATTGGAACTGTAATCAAGCTTTTGTAGAAGCTATTCTTTCAGTTCATACTCTGTGGATCTAATCCATATTTCTATATTTTTGGACAGTGATTCCTCTTTTGTATTTGAGTGGTGAGCTCTAGGCAGTGTGCCTGAATGCATGTGCATTCCCCTTATTATTTCTCATTATACTTTTAATAGGGTATAATCTTGTGGATTGACATCCACCGTGGTTTTTCCGCTAACAAGGTTTCCACATAAAAATCTTGGTGTTATCTTTCTCTCTAATGTGTTAATTTTTTGTGGTTAATTGCTTATTCATCAAATTTGAGATTAAGTTAAGTTAAGTAAGAAAAGTTTAAGTTTTTGTCACAACTAATTCACCCCCCCTCTCAGTTGGGTGTCCTTGTTCTGCCAACAAAATCCTTTTTTTCTCACCCTAAAGGAATATTCTCTCTCCTCCAATCAACTCACTTAGCTTCAAAAGAAAATTAACCCTTCAATCTCCTAAGCAAGTTACCTTTGACCTATGTGAGCAAGTCAAAAGTGTGTTTGTTTGAGGCAAGTGTGAACCTTTGATTAATCTTCATCTTGCATTCTCATCCATTGATGGGAATCCATGACCTATGTCTCTCATCTCCTTCATCTTGAACTGTTGATTAAGCTTTTTTATCTCAACCATCCATTCCTCATTTTCTCTCCTACAAATAGATCACTATTTGGAGACAAATGGATCCATCTTTTATTGCAAAATTATGTTGTTAAATTCACTCACATACTTGCTCATCTTTTACTCAATTTTTAGCTTGTTTTAGTTCATTTTCATTGCATAATATCTTAGAGCATCCATTAATGGCTTCCATGCATCCATCTTAGTTTGTAAATAAATGAGGGTTTTCATCTTTTAGCTCATTTTTAGCTTAGATTAGCTTAGCAATTGCATAATTAGATCATTTATGGCATAAAATCATGGTAATTTAGCTTGCATCATGTTCATTTTAGCTTAATTTAGGTTTTCACAGATCAAACACCATGGTTTCATCGATTCTCTTCCATAGAATCGATTGAGATAAGCTCACTATCACGGGATTGGGAAAAGGGTCGTCAGTCCACATCAATGCGACACCAATTCCAAAACAAGATAAATTTCAAATAGATTAGAATAGATGTTTTGATATCTTTCATAATTTAGTATGTGAGGTTTTGATGAAATGTTTAGCTTTAATCTTTTTTGATTGATCTTGTTGAGATTTGACTATTGGTGGCTCCGTTATGCTTTGATTCTTCATGGATCAAGCGTAATTAGGCCCATACTAATATCCTTGCATCAACAATATGTATACACAACCGATATTTTAATATAACAATGTGATTGCTATGTTGATGTACTCTTTTGTATATAGATTATATATACATGCTTTATTGTCTTATGATAAATATAAAATAGGCATGAGGATATTCTTCTTTTGATTATTCTATTTTGAATGTGTTATGTCTTGATTGATGAGCTAGTCATGTTGATACTTGCATGGAGAAGTACATTTGTTTACTCTGAAAGAAAAGTAGAAGTTATTTGATTGTTTGTACATTGTTTGTAAGTACTCCATGATAGGAGAGATTGTTTGTCTTGGGTATTATTATACTAGACATGAATATTCAAGGGTGAGAGGTTATTTTTATCATAGGTATTATTATTATACTATATATGATCAAACATAAACAAGCCTAGGGTACACTCAAAACTAGATAGTTATTTATGCTAGATGGCAACTAGGTTACTCCTGGGAATGTTGTCCAAAGAAGGGAGGAAACTTGTACTTTTCTTATTGAGTTGTGTTACCTTAGGTTGTTTAAGAGACAAGTTATCCTAGTGAGTAGCTTTCCCATGGAGAGGGATTGCTTAGGCATAGATATAATGGTGTTAAGTCAAAATGAGTTTTCCATAGTGAAGGTGAATGGTAGACCATTGTTCGATTATACTAAGTGAGAACACTTTGGCCAAAGTAGTGTGAAAGTTTGATGACTCCACTGTAGATAGTTTGATGTTGAGAATCCACTATCAATTCACCATGTCCATTTTAATGCATGAGGGCTACCTAGCATAGGCTATAAAATCCTAGTCATGTAGGACACAACACTAAGCTCAAAATGGTATGTCATACAGGGTTACCCAACCAATACCTTCGACAAAAGTTAGGGCCATCTATAATTGATTGTGTATATGTGTGGGTGATCACATATGAGTCTATGGTTGGTGGAAATGGTTGGTGGAAAAGCACTTGAGTGATGCTTCTCATCCTTAGTAGGTGATAGAGTACCAAGGTTCTGAAAGGCAGATTCCTTGACCATCTATATCTTATGTCATGAAGCTCGTAGGAGCTATGTATGTAGTTTTGTACTTTCTTGGAATATTGTACTTTGAGAAGTATTGTAATGGAATGGAAATCCTTATTGTATGTTGTATAGCATCTTTTTTCATATATCTTCAATAAAGAAAGGAATTTTTTTTATTACAATGGCATGTTACATAGTTTTATTTACTTTTACAGTGAAAACTTAGGAAATTTACTTCAATAAACATTTGGCATATTACATGTGGTATCAGAGCCATATTTAGCTCTGGAACCTATGAGCTCATCATTCTTTCCATCCAACATTATCTAATGTTGTGAATTATTGTGCCAGGATGGTGCATCTCAAATTAATGGCTTGAAAGTTAGTAATCAGAAATGCGTGCTACCTCAAAGCCAAGAAGGAAAGAGAAGTCATCATTAGAACCATAGAGGGAACCAAATATGACAATGCCATCTAGTTGAGTGACATTGAGACATTTAGTCACACACTTTCTCAAATCAGCGATGTGAAGAGGAAGATGAAGATGGAGGCTATGTACAAAAATCTACCCTCCATTTCACCAAAAAAATCTGAGTCATTATCACTTTCTAGGGATATGCCCTTGGAAGGAAGCATCTATCTGACATTCATCTTTAGGGACCCTAGAGTTCTTCCATTGTCTGAAGTAATAGTAATTTCCTCAAGTAACGATTCTAAGGGATATGTACCTCTAGATCAGCCAAATGTGAAATGGTCTCATGAACAAATGTCTGCGAAAAGGGTAGACTATATTGTTGATGAACACCATATTGGCACTGAAACTCATAACTATGTATTGGATGATAAATTTGAAGGCTACTATCCATTTTGGGATAGGTATAAACAAATGAGGGATGAACATAAAGATAGAGATGAAAAAATATCTCAATCTATAGGATATACTCAATTACGTTATGTGTCAAAGAGTGAATCTAAGGGATATTCTCCACTCCACTATCTGAATATTCGCTCCATGTAATCAAAGGATATTGAATTCCTTGTGAAATGAATAGAATTATTTATTTATCAAAAGTGTATGCGTAATCTTATGTGGAATTCTTATGTATGAATTCCACTTCTAATGCTTCCATAAGATAGTTGATAACATAGTTTAGTCTAACATGGATAAAAATATTTAGGTAAAACCTAATCTTGTGAAGATGGTGAGGACATGAACCAATCCTAGTGATAGACAAGAAGTTGGGCAAGGACCAATGGGAATTGAAGCTATGCTTGAACAAATATTGACAAGGTTGGACAACCTTGAACAAGAAAGGGTGAGAGCTAAGGTTGAGGAAGAAGTTCCTATTAATAGAAATGAAGGTGAAAACTCTTCTCATGGACATAATGAAAACCATGATCACAAAATAGAAAGATCACCAACACAATCTGAGGAAAGAAATAAAAAGTGCATGGCTTTCAAAATTTATAAGGATATGGAGAAGATTTTTCCACCCAAGTTTGAGGGAAGCACTAGCAGGAATGAAGCTGAGGCATGGCTTGTTCAAATGGAAAATTATTTTGAAATATGAAATTACATTGAGACCACTAAAGCCGCTTGGGGTGCATACCAGTTAGCTGGAGAAGCTTCAACCTAATGGATGAACAAAAAGTTGGTACTCAATATCAACTCATGGAAGCTGACATGGGGGAATTTTTTGAGATTTTCCACAAGCAATGGTTACCCCAATTATACTATGACCAAAAACTCATAGACTTTCAAATTTTGAAGCAAGGAAATATGTTGCTCAATGAATATTGGGAGAAGTTTACCCAACTTTTGCATTATGTTCTTACATATCATAAGGATGAGTGCTTTTGCATTAGAAAATTTATAATGGGACTTAACAACTAGATCAAAGGAGAAGTGGATATGCATAGTACAACAACTATGGATCTTGTATATGAGAAGGGAATTAAGCAGGAGCAAAAGCTCAGAGCTACCTCCAGTAGGAAGGAAAATAGAGATCATAGGAAGGAAGTGGAGATTTTTGACAAGACAAACCCAAAGAAGGTGGAGGTTGCTCAAAATCTACCTAAGAAAGGGGAAATAGGCAACCGCAATAGTGGTAAAGAGTTGAGAAGGGAGTAGAAGAGGAATGGTTCCAACCGAGGAAATACCAATAATGCTAGTGGAAACACTAATGGATTTGGAGAACCCGCAAAGAAGAAGGTACCTTTTATGGGATGCTATACTTGTGGGGGAGACCATTTTTCTAGAGATTTTCCTAATAAGACTTCTGGTAGCTCACTACCAACTTAGTGGGAAATGTTCCAACAGAGGATACATGTAGTGATGGATGATCACTAAGGAGAGTATCAGGCAACTCCCATTGAAACTCTAGGTATTTTGTTTGGTTTACCCATTTCAGTTCTTATTGATACAGGTGTAACTTAGAATTTTATTTCACCTAAAGTATCTAAACAATTATCTAGAAAGGATGGGCACTTTGCAACGTCTTGGGATGTAGAGTATGCAAACCAAATAAGAGCAAAGGTGGAACAATGTTTGTTCGAGGCTAGGATAGAGCTACTGTGTTTCTCTACTGAAGTAAACCTTTATGTCGCACCTTTAGGATCCTATGATGTTATCTTAGGTATGAATTGGTTGTGGAGACATAGGGCTAAGGTAGATTTTCATTTGAAAACCATTGATTTCCTAGATGATCTTAGTAATTGTGTAAAATTCCAAGGGATACCTAGAGAGGTTAAGATTCATCAAATCTCGACAATGCAACTAGTGAGGGTTGAGAAGAAAGGGTGTAAACTCTTTGCTATTAAGCTTGAATAACTTGAAGAATTTTTTGATAACTTGGATCCCCAAAGTTTCCAAGAGATAGAAGATGGTGAAATAGATGACACTAGAATGTTGAACATGGAAAGATATCCTATATTGAGAAAAAATTGGATGTATTTCCAGATGAGTTACCTGGATTACCACCGAAGAGGATATTTATTTTTTCTATAGATATAGTTCCAGGGTCTAAACCTATTTCTAAGGTGCCCTACATAATGACAACAACCAATCTAATAGAGCTTAAGGAACAGTTGGATGAACTATTGTCAAAAGGGTTGATAAGACCAAGTGTTTCACCTTGGGGAGCACTAGTTATTTTTCTTAAAAAGAAGGATGGTACTTTGTGTTTGTGCATCAACTATCATATGATTAACAAAGCCATGGTGAAGAATAAGTATCCATTTCCATGCATTGATGATATTTTCAATCAAATGAGAGGTGTTGTCGTATTCTTGAAGATATATTTAAGATTTGGATATCACTAGCTAGGAATTAGAGATGAAGATATCTTTAAGACTACATTTAGAACCAGATATGGACACTATGAGTTCACAATTTGACCTTTTGGGTTAACAAATGCACCTGCTGCATTCATGAATCTAATGAATAGTGTGTTTAGAGACTGTCTAGATAATTTTTTCATGGTATTTCTAGATGACATCCTGATTTATTCTAAGGATGAGGAAGATCATTGTAGACATTTAGAGATAGTTCTGCAACATTTAAGAGAGCACAAGTTTTATGGTAAACTATCTAAGTGTACTTTCTTCCAAAGGAGAGTGCATTATCTAGGGAATGTAATCTCGGTGGAAGAAATCTTCATAGATCTCACTAAGATCAAGGCAGTACTTGAGTGGCCTGTACCCAAGAATGTGTCTGAGGTTATAAGTTTTATGGGTCTAGTTGGGTGCTATAGGAATTTTGTTGCAAACTTCTCCAAGATTGCTCTTCCAATTACTTCTTTGTAAAGAAAAGAGAAGAAGTTTGAGTGGACTAAGAAGTGCCAAGAATCCTTTATCTACTTAAAGAGAAGTTGACCACTACACTGATCTTGAAAGTACCAGATCCTGAAGGTAACTTTATAGTTATCATAGATGCATGCGGGGAAGGTTTGGGAGGAGTGTTAATGTAAAATGGACAAGTGATTGCTTAAGAATCTAGAAATCTAAAACCTTATGAACAAACTTATGCATCACATGATTTAGAGTTAGCAGTTGTGGTTCACGCATTACAAATGTGGAGGAACTACTTGTAAGGGAAACCATTTGAATTGAAAACTGACCATAATGGATTAAAGTACCTTTTCACTCAACCTAATCTGAATGCTAGGCAGAGAAGATGGTTGGAGTTAATAGATGACTATAATTTCAATATTAGTTATATTAAAGGGAAAATAAAGTTGGGTTACTAACACCTTGAGTTGAAGACGTCATATTGGTTCAATAGTAACGATTCAAACCAACTTTAAGGGACAAGTGTCCCAAAAGTGCAAAGAAGATGAGTACTACTTGCAAGTCAACGAGGAACTTGCTAATAATCCACAAGATTCTAGGTATGATGGTTTTCATTTTGAAACTAATGGATTACTTAGATATAAGGGTAGGATGTATGTTCCTAACATAGTGGAATTAATAAATATGGTATGGAAAGAAGTACATGAAGCACTGTACTCTAGACACCCTGGAGTGACCAAAATGATGGTGGATGTGAAGCCATTATATTTCTAGAAAGGGATGAAAGGATATGCTACTAATTTTGTGGCTAGGTTTCTGGAATGTCAAAGGGTTAAAGTAGAGCATCATCATCCTGAAGGCTAGTTATATCCACATGACATACCAGAGAGGAAATGGCAAGTCATGAGTATGGACTTTGTGCAAGGATTTCCTATGTCAAGAAATAAGTACAATTCCATTCTTGTGGTAGTAGATAAGCTTACCAAAGTCACACATTTTATACCCGAGAATCTAACCGATGGAGCACCTGTCATAGCTAGGAAGTTTTTGCAAGAAGTGTTTAGGTTGCATGGAATTACAAAGAATATTATCTTAGATAGGGATGCATGAGTCACTTCTAGGTTTTGGAAAACCTTGTTTTCTACACTAGGGAATCAATTGAATATTATCTTAGCATATCATTTAGAAATGGATGGATAAACAGAAAGGGTGAATCAAGTATTAGAAGACCTACTAAGAATGTATTTCATGGATCAAAAGTAAAAGTGGGAAGACTACTTACCCTTAGTTGAATTTTCTTATAACAATTCTTATCATTCTACAATAAAGATGGCTCCTTTTGAATTGTTGTATGGTCGAAAGTGTCGAACTCCTTTAAGTTGGGATAAACTTGAGGATAAAGTGATTCTCAGGCTAGAGATTTTGGATGAGATGGTTGAGAAAGTTAAGATTGTGAAGTAAAGGTTGATTGAAGCTAATGATCATCAAACAAGTTATGTCGATGCTAAGAGAGTGCCCCGAAATTTTTTCGTAGGTGACAAAGTGTTGTTGAGAGTAAAATCTCACAAAAGCTACATTAAATTTGGAAAGTATTCCACGTTATCCCCACATTATTTTGGATTATTTTAGATTCTTGAGGAAGTGAATTCGGTAGCCTATCAAATAACATTACCACCAGCTCTTGCCAGAATGCAAAATGTCTTCCATGTGTCTTACCTTACAAGGTATGCACCTAATGATAAGCACGTGATTGATTGGACTAATTTATAGGTACAGGACCCCAAAGTGGTAACACTCATGCCTGTCAAGGTGCTCATAACACATAAAATTGTCTTGCATAATAGGGAGGTTCTACAGAGCAAAGTCCAGTGGGATCATTATGTAGAATTGATGCATGAAAAAATTGATAACTAAAGATATCACCTTTTCTCCACTAATCATTTAGTAATGTCCTAGGAGTCCTAATTGGATTGACTAGCAACCTCACAAGGTGAGTCAATTCACAATTAGGAAGGACCTAGGAGGGGGTTCTTTGAGTTCTAAGGGGTTCACCACTAAGCAAATGCTTGGAAATTTTGGAAAACACAGTGTGATATGAAAAATGACCTAAAATTAGAAATGTAAGCTAAATGAGAGATGCAAATAATGAAATTATACAACAATAAGATATGATATGTGTACCTGGGAAGTCTGGATATGCTGTGAGGATTTTGGAAATGTAAAGAAGCTATCAAAAAGTGTTGTGGAGGACTAAGATTCCCAGAGTGGCGTATTAGTCCCCCTTTTGTTTTTCGAGGAAAATACAGTCTTCAGATGTCAGAACAAAATCCTAAAGAATCTCTAAAAAATACCTTATGGAGGACTAAGATGCCCTAGGTGGCATATTAGTCCCGTTTTGAATCTCTGAAGTCTCTGAGTGTGGTCCTGAGAGTTGATTTATGCACTTGCTTCTTCTTAGATCTGAGGTCCTGAAACTTCTAGATCTGACCCGTAGGTGAGTTTCCATAAAGATGACAACTTTAGAAATGCAACTTTTCAATCCTGCACTCCAAATGATCTTCAAGTTTTCAACCTAGATCTACAAATACAAACACACAAGATGGAAAACTTGTTGATTGTTAGTGAATGGGGCTTTTCCTTGGTCAAACCCCTTGTTGGTAATTAAACCAAATGATGAAATGATGAAATGAAGCATGAAATATGTAAATGATATCACCTTGTATGATGTCTTGTGAAGCAAATATGCAATCTACCATGTAGTGGCCATGAAGAATGTAGATCTTGGATCTTGGAATATGATGTGAACAATGGTTGCAAATAGATCTTCAATGCTACATCCACAATCTTGTCTCAACAACATGAATGGATGCACTAAGCCCTTGACATGATGCTTGAATATTGATGATGGCTTCAAATGCTTGATGAAATTCTCTTGAATTCATAAACTTTCCTTAGGAATGAATAATTGAATGCTTGTTATCTTGTTATATGAAAATGAGTGGAGGAACCTTGTATTTATACGTTTTCATGCTGAATATCCTGAAATTACACCACAACAAGCTAACATATGAAATAATTAAATAAAAGAGGCTAAATCCTGCCCAATTTTGAAATTGAATCTTGAAAATAATCTGAGGACTAAGATGCCCTAGGTGGCGTCTTATTCCCAAGGCTCAATTCTCAGGGCACAGACTCCAAAAAGGGACCTATTTTGGTGGTTTCAAAATCAGGGTCCCAAGACCCATGGAGGACAAAGACGCCCTAGGTGGCGTTTTAGTCCCACTCCATGAATCAGGGACACACAGACAAAAACATTAAATGATCATTTATCTTTTGATGTTTGTCAGTATTTTCCATAAAAATATATTGTTTATTAGGCTTTTGGATGCAAAATAGGGCCAATTAAGCCATAAAGAATCATAAATAAAGCAAGGTGGGCCCAAATAAGTGTTAAAATTCAAGGGTATGCTTTTTGCTACACTACAAGAAGACTCAGCCACTTGGGAAGATTATGTTGAGATTCAACAAAATTTTCCTCTTGTTTTAGAAGGTTATGAGAATTCTTAAACAATATATTGATTGTATGTTTTGTTTTATGTTGCTACATAAAATCATTAGGGATCATGATTCACGAGGGGGGGAGTATGTTACAACCCAATTGTGTAATTACTATTTACTATTACTATACATACCTAGTAAAATGTGAATGTAATATGAATCCAGTGGATGAATAAATTGTGTGTGCACTTTGTTATCAATGCCTTATGAATGATTTCATCTCATTTAATGTTATATGAAAGAATGAATTTATGGGAATGAATGAATATTGTGTTGATATTCTAACTTTGGAGATGAAATGTGTATACTGTATATTTTGTGAACAACTAACTATCGTGTACATGTGTTAGTGTTTGTAGGTACATGTTCAATTCCTCCAGGCAGATAAGTATCGCTTAGGAGAAGGTATTGGTTAGATAACCAGTAAAACAACCTATCTAAGCTTACACACACCATAGTAGAATAATTGAGTCAAGTTATTAAGTGGGAAGTTGGTAAGTCATCCTTAGTTTTTATGTCTACTTTAGTAAAATTCTAGTTTGTTGGAAGACAAGAATCACTGAGAGGGGGGGTGAATTTGTGATTCATCTCAATCACAAGATTTTAAAATTTGCAAGGTTTTACTTGACTTTTAACCAAAATATAAAATGACAACTCAATGAAAAGATTTCACTTAAGTTCAAACAGTATTATATGAGTCATGAAAGACATTATTAACAAAGACTGAACTTAAGAAGAAACTTTACACATTCACATGTATCAAAGCTACACAAGAATCTTTAATGTAGGATATTTTGACTTATTGCAAAAATGAAAGAGAAATTTAACAATGTTTAATGCAACTGATGACATAAGATAAATGAGACCAATCACACATATAAATCCATCACATAACACAAAATTTGTCCTTAGTGGAAAAACCCTCAAGGGGAATAAAAAACCACTCAAAAATTATTTCTTTATTCACCTAGAGCACCAACTCTTTCAAGTTGGGGAGCACCAACTCCACAACAATCAAAAGCACCAACTTTGCAAGATTGCAGGAGCACCAACTCCTTTTAATGCATAACAATAATGAAAGTGTTCTATCAATACTCTAGAAGTGCAATTTTTCTGCAGTCCTAGAATCTCAATAGAAGACTATAATATTCACATTAAGCACATTGAAGAATGTTGTAAGAAAGTGACAAAATCTTCCAAAATGATAAATTGTTTCCAATATGAAAAAACTTCTACACAAATTATTTTTAAGAAATAGTCATGAAAACTCTGTTCATTCTTCTCTCAACTAATTGAATAGAAAACTGATAGATATCTTTTATATCCACTACCTTCAAGTGCAATTTTGTTTTTAAAACTGTAAACCAAACCAACTAGATTAGGGTTGTAAAAACCCTAAATGAATTGACTGAAGAGTTTGTTACAAAACTTCGTAAGAAATATCCAAAAACCCTAAACGGGTTTATTATATCATAATAAACACATATTAACCCCATAAAGATCCTTAACAACATCATTTTGAATATAAAGAATCTGTTTATACAACTAGTTGCAATAAACTTGATTCGATGAAAGAAACAAACTGAAGAAATGAGCCTTAAAAACCTGATAACCATCTAGCTAGAAGAAGCTAACTGCCACAGTTGTTTCCTTCTGAAAACATTCCATGCTCATACAGTAAGCTAATTTTCATAACCATAGCATGTCGGTTGAAGAAAATCAAAGAATTTGCAAACCACAGAACACCACTGTGGCTAGGGTTACAAACCCTATTCAAACATAATGAAATACTTTTTACAAAACACCATAATCATTAAAATCCAAACTCAATAATAATTGATAATCTTTTGTATTCCATCACTTTCAAGTTTAACAATCATTGATAAATATTTGAAATCCATGTGAGTATATTTTGTCAATAATATCCTTTGCCAAAAATGTTGACACCAATAATTCCTAATATCAAAACCAAATGATAGTATCAATAATGTCTATCACCTTCCATTGTCAAGTGACTTTTCGAGAAATTCATTTCCTTTGTTAAACCATAATTGTCATGTCGATCAATAATCAAAAACCTCAAATGTCGATTACCTACCACATGTTAAATATGCCAAATGATATGACCTTTGAAGCCTTTAGAATTAGGTCATAGAGAATAATAATGCCATCAATGGGGTTTTAATCCCATTAACATTGTTGACAAATATATGTCAAGCACATATAAATGATTGCATCAAAAATAAATACAATGTTCCCATAACACAAGAATATGCCAAGCATTAGTCAACATGTATTGAATGTTGTCCCTAAGTATATCAAGTGAAACAAAGAATGTTGTGAAAATTTGAATGTTGAATTATGAATAACCATCCAATATGTTCAAAACCACTGCTTTTTGATATCACCATATTCACATTGTGACTTTAATGATCAGGTCAAAACATCATGAATGCCTTAAAACAATACAATAGTGCAATAACTTAAGATTGACAATGCACTAATATATCATTCAAAGACAACCTAAATATACTTGCTGAATATACTTGTGGAAAACACTATGACATGTAGTCTTTGAGGAATCAGACTGTTGAAACACAAGTAATAAACATTTTCAGCCTCAACAAATGTATATATATCAAAGATTTGAATCAAATACCTATAACTGCAAATCATCCATAGGAGAAATCAATGTGAATTCCAAAGCACTGAATAATCAATTTTGACATCAAGGACAAACCACAAAACAACTAAAAGCCAACAAACTCCCCCTTTTTTCCTCAATGACAAAGACTAAAAGAAGAGAATGTGAGATGCCAATAAACAACTGAGAAGCCAACCAACTCTCCAACCAAAACTAGCTGCAAGTAGAACAATAGAGTAGCAAACTGAATATACAAGAGAGCTATAAATGAAAAACTATAGAACCAACCTCCCCCTAAATTAGAAATAGGAGAATCAATGAAGTAAGGATTGAGAGATAACTCCCAATCTAAGTCTTAGTCTTTCAAAGACTTCTTTGGATAGAGGCTTAGTGAATATATCAGCCACCTATTCTTGTGAATCAAAAAAATGTAAACATACTTCATTAGCAAACACTTTTTCTCGAAGAAAGTGAAACTTGATAGAAAAATGTTTAGTACAAGAGTGCATAACAAGATTCCTAGAGATACTGATTGCACTTGTATTATCACATAAAATAGAAATGAGTTTAGAGACTATGATACCCATATCTGATAATGTTTGAGCCATCCAAACTTAGTTGAGTACAACAAGAAGTGGCAGCTATGTACTCTGCCTTAGTAGTAGAAAGAGATACAAATTCTTGTTTCTTGTTGTGCCAAGCAACTAACCGATCACCAAGGAAAAATGCAGCACCACTAGTGCTTTATCTATCATCTAAACAACCAGCCCAGTCAACATCTGTATATGCAATCAAAGATAAATCATTGCTTCTAGGGTACAAAAGACCATAATCAAGAGTTCCTTGAATATAT
The DNA here is from genome assembly GCA_007258455.2 of Sequoia sempervirens. Taxonomy (NCBI): domain Eukaryota; kingdom Viridiplantae; phylum Streptophyta; class Pinopsida; order Cupressales; family Cupressaceae; genus Sequoia; species Sequoia sempervirens. The sequence continues at coordinate 25,605,727 of VDFB02047230.1, read as the reverse complement.
TTAAAGATTCTTTTAACAATAATAACATGGGATTCTTTAGGTGATGCATGAAACCTTGCAACCATGCAAATTGCTTACATTATATCAGGTCTAGAAGCAGTTAAATACAATAAACTACCAATCATTGTTTTATATTTAGATTGATTTGCATCAGGAGAATCATCAACTTTAGTGAGTTTGCAACCTGTAACCATTGGAGTAATAATAGGTTTACATCCATCCATTTGAAACTTTTTAAGCATCTCTCTAGCATACTTGGTTTGAGAGAGAAATATACCACTTTCAAGTTGAGAAACTTGAAGACCAAGAAAGAAGGTTAATTCTCCCAACATAGACATTTCAAATTCGGATTCCATAATATGAGATAATTTTTTACTTAAAGAATCATTATTGTAGCCAAAAATGATATCATCTACATAAACTTCAACAACCAAAATATCAGTACCTTCAATTCTGACATAGAGATTGCTATCAACTCCTCCTCTAACAAATCCATTTGATGTTAAATGATTGTCCAGCCTAGAGTACCATGCCCTAGGTTCTTGTTTTAAGCCATATAAGGACTTTTTCAACTTTTAAACATGATTAGGCTTGTCTTTGCAAAAAAACCCTTTTGGTTGTTCTATATAAAATTCTTCATCTAAATAGCCATTTAGAAAAGCAATTTTTACATCAATTTGATAAACAGTGAAATTCTTATAAACAAAATAAGCCAAAAATATTCTAATGGATTCTAGTCTAGCAACAGGTGCATATGTTTCACCAAAATCAATACCTTCCTTTTGAGCATAGCCTTTGCAAACAAACCTTGCTTTGTTGCGAACAACTTTGCCATTTTCATCAAGCTTATTCCTGTAAACCCACTTGCCACCTATGACATTCTTGTCATCAGGTCTTGGGACTAACTCCCAAGTCTAGTTTTTCTCAATTTGACTTATTTCTTCCTGCATAGCCTTAAGCCAACATTCATCCAAGAGAGCTTCATCACAATTATTTGGTTCAAATTCAGTAACTAAACATAAGGCTGCATGTTCTACTATTTGAGCTTGTTCTTCAAATTTAGCATCCTTTCTTCGTGTTTGAATTACAACATTTCTATCTCCAATAATTTGACTTGGACGATGATTCTTAGCAACAGATTTTGAAGGAGCTTTGGGCACAATATTCTCAGAACTTGTTGTCTCAACATCTTTAGGTATTACTTCAAGTTTTGTTTATGTTTCTTCCTCATTATCCTGCAAAAGATTAGTTTCTAAATGTACTCTTTCATCAACTTTCACATTAATTGCTTCAACAATTTTATTAAGCCTTTTATTATAATATTTGCAGGCTTTACTTTGAGTTGAGTATCCCAAAAAGATACCCTCATCACATTTTGATTGAAAGTTTCCTAGATGTTTGTCATCTTTCTTAATAAATCATTTGCTGCCAAAAATTTTAAAATGTTTTACAGAAGCAGATTTTCAATGCCATAATTCATAAGGAGTGAATTTTTATTTCTCTTAGTTGCACTTTGTTTAAAATGTATACAACTGTATGAACAACTTCTTTCCAATACATATTAGGTAACTTAGCTTCATCTAACATGGTTCTTGCCATTTCCTTCACAGTTCTATTTTTATGTTCAACTACCCCATTTTGTTGAGGTGTTCTAGTGGCTGCATATTTCCTCTTAATACCATGTTGTTCACAATAATCAATAAATTCCTGAGAGGTGAACTCTCCTTCTTTATCAGATCTTAAGCATTTAAGCTTTAAATCAAATTCTTTTTCAACCATTTTACAAAAGATCTTGAATCTTTCAAATTCCTCTGACTTATGTTTAAGAAAAGTAACCCAAACCATTCTTGTATAATCATCCACAAATAACATGAAATACTTTTCACCATTAATTGACCTTGTTCTAGTTGGGCCACACAAATCTGTATGTACTAGTTGTAGATGCTTAGTTGAAGAATGTTCTTTTTTCTTCAAACTAACTTTAGTTTTTTTTACGACTTAAACATTTTTTGCACACAGAGTTTTCTGGTTTGTTAAGCACTGGTAGACCTCTAACATTCTGGTTTTTACTGATTCTAACCAGATTATCAAAGTTTATATTTACTAACCTTTTATGCCATAACCATCTTTCTTCAACTTGACCCATTAGACATATACCTCCATTATTTTCATTACCAGAGGTGTCAAGGAGATTATAAACATTACCTTTGGTCCTCCTCATTGTTGCAACAGTCTTTCTAGAATTTTTCTTGATCTCACATGCCTGTGAAGTAAACATAACATGATAAAAACTATCACAAATTTGGCTAACACTAAGTAAATTTTTCTTTAGGCCTTCCACATAATATACATCATAGATAGGTGTGTCCTCATTTAGCAGAAGTGAACCTTTACTTTTAATCTGTATACCAGTGTTATCACCAAATTTCACATATCCACCAGCATAATCTTCAAGTTTGATGAATTTGTCCTTGTCCCCTGTCATGTGGTTAGAACAACCACTATCTAGGACCAATAAGTCCTTTTTAGTATGAAAGGAAGTTTGGACTAGCATTGATTTCTCTATGCTTTTGACAAACTTAGGTTTCCAAACTATTTTTGTTTTCTGTTGTTTATCATGTAGATCAGTTTTACATTGTTTGACTGTATGTCCCAAAATGTTGCATTTAAAGCATCTGACTTGGTTTACAAACCCAAATTTCTACTTATGCCCAAATCTTGGCATCCTAGAAGTCATTAACCTGCAAGAACTCACTTTGTGGCCAAACTTGTTGCAAAAGAAGCAATAGCCAAAGAAATAAGGATTGAATCTGAATGGCATTCTTTTGTTTTCAAAGGGGTGTCCATGGTTCTTACCAGATTCAAAATAATTTTATTTGAAACTCTTGTTTGTAGAGTTATATTTTTGCTTTGAATTATCAATTGAACACTCACCCTTTTCAAACCCAGGTCTAGTTTTATCCTTATTCAATTTCTACTTGCTGAGAGCATCATTAAGCTTTATTCTACTTTCATACCCTTCAAATTTCTTTCTAAGATCAACAACTTCTTGTTCTAATCTTTGAATTTATTTGTCTTTCAAGCTCACAATTGTTTTAAGACAATCCTCAATCCTTTTAGATTCTTCAAGCTGGGTCTTCAAAGTAACAATTTCTTGATCTAGTTTTTGTTCTTGAGCAAGAGCTTGCTTTTTAAGTTTTCTAATTTCTTTTAAGGCACATTTTAACTCACCTTCAGATTTACTTCACCATCTTTTGAAACAACCTTGGTGTTTATATCCTCTAGTTGTTTGACTTCATCCATGAACAAAGTTTCTTCTTCATCACTAGAAGAGTTTTCAGTATCACTGTCAGATTCATCTTTAATGAACAAACTCTTTTTCTTCTTAAAGTTGAATTTTCTTTTAGGTTTATAGTCCTTCTTCTTAGACTTCTTGATAGGTTTTTCATCATCACTAATTTGTTTGACATAGGGGCATTTAGCTACAAAATGTCCAATTTTGCCATAGTTGAAACATTTAAAGGGAAGTTTCCCTTTGTATTTACTTGATCCCTTTTTCAGTTTTCTAACAAAGTGAGACTCCTGTGTATTAGTCTTTAGACTCACTTTCAACTACAATTTCCTTTTTTTCAGTTTTAAAAGAAGTTTCTTTTCTTGGTGGATTGTTTTTGCTTGTTCTCATTTCAAAAGTAGTAAGAGTTCCTTGTAGATCATCTAAGGTAAGCTTATCAAAGTGTTTCTTTTCTTCAAGAGCTGAAACCTTAGTTTCATATTTAGGATGTAAGGTTCTAATGACCTTTTTGACCACATCAAAATCTTCTATTTCTTCTCATAAACCTCTCATTGCATTAACAACTTCACTTATTCTCAAAAAGTATTCAACCACTTTTTCATCATCATTAATTTTCATTTCCTCAAACTAAGTTTTGAGAGTAAGAATCTTTGACTGTTTGACTTTATCATTACCTTGATAAATGTTTTCAAGTTTTTCCCAAATCTCTTTAGCAGATTTGCAATGCATGAATTTAACAAATACATCTTTGGTTAAGCCACACAAAAGAGCATGTTTGGATTGGGCATTAGTTTCATCCTTCTTCTCAGCAGAGTCAGAAGGAATTGTGGATGGAACATCATATCCATCTACAACTATGATCCATACATCAAGATTAATTGAAATCAGATATGTTTTTGTTTGGATTATCCAAAATGCATAATCTATACCATCAAACAGTGGAGCCCTAGACACAGAGGTACCTTCTTGAGCTTGTGACATGATTGAATCTATCCTAGGTGGATTAAACCTATAAGAGGACTCTTTCTCTAATACCAATTGTTGGAAGACAAGAATCACTGAGAGGGGGGGTGAATCAATGATTCATCTCAATTACAAGATTTTAAATTTTGCAAGGTTTTATTTGAATTTTAACCAAAATATCAAATGATAACTCAACGAACAGATTTCACTTAAGTTCAAATAGTATTATATGAGTCATGAAAGACATATTATTAACAAAGACTAAACTTAAGAAGAAACTTTACACATTCACATGTATCAGAGCTACACAAGAATCTTTAATGCAAGATATTTTGACTTATTGTAGAAATGAAAGAGAAATTTAACAATGTTTAATACAACTAATGACACAAGATAAATGAGACCAATCACACATATAAAGCCATCACATAACATAGAATTTGTCCTGAGTGGAAAAACCCTTAAGGGGAATAAAAAACCACTTGAAAAATCTTTCTTTATTCACTTAGAGCACCAACTCTTTCAAGTTCAAGAGCACCAACTCCACAACAATCAAATGCACCAACTTTACAAGATTACAGGAGTACCAACTCCGTTTAATGCATAACAATAATGATAGTTTTCTATCAATACTCTAGAAGTGCAATTTTGTTGCAGTTCTAGAATCTCAATAGAAGACTATAATATTCACATTAAGTGCATTGAAGAATGTTGCATGAAAGTGACAACATATTCCAAAATGATAAACTGTTTCCAATATGGAACAACTTCTACACAAATTCTTTTTATGAAATAGTCATGAAAACTCTGTTCATTCTTCTCTCAAGTAACCGAATAGAAAACTGATAGATATCTTTTATATCCACTACCTTCAAGTGAAATTTTGTTTTTAAAACTGTAAACCAAACCAATTGGATTAGGGTTGTAAAAGCCCTAAATGAATTAATTGAAGATTTTGTTACAAAACTTCGTAAGAAATATCCAAAAACCCTAAACGGGTTTATTATATCATAATAAACACATATTAACCCCATAAAGATCCTTAACAACATCATTTTGAATATAAAGAATATGTTTATACTAGTTACAATAAAATTGATTCGATGAATGAAATAAACTGAAGAAATGAGCCTTAAAAACCTGATAACCATCTAGCTAGAAGAAGCTAACTGCCACAGTCGTTTCCTTCTCAAAACATTCCATATGCTAGCTAAGCTCATATAGTGAGCTAATTTTCATAACCACAACATGTCAGCTAAAGAAAATCAAAGAATTTGTAGACCACATAATACCACTATGGCTAAGGTTACAAGACCTATTCAAACATAATGAAATTCTTTTTACAAAACACCATAATTATTAAAATCCGAACCCAATAATAATTAATAATCTTTTGGAGCCCATCACTTTAAAGATTAACAATCATTGATAAACATTTGAAATCCACGTGAGTATATTCTGTCAAGAATATCCTTTGCCAAAAATGCCAACACCAATAATTCCTAATATCAAAACAAAATGATAGTATCAATAATGTTGATCACCTTCCATTTCCAAGTGACTTTTTGAGAAAGTCATATCCTTTGTTAAACCATAATTTTCATGTCGATCAATAATCAAAAACTTCAAATTTCGATTACCTACCACATGTTAAATATGCCAAATGATATGACCTTTGAAGCCTTTAGAATTAGGTCATAGAGAATAATAATGTCATCAATGGGGTTTTAATCCCATTAACATTGTTGACAAATATATGTCAAGCACATATAAATGATTGCATAAAAAATAAATACAATGTTCCCATAACACAAGAATATGCCTTGAAGCATTAGTCAACCTGTATTGAATGATGTCCCTGAGTATATCAAGTGAAACAAAGAATGCTATGAAACTTTGAATGTTGAATTATGAATAACCATCCAATATGTTCAAAACCACTTCTTTTTTATATCACCATATTCACATGGTGACTTTAATGATCAGTTCAAAACATCATGAATGCCTTAAAACAATACAATAGTGCAATAACTTAAGATTGGCAATGCACTAATATATCATTCAAAGACAACCTGAATATACTTGTTGAATATGCTTGTGGAAAACACTGTGACATGTAGTCTTTGAGGAATCAAACTATTGAAATGCAAGTAATAAACATTGTCAGCCTCAACAAATGTATATATATCAAAGATCTGAATCAAAGACTTGTAACTGCAAATCATCCATATGAGAAATCAATGTGAATTCCAAAGTACTGCATAATCAATTTTGACATCAATGAAAAACCACAAAACAACTGAAAGCCAACATAGTTTACTATTTTTTGCATTATTGGGTGATGTTTATTTGATGAGCTTGTGATTTCCTTCTTGTTACCATGCTTGAATTGATATGTGGATCATTCAAGGTATGTGTATGCATACACACGTGCATGGAGATGATAGACTATACGCACCAAGGAACACGTACATGAGGGTACATAGGGAGATGTATGATGAGGGTCACTGCAATCCCCATCATTTAATTAAAAATGTCAAACTAGAGTGGTGTCCATGGAAATATGCAAGAGGGAGAAGAAACCATTTGCATGACATTTTTTTTCTACAAACAAAATTGAAAGGAAATGCATGAAAGAAATTATTGAAATCAAATCTAATCTAAGAGCTTGTAAATGAAAATGTTGGAATGAAATCTATCTTAAAAAGCATTCAAAGGAAAATTATGGAAATGTAAATAATAGGGAATGGAAAGATTGCTGGAAAATAAACTATGAAATGAAAACTACAAACAACTACACTATTGCTACTAAAAAAAAACTAAACTCTATTATTCTATAAAACTCTTCCCATTTGATTCCTTGATTACGATGACTTTATAGAATTTTTATTCTTAACTAATCAGCCAAGAATGTGGATTTGAGATCCTATTTTTGGGGATAAAAACTAAATCTTCTTCCTCTGATTTCACTACCTTCTTTCATGCCACTTTTATTTTAGTCAGATTCAATCATGAACTTCACATTTATTTTGGTGAATATCTTCAAATGGTTTTTTGGTTTTGTTCCCCTTGTTCCCAGGTTTCCAAATCATTTTGAAATTTTGGATTTCATTGAGAAACAAGGGAGATATTGTTTTTTTACTTAGAATTCATTTTTAAACTTCCTCTTTTAATGTTTCTTTTTGGAATTTTTTGAACATTTCAGAATTTATGCTTTAAACTACTAATTGTTGATTACAAGACAAATCATGTAATAGCATTAATACATGCAATGATACTAATTAATCAAAATACATGCTTTTATTTAGCTAATAGATGAAACAATTTATTGTCTCATGTACCTATGTACACTCATGCACGAGTAGCTTATGCGCATGGAATTATCTGATGGAACCAATGACATGCATATGTATACGTATAAATATATCGCTTGTAGTCTCTTATCAAACACCATAGTAATTGTGTATAATTTTGGTGTGTGAATCGAATGTGTATATTTATATGTATATATATAATGTATATGCATATATCAATATGTATATGTGTATCCATACATGCATATGGTAGTAAATGGATATGCCCATGCGAATGTATCGATACATGTATACATATGCATACATGTACATAGAGGCATATATATATATATATATATATATGTATATGTATACACAACCGATATGTTAATATAGCAATGTGATTGCTATGTTTATGTACTCTTTTGTATATCAATTATACATACATGCTTTATTGTCTTATGATAAATATAAATGCATATACTAACATATACATATATACATATACATAATATATATATATATATATGAATATGTTTGATAATATATATATATATGTATGTATACGTGGTATTTATATTTAAACATCATTTACTTTGAAATTGACTATTTCAAACAATGATTATCATATATTATAGTGTTTAATATATTTGGCTTAGAAGTCAATAATCATGGATGACTTAATGGCCGAAGCCTTGAGATGAATACGACTATATTCATGAGCTTTTTTTATTTTCTTGTTGTCATTCTAAAAGAGAGTAGAGACCTAAAAAATATATAAACATTAAATTCAATAATGGGAAAGTTTGATGCCTTTATGTATCATGGAATTGGTCAACAACATCACCACGATTTGTTGTAATAAATCAAACAAATGTTAAATACCTTGAACAATTGATGACTTTTTCTAATCAATTAAGTATATGAGTCAATACTCAACATAGACTAAGTCAATGATTTAATGGGTGGCATGATTTTGTTATTGACTATTTCTCTTGAGAGTAAAATTGTGCCACCTTTGTATTTTTTTTATCATAGAAGTCTGCTTATTCTTGACAGTTGAATTTTATCACATGGAGATTTGATTTATTCTCCAATTAATGTCAATAAGTGGGTCAATCTTTTGGTATTCAAGTTGATTCTTTACATACTTATTCACCACCTTTCAAAGTTGATTTAGTGGTGTTTCTATGCATGCTTTTTGCTATCAATATCATGCCTAAAATATAGGTAGTGTAGTTACTTGCTTGGTGTATAAATAGCAGGAAGAGTTCATTTGTTTGGGATGCCTCATTATCACTCTTTGATGTGTTATTTCTTGTGCAAAAAAAATGCATTTTAGTGTGCTTTTCTATCTGCAATATTTTGTCCAAATAGTGAGGGAGAGTCTTGAGAATTAAGAGAGTTTTAGTTATCTTTTGAGAAGAAACAATTTCCAACTTGAGAGATAAGAAGTTGTGAGACCTTTTTGGAGAGAGTTGTTGTTCTAAAGGTGTTGTGACTATAGCTAGTCGAATTGGGAAGCTATAAAACATGCATGGGGATATTCTACTTTTGATTATTCTATTTTGAATGTGCTATGTCTTGATTGATTGAGCTAGTCATGTTGATACTTGCATGTAGAAGTATTGTCTACTTTGAAAGAAAATTAGAAGTTATTTGCTTGTTTGTACATTGTTTGTAAGTACTCCATGATAGGAGAGACTATTTGTCTTGGGAATTATTATACTAGACATGAGTATTCAAGGGTAAGAGGTTATTTTTATCATAGGTATTGTTATTATACTAGATATGATCAAACATTAACAAGCTTAGGGTATGCTCAAAACTAGATAGTTATTTATGCTAGATGGCTAGTAGGTTACTCCTGGGAATGTTGTCCAGAGAAGGAGGGAACTTGTACTTTTCTTATTGAGTTGTGTTACCTTAGGTTGTTTAAGAGATAGGTTATCCCAGGGAGTAGCTTGCTCGTGGGGAGGGATTACCTATGCATAGATATAATGGCCCTAACTCAAAATGAGATTGCCATAGAGAAGGTGAATGGTAGACCATCACTCGATTATACTGAGTGAGAACACTTTGTCCAAAGTAGTGTGAAAGTTCGATGACTCCACTATAGATAATGTGATGTCGAGACTCCACTTTTAGTTCACCATGTCCATTTTAATGCATGAGGGCTACCTAGTGTAGGTTATAAAATCCTAGTCATGTAGGACACAACACTAAGCTCAGAATGGTATGTTGTACGTGGTTACCCAACCAATACCTTCAATGAATGGTAGGGCCATCTATCATCGATAGATGTGCAGGGGACCACATATGAGTCCGTGGTTGGAAAAAAAGAGCTTGAGTGATGCTTCTCCTCCTCAATAGGTGACAGAGGACCAAGGTTTTGAAAGGCATATTCTTGGACCATCTATATCTTATGTCATGAAGCTCATAGGAGCTATGTATGTAGTTTTGTACTTTCTTGGAATATTGTACTTTGAGAAGTATTGTAATGGAATGGAAATCCTTATTGTATGTTGTATAACATCTTTTTTCATATATTTTCAATAAAGAAAGGAAATTTTTTTATTACAATGGCATGTTATATAGCTTTATTTACTTTTATAGTAAAACCTTACAAAATTTACTTCAATGAACGTTTGGCATATTGCACATGAGAACATACCTATAGTTCAAGCTATCAACAAAGCTATACCACTTCAAACTATACCATCATATGACATGGAATAAATACCATTTTCCAAATAATTCATAAATCCATTGTATCAAAATCTAAACATGGTTGATCAAACAACTCACACATCCCAAATCCACCAAACAAAAACATTCCTCATTCATCACCATACATGTCCAATAAAAAAAAACACATGTATGAAATCCTCCAAATACCAATATTCTTCATTCATCACCACAAAACATTACAAACTACTCAAACAATACTTGGATATGTGCAGGATCATGATGGGCCAAAAAGTGGCAATATGATGGGTATGTGGCTGACGAATTTTTTTTACCCAAAATTGATGAAATGAAAAGGGTTTTTAAAGGAGATGCTCAACTTTCCACCAATATAAATTATGATTTACTTTGAATTTAATAAGTAATTATTATTCATTTTCTATTCAAATTATGACTAAAGTCCTGATTGATAGACTGATTGAAAAACATCTATAGCTTTCAAACGATATCACATTTTTTGAATCGAAAACATGTGTCACATTCTATGATTCACATACTATAGGATTAGAAAAGAAAAAATGAATTTCATGAAGTTTTGACCAAGTTAAGGTGGTCAGACATACAAGTTTTTATATTTTTAAAAGTTGTAATAAAAAATTCATAATTAATTATTTACTTGGAAAAAAATTACAAAATAATATGCATCACATCGACATGATTCCTCTACTTATATCTAAAATCTTATAAAAGAAAATTATCATTTTATTGTAGTTAGGTGGTTAGATAGACACCTACTTCTTATTTTTCCCTAAATTTAAGTACTACTGCATTGAAATTTTAGATTTTCACCAAATAGATTTCTTTTTTTAAACAAACCTAGTAGTTTAGAAACTACATTCAATTTTCTACAGATTCTATTCTTACATATTTTTGAAATAATATAGATAACTTATTCAATTTTTTATGTCAAGTTGCCTAACTATGATTTTTTTGATTTTTTTGCCACTTAAGGGCCTGTTTTTTCCATGATGATCCTGCACATACCCTTTCACAATTGAAACTTTGACACCTTATGTTCCTCCTAATATTCCATATGTTATACAAGCACCCAATGTAACAAGGAGCACATATGATCTCAACAATTCATATCAACCTCCCATTTCACAAATTCCATCACTTACCATTTCTAAACAAGATTCCATGTCCAACATACCCAAAAATTACAATATCCCACATTCTTCATAAAAATTCACATCTAACATATCCATAATCACAAGCATCTCCTAACAACAACTCACTTTACAAAAACAATCTCAATGCATTCCATTCACTATACATACACAAGAAAATACCACTCAAACTCAATACTAGATCCAAATAACATCTCTTAACACATACCCTAACAACAATTCATCATACAACCATAAGTCATTTTGCAACAATAATTCATCCCACAAAATCAAAACACCTCATACAACCCATAAAACACTATTCAAACACAAAATGTACCTCAACAACAAAGCAATCCCCAACACCAAAATAACTCATACAACTCATATAACATCCCTCAAAACATCCCAGAAAACCAAGATCCATCATTCAACTCTTCATCCATTCCTCAACACTAAACATGCAATTCATCTAACCAACCACAAAATAACCAACACAATGACTTGGCATTGTAAATTCAAAGCTTGAACCAAAATATTAGCAACATGCAATTGAGAAAGAAAAAAGTTATACCCTTGAGGACATTTGTCCATATCTATTTGATATAAATATAGCTATGATGCTATTCCCTCACAACTTTGAAATTCCTAAATTTGAAAAATATAAGGGAAGAGGTGATCCATGAGAAAACATATGAAATTTTTTACATAGCATGTCTATATGGTGCGTAAATGACACATGCTTAATGCGCCTCTTTCCTCAAAGTTTAGGAGGACAAGAAATAGAATGTTCCTCCCATTTACCATATGGTATCAAAACATTTCATGAACTTGTTGAAAAAAAATTCAACCATTTCTCATACAACATAGAACATGAAGTTGCCATAACTGATTTATGCAACACAAAAAAAATCTAGGAGAAATATTATTATTGTTTAAATTAATTAAACAATAAATATCATTTAATAAATTTAATTGTGATAAAGTGATGAACTTAAGTGAGATTAATTATTTTAATTGATTAAGAGATGGTAAGTGTATTAAATTCATTATCATGAGATGATATTATAGAAATTAATGTATACACGATTTCAATGATTACAAGCCTAAAAGTATTTATTTGGCATCATCTACATAACGTTTATAGGGCATGTTGAATGACTACTTGCCAATTTCATTTTCTGTCCAAAGTTGTTGAATTGACATCATCTTTGTTTCACAAAAGGAAAAAAAAAAATTGATCATTTACAAACTCATTTATCAACACAGTTTTCATATAGATACAAAAATAAATAATTAAATAAATAAAAATTAAATCTAAAATTCAAGAAAATTTAATATCCACATGAACATATTAGATTCTCACAAAATCAACTTTACAATTACCCATATAACTTCTATACATACAAAAAATAATTTACATAATCAAAAATAAAATTTACTAATCTATTTTTATTCATTTTATATTATCATCTAATATAAAACAAATGAACTAAGAGTATCTAATCAAATCAAATTCAATATTGAATACCTTTATTTATTATTTAATTTAAAAAATCATATATATCCACTCTATATATGCATACATATATAGGTAGATATATATCCTTATCGTGATCCCTCTTGATGGTAGCTCACTTGGCCCACAAAGTCCATTGCCCATTTTGAATGACGCCATTGCCAAATGAGACCAAAACAGCATATTGAACTCCCCAGTCTGTGACAAAAGCCACAGGCCAGTGCAAATCTTAGTGTGGATATTTGAATACTGTTGGCCAATACAATCATAGTAGCAGGTGGCCTCACCAGTAGAGTGTCCCCCTACCACTCTCTTGCTGTGCATCGAATATAAAGGATAACTAAATTCATTGTATACTCTTCCTGGACATTTCTCCACGGCTAAGAATTTATCATACAATATATGGCTTTGTCAAATCAAAAGCTCTCAAACTTACCATTTTGTCAATAAGAGCGTTGGGTAGGTTATCTGTATTGACCATATAACAGCTGAAAGCGGCATGGGAGTTTTATGTTAGATCAGATTGTATTATTAAAAAGAGCTGAGAATTCTAAGCCGGCACGTTGACCACAAGGTGCCGGCTCTCTTAATCTCTTGAGTTAATAGAAGTAGGAATCTGGCCATCACCATCGACGCTTCTTTCAGAGTTAATCTATAGCAACAAGTTGCATGAAAGTTATTCGACGAGCAATAAGTTGCATGAAAGTTATTCGACGAGCAATAAGTTGATTGCCGTCCATGTGCTTTTCAACAGTGTACGGCGCCGGCTCTTTCAAAGTGCTGTTAATCAAAGAAAATTAGACGCCCATCACCATCGAATTTATTTATAACAATAAGCTGCATAAAAGCTGTTCAATGATCAATGAGTTGATCATTGCCCATTTCCTTTTCACCTGTGTAATTGGCTGACTTTTGGCTGCTCTCTGTTTTCACGCCTTGTGATTGTCATAAAACAATCAAAACTCATACCTACTTGACGTTAAGAAGGGCTTGGTCAATTTGTGATTATTTTCGTGGAAAAAAAGAATAGTTTGGGTGTCCTAGAAATCATCCAAAACTCTACAATTGAATGAGAAATGTCATGGGTTGCAGTAATTATACCTGACGATTATGTAGTTATTGCAATTTTACCCATTGTAGAAAAAATAAGGGGTTTCCTTCCATAAATTTTAGATCTAACTAAAAATATCAAACTTGGTACATACTAACCTATCAAATAAGATAATTAATTCATGATGTCACTGTAAATTAAAATATACAATTAACTAATTAGTTTAGTAAAATGAACAAATTTGTCACATATTATCATCACAATTAACAATATTTTTTCTCTATCAAAGAATTGTACTTATGGTCATTGTCATCAATAATATATATGAAATCAAGTAGCTCTTAATCTATAGACATTACAAACCTCTATTTGTCAAAGCCAAGACCATTTATCACTTGGGTAATTTTTTTTTGGGTACATAAATGGAGATTATATTGATATCAAATATAGCGAAAGTACATCAAGCATGCCCTTGATCCAAGGGGTGCACTAGTAAGCAACCCAACTGGGTTGTCAACATAACCTTCTACATGAAGTTACAACAATCAATAAATTGTTGTGTAACTCTCCTTATGCCCTTTCTTTGAGAGTCATCCATCCTGTCCACCTAAACCCCTTTTCGTGGCAGATCTGAGTTGCATCTGGTGCATGCCACAAGGATATTTATTCTTTTTGGCCTTTGTCCATCCATGCTCAGAGTAAGAATCCAGTGAGTTTTGATCAACTTCCGCAAGGGGACCTCTCAAGCCACCAAAAATTTGTTCTATTGCACCACATCTGATGTCATTAGCAACTCCTATACTAATATATGTAGGAGGAGTCAGAGGCCCCACAAGATCGGGATTGAAATTGTCCTTCTTGGAGTGGACACCCTTCTGTGGAGTCAAAGAAAGAACCTCTGATGATGATTGCATATTACACCCATGAAACCCCACCCCATTCTGCAAAGAGTCATTCTACTTGGCCTAAAGGGAATTAGGATCCTAAAAAGGCTTATCCCTAGAACCCACATCCACCATCTTAACCTTTGAGGGAGCTTTAATTGAATAACGGTGAGGAAGTGTATCTGACCACCACGATTGTTGATGCGAGCAAAGGTTGTTTGAGTGAGGTTGGAAGTGTCTGAATCTGTAGCCAAAAAGAAACCCAAAGAGTCGCCAATTACCTCAAAGCATTCCTCTAAAAACCAATACTATAATGGAAGATTTGGGAAACAAACCCAAATAGGCCTCACCAAAAAAGATTCAGATGTAGGATTAAAATCTAAAATCCATGGTTTGAGAAGGAGCAAGCTTTTCCCCCAACACCATCTTTCTTGTAGAATGGTGTCCTTGTCCTTCCTGCAATCAAAAACTACAATGAAAAACCCTTGAGCACAAGGATATACCTCTACATACCATTGAGCATTGGTTGCTAGACCAATGAAATCCAATTGTATAGGTCTAGTAATTTTAGCCACAAACCATTAAACTAACCAAACAACCTGTTAGTGGTGTAAAACTACTCTCCTTCAAAAACCTCTTACTTAAGCTTGTCCGAAAAAACCAAGACAAGAGAGGTAGGTTCCCTCCTAATGAGGGTTTTTGGACAGACCTTCATGAACCCCATTTGATCTATAGAAGTTCTTCCCTTAATTGGCCGTGCATCCCAAGCCCCATAAATTAAACATGGCAATGTTGAGTCACAAGAGCCAAGGTGGAACTTACTCCCAAGGAGGATTCCTGGGTGGAGGAGGGTCGAGCCTCCCCCACAACCACAAGTGAAGCCCTAACATAGGTTGCTTCAAACCACTACCACTTGCAGAGCCCCCCTCTCAAAGTCCAATATAAAATATAATTTTTTATTCAAATATTACAATATGATGATTATGTGATTGCATAAACTTAGTAATAAGAATAAAATAAGTAAACCATATGAATACAGGATTTACATTGAGAAAATATTTTAGAAAAAAATATCACATAAGAAAGAGGAAAAGTATGTATTAATATTCAACAAGAAAGCTACATCCAACACACTAACACTATCTTTATTCTGACATCATAATGCTTACATGTGTATACCTATAAAACAATAATGATAAAACCAAATATATCATACCTTCAGTGTATAGGTTTAGAGAGAGGAAAAAACTATAAATAATACTAAAACCATTAGATCATGTAAGAACCCCATGCCACCTTGAAAAACATCTTTTAAAAATAATAAAATGATAAATGACTTCACATGGACATTACATGGGCACAATCAACTAGTCGCTTAAATAGAAAATATAACTCCAAAGGCATCTTTGATTCCATAATTATTAATGACTCACATCCTCAAGTATAATAGTCCATTTTGACATGGTCAACTTGTTGGTTAATTTTAATGAACCAAGTAGACCTTAGTAAGTACCTATGAGTTTTCCAAACTCAATTCTCGAATACCTGCCAAACGAGTGACCAACAAACGAGATAAAATGTATAAATTATTTTATCTCCTACACTTCAGGTTCTGCCAAACTCGAGAGGGTATTCCGACAATGTCAAATATATAACTCATCTCAACAATTTACACATGCATTGTAAATTGAGGCAGACAAATTCTCATTAATAGCACATAAGATGAAATCACTCACAAAGATGGCAATTCTTTGAGTTAATTATGCATCTTAAGCCAAGAATATGAAATAACAACAAACAACAGGCAAGTCAATGATTATTTTAAAAGATTGCTCTCAATTTGGGTGACTGAAACCACAAGAAAGGTTCAATGGGTTAAAGATTAGTGCCATTGTCTATGGGCTAGGAGTCTGCATAAATTGAAACATTTAAGGCATATTTAATTATGAGCAATTATGATCTAGTGATATCACCTTGTAATTCACAAATCAATGACTGAGCACTAAAGACTACTTATCAAATCCAAATGACTTCATATATGAACCCATGATCTAATCCAAGCATTTTAACTCATTCCATAAACAAGAGCCAAAACTAGATCACATATCAAACTATAACACGATGACAATTAATGAAATGATCGTTGATCAGTATTTTCATTAATGATTCTAAAACAAAACCAAAATGGAGAGACTATAGACTCAGAAAATCTCCATTATTATTCGAATATACTCATAAACCCTACATTTAACTAAATTTACTGTCTAGACTCAAAGCATTCGATAAAGACTCAACATTTCTACTCTGTGTTCTATAATTCTCTCTATAGCTCCGAAATTTCAATAAAAGATCTACACAAATGGCCCTGAATTCCCTTTTATAGAACAAGGGAGCAAAAAATATCCAAAGGCCAAATGTACACATGTCACACCTCAATTGGACCGCTCGAAGGTATATTCCTAAATTCAGTTATATTTGCAATCAAAAATGGAGGGAATACACATAAGACAAAGAATATTTACATTTGCAATAAAGAGCAACTTTTCCTTTTCAAAAGCACATGTAAACAGAACGCATCCAATTTATCGAGCAAAATGAGAAAATGATGTAGAACATAAGTGAGTTAGCATCTCAATCAGCATTCCACATCATCAACAACCAATACTTCCCTGTGAGACATATGTTTTAACTTTGTAACTTTTGAGCCCAAACCTATACAATACATAACCCAGTCTATGTTTCACAGACCAAACTTGCCAACATACAACCTTCCCCATTCTTCATACACTTCCTCATATGGCTAAACAAAATCCATAATTTTGTCCATGGCTTTCTTGTAAGGGGAGTACTTGGTTACTACCACATTGGATTCCCTGTCAAAATCCTCCAGAAAGCTGATAAGAAATGTTAGCCTCCCCAAAGTGTTATTGAAGACATCAATATTAACCTCTTTGCAAATTTCACCTACTTGGGAATCAATAAGTTCATCTAGTTCCCTCTTCCACACCTCTAATGGTTTCACTTCATAATTGGTCACCTCAATTTCTGGTAGTGGTGAAAAATCAGTGTGGTTATATTGAGCTATCAACCCAATTATCTTTTGCTCCAATGGGGTTGCATATCTCTGAAACTTCTACTCGATTAACTCACACACAAATTCATAAATTGGAAGCACTAGAGGGTACTTATCTTCACCCTGGCAACCTCCCACTAATATTAACTTCAATCTTTCAACTCTTGGGACCCATTTATTCAAGGTTGGTATGGCCAACACCTTATCTCTTTAGGAGAACCTCATTGAACGCACCATCAAAGCATAGTTTTCATGCATGCTATTGAGTCTATCCTAAATCTTGTCATTTAGATGCTTTAAGGTAGTGCAGACAACTTTTGATATTTTCTCATACATTGTGTCTTGAGCTTTCTCTAGCAATTTCTTATATGTCTCAATTTGCAGAAGCAATTGATCTCTATCAGGTGAGCTAGAGCTTGGTCTACTTATTTCTTCCTCTACAATTGATTCTTGTCCCCGATTATAAGGTACTATTGCTAAAGCCTGGCTATGAAATAAATGTTGCATAGATGTCATTGGAGAAGCTAAAGGTGGGTGGCTTGAGCTAGATTGACCCCGTTCTCTTTGTACTTCCTCTCTTTGTTTATAGAATGCCAATTCAGTTTCTAGTGTAGCCACTTTTTTTTGGTTGTTGTCATAGTCATACGGGAGTTCTCTATATTTAACTCTAAGGTTATCTCTTTCCAAGGTAAGTCCCTCCATAGTTGACCAGATAAACCTTGCAACATTAACAACCATGTCTGCAGCTTCCAAAGCTGGAGTGTCAGCAACTCTTTTTACAAGTGCCAGGGTATGTGCAGGATCATGATGGGCCAAAAAGTGGCAATATGATGGGTTTGTGGCTGACGACTTTTTTTTAACCCAAAATTGATGAAACGAAAAGGGTTTTAAAAGGAGATTCTCACTTTCCACCAATATAAATTATTTTTTAAATTGAATTTAATAAGTAATTATTATTCATTTTCTATTCAAATTGTGACTAAAGTCCTGATTGATAGATTGATTGAAAACATCTATATCTTTCAAAGGTATCACATTTTTTGAATCAAAACATGTGTCACATTCTATGTTCGCATAATATAGGATTAAAAAAAAAATGAATTTCATAAAGTTTTGATCAAGTTAAGGTGGTGGACATAAGAGTTTTTTATATTTTTAAAGTTGTAATAAAAAAATCATAATTAATTATTTTCTTGGAAAAAATTACAAAAATATGCATCACATCCGGACATGAGTCCTCTACTTATATCTAAAATCTTATAAAAAAATATTATCATTTTATTGTGGTTAGGGTGGTCAAACAGATACCTACTTATTTTTTCCCTGAAATTTAAGTACTACTACATTGAAATTTCAAATTTTTACCAAATAGATTTTTTTTTTTTAAGACAAACCTATTAGTTTAGAAACTACATTAAATTTACTACAAATTCTATTCTTACATATTTTTGAAATAATATAGATAACTTATTCAAATTTTTACGTCAAGTTGTCTAACTCTGATTTTTCTATTTTTTTTGCCACTTAAGGGCCTGTTTTTTCCATGATGATCCTGCACATACCTAGCAATTGTCCACTAAGTTTTGATGGCTCTGCCAAGGCTGGTTTTCTAGATGCTGAAGATAGTGACCATATGGCTAATGCATCCCAATCCTCGCTAAAGGCCGAACCTCGAAGTGCCATTTCCAATTCTTCTTATATCTGTACAAGAGGTCTTTCAGCCCTTCTTATGGTATCCAAAACAATAACATTAGAAATAGTCCATTCTGAAAACAACAACACACCACTCTTCTTTACAAGCTCTCTGCCCTCTTGGGCATTAATCTTTTTAAACTCATCTCTCATAATGCTTCTTACATTTTCTTAAATAAAATTTCCAGGTGATTCATGGTGCAAGCTTCTTTCAATGGCAACCTTCTCTGCATATTCTACAGTCTTGGATTTCCACCAGAAATCCTAGAATTCCAAGGTTTCAATGAAGGAATCATCTTCCATAAATTCTTTGCTAGCTTCTATCCTCAAGTCATCTGCAGTATTTAATCCACAAATATAAAGCTTCCTTAATCTAAGGATGCTTTGTCCTGAACCGGAAGCAATTGCTCCTTCATGAGGAGGCATTCCAATCTACATTTCCTCAAGGGTGACATAGATATTATCTTCATTTGTGTTAGAATAATCAACCACTCCTCTTCATTCATTTCTTTGCTTCTTTTGAGGTGGTTGCTCAGGAGAGGCATAACTTTCAGGAGGTGAATCAAGATAAATTATAGGCAAAGAGGCCTGTGTAGGAGGAGTTGGAACTACACTCTTGGGAGAGTCTTCTTTTCTCTCTTCAGAGGTGATAGGGGCTATTGAGCTCCTTTCCTCACTTGCTACTTTCTTCCTCCTAGAATAAATTCTCGACTATTTGGGTTGTTGATATGAAGGTCTTTCTTCTTATGTCATCTCAGCACTTTCTTCAGCCACCATTGCCTTTCCTTTATCTGGAACCCACCGCTATTCTCTCAAAATACCAACAACATTCTCAAAATTGACCATAACATGCATAGCTTTATTGAAATCACCCTTTATATGTGGCAGAGGATCATATTGGGGATTATTCTTCTTCTTAGCTTCTACCATCTTTCTATAAGCTAGGTATTGGCTTTTCTTTCATCTTGTTCCTTAAATTTAATGATATTCCTAATAATATCCTCAAGGTAATCAAAAGCATGTACAAAGATACCCATTTTCTTATCTTCCTTTAGTTTACTAATGAAGCCTTTAGAATCATGATTCCTTGGGCTCATAGTCATCAGTTTGTAAGGAGCTAGCAAGTGTTCTAATTCAATTCACTATCCCTTTTGTCACAATGTAATCTACAAATATTGTCCACTTTGGGAAGAATGACCCCTTCCTTGATGATTCAGGTAAATGTGTTTCTTTTCAAGCTCCTAACTACCTCATGATCTCAAGGAACCCTATTCTCAATAGCACATCTACAGGAAAAACATATGGGCCCAAACCACTACCATATATCCTAAAAATTGTCTTATCAAGATACAAAATCAACTCTCCCCAATTATGGCTCAAATTCAAATATGGCCTCAGTTCCCTTTGTCTCAAGAATTCATGGATTTCTCTAGGGATTCTAGGTGGTTGATATACCAAGGCCCTCTTTATCTTGGATGCAAAATAATTTCTAAACATTACAAATTTATACCTCTTGCCATTTTTATCGAAGATTCAGGTCCAACACTAAACAAGAAAGTAAACATCATCCTTCTTCCTTTCCAAGGTAATCTCCTTCTCAAAGGCTCTCTGTCCTTTATACAAGAACATATGCATTAACAATGAGTACCACCAAAACTTCACCCATTGTTTTCCTTCTCGCAATTCAACTAATCCTTTATGAATGTGTTAAGCTAGATAAGTCCCATAGTCATAAACAATACTATACGGTGGGTGTTGCAGATGTGTGGCCAAATAGCTATACTCCTTCTGCAATGTGTCAGGTGGATTGGCACCAACAATTTGGTACAGAGAATATACGGTCTTCCTGAAATAACTAGAAAAATAGCTCATTGGGAAGGGTTCGAGCTCTCTATCATCAATCCTAACCTTCCTCCTTTGTTTTCCAGTTCCATTCACTACAGTATGTAGAGGAAACATCTTTGTTCGGATAAACACCTTGGTATTGTTGTACTATGTTCTAATAGTGTCCATGTTCAGAGGGACCATGTCTTGACTCCATTGATGCAAGTCAAAGACTTGTTCAATTTCTTCCTTGGTTATTTCTAACATAACCACCCCATCAAATGCTCTTACTGCCCTAGAAATTGGGTCATATTTTGATACGATATCTTTCAGGAGATCCACATCCAAGTACACATTTGGAACAATCAGTTTACCCATGTCCAACTTCCATGGGTTACTAAAAGGAGCCCCAAGATTCCTATTTCCAAACCAGTGTTGAAACATTTCCCATCCCGTGTATGGTACCTCGGCATCCTTGATGAAGTAAGCCTTATCTATTATCCCCTCCTTCACAATAGGGCCACAAAACAACACTCTACCCTCTAGTTTCTTACTTGTAGACTAGGGTAATAAATCAATCACATCCTGAGAAAGGGTTCTAGACTAGGTAGAGGAGGAAGCATCTTGAATTTTGGGAGCCATGGGCTTGAATATACAAGAGTCCTTATGGAGGAATTTTAACTATTCACTTCCAAATTGCAATATACGACTTAAGACGAGAGCTAATTATGAGCAATTTACAGGGCTACAGCTTTTAAAAGAAAAGATTAACCCTAATTTAAAGCAATGAAAGTAGAATGATGAAACACACTCATTTTAAAACAAATTAAAAGCAAACCCTAATTTAGAAAACTAAAAAGGCATAAAATTGCATTTATTTTACTTACTGCTTTCAACCATGACAAACCCTAATTCTGGCCAAGAGAACTTCTGCAATTCGCTTCTTAATTATTTGTATTGCCTTGGACACATCTTCAAATCTCAAACAAGCAAGATTCAGGTACATGCACAATTTTTTAATGGAATTGAATAGGTTTACAGGTCACCTCCGCCATTAATGCCCATTCACGCAAAGCAAAAAAATTGCAACAGGCGTACTTTGCATTTTTGAATACATGTCGTTGATTCATAGCTAAGCTGGGCATCTCGAACGACTAAGATTGAGTCAAACATATTTGAATTCACAACGGCGCTCCAGCTTGGACAGACAACCAATAGAAATTTGTTGACAAGACTCTCCCCATGTACGTGAGGGCCCCACCTTGTAGTAGCCGTAGAATGCACATGGCGGCATCACGCGGGTCTTTCCATTTTTAAAGAACTTGCATCTTTCCTCCGCAAATTGGCGGGGAACGACTATGATCATTTTCCTTTGCTTGATCAGCATTGTCGATATCAAAGCTCTGGGTGTTGAGATGGGACATAGCAGCTGGGCCCATTTACACGTAGCGTTATTTTGCTAACCACACAACAATTAAATTGCATTCACTTCAAACGGACGGGCCAGTGGGGAGTGGCCCAGATTAAATCCTGTCATCTTGTGATCATCATACCTAAACGAACGTAGCATTTAGTCTTAAAAGGGGGCCTTGACTAGGCCGAAGAGAACTTACCCCTCGAGGGTTTATGACTTAGACATAAGTCATTTGCATGTGAAATATTGAAGGCCGACTTTGGGAATATTTAAGACACCTTGTGACCGGAGATGATCGAACATTCCTAAACGAAGGGGTCGGTAAGACATGTTAAACAATAACTCAAGAGGTAACTTATATCACTAGTAATTGGAAAAATAAGTCAACGCAGAAATAAGACATCCAAGGATTACATGGGGATTTTTGATGACAAGGTTATTCAAATAAAACCATAAACCCTGTGTGTTATCAACATAATATGCTGATATTGAGGATAAAGGACCTCAAAATATCAAGGATTTTTTGGGGGTCTAACATTAGCTCATGCTCAGGGATGCGTAACCCTAGTGGGTATGGTGAGAAACAGATCTCCTGGTGGAGCAGACCAAACATAGAGGGATCAAAAAGGCATGAGCTTACCTAGACAAGGCAAGCAGACACAACAGAAAGAAAACACACCAAACCCTATGTACAAAATTTACAAAACTATACAATGTACACGGAGACAAACCTATTTCAAGAGAAATAGGGTTTTAGGAACTTTCCATGTACTAGCAGTTCCAAAAATTCACCTGCAAGTGACTGTAAGAAGTAAGAATCTTCCCCATAAATATTTGTGACTAAGAGCCAAGCCATAGGGGATCAAACTTCCCATGTTTTCCTTTGTCCTCCAGTCTAGAATTCCACATCAATACCATACATGCTATCTCAAATCTCCTTGGCACAACTCGCTTCTCATGCAAATATTTAACTTGAAGTTGCATTTTCTCATTCTTCTTATGAGCTTCTCTCCTTAGCTCATCAAGCTCAACCAATTCATTCATCTTGTTCTGCATCTCATCACAAATGTCAGTATCATATATTCCTGTACGAACTTATACATTTTCATCAAATTATTGTGTGGAATCCTGGGCTCCACTCCATACACCAAGTTTAAAGGAGAATGTGCAATAGCTTTCTTGACTGTGGTTCTATCTGCCCACAATGTTAATTGTAACTTTGAATCCCAAGCCTTCTTGTTCTTGTCAAGAATTCATTTAATGATCTTCATGATGCTTTTGTTACTGGATTCAGCCTGTACATTTCCTTGGGGATGATATGGAGATGAATATGATACATTTATACCATGCTCGTTACAAAATTCCCTAAATTCTTTAGACCTAAAGCACATAGCATTGTCTATGACAATTCTTTTAGGAACACCAAATCTACTTAAAATGTTCTTCATCAGGAAATCAATGACTACTTTGCTAGTGGCTTTCTTGGTGGGGATGGCCTCAACCCATTTTGTGAAGTAATCAGTGGCAACTAAGATCCAAGCGTGTCCTCCACTAGATTTCACTGCCATCTCTCCAATAAAATCAATACCCCACTATTGAAAGGGGGTTGGCACTAAGACTGGTCTAAGTGGTAAATTACTTGAGAACTTTAGTTTTCCTATAAATTTCTGACAGTCATCACACTTTTGCACAAGCCAATGTGCATCCTTGAATACTGTAGGCCACCAAAATCGAACCCACAACACCTTGTTTGCTATTGTCTTGGCCATATAGTTACCTCCACACATTCCTTTATGCATTTCAATCAGAAGATATTTCGCTTGGTCACCATCCACACATCTGAGGAGCACACCCTCTGGGCTTCTCCACTAGAGTTCACCATCAATGATAACATACCTCATTGCATGTAACTTCAGGGTTCTTTCATTCTTAGGCATGCCATCTGGGCATTTCATGGTCTGCAAGTATTCAACTATCCTTCGGTACCAACCACATGTTTGCATATCACAAATGGGAGAGACATTTTCCAACTCCACTTCATTGAATATTTGATTAGCTTCCAGGTTAGATTCAGCCATAACTTTAGTTAGGCTTTGGCCCCTTACTAGCTTTGTAATCTGAATGTCTATGTTAAATTCCTGAATCTTGTTTATCCACCTACATCTTCTGCTCGTCATTTCTTGTTGAGTAAAAATATCCTTGACTGTCACACTTGGGACGTAAGCCACCACCGTTGCACCAAAAAAATATGTCTTGAAATTATTGACAGCCTTAACTAAAGCAAAAGCCTGCTTCTCAGTGGTATCATATTTTAGTTTGGTTGCTTGCAAATATTTACTAAAGAAGGCGATTGGTTGTTCATAACCCTCATCATTTTTATGCAACAAGACTCCAGCTGCAGTGTGAAAAGAGGCAAATGTAAATAATTGGAAAGGCTTGGCATAATCTAGATTTTTCAGGACATGTGCAACTTTAATAGCATCTTTGATAGCTTGAAAAGATTTAAGAGGCTCTTCTGACCATGCCACCTTTTCTCCTTTCTTGAGGATCTTTGAGATAGGTCTAACTATTTCTACAAAATTAGTGGCAAACCTCCTTAGAAAATTTATTTTCCCAAAGAAAGATTGAATGCCTTTGACATTCCTTGGTGGTGTAATTTTTTCTATAGCTACCACTCTTTCAGGATCAATTTTGATTCCTTCCTTCGAGACAATATGCCCCAACAACTTTCCCTCTTTAACCCCAAAAGCACACTTCTTGGGATTTAATGAGATGTCATACTCCAGAGCTCTAACAAATATTTGCTCAAGGTGCACGCAGTGGTCCTCCTCTTTCTTACTATGGGCAGTAAGATCATCCTGGTAGATTGCAAGGAACGAATCTATAAAATTAGTGAAAGCCACGTCCATAGCCCTCTAGAAAGTAGCACCAACATTTATCAAACCAAACGACATCCTAACATAAACATAAGTCCGCCATGGGGTTGTAAAGGTTATTTTGTATTGCTCTAATTCCTTGACCATGACCTGGTTGTAGCTAGAGAACCCATCCATCAGAGAAAGTAATTCACAACCAGTGACTTTCTGTAGCATTGCTTCCATGTTGTGTAATGGGTAATTATCTTTCATGGATTCCACATTGAGGTTCTTGAAGTCTACACATAATCTTAAGTCACCATTCTTCTTCTTGGCAGGAACCAAGTTGGACACCCATGAGGAGTGTCTTATAGGTTTCATAATTCCCGCATCACTTAATTTGGTGAGCTCCTCTTGCATTTTGGGCCTTAAGGTAGGATTAATAGGCCTTTTTTTCTTCCTAAAAGGTTTTGTTTTAGGCTTTAGTGGAATTTCATGCTGAAATAGCTCCTCCTTGTAGGATTTCAAATCATCGTAAGACCATGCGAACACATGTCTATACTTTTTCAATAATGCAATCAACATAGTCCTCACATGTGGTTTCATCCTTTTCCCTATATATACCTTCTTAGGAGCACTTTTTGTTCCCAAATTGATTTCCTCTAAGTCCTCTTTATGTGCACTCGATTGCTTAACATTGGATATATCTGGGCCATCAATAACTCTAAAGTGCAACTAAACCTTTAGGAATTTTATTAGTCTTAATTTGGATTACCTCATTACCAAATAGTGTCTCCTTTCCATCCACTTCTACCACATGTAAGCTGAAATCAACCTCTTGATTCTCATATATGTCCACACAATGCAGGAATCTCAATATGTCATTGTCATCATCAAACACCTACCAATTGTAGATGTTGTCAAGTACTGTCAGCCTTGTTTGTACCTCAATTCTTGAGACACCATCAAAAGTTACATCATCGAGTTTGACTACAATGTTGGCCAACAAGTCTACTTTGACATTTTTTCCTCTTTCTACCCAATCTATCCCAAAGGCATTAAATGATTCAATAGTATCCCATACCTCATTCCTATACTGCCTCAACCTTTTGTCCTTAGTAACAAATCTAGACCTGACTTGGGATACTACTAGTTCAGAGTCCCCAAATACTTTTAACAACTTTATTCCATGCTTAGAGGCTAACTTTAGGCCAAGTAGCAAGGCTTCATACTCAGCCACATTATTGGTAAACACAAATTGTAGCAAGAAAGAGTATTTGAACATCTTACCTTGAGGGGAGATAAGAATAACCCCAACACCTGAAACCTTCTTTTGAACATGCTCCATCAAAATAGAGCATCCATAGGGAATCATCTTGAGATGTTTGTGAGAATTCTCTAGCAATTGGAGTAGGCTTAGCTTCTTCCTCTTATTGTTTTAACTCCTCTGGACGGAAAGTGTCACGCCCTATGTCCACAACATTAACCATTGGGGGCTCCTCTGATTCTTCAACTAGCTCAATCATATGTTGAAACCTTGACTCTCTGGTAATTTTAACATCCTTTTGGTCAATGGAGAATGTGGCAAATGATAGATCACATTGCATACTTCCTCCCATGGAGGCACACCATTGTCTAGATAGTAGCATCCCATAAGTCAGTGGAATGTCCACTACTGTAACACTCATGACTAACTCCTTTTCAGGAAATGCAGCCAGTCTATATGGAACCTCATAGATTACACCAATGATAGTGACTTCCCTTGAATTCATGGCATAACATTCCCATATGTACTATCGACTCTCAAACCCATTTCCTCCATGATCTTAATAGGCATGACATTGTTTGAAGCTCCATAATCTATCATACAATTTTTGGCTATCTTTCCATCAATGATCAAACTCAAAAAGAAAGGAATGACCAAACTTGGGTTTGTTGTGATAGTAGTTCCTAAGTAGATCTTAAGGTTCTCACTAACAAAATCAAAAAGAAAGGATTGACCAAAATTGGGTTTGCTATGATAGTAGTTCCTAAGTAGATCTCAGGGTTCTCACTAACAATTGCTTCCAGTTCAGTACCTTTTGCTTGACCAACACTTGTGCCAGGTACATCAGCCTCTACATTGTGCTTATTTCCTCTTGCAATACTATTGATGGCAGCCACAATTTTACTTTTATGATTGTCAATCCTCATCATTTCAAGGAGTGGGACTGTGACCTGGATTTGGGATAAGACTTGAAACATGTCAATGGGAGAATAGCTAGGCATCTCAGGAAATATTATTTCCTGGGGAATTGCCTTTTCAATTTGTTTGGCAGTCTTTTCAATAGTGGTTTTCAACTCTTTAGCTTTCGGGTCATGATGTGCAAGTTCAACATTAGCCTTAGCTTTGCTACCTTTCTTAGCCCAAATTCTTATTTCTTTTGGCTCCTTAGGCTTGGTTTCTTCGTTCTTGTTCTTTGCCTCAACTCCTTTAACATCTACATTTCCTTCTTTTATAAATAGACCTCCAGGATGGCCTTTATTTCCACTCACTGGTCACTCTATTCCTCAAATGGAGATCACTTCATGCTTGAGATCTTGTAGCTAAGGCAGTTGTATATCTCTCTATCTCTTCATTTGAAGGTCTTCTCAGAGAAAAGACTGATGCCTCAAGATTGTAGGTGGTATACTCATCTTCCCTTTCCTCATCTGACAGTACCTATTGATGGTATACACTTGCTTGTCACCTCTGTGCATCCACATCATCTGTGTCAGCATCATCGCTAGAAGAATAACCACCATATTCAAAATCTGATCTAGTCATGAACATATTTGCTGACTCATCTGGATTGCAAGGTGAATAGGACTCTCCTTGATCTTGTTGGTTTTTTGACATAGACCTAGCTACAACACACTTTTGTGATGCATGGGGCATCTCACATGCTTTTCACCAAGTTAAATCCTCAACTACATTCATGGTATTCTTATGTAGAGGATCAGGTGTAGCTTGGTAATTCTTCTGATTATTCTAAATTAGCTTGACATTATGCCAATTGGTATGATAGGGGAAATCTTGAAGTCTAGGAGGCCTATCATTTCTTTGAAATTGAGGTTTATCATTTTTTTCTTGCTTTTGTAACAGACTGAGAACTTGATCGAGCTTCTCATCAGGAGCCGCGATCTTGTTGGATTTCTCATTTTGAGCTTTAGGAATCTTTAGAAGCTTAGGGTCATCTATCCATCCTACTTTACTAGAAGCCCTCCTATTGTTCTCAATATTCACAGCCATTTTATATGCCTCAAGAAAAGTTTGCAGATTCTTGTCCCTGAGTAAGTAACACATCTTAGAATCATAAGCATTGCAATATGTTACCAAACATGCATCAGGGTTAGTCCTTAAATAAGCGGGTACTCTGTTCATAGACTTCTAAAATCTTGTGTTGAATTCAACAACAGATTCATTATGCCCTTTGGTGATGTTATTGAAATCATTCAATCTAAATTTGGGATCAGTCTAGTCCCCATATTGTTCCCTAAAGGCTCGGTAGAATGATTCCTTTGAGTCAATACTTCCATCAGGTAATCCTCTATACCAACCCCTTACATCCTTAGTTAAGGATTGCATAAAATACTTCATTGTTACATCATCTTCCCACAAAATACAGATCCCATCCTAGGTGTTGGTGGATCTGAAAGCGCTTTACTCTTACCCCAGAATTCTCATTTGTCTTCCTCTCTAGAAATTTTGAGATTATCAAATACTTGTTCAGCAGGGAAACTACCTTGTCCACCCTCAATTGTCCCACTATTACTTGAATCTCTAGAAGTATTTACACTAATTACTTCATTATTGAAAGTGGGATATGCTCCAAGAAGAGAATCAAGAGACTTACCGGATTCTGCAGCTTTCTTCTTCCATAGAGGCTATTTATCATTTGTAGGCTTAGATTATGCCTTATGTTCAAGATTTTTCTTCAATTAACTTATGGTTTTCCTCATGATGCTTGTCGAGCTGTCAAATTTCTCCTTATCAGGTTCTTTGCAAGATGTTGTTGTTGTATTGGTGTGAGAAAATTCAGTCACCACCTAGGATACTGGGAAATAAGATTTGACTATATCTAGACTTGTTATTTGTAACTTCAGAGAGAATTTTGAACATAACCCAACAAAAGGTGACAAAACTGACCAAAAGTTGATGCATGAATAGAAAATGACATATATAGCTCCGAAGAGCAAATGGAAACCTAGTTCAATAAATGATGATTGTTATCACCTGAAGTTGCACCCTTGTTGAACCTGATGTTCAACACCTCAGTGTAACATGGGAAGACCTCTAAATATGTGGGTTTCTTGTAAATAGAGGTCAACCTCTGAAGAAGGTCGGCTTCCTTTGTGCTATCACCTAAAACTATTGATTTTGAAAGGAAAAGGGAGAAGGAGAATGCTTTAAAATTAAAACTAAACCCTATGGTGATGCACCTAAACGTTACTTGGATTTGAAACCAGACTTCATACACTTGCTTGCAATGACTGAAGATAAATTTGCACAAATCACTTTTGTATATATTTTTGCAAAAGTGCTTCACAAACAGGTCCTGGTGCTAAGATTCCTAGAAGGAAATTTAATTTCACATCTAAAATTCATTTACATCTTTTGACACAATTTGTAACCTACAAAAAACATACTTTTTGCATAAAGGTTCTAAAATCTGAGACAAAGCTCGAAGGAAATAAACATTACCTCACTAAAATCTTGATCAATCAGCTGACTAAACACAAAAAAGAAAAGAGAAAGTAGGAAAAGGCTTCGAATCAATAATAATCAAGGTCTTTACTTAATTTCATCTCCAAAATTGAGCTCCAAAAGTTTTCTAATCTGAGAAAGGACTACAAAAGTCACAAACTTCCGAAAAGCATCTGAAGAATTCCTTTACAAAGAGGAAAAAAATGCCATATATACAAAAGTGTCGACCCCCCAGGGCTTACAAAAATATCAGTCTTCAGAAAGATCTGCCCCTAGATCTTTTGAAATGAAGTTAATGTTGCATTCAAGTGTATCCCTATTGTCTATGTCGGTGTGAAAAGATTGCCCTCAGGAGAAGCCTTCAGATCTTTTGTAACCACAGTATTAACTTCGTGGCCTCCGTGTCCACCCTCGAACTTCCTTGAAGAGCTGCCTTGAATGCCCCTGGAGCTTTACCATTAATATCGATCTGCCTTTTGCCAGTAGACCTCATAGCTATCCCTGAGACTAACGGCTTCTTCTTTTATTCGGCCTTCTTCCTACTCAAAAAATTTCTGTAGATTGACTTCCCTTGCAAAAAAAGCTTCAAAATTTTTCATTTAGATCTCGACACCATTGATCTCCGACCTGCCCCATCGCCTTTGGTCTCAGGAAAATTCCATGTCATTTATGCTCTGTTGGTCTCGTTCATAGGGGGAGTCAAACAGTCAAACGGTTGATGGTTTGCCTTTAGCTCCTTCAAATTGGTTGAGCTCATGCCATGTAGATTCCAGACGGTCAAAGGTTGTTTCATCAGGATCACATGTCGGTGAGAAACTAATCGTGTCTCCCCGATGTGAGTACAACTCGTAGCAGCTATCGGCAAGACACGCGACAGTTGGAAAAACCCTATATCGAATGCAAAATTCATACCAATCTCGCCCTCGTCATTGCCCAGACTATCATCAGAGACACATTAGGTCAGCAAGAGATCTTCAGTCGGCAGGAGGTCATAGCGAACACTAAGAGTCCTACTGATATCTTTTTCCATGGCAAGTTGATCGCTATCGGCAAGACTCTCCATTGTCGACAAGAGCTTTCATCGAGCCCCTCATCCTTTGGTGAGACACCATCGGGTCAGGGAGACCTCACACTGAACTCAAAATATTATACCGAAGGCACCCCGCTGTCGGCAGGACCTTCCTCATCCGGTCAGACTTCATGCCGAAGGCAACTCTCTCGGCAAGCCCATTTCATCTCAGCAAGAGTCCCACCGCAGTCAGCTTCCTATTGGCGAGACACAATTCTCTCAACAGGACCTCATAGCGAGCTCCCGTTCTCTCCCCGAGCTCACTTCATTCAGCCAGACCCCATCGGGTCGGCAAGACATCATGCTGAAGCTACCTTGTTTCAGCGAGACCTATCGCAGTCGACAAGACCTTGTGCCAAGCTCAAAACATTTCACCGACGCTGCTTCACCTTGGCAAGAGTCCACCCCATTGGTGAGACTTTACCCCTTCGCTAGCCCCTTTCACCGAGACCCTCCTGTGTCAGCGAGACCTCTCGCCGAACCTAAATTCTTCGGCAAGACACCGCTTGTTCGCCAAGACATTATGACGAACTCAAACCTTTCACCGAGACCACTCGCTGGGACCACCACTCCTTGTCTACAAGACCTCCCCGGGTCGGCCAGACGTTATGCTGAAGGCAATCCCCTTTGGCTAGACTTCGTTGGGTAGCCAAGACGTTACAGCAAGGCCCCACCTTTCTTTGCGATGACATTTCTTTCGGTCAGACTGCGGTTGATCGGCAAGACCCCTCGTCGATGATGTCTTCCTTCACCGAGACTTCCATCTTTTGGCAAGACCTTATGCCGAAGGAAAACCATTCCCCCTAATGCCAACTTCGTGAGCTACTGTCGGAGAGACATCCCAAGCGGAGAGATACATAAAGACTCATGGCGACCCGAAAGTCCTGGCGACCGGTGTATTCAAAATAGAACGCACTGCTAGTCGGCAAGACAACAGGAGGGTCTTGCCGATTTTCCTCTCTGATGAGTTTTTTGCACCAAAACTGATAGAGGCCTGCCTTCCAACAGACCTCCTTGTGAAATATCCTCAGGTGCATGATCTAACCCTTGATGCAAATGTCTCCATTTGGCTTTTATGAACCTCTGAAACATAATTTTTCCTACTTGATGAGCCCGTAGGTGAAAATCAGGCAACAATGATAAAGACTTGACTTTGACTGTACCATATCTGCACCAAAGACGCTAAATTATGTGAAAGCTCCCCAGCCGAGTCACCATTTTGTTGGTTAATTTTAATGAACCAAGTAGGCCTTAGCATGTACCTATGAGTTTTCCAAACTCAATTCTCAAATACCTACCAGATGGGTGGCCAAAAAATGAGATAAAATGTATATTATTTTATCTATTACACTTCAGGTTCTACTAGACTTGGGAGGGTATTCCCACAATGTCAAATATATAACTCATCTCAACAATTTACACATACATTGTAAATTGAGGTAGACAAATTCTCATTAATAGCACATAAGATGAAATCACTCACAAAGATGGAAATTCTTCGAGTTAATTATGCATCTTAAGCCAAGAAAATGAAACAACAATGAACAACAGGCAGGTCAATGATTATTTTAAAAGATTTCTCTCAAGTTGGGTGACTAAAACCACAAGAAAGTTTCAATGGGTTAAAGATTAGTGCCATTATCTATGGGCTAGGATTCTGTGTAAATTGAAACATAAGGCATATTTAATTATGAGCAATTATGCTCTAGTGATATCACCTTGTAATTCACAAATCAATGACTGAGCACTAAAGACTACTTATCAAATCCAAATGACTTCATATATGAACCCATGATCTAATCCAAGCATTTTAACTCATTCCATAAACAAGTGCCAAAACCATATCACATATCAAATTATAACACGATGACAATTAATGAAATGATCGTTGATCAGTGTTTTCATTAATGATTCTAATACAAAACCAAAATGGAGAGACTATAGACTCAAAAAATCTCCATTATTATTTGAATATACTTAGAAACCATACATTTAACTAAATTTATTGTCTAGACACAAAGCATTCGATAAAGACTCAACATATCTACTTTGTGTTCTATAATTCTCTATGTAGCTCCAGAATTTCAATAAAAGATTTGCACAAATGGCCCTAAATTCCCTTTTATAGAACAAGGGAGCAAAACAAGCCACAGGAAAAATGTACACATGTCACACCTCAATTGGACTACTCGAAGGTATATTCTTAAATTCAGTTATATTTGCAATAAAAAATGGAGGGAATACACATAAGACAAAGAATATTTACATTTGTAGTAAAGAGCAACTTTACCTTTTCAAAAGCACATGTCAAAACAACGCATCCAATTTATCGAGAAAAATGAGAAAATGATGTAGACCATAAGTGAGTTAGCATCTCAATCAACATTCCACATCATCAACAGTCGATACTTCCCTGTGAAACATATGTTTTAACTCTGTAACTTCTGAGGCCAGACCTATACAATACATGACCCAGTATATGTTTCACAGACCAAATTTTCCAACATACAACCTTCCCCATTCTTCATACTCTTCCTCATATGGCCAATCAAAATCCATAATTTTGTCCATGGCTTTCCTGTAAGGGGAGTACTTGGTTACTACCACATTGGATTCCTTGTCAAAATCTTCCAAAAAGCTGATAAGAAATGTTAACCTCCCCAAAGTGTTATTGAAGACAACAATATTAACCTCTTTGAAAATTTTACCTACTTGGGAATCAATAACTTCATCCAGTTCCCTCTTCCACACCTGCAATGGTTTCACTTCATAATTGGTCACCTCAATTTCTAGTAGTGGTGACAAATCAATGTGGTTATATTGAGCTATCAACTCAATTATCTTCTACTCCAATGGGCCGGCATATCGCTGAAACTTCTACTCGCTTAACTCACACACAAATTCATAAACTGGAAGCACTAGAGGGTATTTATCTTCATGTTGGCCAACTCCCACCAATATCAACTTCAATATTTCAACTCTTGGGACCCATTTATTCAAGGTTGGTATGGCCAACACCTTATCTCTTTGGGACAACCTCATTGCATGCACCATCAAAGCATAGTTGTCATGCACACTATTGAGTCTATCCTAAAGCTACTCATTTAGATGCTTTAAGGTAGTGAAAACAACTTTTGATATGTTCTCATACATTGTGTCTTGAGCTTTCTCCAACAATTTCTTATATATCTCAATTTGTAGAAGCAATTGATCTCTATCAGATGAGCTAGAGCTTGGTCTACTTGTTTCTTCCCCTGCAATTGATTCTTGTCCTTGATTATAAGTTACTATTGCTAAATCCTGGATATGAAATGAATGTTGCATAGATGTCATTGGAGAAGCTGAAGGTGGGTGGCTTGAGCTAGATTGACTCCATTCTCTCTGTACTTTCTCTCTTTGTTTATAGAATACCATTTCAATTTCTAGTGTAGCCACTTTTTGTTGGCTACTATCATAGTCATCCAGGAGTTCTCTATATTTAACTCTAAGGTTATCTCTTTCCAAGGTAATACCCTCCATAGTTGACTGGGTAAACATGGCAACATTAACAACCATGTTTGCAGCTTCCGAAGCTGGAGTGTCAGCAACTCTTTTTACAAGCAATTGCCCACTAAGTTCTGATGGCTTTTCCAGGGATGGT
This sequence comes from Sequoia sempervirens, assembly GCA_007258455.2. Taxonomy (NCBI): domain Eukaryota; kingdom Viridiplantae; phylum Streptophyta; class Pinopsida; order Cupressales; family Cupressaceae; genus Sequoia; species Sequoia sempervirens. Next base: position 25,570,575 of record VDFB02047230.1, on the reverse strand, counting down.
TTCCTAGATGTCGAAGATAGTGACCATATGGCTAATGCATCACAATCCTCACTAAAGGTTGAACCTCGAAGTTCCATTTCAATTCTTCTTCTATCTATACAAGAGGTCTTTCAGCCCTTCTTATGGTATCCAAAACAATAACATTAGAAATAGTCCATTCTGAAAACAACAACACACCACTCTTCTTTACAAGCTCTCTGCCCTCTTGGGCATTAATCTTTTTAAACTCATCTCTCATAATGCTTCTTACATTTGCCTAAATAAAATTTCCAGGTGATTCATGGTGCAAGCTTCTTTCAATGGCAACCTTCTCTGCATATTCTGCAGTCTTGGATTTCCACCATAAATCCTGGAATGTCGAGGTTTCAATGAAGGAATCATCTTCCATAAATTATTTGCTAGCTTCTACCCTCAAGTCATCTTCGGTATTCAATCCACAAATATCAAGCTTCCCTAATTTGAGGATGCTCTGTCCTAAACCTAAAACAATTGCTCCTTCATGAGGAGGCATTCCAATCTGCATTTCCTCAGGGGTGACATAGATATCATATTCATCTGTGTCAGAATAATCAACCACTCCTCTTTATTCAGTTCTTTGCTTCTTTTGAGGTGGTTGCTCAGGAGGGGCATAACTTTCAGGAGGTGAATCAAGATCAATTACAGGCAAAGAGGCTTGTGTAGGAGGAGTTGGCACTGCACTCTTGGGACAGTCTTTTTTTCGCTCTTCAGAGCTGATGGGGGCTACTGAGCTCCTTTCCTCACTTGCTACTTTCTTCCTCCTAGAATAAATTCTCAACTATTGGGGTGGTTGATATGAAGGTCTTTCTTCTAATGTCATCTCAACACTTTCTTCAACCACCATTGCCTTTCCTTTATCTGGAACCTCTCGTTGTTCTCTCAAAACACCAACAACATTCCAAAAGTTGTCCATAACATGCATAGCTTTATTGAAATCACCCTGTATATGTGGCAGAGGATCATATTGGGGATTATTCTTCTTTTTAGCTTCTACCATCTTTCTATAATCCAAGTATTTGGCTTTTCTTTCATCTTGTTCCCTAAAGTTAATGGCATTCCTAATAATATCCTTAGGGCAATCAAAAGCATGTACAAAGATACCCATTTTCTTATTTGCTTTGAGTTTACTAATGAAGCCTTCAGGATCATGATTCCTTAGGCTCATAGTCATCAGTTTGTAAGGAGCTAGCAAGTGTTCTAATTCATTCACTGTCCCTTTTGTCACAATGTAATCTACAAATACTGTCTGCTTTGGGAAGAATGACCCCTTCCTTTATAATTTAGGTAAATGTGTTTCTTGTGAAGCTCCTAACTGCCTCATGATCTCAAGGAACCCTATTCTCAACGGCACATCTGCAGGAAAAACATATGGGCCCAAACCACTACCATATATCCTGAAAATTGTCTTATCACAACACAAAATCAAATCTGTTTGTAGCTTCCTTGGTCTCAAGAACTCATGGATTTCTCTGGGGATTCTAGGTGGTTGATATACCAAGGCCCTCTTTATCTTGGCTTGAAAATCATTTATAAACATTGCAAAGTTATACGTCTTGTCATCTTTATCCAAGATTCGGGTCCAGCACTGAACAGGAAAGTCAACATCATCCTTCTTCCTTTCCAAGGTAATCTCCTTCTCAAAGGCTCTTTATTCTTTATACAAGAACATATGCATTAACAATGAGTACCACCAGAACTTCACCCATTATTTTCATTCTCACAATTCAACTAAGCCTTTATGAATTTGTTTAGCTAGATATGTCCCATAGTCATAAACAATACTATACGGTGGGTGTTGCATATGTGTGGCCAAATAGCTATACTCCTTCTGCAATGTGTCAGGTGGATTGGCACCAACAATTTGGTACAGAGAATATATGGTATTCCTGAAATAACTAGCAAAATAGCTCATTAGGAAGGGTTCGAGCTCTCTATCATCAATCATGACCTTCCTCCTTTGTTTTCCAGTTCCAGTCACTGCAGTATGTAGAGGCAACATCTTTGTTTTGATAAACACCTTGGTATTGTTGTACTATGTTCTAATAGTGTCCATGTTCAGAGGGACCATGTCTTGACTCCATTGATGCAAGTCAAAGACTTTTTCAATTTCTTCCCTGGTTATTTCTACCATTACCACCCCATCAAATGCTCTGACTGCCCTAGAAACTGGGTCATATTTTGATGTGATATCTTTTAGGAGATCCACATCCATGTACACATTTGGAACAATTAGTTTCCCCATGTCCAACTTTCATGGGTTACTAAACAGGCCCCAAGGTTCCTATTTCTGAACCAGTGTTGAAACATCTGCCATCCTGTGTATGGTACCTCGGCATCCTTGATGAAGCAAGCCTTATATATTATCCCCTCCTTCACAGTAGGGCCAGGAAACAACATCCTACCCTCTAGTTTCTTACTTGTAGACTGGGGTAATAAATCAATCACATCCTAAGAAAGGGTTCTAGACTAGGTAGAGGAGGAAGCACCTTGAATTTTGGGAGCCATGGGCTTGAATATACAAGAGTCCTTACAGAGGAATTTTAACTATTCACTTCCTAATTGCAATTTATGACTTATGACGAGAGCTAATTCTGGGCAATTTGCAGGGCTGCGGATTTTAAAAGCAAGGATTAACCCTAATTTAAAGCAATGAAAGCAGAACGATGAAACATACTCATTTTAAAACAGATTAAAAGCAAACCCTAATTCAAAAAATTGAAAAGGCATAAAATTGTGTTTATTTTACTTACTGCTTTCAACCATGACAAACCCTAATGCCGGCCAGGAGAACTTCTACAATTTGCTTCTAAATTCTTCGTATTTCCTTGGACATTTCTTCAAATCTTGAGCAAACAAGCAAGAGTCAAGCACATGCACAATTTTTGAAGGGAATTGAATAGGTTTACAGGTCACCTCCGCCATTAATGCCCATTCACGCAAAGCAAAAAAATTGCAATGGGCATACTTTTCATTTTTTAATGCATGTTGTTGATTCATAGCTGAGTTGGGCATCTCAAATGACTCACATTGAGTCAAACATATTTGAATTCACAACATCACTCCAGCTCAGACGAACAACCAATAGAAATTTGCTAACAGGACTCTCCTCATGTACGTGAGGCTCCCACCCTATAGTACCCATAGAATGCACGTGGCAGCATCTCGCAGGTCTTGCCATTTTTAAAGAACTTGCATCTTTCCTCCGTGAGTTGGCGGGGAACGGTTGTGATCATTTTCCTTCGCTCAATCAACACCATCGATCTCAAAGCTCTGGGCATTGAGATGGGACATAATAGCCATGCCCATTTACATGTGGCATTATTTCACTAACCACGCAGCAATTAAACTGCATTCACTTCAAATGGATGGGCCAGCGAGGAGCGACCCAGATTAAATCCTGTCATCTCAGGATCATCAAACCTGCATGAACGCAACAATTAGTCTTAAAAGGGGTCCTTGACTAGGCCGACGAGAACTTACCCCTCAGGGGTTTATGACTTAGACATAAGTCATTTGTATGTGAAATATTGAAGGCCGACTTTGGGAATATTTAAGACACCTTGTGACCGGAGATGACCAAATAGTCCTAAACGAAGGGGTCAGTAAGACATGTTAAACGATGACTCAAGAGGTAACTTATATCACTGGTAACTGGACAAACAAGTCAACGCAAAAATAAGGCATTCGAGGATTACATGGGGATTTTGGATGACAAGGTTATTCAAATAAAACCCTAAACCTTGTGTCCTATCAACATATTATGTTGATATTGAGGACAAAGGACCTCAAAATATCAAGGATTTTTGGGGGTCTAACACAACTTATGTGGTTCCCATCTAATATACAAAGATCCTCCACTCCTCAATTCTAATGCTTAGAATTGAGAAAGTGCACTTAGTGAGTCCAAAGTCAACCATAACTACCACTATTGTACCCCACCTCCTTTATGAATGCATATGACAGATAATATCAAGATTCCTAAGGAATCTTAATCATAAAATTTTCAATTACATCTTACGCATCCAAGGACACTTTTTATGAGTGTTAGAAATACATATACATATTATTGCAAGCTATATAGTTCCTTAATCCTAAGAAATTTTACACATAATGCAAATAAAAAAAAGCTAAATAGTTAATATTCATTTATAGCTCATTCACAATAGTCAACATTTGTCTTTGACTTCTAAACTAAATCATATGTATAGTGTGTTTTAAAATATTTTTACCAATAATTATTGTTAAGAATCTCATTCTCAACAACAATTAAAGTATTCTTAAATATTGGTCCAGTTGGCTTGGTTGGCCTTTGTCTTTTTGTTTGTCTTGCTTAAACTTACGAGTTCAAGGACCCTTCCCCTACTTTTAATATCAAAAATTATTCTTAAACATTGTCTCTTTAACAATTAAAAATAATTTTTAATTAATGTAAGAAAAGCAACTATTACCTTTTCTTAATTATCATAAGTAAAATAAATATTTGTTACTTCTTACTATTGCTTATTTAACTATTAATCCAAACAATATTTAAATAGAGTAGCATAATTATATCTAAACACCATTTAAATAACTTTTTTGGGATGTTAAAAGGTTGTTAGTTTGTGTTGTCTGAAAAAAATTGAGTCAATTTCTTTTAACAAAACTCCCCAAATTCTTAGATTTTCTTGGATGTTTATGATAGTTTTCTTTTTAAATTGATAAATAAAGAAAATGACTGACGCTTTGAGCACCAAAATTGAAGAGAGCAAATGTTGAGGAGAAAGTATCACGAATAAAAACTTATGTAAAAGACAAATCTACAATTTTAAAAAAAAAGATCATATGATATTCCAAGTAATTGCGACATGCTCACAAAATTAACCTGCACGACTACTGACCCCTCTCCCTATATATTTCAATATGATATCTTTCAACATCACTCATACTCAATATTTTTATGCTTATTCTTAATTTTATAGTGATATGATATGCAGGTGGTCATCTTCCTCCTGTTCATACCCACGGTTTGACGTCTGCAGTACTCTTCATTGTCACCACAAATCACCACCACATCCTCTGCAAATCGCACTTTCTTCTTCTTCCTCCATTTTCTTTTTCTCCCTGCAGATAACACAACATCATTAAATAAATTATACAGCAGAATTCATCTACATGGAGAGAAATAAATAATCACCTGAAGAAAGGCATGAGCGCAAGCTAGACTTTCTATTCTTATTGGGTAGTAAGAAGTTGTTGAAACGATTGAAGGCGTTGTGTCGGAGAGCCAGAACAAATCCCACACTGGCAGAAACCGCCATGATTGTCAGAGCTCCATATTCCCTGGTTGAAGAAAACATTGCTGCCATACTTCTCAGGATCTCTTTCTTCTCCCACTGGATATTTAAACAATACAAATGACGTCCTATTATAATGGTTTCTCAAACTCTGCATAGAAACTACAAACTGAAACTTCATGTTTTCCTCGCTATCCAATTTGAACAAACGACCACTTTCTGTTGCGAGGTTGGAAGAAGAGAACAAATTTACAGCATTGATAAGCTACTACATGACTCAAACTCACGGGTTATATGACATTTCAGATTATTTGATTCATTTGAGGACGATACGGACATTCTGGGCCGAAGAAATTATTATTATGGGCATTTCGTTATGTTTTGTATGCATGCACTTCACAATCTTAGCATGTTAAGATATGCTCTCCAATTTAGCTATCCATATGTACACGAGAAAGGTGAATACTTTATCCTATTCCTATATAAAGTATTTAGAAAGTATTATAGAAAAAAATTCAAAGAATAATAATTGTCATTAAAGTTTAAAAGATAAACATTCAAGGATGATTTTTACAACCCATCAATTTTAGAAAATAAAAGAATCTATAAAACCAACAAAACATAAAATCTTAATGAAGAAAAAGTCATAATGAACAACTAGAATTATTGTGAGTTAGCTAAAGAAATTACAAAGATTGAATAGAAGATAAGGACTCAATGCAATTAATATTAGATTGGCCAAATAGTCTATAACAACATTTTGAATTTAATTTAATATAAAATGAGAGATGGAATCAAGGTTTTGCAAAAGGCAAAGATTTTACTCTACAAAAGATGCCAACCTCTAAAAGAATTCATGAAACTTTCCATTGTTCAAAAGTAGGCGAGATTCATAGAATTCATCTCACATAATATCTTCGTCCAACCCGGTTGATAGGCCTTCTCTAATCCCACAAGGATTACTTGAACCTCCATTTGATTATTAGTCCCAAATTCTATAGTAGAAGAAACAAAAAATTAAACTAAACCAACATTATCCCACCCAACTCCACTAATCCCGACAACACCTGAATTGTTGTGATAATAACAAACAATGCTAATTTTGAAAAATCCCAATAGAAGAGGGGATCATTTATCTTCATAATTCACCTTATGAAAAGGTTTGATCCCAAAGCAAGATAACCAAATTATTCAAATCTAATTTACTCAGAGGTTGGATTCATCTGGATGAGCATGTGCGTGGGTCAGCATGCCTAGTATTGGTCGCCTACAAGTGATGGGTGGGGGAGGCTGAGTCCTCCCCCATGGACGTTTGTAACTATGTAAGTACCCACGTACACCTTGGTTTTATCTGCAATTACCTTCGAATGTTCCACCGTCGGTTATGGGTTTCCCTGGTTGTCACTAATTCTCATGTGCTTTCCGTTCACTGCTTGTTTTATTTCAATCCATGCTTTGTATTTTGTGGGGTTCTCAGCACTTTGTATTTTGTGGGGTTCTCAGCACTTCTAAGCATTAATAAACGAGGGAATGGACCCCTTGTCCCCATTACAAGTGGGGGTAAAAATATTGAAAACCCATCTTTTGCTTCCAAATCCTTCAAGGACGTGGTCGAAGACAAAGGAATTGTTGTGCCTGAAAGAATAAAATTATTGGTTGTGGCCGCGTGGGAGGAGAGTGAGGTCGTCGCCAATGGCGGAGAGGAAGGTAAGTAGGACTCCAAAAACTGTAAGAATCTGAAACTCATTATGAATGCAGAGATGAAAAAAGTTATAAAGTAGGACTCCAAAAAAGTTATAAGAGACACTGTCATTTTCATGGCGGTTGTTGATGTTAATAAGGTTTCGACTAGGAAATTTATTGATAGTTGGTTTTCAAATGTTTGGGCTAACAAGTTCAGTATTCAGTTAAGTTTCTAAGTTCAGTATTCAGTTAAGTTTCTGTAGAATGCTACAACATGGATTATTTGTTATTTTTCCACATAATCATTTTATGCAAGAAAAAGATTTGTCCAAGTCATATTGGAATCTGGGAGGGTGTGTGTTTAGAGCCCTAGCATGGTCCCTTGTGGCCATTACAAATGAGTTGCTTGCCTTGTCTCACCCCAGATGGGTGGTGGTTAATTATTCCGCATCTACTTGCTCCAATTGGGGGTGTTGTATGGGTTGATGAGGCAAAAGGCATCCCTCCCTCACCTTGACACCCAAGCCTTCTCTCGAACTCGGGGTAGAAATCCCTGGCACTATAGAGCTTGAAGATTATGAAAATCACTTTTTTTATGCTTTAGAAGTCTTGGGAGGCATAAATGCATGTTATCTGTGTCGGCAGGTGGGGCCATATTCGAAAGAACTACCCAATAATCCCAAGAAAACTAGTAAAAGGGAAGTCGAAGACCAATCTTGGTTCGAAGACCAATCTTGGTTCAAACCCCAATGCGAAGGTGTCAGTTGAAAACCCTCTCCCTAACCCTAATGTGGAATTTTTGGCTGGAGATTGTGGCTCAAACCCTAACTCCAGTTTGTTGTCGAGATGTGAGTCCTTGCACAGCAGGACAACATTGCCACAATTCGAAGAATAACGTGTACTAGGAAGGTAGTTTCAGACCATTTGAAAGTGGTAATAATTTTTCTTTGGTGGTTGATGAGATCTCAAGAGGGAGAGACCTCTCAGAAAAATAAATTTTTTTCAGACCCCCAATATAGACCCCAATGTTGTCAAGCTCAAAAATTCTTTTGATATTTTATCGTAGGAGGAGGGTGTTATTGAGACAAGTCTAGGGGATGGTACAACCACATTTTCTGGCAACTTTGAATCACCTTCGATGTTTCTAGTTCCCTCCCCGCATTGGCTCTTACTGGAGATAGGTTATTAATTCAAAAAATAAATACACAACAATTAGTTGTGCAAAATATTACAAAAAGAATAGATAACATTTTTTTAAAGGGAGAGTCTATTAATAAATCTTCAATTCCCAAGATCTCTAAATTTCAAACAAAAAAAGATTGTGGCAAAATAAGCATAGTAAACAACAATTAGGGCAATGAAAAGATTGAAGATGCTAGTTTGGCTAGGGGCAATAGGGTGTCCTCCATGTTGGAAGACCTTGTTTCGGATATTGGGGAAAAACACCCATATGCTATTGATAGTTTGCATGATAATAGTTTCATTAAAAATCAAGGCAACCCAATGGGGACCTTGAGAGATGCCAATAGGTCAGTTGATAATAAGTATGGGAACTCTACTGCACTCAGGTCTCCCTCATCAAATGGCAGATCCCTAGTGTTTCCCAACCAAATTAGTAGTTTCACTCTTGAACATGACTCTGAAGTTGATAAAATGGAGTCAAAACTAATCAAAATCTAAAACAAATTAATAAGGATCTAGAATCCTTCATGCCAAAGGAAGCTTTAGCCCCTGATCTGGGGGATGAAGGAAAACTAAACAATCAAGAAATCAAGGGTGTGAGGAAGGAAGAGCCTTGTACTCCTAAGAAGGATGTTAAAACTAAAAATAAATTAAGAGGCTGCATGGAACAAACAGAGACTCTAGGGAATAGTGAAAATGAGAATATCACAGAAGGGAAACTAGAGAAAATTCCTAAGCCATAGGTTGGGCCTGGTAGGCCTAGGAAAAATTAGATGTCCTTATCTATGGGCAGAAGTATTCAGCTTGCCAAAAACAAAAGGATAAAAATAAATGTAGTAATTCAATCACCTATTGCAAACAGATTGGAAATTGAGGAAAGGCTATCGAAATGTTTTGAGAAATTCAAGTGTGATCAAGAGGTCTCCCTTATGAATGTTGAAAAATAAATATTAATTGTATATCTTGGAATGTTAGGGGCTTGAGTCCCCTGACAGAAATTACATTGTAAGGAGGTTTTTGAACCTTGAGAAACAAAAGGACATTATCCTTGTCCAAGAAACCAAAGCAACTAGATTCACCTTAGACACAAATATGAGATTCATTTAGAATGCATCTTCTTAGTACATCACCAAGCATGAAAGAGGGAGAGGAGGTGTTGCTATCCTCCTCTCCTGCAAATGGGATCAACATGTTACCAATCAAGGTACTTCCCCTTACAATAGGGCAGTGTGGATCACCCTAGAAAAGGATGGTGTTAAATTGGGTGTATCCTCTATGTATGCTCCCAATAATCACAAAGATCGAACAAAACTTTGGAAATGGCTTATTAATTTTCCTGATGTTCCTTGGATCTTGGGAGGGGATTTTAATATGGTGGAGCACCTAGAGGACAAGTGGGGTGGAATAGATATGGCATGGAAAGGCAGTGAAAGATATTTTTAGCAGAAAATAAAAGCTAAGTTAAACTTAGTGGACCTTCTAGAAAGGGGGAGTAAAGATAGCAAAGGGATTTGGTTTACTTGGTGTAACACCCAGAAAGGTGGCAAAAGGGTCTATTGTAGGCTAGATAGAATTTATGCAAACAAGGATTTTTTTAGTTTCTTGCCAAACAATGTTGGGCTCAATTTTAGTGTATATCCTTATACCTTATCAAATCACCACCCTATTAAAGAAAATCTAGTCAATTCAATCAAGATAGGCCTAGGGAGAATTAAAGGAAGGCTAGGTTCAGCCTCAATACCCACCTTCTAAAAGGTAGTGACTATAGGGATGCTATCACCTATATGAGAGAAATCAATAAGTGGATGTTAAAAGGTGCAAGTGTCATTGACAGATGGAACCAAAAAGTTGATGCTTGGATGGAGTTGTTCCAAACTATTGGAAAGAAAAAATCCATAGATAGTAGAAGGGAATAAAATGAGCTCCAAGAATGTCTATTCTTGGCTGAATCTAAAGTCCATGCAGATCCAAAAGATGAAAGGTTGAGATAGGAGCTTTCTCTAGCAAAAAATAACCTAAAAATAATCCAAACCCACAGGATTCAAGGTTTAAAGGTGTGGGCTAAGTTAAATTGGTTAAATTGTGGAGACAAGGGATCTAAATTCTTCTTTAAGTATATTAAGGAGAAGATTTTCAAAGAGAACATCAACAAAGTATGGGAGGGTGGCATCTTGTTCACCTCCCAAGAGGTATTAAAACAATTCCATACATACTTTAAAAATTTGTTCACCTCAAAAGGGGAGTTGAAGGAAATCATAACGCCAAAGAGTTCATTAAAGGAATTATACCAAGGAATATAATGATGAAGATGCCTCAAGGCTATCTGGAAGCATAACTAAATATGAAATTAGAAATGCTATTTTGTCCATGAACAATGAGTAATCCTCAAGGAGAGATGGGTTGTTTGTGGAGTTCTATAGAATATTTGTGGACTAGATTTGTGAAGTCCTGCTGTAAGTTTACTTGGAGGCTCTAGATAAGGGATCCTTGGGAAGGAATATCGATAAAGGAATCATCAAGCCTCTACCAAAATTTGGTGACAAGACCTTGATCAGGAATTGGAGGCCAATAACCCTTTTGAATGTATCATATAATATTTTGGCCAAGGTGATATCCTTAAGGCTTGTTAATTTTCTTCTCAAGTTCATCAATAACACTCAAATAGGGTTTATTAAAGGAAGGTACATCTTGGAAAACTTGATCACGAGTTGGGAGGCTATGGAATAGTCAAGATAGTCCAAACAGAATGCAGCTATGCTCCTATTAGACTTTGAAAAATCCTATGATAGGGTAGAATGATCCTTCTTATGGGAAACCCTTGAAGCCTTTCACTTCTCCTATGTGTTTTGTAATATGGTAAACACATTTTTAAAAGATGTTGCATAGGTAGTGAAATAAATAAAAAAAATATAGGGGATTTCTATATTAAAATAGGGTGATTGAATATATATGATGCAATTATCTTTCTTGTTTCATTAGGAAATGAGATCCCCAAAGGTAGGATTGGCTTTCAACCCTAGGTGATTCAAACCTATTGGAGATATTGCAAATTTCCTTATGAAAAGACGGGGTAAAATCTACCTAGACAAAACTTTAGGGAGAAAAATTAAAAGTAGTAAATAAACTCAATTATGCAATCTAAAACTTGGATCATCAATTTAAAGCATGAAAAAAATAGAAATAGAAAACTTTCGAAAGATTTGAGAAGGGTAAGTTGATGTGTACCAATCACCAAAAGCTCTTGCTAAGTGTCCTCTTGGGACAGATTCACCCTAGGGTGAATGGGTCCTGCTACAAGGATCTAATATTTGATTTCATAGTCCTCTGCTCTTGGATCTGCACTCTTGATTCCTCTAAATCTTACTTTCAAAAAGTCGGAAATAAATTCTACAAGTAAGATTCTATGTCTTGACAACTTTGAAAACTTTGTAAAATCACACTTTTGATCAATCTTAACAATTCTTCTTCACCTGCAAATCTACACATACAAAGAGAGGGGAAAATTGTTTGTTTTTGGTGATGGGGGTTTACATTGTTCAAACCCCATTTTGGTAATTAAACCTCAACATGAATGAAACATGAATGGAAGGAATGATGAATGAAAAATGCTATGTTGCAACTCACCAAACACTTGAATGACTACCCTTGGAAGACTAAAGTCTAACACATCTCTTCAATGATTTTATCTTGCATGAAATGGCTTGATTGGATTTTTATCTTGATGCTTGAATGCTTGAAACCTACATCACAATGTTAGGTCCAAAAACATGCATGTATGCAAATAAATTTGATATGATGCTTGAGATCTTGAATGCTGATGTAGAACACTGATAAATCTACTCTTAAACACCTTTGACAATAATATCTGTTCTTGGAATTCTCTCATAAAAATTCTAGATATTGAATTGATAAAAAGACCTTGTATTTATGGGAAATTTTCTAATTTACCAACAATTAAACATCAAAGGCCAAAAATTGCAAATTGAATTTGAGTCATAAAAATGGCACCAAAAACATGTTAAAATTTTAGATCCTCAACTTAAGGAGGACCCATTCTCCTTTGGGCGAATAGGTCCTAGGACCTAAACCCAAGACACTCAATTTCCAAGGAAATATAATTAATGTTTGCAATTGTTTAATACAGGTTCCCCTTCCAGAAAAAACATTAATTAGGATTTTAAATAAATAATTGGTTCAATTAGAGGCTTAATTAATTCTAATTAAATTAAGGGAACCAAACATAAGAGTGAAAATGTAAAGGTGTACATTTTTCTACACTACATTTAGCCCCCACTTTAGTGAGAGGATGAACCTTACGCTCAAACTCACACTAAAGTAGAAAAATAAGCATCAAGAGGGGTCCAAGTGTGCAAATTCTAGTGAGATAGGATGACAAAGATCATGGAGGTTGTGCAAGCCCCCAGATCAAGATCCCATGGAAAACCAACATAAGCACAAAGGAAGGAACATGTACAAATGATATACATCAGCAAGACAAGATACATAAGCATACAATGCCAAAAATTATGAAAAGAGAAAGAGAAGGGGTGGATCAATCCTCGACTATTTTTCCAACAGGTATGGATCAAGGCTTAGCTATTTTTCCAAAAAAAATCACAAGTGGAAACTCGTTGTCCACTATGCAAATAAAATATACTCACACAGGCTAGTGAAATCCACTATCCACTAGGTGAGCCCTAGAAGTTGGCTAATGGAAAATTTGTGCTAGGTTACAAGCTCCTATATGTCAACCATTTCAAAATTTATACCTCCTGATAACTTTGATAAGGCTCCACATAAAAGGGTCACAAGGTTAGTAAGCTATATTATGCTATAAACTCATGAAAAGCATAAAGGCTCCATTGGCAAGAAAGATGTGTTATGCTTGGTGGCCATAACAAAAGTTGTACATGCAATAGGATATGATATTCAAAGGGGTTTTTCTTAGTTCATGAAAGCTCTCACCATAGGTAACATTATGCTTAATGTCACCAAGAGAGGACTAGTTGAGGATAAAAGATTCACAACTTAGGGAATGCAAGCTATAGCATTACCACTAAGAGGAATGTCATATTCCAAGAAAAGTCACTCTCTTGAGGAACATTAAACCCAATGTCACCAAGAAGAGGACACATCATGTGAAGTAAGAAGACCACACTTTGAAGTAAACAATGAGCGGAGACATTTATGCCCCTACTTTAAAGAAATTACTAAACACCATACTATGAGAAATTACTTTAAATTAGCAGACAAAATGCCAATACATGAGATATTTATTCAGAAATCCCTATGTAAAACATATGTTTCCAAAATAGATCTACATCATGAAAGGAGGTTTTCCCCCATATGCAATTCTAAGATAACACATAAGGGATCCATGGATTTAGGGCTAGTTTTATGTCTTTGCTACAATGATATAATCGAGCTCAAAATCATCATCATTCCCCAAATGACTCATGGAACAATGAGAAAAAAGGAAGAATGACACATAGAGAACAATATATATATATATTGGGTCATGGAAGAGACCTAAATGTCTCAATGCCTTTCATCATCCCCAAAAATAAAACACAAGATAAAATATAAAGGTGTACAACATATAGAAGAATGTAGATACAAATAGAAGAATGTCATGATAGATTTTCTTCCTTTGTATCCTTTCACCAACAGAGTGACAAGGGTCATCCAAAGTAGGCTCACAAACATATAAATACATGCCAAGCAACATTGTATAGGGGATCACATTACACACATGCAATCATAAAGAACATGAAAAGAAAAAAAAGAAAATACTATTATGGCACATGCGACTAAACCTATAGCAGTTCTTTTGCATACCAATCTTGTTCGTCATAGGCAGAAGGTGGAAAACTAACCAAAGGGAAAACAACAATTGTTGTACTAGGAGCATCCAAGTTCAACACATGGTGAGTCACTCTTTATAGGAGGATCATCATGGTTGTTATCATTTAAGCTCATGGAAGAGGAAAACAATAAATCCAGCTCATTATGCACTTCCTCATCAATTTTAGGTATCTCATCATCATCATCCAAGTTAATCATAACAAGAGACCTAATAAAAATTTCCATAGATGTTTCATGTGTTTTATATGGAAAAGGTGGAAAATCATCATGTTTTTTTGTGTTAAATTTTGATTTTTGATTTTCTATGTTATTCTCTTCTTTTAACTTATGAGCAATAGAATGACATCTATGCCTACACTCTTTAGCATTTCCATTTATTCTTGCATGATTTTGAAGTTGTGATTGTGTAGGAGTAGGTTTATCAACTATTGGATTATTTTCATCCTATAAGGGAGGAATAGAAGGAACCATGGAAGGTTGTTCAACCCCTTTTAGCTTTATAAATTTGTTTGATCTTATGAGGCACAATGGGACTTATATGGTTATCTCTTGGTCTTTTATAGGAAATAGGTGAAGGATTTGTCATGGATTGGTCTTGGTTACTTGGAAGGTCTTTTGATTCAATCATGGCTTCGTCAATGATAGGAGGCTCAATCATGGGTTGAGGAATGTTACTAAGGGATAATTCTACTATGCACTTTGCCTTGAACTTTTGATGAGATTAAAAAAATAAGTACTCATGAGGCGTAAGAGGTTCCATAGATTCAGGCCAAAATAAATCCAATGAGAAATTCCCATGGGAAGACACATGATTAAAGCCACTATGGTGCATAGTAAAGATGGTATTTCCAAATAGAAACTTTAAGCATTTATGCACTATTGATAGGACAACATCCATGAAGCGTAGCCATGGATAACCAAGCTTCACATGGAATTGGTCTAACAATGCGATGATGGTGAATGAGACATTCAATTGTTTCAGTCCCACTTCTAATGGGAGAGTGATCGAATCTATCGTAGGGAAAGCAAAAGCATTATGTGTTTTGATCCATGGTTTCAATTGTTCATAATAATTTTGATAAATTTCATGCACAAATAGGAATTCCTTGGTGATCACATTCTCTACACACATGACATCAATTAATATCCCATTAGTAGGCTTGTCATTGATTCTTCTGGTGATGTAAAGAGGACCATCAAGTGTGTGTTTAATTATGTCATTTTGTGAGAAACCAATGTTCATAGACAAGTTGGTTTGGCCCTTACGAGGTTGAAAATTAATAAAATTGACTATAGAATCATCCTCATTACCACGGATGTGATCATTAATGATATAATCTAGGCTATGTAAAAAAATTATTCCTTGTTCATTATCAAGCATTTTCCTCATGTTATCTATGATAGGAATCACAGTACCAACATATATTTAGAACTCACAAAGTTTTACAGTTTTTCTAAGGATTCATCCATTTTTTTATATTTTCTTGAGGGACATTAGCAACCATTGTGACAACATTAGTTACATTGGTTGTGGGTAGGGTTCTCATGAGAAATGTGGTATCAAAGTTGTAGTGTATAAAAATGTAACCCTTTACATTTTCTCACTTGTTTGGACCCTCCTAATTTAAATTGGACTTAATAGTGCCTTAATTTAGTGTTGATAAATGTACCCCTTTACTTTTTCACACTTATTTGGGCCCTCCTAACTAAATTAATCTTATTTAGGCCTTAATTATCCCTTTAATTCATTTAAAAGCCTAATAAATTACATTTTCTAAAGAGGAACCCGACGATAACTAATTCTTAAACATAACACTTTACATTGAGCAATGTGTGTTCGAGGTATAGGGATCTAGGACCCATTCGCCCATGGGAGAATGTGTCCTCCCTAGACCTTTGGACTATTGAAGGTCGGTATCCTCAATGGGCGGTCAGTGTGATCTGTGGAAGTTAGGACAAGAAGTGGGGGATCATGGCGCTGTTTTAATGTCTCTAAATCCATAATTCAATGTCAGTTTGTGATATTTGAATTTCAAGAAATTAAGGATACATACCTATAAATACCAGGTTATTTCACTAAGTTTCACCTAACAATTTTGTCATAACCCAATTTTATTGCATATTTCTTTAGATATGGATAATTATTGATGAAATTTAATTATATATTAAATGGAGATTATGGAATATTCAAAAATTGAATGAAAGGAGTTGACTGATGTTGACTTTGTGAATCTTTGAAAGTTATTTTATATGTCATCAAGAATTAAACGTTACTGATCAAATTGCAAGTGCAAGTGTGTGCAGTTGTAGGGTGACAGGTTGAAGGTTGAGAACACGGTTGAAGTAGGATTGTTTAGCCAGATCGAACAGTAAGCCAGTTGGAATATGGGTGCACACACCACAAATGGATGTTGACTTGCAGTTGATTAAATTTGCATATATATGAGAATGTAATTTCCTGACTTGAATTGTGTATGTGCTTGTAAATGAATGGTTCATAGATTAAATTGCCTATTCAAACTTTGTGATATGAATAGAATGAAAATGAGCATTGAAAAGAAAATGTTATTCTTTAGTGTATATATATATATAAAGATCTACTCGAATTGGAAATTCAAGTTCTTTACTTTAAATGGTAGTGTATGAATATAAACATTTCCAAAACAAGCAATCTATATATGAAACTCATATATAAGTATATATATATGCATATATGTATATACATGTATGTATATATATGTATGTATATATGTATATGTATATGTATATGTATATACATATACATATATATATATATATGTAAATCAAACACATGCATATATATACATATATATATATGTATATATTTATATCTGTAGACACTGAAAAATGTCCTAAATGATATCATGCACTTGAATCAGGTATACTAACATCATTTCCTCTAAAAAATCATCCTCTTTTTGTTTAATTAGCTGAATTGGCCTAGCTAGTTAATCAATGACATCATTTTCACCTATTAACCTAATTTATAAAATGGGGTTAATTCACCCCCTTTCATGCTAACACTTTGTCCTGTTAAATTAAATAAATCAAAATATTTAATTTAAATCCCTAAATCCTCTTATTTAATTAAATAAACCTAAGTTATTTAATTAAATATCATTCCACCTTTCTCTCATTCATTAAATAATTTTATTTAATGGATATCATCTAATTCTTCTAAATCCCCTAATTGCATAATTAATATTGTTTAATTATCAATTAAATCTAATTCCCCCCACTTGCAAGGGAATATTCCTTTTGGAATATTCCTCCTTTGCACATTCCTCCAAAAGGAATATTCCTTCCCCTTTTGCACAATTTAATTTAGTTTTAATTAACTAAATATCCTTTTCCCTCACCCATGAGAATATTCCAAAGAATATTCTCTCTCCTCACTCATTTGAAAAAGGGGAATATTCCTTTCTTTTTAATAAACTTAGCTTCTTGAGCAAGTGAACTTGTGACCTCTTGTGCAAGTGAGCTTATGACCTCTTGGACAAGTTGAAAGTGTGTTTGTTTGAAGGAATGTTAACCCTTGATTAAATCTCATCTTGCATTCTCACCCATTGATGAGAATCCATGATCCATGCCTCTTCTTTCTTTCATCCTTGATCGTTGATTGGTCTTTTTGATCTCATCCATTGATCTCTTTTTACCTATTCTATAAATAGAGCTTGCCTCTATTGAATAGGGAACCATCTTTCAAAGAAAAATTATGTTGTTGAAATCACTCACACTCATATTTAACACGCATTTAGCATCTTTTAGTTCATTTTAATTGTGTTTAGTTAGCTTTAAGCTTCCATTAATGGCTTCCATGATCACATAATGCATCCATTTAGCTTGTTTATTAATTAGGGTTTGAATCTTTTAGCTTAAATTTCATCTAGATTAGCTTAGATTTTTCATAACTAGATCATTTTTAGCATAAAATCATGTTAAATTAGCTTACATCTTGCTCATTTAGATTAAAATCATGTTTTCATACACATTTCACAACCATTCCATCAGTTTTTTTCAATAAAACTGACTGGAACAAGCTCATTGATGCATGAGATTAGGAAAGGGTCATCGTTCTGCATCAACGTGACACCACTCCCACAACGGGATAAGTTTTGAATGGGTTAGAGTAGAAATTTATATGCTTTTGTAGTTTAGAATGCTTAGTTTTGATAAATGTTTAGTTCAACGTTCATTTGAATGATCTTGTTGAGATTCGATGTTAGTGGCTTCGTTATGCTTCGATTCTTAGTGGATCAAGTGTTATTGGCCCATACTAATTCATCCAATCACATTTTGATGCTAGAAGGAGGGCTAAAACCGATCAAATTTAATCAATTTCTATCTCAAATTCTATCATTTTTTACTTTTGCAAGATACAGCGACACCCAAAGGAATTTCAGCGACACTTTTGTTGGGCATCACCATATTGTGATGTTATTATCATCTGAAACAGCGAAACCTATTTAATATCCCAACATTGATTAAACAAATGGCGACGCTAATACTTTTTAGAGGTATTGAAGATTTATAAATGACGATGCTCTTCAAATTGCGACATTATCATCGTCATTATTTTCTCTGAAGAGCGACACCCAAGTTCACCAGAGTGACACTATCATGAATAACGACGCCTAACTATGATACGAAATTTAATGATTATTTTTTAGCATGTGTTTTAATTTTTTCAATTCATCACATTACTAACATGCCTCTAACATTGTTCTAGTTTTTAGACTAACAAGGTTTTGCAGGTTGGACGATAAAAGTTGAAGTGAAGAAGCATTCTCATATTTGAATCTTATAATTGTAACAAGTGTTTTCAACGCTTTTTGGGGAAATTATAACTCATCTATTATGCTTTCCACTTTATGATTTAGTACCACACTAATTTTCATTTTGGTTTAAAAAGAACGCTCAAACGGGACTAAAATTGAACCCTCATTTCATCATTTTACTTTGGGTTTAAAATTGGACAGAACAACTTAACATTTTTTTTGGTGCATAAAATGACTCATCTTATCTTTAGGGTTTAAAATTAACGAGTGTTTGTTGCACATTTTGATTTACATCTTTGTTATTGAATGCGTATGCAATTCTCTCGCGCCACTCGATGATATTGAGAAATAGAAACATTCCTAAACACTTTGTATAATCACTTACATCTTTCAATTTGGATTAAAAATGAACCCCTTGCTAGTGTAGGGAAAAGGTGTGGTGTGTGTTCTCTCCTTGTTTCATATAAACTAGGATGATAAAACTACAAACATACTTTCTTGCTATTGTTTATCTTTAGAGGGTCTTCCTCCCCGCTTCGAAAGGAGGGAATGACCCAAGCGGAAACAAGCTAAATCCAAGCTCTTTCAAGCCACTGTATAAATAATGTGTTTGTGACCAAAGTCATAAACAACGGGTGCAGATGCATCATACCGACAAGTGTCACCCTTAGTATCTATGTCATACATCAAAATATCTTTTTAGGAAGAGACTAGGAGGCCTCTTGATTCTCCATAATCTTGAGCTAATATTGTCACGTGTATGGCCACCTTGAACGAAAGCCCTTATTACAAACCAATTGTTTACAAGCCAAAAACCTTTATGCTTTCTAGTGCAGGAATGGTCATTCTGAAGCCGCCCCACACTTGTACTATTCATTGTTGAAATAGAAAAATCCTTAGGATCTTCGGATCTTTAGGATATCAAGATTTGGTGGTCCCCAGAAGTGTGTGTTGTGGAGGGGAACCAATGTAACCAAATCTCTAACTATTCACACTATCTTATTTTTTGGAGAAATCTGAGTGGGGATTCAGTCAACAGTATCTTTTGACCCTAGGATGGTAAATGCTTGTGAGTCAATTTAATACTTTGCTTGGTTCCAAAACATTACAAACAAACATTCACAATCTTTTCAAAATTTCAAACCCTTTGGTCTAAAGTATGGATACCTCTTGAAATAACCTTGATATTAATGCTTGTCCTAAGGATTTCTATCCTTAGATATTTCTAAATATCTTGACTTATATCTCAATCCATATTTTCCCAAATTTAACATAGGAACCTATGGCTTGAAGTTCATCCTTTTCACAAAATGGACATTGTGAAATTTATGATGTTTTTGACATAGACATCTAGTTTGAACATAATCAAGACAAGTCTTTGTGGTAAAAAAATATTCACTTAAGCAAGATAAATTGACACAATTGAACCCCACATGACCATTTGGAGACCGACTGCTCACATTGAACAACCCGACCTTACACCTACTATTATTCAACCAAACTTTTAACTCATTGAAGGAGAACAAACCGATATAATTAGTAGTTTGAGAAGCTTCACTTTTGAAACAAAAGAAACACTCGCTCAGTGGATAAATGCCACAAATATCTTAAATGAAGAAGAGGAACAAACCGATATTGAGGTTGGAAGGCCCTTATTACCACCACCTGCATGGCAATAAATATCCTCTTTTCTTTCATAGACTTAGACTTCTCTAAATGATCTCACACAAAATTAAAATCCCCAAGAGAAGGTCTACATGTTGTCATTTCAAGTTTAGGAATCTTACTCCAAAAGCTCTCAAAAAACACCTTGTAACACTTCACCAAAATAGAACCATGTTGTTATACTACTTCTACAAACGTGTTTCAAGGAACAATCTAGAATTGTATATGTTATTTTTTGGTGAAAACCCTATTCTTTTTCATGATAATGAACCTATCTAAAAACTTGAGTCTTTAGGATTTGAAAGCTTTAGAGGTATAGCATGTTTCTCACTGCCTTGGTCTTATCAAACAAAGGTTCATTCTAGGTCAACATTGGGTGAAAACATTTAACTCACCCCTTCATCAAATTTCGTCCTTCATCTCACCAAACTTTGTAAAAAATTTGAATACACTAACACTTCTTGACTTAAACATCTATCAAACCAACCCCTAACTTAGCTACTTTGTATGTGAAATGTATCCTTTTCCATGCCCCTAGTTGAGTTAGTTATCATCTTTGAGCTATTTTATCTTGAAGGTCATGAGTCTACCCTAAATATTTCCAATTTCATAAACATCCTTTATCAAACCTCAAAACATCAAACTCTTAAGTCAAAAATGTTGTCCCAAAATGTCTGCAAAGATCAATTTCCACATCATCCACCTTTTCATCCCCCATTATCATCATTGATCCAAAAATTCTTAGAGCTTCCATTTTACCTAAATTTAATTCAACTAGAGATTTCAAAACATTACAGATCACAACACAACTCTCCCATAGCTAACCCAAAATTTATGGTAAAGACAAGATCACAACACAAGAGAATCATGGAGAAAACCAATGTCACATTTACCTCAAGTGAATCATCTAGAGTGTGATTCGAGAAGTCAAGTTACCCCATCACAACAACCATCATCTCCATCAAGGCCATATGATATTGAATAAATTACCCATAACCCATTTGGACTTACTAGGGAAGAAATCATGGAACATCAAGCCTTTGAAAATGTAGCTCCAATTTCCCCATCATTTGTTGCACAAAATTTGACACAAGGCTTCACAACTCCATCACTAGGGCTAAATCAAACATCCACTCCTATTCTTGCAACTAGTCTTTCCAAATACTTTGGTCTAACTCTTCCATTTGAAATCAACACACTTGTGGGTACCCTCGATACCAATCCTCCATCCCAAACCACTACTTGGACACCTACCTTTGGTGCTCCTCCCATTCCCAAAGATCCCCAAAATCCATATAAACCCATTGAAATTCATTACTCCACAACAACCTCCACATATCAAGGACACCCCTCTTCATCCATACCCATGAGTACCACAAATGTTCCCACCATCACACAAAGCAGTATGGACCAAGTGTCTCAAAATAGCACACAAGGGCATTCCAACACCATAACATAGAGTCAACCCTTAATGCAAATTGAGATATCTCTACCCAATATTCCAACTGGTTCATCCATACCATTGGCCTCACAAAACACACCAATCCCATCCATTATCAACCCATCTCAACCAATCCCTTGGTCACAAATCACATCAACCTAGGTAATACCTTGTCCACATCCCTAATGCAAGGAAATCCTCAAGACATGGGACAAGGGAACCTTTATAATCAATGGACCCAAGGTCCTAGTGTGTCATTACCATCGCAAAATCTAATGGAACCATCGTCATCTTTCCCCATGGTCCCCTTCACCATGCAAAATCAAATGGGACCTCAAAATTACATTCCTCCACCTCAATCCACTATCTTACAAGGAATGTTAAACCAAGGGAACCCCCAATCTCTCATCACCAATCCGCTACCCACTCAAAACATCAACACTCACAATCCATCAAAGTTGTCCCATTAAACACCTAATCCCACATTGCAATCAAATGTCTTATCTTTACAACAAACACAACAAGCATATCAATAAGCCATACAATAATAGCAACAAAAAGTAGCCCTAGTAGGAAAACAATAGCAAGCAGCCCTAGCAGCACACCAATAACAACAACAATAGAAAAAAACCTTAGCAACATAACAACAACAAGCAACCTTAGCAACACAGCAAACAGCACAATAACAACAACAACAAGAAGAAGCAGCCTTAGCCCAACAACAAAATCAAGCTCATCAGACAACCTTAGCAACACAACAACAACAGTAGGTCCAACAGCAAGCCCTTGTGACACAACAACAAGAACAAGCCCACACAAGAAGCCCTTGTGGTTCAACAACAATAGCAAGCCTTACTAGCTCAGTAGTATGCCCAACAACAACCAAGTTCCTACTATAATCCTCAACAAAACATCATCAATACAAATGCATTAGGAACATATGTATCAACACCTCAATCACCTTCACAGAATCTCACACCACCATACACCCCATACAACACCTTGTCATATCAAAATCCTACATACAAATCATTCATCATCCCACCATATGTTCCTCCACCAAATCCGCAAGATGATCTAGCATCACAACTCAAAGCGTTGTCACAATAAACGCAGGATTTCTGAATGGGCAAGACAAAGAAGCATCATACACATAACCTATGTCCCTATCCATTTGATCGAAACATCATGATGGTCCCATTCCCTCCCGAATTTGAAATCCCCAAATTCAATAAATACAAAGGGGGAGGAAGTCCTATGGACCATGTCAAAGAATTCAATGTCATGTGTATGGAGGTGGCCTACAATGATTCTTATTTAATGCACCTCTTCTCTCAAAGTTTAACAGGTCCTACAATGGATTGGTTTTCTCAACTACCTCCCAGTATTAAAACTTTCCAAGAAATCACTGATAATTTCATCAATCATTTGTCCTTTAACCTTGACATGGACGTAATCCTAGAAGATTTGTATACTCTCAGACAAAACAAAGGAGGATCTTTCGCTAATTTCTTGCAACGATGGAGACAAAGAGCTAGTAAAAGCAAGTGCCCTCGTCCCGATGAACAACAATTGGGGATCATCATCACAAATCTAGATCTGGATATGTCCTTCCACTTGAGAATGCAATGCATCACCTCTTATGAAGAGCTTGTCCCTAGAGCCCTTAACATTGAGAGAGCTCTAATCTCACAGGGAAATACTCAAGCTTACAAAGACAATCGCCCATCAACTAGTTAAAACAGTAAGCCTCGTTTCTGGGCTAAGAAAAAAAATGTAACACATAATGGTGTGGTAGATACTAAGGTGGTCCTTTGTGCTCCTAGACCAAACAAAAATCAAGTTGCTAACATTTTGCCAACCGTGCAACCAAGAACAGCTCAAAACAATCAGATCAACAACAACAAAACACAACAAAGGTGAACCCCTAACAAGAACAACTATCCTAAATGCAAGTATACACAGTTATTTGAACCCATCAAAATAATAATGAAGAAATTGGTAGAGTCAAATCTGATAATGCTTCCTAACTTTGAAAACTACCAAGAACCACAAGAGAAACCATCTTGGTACAACAAGAACAATCTTTGTGACTTTCACAAAATCAAAGGACACAAAATAGAAAACTGCATGCGGCTCAAAAATATTATCCAAGACCTTATAGAAAACAACACCATATCTATTGAGGTACCATTCTGGAATCAGGATCTTAAGATATATAAGAACCCTATGCCAAATCGTAGGAAAGGGAACAACAAAAAACAATCTAAGGATTACACAAACGTGCAACATACCTATTCCAACATGGTCTCTTCCTATGATAGAATCATTATTGTTGTCACCATCAAAGGGCCTAGTGCGGAGTGTGGAGTCACCACGCGATGTTTCAAAATTACCATCCAAGGAGTCCCAACTCAATCTAGGACACAACCTAATTTTCCAACATCCCATCCCAATAAGCACAATCTCCTAGATCAGCTTAAGAATACCCCCGCAGAAATATCAATCTTAGAACTATTAAGGCTATCCCCCACACATAGGGAAATCTTAGAGAAATCTTTTCCAGAATCATTTGTCCTCGAGGATATTGATATAGATCAGGTTCAAGCTATGGTAGGGAATATTGCTCATCATCTTCTCACCTTCTCGAAACAATACCTATCGTCACAACCATCTCATAATCATGCTTTACACCTTGAGGTTTTCATTCATAAGAACAAGGTCAAAAGAGTCCTAGTAGATGGAGGTGTTGGTCTGAACATTTATACCCTTCAATTTATCAAGAACCTGGGCTATTCAAAGGATACTATTGAGAAAGAAAAGAGTATCACCATCAGAGCATATGACGACCAAGAATGGGTATTGTAAGGAATCATTGTGTTACCCATCCAAGTGGACCCATCATTGCAGAAACTATATGACAAGTGCTTGACCTTGATCTTCCCTACAACATCCTACTTGGCCGACCATGGATCCATGCCCTAAAATTTGTAGCCTCGACCTATCATCAATGTGTAAATTTTGCCTTTGAGGGCAGAGAAATTACCATCCATGAAGATCCTGATCCTTTTTACTACTACAAGAACCTTGAGGGTAAATTCTATAAGATACCCAAAATACCCAAGAATGACGAAGGGCCTACACCTTCTACCTTATTTTTTGACCCATCATCCATTGCATCTACCTCTGAAACAAAAACATCCATTGTGCAGAGTATACCCAACATCAAAGAATTAATCTAGGATGATGACTATGGCAACTATAAGCTAATGAAGAATACCTTTGTCTAAGGAGAGCTACCTCTTTCTCCTCAATCCTATGGGAAACCCAGATCTAGCAATAAAGAGGCCGAAACAATCAATATGGAAGCTACCACCTTCACCAAGTGGGGAGATTTGAACCAAGAAGATGTCTCTAAACTCCTCTATCAGGATGATTGACATGTTCATGTTCTTTCCATGGACGATGACAATAAAGGATTGTAGCTAATGAAGGGATGAGGCTATAATAAGAAGGAGAAGTTAGGAAAAAATGACAATGGTTTGCTAGAACCCATCGTTCCTAAGAAACACCTAAAGAATCTTAGCCTAGGTTGTACTACTAGCAAGGTCACCCTTATTGGAAAAGGTACTTCTGCTAAATGGGTTGAGGCTTCCTCTTGGTTACCTACATCACGTGATACGACTTTAGATGACTTCCCCCTCGATGTTGCTGACCAATTTGAGAATAACTCCCTCTTCATGATATCCATAACATCCTTCACTCTGAGCAATCAATCAAATGAAATATGCCTAGTATGCCTGCAACTCATTGATTTGAACCAACAAGGACCACCGATTCTAGATTTATTTGAAAATGATGAAGTGATCCCATAATTCATGGGACTCAGTGACAACTTACCATGGGAAGACCACAAAACATGTTTCGGCATAGAGCTAGACATAGGAGCATACTATGGGGAAATGATTGAATCCTTCAATCACAAAATTGATGAAATGCAACTAACATGTAGATCTTTGAGTGAAAACCACACTGTGGCACTTTCTAATCCAAAAATAGTAAAAATAATGGATGTATCTGAGGGTGAAAACCTCTCTGAGGCACCAAAGGATGAGGGATTCAATCTCCCCCTTAGTGCAATACATCTAGAGAAATCAACAATACTAGCAGAAAAGGCCACTCCAGTCAATGTGGGTACAAAAGAAGCACCCAAGATCACTTTCTATGTTGAATCCCTGTTGGATGAAGAACAAAAAAACCTAGTAGCATTCCTGAAAGAGCAAGGAGCTAACTTCGCATGGTTGATGAGCCCAAAATATGCTCATAATTTGGATATCATGGTGTACTTTTAATACCTTAACTTTTGTTGTTCATGGTTGTTTAACTCTCTTGAAACCTTTTATTGGGGGATATCTTGTAGCAATACACTTTCATGTTCCTGCAGTCTATCATGTTGAAGTGTCTATATTTATTACCTTATTTGACTCCCCAAATGACTGGTATAACGCATGTAGTTTTTGAATGATGAAATAGATTTAAAAATGTGACTAATGAATGGATAATGTGTATGTACCATGCGCCTTTTCTTTCGCATTTGTTACCTTGTGTTTTGCAGGTTGTTGAAGAAAGTATGATCGAGTCAAGCACAGCTGATCTTGGCCTTGCAGTAAAGTCCATTTCCTGCACGACTTCGAGGAAGCTTTGGCAAAGACTTTTTGACCAAAACTGTTTGGAAGGATTTTAAATGACATTTAATCTGGAAAAAGTGGAGTGCTAGATTCTCTCTGGATCGGGTTGAACGGATAAACTCATTTATGAAGTTTGTTCCTTGATTTCAGGATACATTTTACATCCACGTCTTTCTCTGTTAGGGTTAGTTAGTTAGTTGTTTTCCTAATTTAAATAAGTGTTCCTCCTGCGCGGGTGAACTACTAGAAGAGGAGAATAGAGAAATAGGAGATAGATAGAGAAGTAGATTATGTAAGAGTTAGAGTTATAATATGAATCAGAGTTTTTGTTAGTTTTCTGAAGCAGAATAATCAATGTAAATGATTTCACGTTATGAATAAAAGTTGATGGAGTTCTGAGCACAATCTTCTGTATAAATTAGTTGATGCTTGTTAAGGGGGCCCACTTAGTAAGTATCTGTAGGAGAGTAGTTGTTTATCCTTTGTTAATTCAAGTTAGATTTCATTTTAGAAGTTTCAGCACAAGCTCAGTCTTATACTGTTCCTGCAGCATCGAGAATCCATCCCTGTGTTTGTTCCTGCAGCATAAGGCCAATTTATAGTTTGTCCCTCAATTATAGCCATTATGATTTCTGCTTTGGTTAGATTATGGTTGAGTTAAGAGAACTTTGCATTACCTTCCTATAGCATAGGTAGAATTTCTTTCCAAGTATTTATTTTTAATAGGTTGTGACTGAAACCGGTTCTTAGTGCACATATAGTGTCGCTCCATTTAAAGTTTACGTTCCCTGGTTTGACAAGTAAATGAACGACCATGAAGAGGTATTAGTCACCTGCTGGAATGTCCAATTCCCAGGATAGGTTTTGTCATGATTTTCATATCCTTTTGTGGGTACGAACAATGGTCATACACAAATATGCCAGAAATTGATTCAGAAGTGGTTGGGCATCACTTAGAATTCTATCCTGAAGCCAAACCAATAAAGAAAAAGTTAAGAAAGATGCACCCTCAAATAGAACTCTTGGTCAAACTTATGTTGCAAAAGCTTCTTGATGTTGGATTTATTCGAACAATAGATTATCCTAAGTGGGTTTCAAACCTGGTACTAGTCTCAAAACCCACTGGAGCCATTAGAATATGCGTGGATTGTAGAGACTTAAACAAGGCATGCCCGAAGTATGATTTCCCTCTTCCTAACATCGACATCATAGTGGACTTAACAGCAGGGCATGAAATGCTACCACTCATGCATGGTTTTTCAGGCTATAATCAAATCATGATCACCAATGAGGATCAACATAAAACTGCATTCACTTTTCCATGGGGGCCATACTACTGGAATGTGATGTTGTTTGGGCTAAAGAATGCAAGAGCAACCTATCAGAGAGAAATGACCCTCATCTTTTATGACATGATCCACAAAATAGTTGAATATTATGTGGATGATATTTTGAAAAAATCAAAGAAAATAAGTGAGCACATATAAGTCTTAACACCAATCTTTCACGGGCTTGAAGAATACAAAGTATGGCTAAACCCAAAAAAGTGTCTTTGGGGTTACATCAGGGAAGCTTCTTGGCTATATCATCTCACAAAGAGGGATAGAAATTGATCCAACAAAATTGAAAGCCATCCTAAACATGGAATCACCACAAATGATGAAGCAGATGAGAGGGTTACAAGGAAGATTGCAGTCCATCAAGAGGTTCATAGTGCAACTTTCAGATAAAATCCATCCTTTTTTCGCATCTTCTCCATAAAGGAATAACTTACAAGTGGGATGAGAAGTGTGACAAAGCTTTCAAATAGATCAAGGACTATCTATTGACACCTCCAGTGCTCATGCCGCCAATACCAAAAAAACCATTGATCCTATATATATCAACAACATCAGCAGCACTAGGTGCTCTTCTGGAACAACTTGATGAAAACATAAAGGAAAGGGCTATCTATTACATTAGCAAGAACTTGGTCAGCTACGAAATAAACTATTCATCCATTGAGAAATCCTACTTAGCATTGGTTTTTGCTTCACAAAAATTTAGACACTACATGTTGTGACATCAAATTAAACTCATTGCAAAGATTGATCCATTGAAATACCTGTTGATGGTGCCAAGTTGACCCACAACATGTAGGTAAGATAAAAGTGAAATATCTTACCTCTCCTAAAAAATACAATCAACAATCAAACTAATCACCTCCCAAGGTCTTTGATGTTGGTTCACAACGTTGTTGTTTCACAAAGTGGTCAATATGGTTGTAATTTGTTCAAGGGGCCTGCTGGTTTTGAGCTTTTGGATTGTTATAAGATCAAACATATATTTAAACCTAATTTAACCGATGGTTTTAAATAAATAGAAAAAGATAGATTAAAGTTTTTAAACTGATGAGAATGTTGATTCATCCAATTAATCAGACTTGTTTCCTTCCAAGAAATTCTTAAACTAAAACTGCAAAATAAATTTAACTTGTAATTAATACAAAGTTTCATTCATTCACAGTGCAAACTTTAACAGTAGATTGCAAATAATGATTTAAACAAAACATAAGATAAAATTTCATTCCTTGAAAGCTTTCCAAATCAAATGATTAACCCAAGATAAATACCATTCTGGAGTACAATATGAAGTAGATTTAAATCTGGTTGCTTCTACTATTAATGAAACAGATAAACAACATTTACAAATCTGGCAAGATCACCAGTGTACAAAAAATCCATGTCTTCGAATTATCTCCATCTATACTAAGAAAATCTAGAAGATACATCACCTCCTCCTGCTGAACTTGAATCCTACTCTACTTCTGCTCTTGAGTTTATCTACCTTCTAACCCTAACTTGCTAACCTTTCTTAACTTCTAACTTTTCTAATAATAATAATCAAAAGGAAGAAGATAAAGACGAAAAGATCTGGCTTTTTTACCAAGAGGCAAAAGTGCCATATATACACGTGCGTCCAAAATGAGTCGGCCCCTATTTTAGGGTTTACAAAAATGAGTCAGTTCCAGAACAAGTCGGCCCTAGAAGAGTTTGGAACAAATTCAATCATGCATTCAATGCATATACTCTATTTATGTCGGTGAAAGATCGCTCTCAGGCATGGTTTCCAGATCTTTTACAACCATCATCATTGACTCGCGGCCTTCGCGTCTGCCATTAAGACTTCACGCGTTTCGTCCTCGACCTTGAAAACCGCTCCTACAAAGCTGCTTTGAATGTTCCAGGGGTATTTTCATTCACGTCCACCTACTCTTTCTAGCGAACGTACCATTTGTCATTAAGACTCACGACCTCCTCCCTTTACGCTTTCCTCTTGGCCTAGAACCTTCCCACGGGCTGATCTTCTTGTGAAGCGGCATCAAATGCTCCCGACCTACTTTAATCCTATGAAACAATGCCTTCATTAGTCGTCTAAGCATAGAAAATAACATCATTCATCCTACCTTTCATATATCTTTCATTCAATTATACTTAGCAAAAAGAAACTCAACTCTGGCGGAGGCAGAACCAAATCCGAACCAGAAACATACCTTTAACACCGGCAGGGGCGGAGCCAAAAATGAAACTCGAACCGGGACCGAAGTCGGAACGAGAACAAAACACGGAAACAAACGCAAGCAGGATCAGAGAAAAAACCGATCCCGGGCGAACCGCAACAGGGGCGGTAACAAAACCAAATCCGACACTGAAACTTTTCTGAAGTTTCAGGTTCGGATTCCGTTCTGGATCCGCCTCCAACAACACACAAAGAAACGATGAAAAAAAGATGAAAAATGAAAAGGGAAGGGAAGAAAACACCCCACGACCAAACGATTGGAAAAAAAGACAAAACAAACGAGTTCGGTGGAATCGGGACCGAAACGGAACCAGAACCTAGAACTTCAAAAAAGTTCCAGAGTTCAGTTTCGTTCCGCGTCCCGCTTCCGCCAAAACAAACGAAGAACTGGTGGAACCGAAACTGGAACGGAATCAGAAACCAGAAACTTGGAAGAAATTCCAAAGTTTGGTTTCGGTCCCGGTTTCGTGTCCACTAGAACAACATAGAAAATTCCCAAGGCAGAAAGCAAAGGCCAAAGGAAATAGAACAGAAAAAGGGGGGACCTATTTTAAATAAGTTTAAAATGGGGTGGTTATGCAAGGCATAACAATACCTATTATCCAAAGCAATTCTCACTAGGCGAATGGCTAAATGGGTAATTATCTTAATGGAATTTGACAGAGTATGTGGAGTGCAAGGAAATCAAAGGACAAGTGATCACAGACCAACTAGCAAAAGCACATATCTATGTAGAGAACCCATTGATATCTAAATTCCCTGATGAATTAGTATTCCTTATCAATCTCACAAATCAGTGGAAAATGCACTTTGATGGATCGTTCACCCAACATGGATCAGGAGCGGGTATTCTTTTCACCACCCCTCAAGGATATTGCATCCCAAAGTCATATAGGCTATCATTCCCCTTTACTAACAACATTATTGAGTACGAAGACCTAATCATAGGTCTAAGGATAGTAGTTCAATGGAAAATTATCAACCAAGTCAATGACGACTACCAAACTAAGGACGATAAGCTTACTCCTTGCAAGAATATGGTAGAAAGTATCAAGGAAATTTTCATAGATATAACTTTAGAGTAGATTCCTCGCATGAATAACAAGCAACAAATTCTATGGAAACAATTGGGTCACTATTAGACATGTTGAACAACATCCTACAATGTGAATTCTTGGTAGAACAACTTCTCATACCAACTTTCAAAATCCCAGAATCAGAGTTCGTGTGTGTCATTGTTGGTCCTAGATCCCCGTGGTACCATGACATATTTACCTACCTAAGTAGAGGAACCCTCCCATCCGATATCACCTCAAACCTTAAAAAGACCTTTATCAAGAAGGTATCCTGATTTGTGATCCTAGGTGATACCGTTTACTGTCGAAGCATCAAGGGGACATTACTACAATTTCTTAACCAAGAGGAAGCCTTGACCACTTTAACAGAAATACACAATGGCATATGTGGTTCCCATTCAAGCGATATGACTTTAGCTAAGAAACTGTTGAGGACGGGGTACTACTGGCCAACCATATAAAGAGAAGCTCATCAATATGTGCAGAAGTGTGTCCACTATCAGTAGCATGGAGATCTAATTCATTCCCCAGCTTAGGAACTACAACCAATGGTCACACCTTGGCCTTTTTCATAGTGAGGGCTTGACCTCATAGGAAATATCACTCCAACCTCATCTAATGGCCACAAGTTTAACATAATAGCCACTGAATACTTTACCAAGTGGGTTGAAGCCATTCCTATGACCTACATAACAGGGAAGCAAATTGCTAAGTTTATCTTGAATTACATAATCTGCTATTATGGTGCTCTGCAAACCCTCATATCAGACAACAAAACACCCTTCAAGAATCAAGATGTGAAAGAGTTATGTCAAATATTCAACATCCAACACTGATTCTCTACCCCATATTACCCACAAGGAAACAATCAAGCTAAGGCTACAAACAAAAAAAATTTGAAAATCCTAAAGAAAACGGTCAATGAAGCCAGTCATGACTGGCATCTATAGCTAAATCCTGCTCTTTGGGCCTATCAAACTAGTATTTGAATGCCAATAGGTGCAACCACTTTCTCCTTGGTCTATGGATCTGAAGCCATTTTTCCTATTGAGGTTGAGCTCCCATCACTACGAGTGTCACTACAAAACCTGATCACCAATGAAGAGTCAATAGTATCTTGATTAAATGAGCTAGAATTCTTGGATGAGCATCATCTTGATGCCCTTAATCACTTGCAAGTATATCAAAAACGACTGAAACAGAGCAATAAAAAGAAGATCAAATGTTGGTTTTTCCAAGTAGGAGACCTTGTCCTAAAGCAGAATTAGAAGAATCTTCTAGATCAAGACAGTAAAAGAAAGTTTGATCCTAACTAGTTGGGTCCCTTTATCATCACAACAAGCTTGGATTAGGAGCATACCAATTGTCAACACCTGAAGATGAACCCTTGTAGGAACCAACCAATAGCTTGCATCTAAAAAAAAATTATGCCTAGTATTGAAGGGTATAAATTTGAAAATACAAAAAAAGCAAAAAATTATTGAAATCCAAAAAAATAAGAAAAAGGATTGAAAACCAAAAATAAAAAAATCATCCTCTAGTTAAAACCACTTTGGTGGTGCTTTGGGCAAGTACCTTGGTGAAAACCTAGAAAATAGGCACCTTGCATAAATAAAGTACCTCCATCTACCTGATCTCTTTATCCTATCATTCCATCCATCACATCGCATCCTTCATCCTATTTCATCCATCCCCCATCCATGTCTGCAACATAGCTTGATATTGTGAAGTATTGTATCCCCTTAGTACTACTTGGCATATTCCAAAGGTTAGTTTGTCCTGCCTATATTGAGGTAGTCTATCATCATCCACTAGGGCCAATTCATTATGGATCAGATCGAGTTCTTGCATATCTTAAGGTCATCAAAAATCTAAAAAAAAATCATAAAATCTAATAGAAAACACCAAAAACATTCGTAAAATGTTCATCAGAAAATCCAAAAAATATTTGCAAAATATTTTTGAGCTAAAATCCAAAAAACATTCAAAAATTGTAAAGTAAAAATCCAAAACATCTAGAAAACATCAAAAACTCTAAAAAGGTTGAACATCAAAAATCCAAAAATAGTTTGGTCGAACTACACTATCTCTTAGCTTGAATGTAGGCAAGGCCATCATTGATGTGCCCCCAAGAAACCCTAGGTCAGTCCTTAGGAGTCTATCATAATAAATTGGCATCCATCAACTATTCATATCTCATCATCAATAAAGTCTTGGTGGATCATGGACTTGTTGAACTTTTTGAATCAATCTCAAAATCAACGGTCAATCTACTCATCTTATTCTTCTTATTCTTCTATCTTTACTAATAATTCTATCCAAGTATTGAATATGTGTGATATATCAAAATATACATGAGGCTACCCATAGTCAATGACTATCTATACATCCTGAAATCTATCTACATCAATATCTGAGCTAGTACGCCAGCAATCCCTCTTCCACTAGGGCACAGTGGGGCATCTATATCATCTTCAACTCAACAATCTAAAAATTTGCAGCTCTTTGATTCAAAAGCAACCTAAAATCTCAAGCATCTCAAGCATAAGTCTGATTTTCACCTATCGTGAGCCCGATAGGACCACTTTATTCCCCAATCAATCTCTCGAGGGGAAAACCAACCATCTTTTGATCATATCGATATCAAATCATCTAACGGACTTTGTTCCTATCCTTGCTAGCAAATCTTGATCAAATTATCAAATTAGTCATCATTGAGATATATCTTTCCCTACTAATCCTCGTGTATTGGCCTCAACAATGTTATCAATCAATCAATTAGATCAATCAACTTTAGCTTGGCTATCAACATCTCAAAGAGATCATCGATATTCGTTTATGCAATGTCATCAACATCAAAATCAGCATCAGTCTTTGAACCAACGTAACAAGTACATCACTTCAAAGAGGGGAAAAATGTAAACACTGAAAAATGTCTTGAATGATATCATGTACTCGAATCAGGTATACCAACATCATTTCCTCTCAAAAACCATCCTCTTTTTGCTTAATTAATTGAATTGGCCTAGCTAGTTAATTAATGGCATCATTTTCACCTATTAACCTAATTTTTCAAATTGGGTTAATTCACCCATTTTCATGCTAACACTTTGTCCTACTAAATTAAATAAATCAAACTATTTAATTTAAATCCCTAAATATTCTTATTTAATTAAATAACCATAAGTTATTTAATTAAATATCATTTCACCTTTCCCCCATTCATTAAATCATTTTATTTAATGGATATCATCTAATTCTTCTAAATCCCCTAATTGCATAATTAATATTGTTTAATTATCAATTAAATCTAATTCCCCCTACTTGCAAGGGAATATTCCTTCTTTGCACATTCCTCCAAAAGGAATATTCCTTCCCCTTTTGCACACTTTAATTTAGTTTTAATTAACAAAATATCCTTTTCCCTCACCCATGAGAATATTCCAAAGAATATTCTCACTCCTCACTCATTTGAAAAGGGGGAATATTCTTTTTCTCTCAACAAACTTACTTAGCTTCTTCAGCAAGTTAATTGTGACCTCTTGTGTAAATTAACTTATGACCTCTTAGACAAGTTGAAAGTGTGTTTGTTTGAAGGAATGTTAACCCTTGATTAATCTCATCTTGCATTCTCACCCGTTGATGAGAATCCATGATCCATTCCTCTTCTTTCTTTCATCCTTGACCATTGATTGAACTTTTTGATCTCATCCAATGACTCTTTTTACCTATTCTATAAAATAGAGCTTGCCTCTATTGAATAGGGATCCATCTTTCAAAGAAAAATTATGTTGTTGAAATCACTCACACTCACACCCATATTTAGCACACATTTAGCAATGTTTAGTTCATTTTAATTTTGTTTAGTTAGCTTTAAGCTTCCATTAATGGATTCCATGATCACATAATGCATCCATTTAGCTTGTTTATTAATTAGGGTTTGAATTTTTTAATTTAAATTCCACCTAGATTAGCTTAGCTTTTGCATAACTAGATCTTTTTTAGCATAAAATCATGTTAAATTAGCTTGCATCATGCTCATTTAGATTAAAATCATGTTTTCATACACATTTCACAACCGTTCCATCAATTTTCTTCAATAAAACTGACTGGAACAAGCTCATTGATCCACGGGATTGGGAAAGGGTCAGCGTTCCACATCAACGTGACACCACTCCCACAATGGGATAAGTTTTGAATGGGTTAGAGTAGACATTTAAATGCTTTCATATTTTAGAATGCTTAGTTTTGATAAATGTTTAGTTCATCTTTAATTTGAATGATCCTATTGAGATTCAACGTTAGTGGCTTTGTTATGCTTCGATTCTTCGTGGATCAAGTGTAATTGGCCCATACTAATCTGTCCAATCACAATATCTATATATATATATATGTAAATATAAATATATATATATATATATGTAAATATAAATATATATATATATATATGTAAATATATATATATGTGTAAATATATATATATGTAAATATATATATATGTAAATATATATATAAGGCGTAAATATATATATATATATATATATATATATAAGTATATGTGTGTGTAAATATATATATATATGTAAATATGTATATATATATATATGTAAATATGTATATATATATATGTAAATATGTATATATATATATATGTAAATATATATATATATATGTAAATATATATATGTAAATACATACAATATTTGAATATAAGGTGAATGAGAATGAAATCTTTTAAATTCCAATAGATATTTATAAATATATATGTATATATATGTATATATATTATATATACATATATATACACACATATACATACGTACATATAAATATTTAAATTCAAATTGAATTCAAATGGATAACCGATTCATCATGAATCAGACTGTGAAATAAATCAATGAAGAATATCATGGAGAATCCATGATAGATGTAGCCTGCTAGGGGTCATTAAGACAATGTTCAAAATAGAAGTTGGCAGCATGGCCATAACACCATCACCCCAGTGAAACATGCAAAAAAAGTAGTGATTTTTCTATTATTGTTTGGTTGTTGACAAAGAACGGGGTGGAGAATTCAAAAGAAAGAATTGGGGAAATTCAGAAGCAAAAAGAAAGGGTGGAGAAATAAAGATTGGGAAAAATCTAAGGAACGAAATTGTAGTCAATTGCGAGGTAATTTGATCCCATATTTTTTTGCATAGAATAGCTTTATTGCTATTATCAATTGTTGCAAGAGGTTTTCTCTTCATTTTTATTCAAGTATTTTATGGCATCATGAGAAAAGAGGTCGTTGTTTTGTGTGTTGAATGACTTGAAGCCCCATGTTTGAATAGTTAATATGTAATGTTACCACCAAATGTAGGCACATGGCCTAAGGCTTGCGCAGTGGGGAAACCAATGTAGTTAAAGCCTTCGAGGCCATTGAATAGAGCCAAGATGAGGCACGAGAGCCTTCAATCGCTTGGCCATCACCTTTTTCATTATTTAAATATATTAATCCTTATGTAGGTTAATCAAAAATTATTTCGATACACTGTTTGTAATGGAAATATGATCCTCAAGAAGGATCGAATGCAAAACTGTGATAAGGGTATGTTTTGTCTATGTTTCTTTTGTATTGACAGTATATTATTAATAAGTCGATGCTTGTAATAGACATGAACAAGCTCTTAGAGCTTTACATTTAAATATATTTCCTTTAATGGGTAATCGACCCCATTCATTAAGAACAGTGGAAATGCTTTTCTGTGATTGAAGAAACAACAAGCCACGTAGGGTTTGATCTTATTATTGATGGCTAAACCTTGAATATGTAAATTCTACCTACATGAGATAAAATTGTAAGCCCTCATGGGTGATTTGATATATTTATACTTTGATGCTTAGATACCTAGCCAAAGAGATTGGTCGATCCTAAGTTATTGTTATTGTTCTGTTGCAGCCTGTATAAGCATTAGAAATTGTTGAACTTAAAGCTTTTGTTCTATTTTTCACTGAGGTTTTCCTCAAGAAATTCATCATCAGACATGTTGAACCTAGTTTCTCTATATCAATTGAATCACTCATTGTATTTCCAATGATGAAAGTGCTCAAGATCTAGATACTAGGAATTTTGTCCATATGATTGAAACTGGGCTATTTGATTTGTTTATTTTCAGTTCATAATGTAAAACCATTTCTATATTAAGCAGTGAACTTTTACTTGTAAATTGATCATGTAGCATGTAAATAACTTGAAATCAACTAACTGAGTAAATGAAATTAATTGTATTTATTTACAATATGTTTAGTTTGAAATAGAAATGTATTGAAGTAAATAGTAGATATTGTTTTGCAAACAACTCTGTTTTCTTGAAAAGATGTCATTATAGCCAGAAACAACTTGCTTTATGACTGTTTAGTAGGAAACAATACTTGTTTGTTTAAAAGAATAAATTTTCATATGTAAACAACTTGATTTGATGACTACTTAGCATGTAAACAACATACTTTATGACTGTTTAGTGGGAAACAATACTTGTTTGTTTAAAATAATAAATGTTCATATGTAAACAACTTGATTTGATGACTGTTTAGCATGCAAACAACTTACTATATGACTGTTTAGTAGGAAACAATACTTATTTTGTTAAAATAATGAATGTTCTTGTGGAAACAGTAATGTTAAAGTATAATAGTATGTGAGAAACTATTTTCATAGACTTGCTTAGAATATTTATTTTGACAATGAAATGTCAATTAAAATACTATTTAAAGATTGCAATCTGAATAATGGTTATTTCAGAATGTATGCACAAACTTTAGTTAACATTAGTAGGCACATATATGTGTATGCACATAGACTTCCTCTATGTACATACACATACTTGTGACATACCTTCTTTTGTTTTTAGTACATTTTAAAAGGGAAAATGCTTAAGATGTTAAGTAGAAAAAGGTCAGAAGAATGATATGACTAATTGTTGAAATACTCTATGAAACCTAAAATCAGATTTCTGTTTAGAGTAAATATTTGTATTTTGTTTCTTCTTTTAAAGACATGTGTGAAATAATATTTTAAACACTAGAATAGAACAGTAATACCTTAGTTGACTAGAGCACCTATTGGTAGTTTTTTCTATAAGGTAGATAGTTGTTATATTAGAAATTTACCTTTCGAGATGGGTACCAAAATGGAGTTTAGAGAGTATAGGTTTGCTTTACCAGACCTATTTTTTGTTGTTATTGCAACACACTTATTATGCTTGGCCAAGCAATATGGTTCATTATGTATGTATGAATGAACTTTGTGATTTCACGCTCTCCCATTCCTAGCATAGATCTTGCACTTTATTTTCTAATTTGTAGATAGAAATTGCATGTCGATGTATGGGCACGCACTAGATTCCACCTTGTAGGTTGTTCTCTTGCTAAACTTTCCATGCAGGGTTAGGAATTCTTCAAGTCAGAAGAATACCAAGGAAGCATAAGCTTCATGGTTGGGCAGTAAACCTCTTCAACTATGTCCTCGTGCACTAGTGGAGGTGAGCAATGAAGAAGAACCTTAGTTGTTCCCAGACTATTATATTCTATGATGTAACTTGGTTGTATTCATTCATGTACTTTATGAGAAATATACTATGTAATGAAAATGTGGCCTTAGGTGCCAAGTAAATCTTGATATTGTAATGTGAAATTTGAAACAAATATAAGAATCTTTGACTTGTTTTAAATGGACATGTGTAGCTATGATTGACTTTAGCCACTAGTTATGTCTTTTTAATTTGGAGTATATCCATGTGTCAATTATACTAATAATAAAGTAATAATTTGGAATGGGTTATTACATTTGGTATCAGAGCTTAGGGTTTAGCTCTAGGCCTCTTGATTCTACCATAGTTGACTAGGGTAGTTGACCCTTGACCCAAAATTTAGAAGTCCTTAGAATTGACTGAAGCTGAATTGAATGCAGGAATGGGAAGGTCAAAGGTAGGACAAAAGAAAGGGAAAATTGTTAGAACCCCATGAAAGCATGATGTAAAGAAAGAAAATTCCAAGACAGAGGTTCCATTAGAAATTCCTGATGATGAGGAAACTCTAGCTCAAGCTCCTACACAACTGAAGCTAGAAAGAGGCTTGAAGATTGAGGAGAAGCGAGCACCTAAAATAAAAAATCCTTCCGCAATTTGGGACTCGCCTCTAGGGTGTGGACCCAATGCACCCTTGTTGACCAAAGAAAAAGAGAGCCTATGTGCTCAACCATCCTCTTCTATAAAGTTTGATGTAAACTTGGATGATGACCCAGAGGAATGTCCTCTATCTGATACCGAGAAATCAAAATAATGTAACAAAGAATCCTATTGTAAATAACGGTCTATTGACTCACCCTAAATATAAATAAAATAAAATGATATTTTTTTGTGTTCAATGAGAGAGTCTAAAATGTGTGTATATTAAAAAAATGTGTATGTCTTCTATGTTGAGGAATGTATGCATATGAAAATTATGTGTTGTAGCCTAGGAATTTTTATTCGTAGAACTTTGTGTTGAGATGTGCTAAATGTGACTATGTTGCAGGATAAGTGTGGAGCATCATGGTGACCACCAGGCAAGACGGGGGTGGTAGTGGTTTTTGATAACAAACCAAATAAGAGACTGGAGAAAATTCTAGATCTTCTGAATTGGCAAGAGTCTCACATGGATCTTATAGAGAAAGAAGTCTGAGTGGCATGTGAGGACTAGGACAGTAGGAATGCAAAAGGAAATCAAGGAGACAATGATCTAGGGGTAGGTCCACAAGGGTGAATTGAGAAAGAGCTTGGGAAAGACCTCAAAAGAGTAGCACCACCCAAGTTTGATGGAAAGGCTATCGGAATAGGATTTGAGGCCTAGAATATAGAAATGGAAAAATACTTTGGACTCTGTAACCTTTTTGAACAAACTAAGGCAGCATGGGCTACATATCAGCTCTTAGGTGAAGCAACAACTTGGTGGGATAATGAGAAGTTGGAACGAAACCTATAGCTTGCTGAGATCACTTGGGAAATATTTCTCCAAGCTTTTAGGAAGAGATGGTTACTGCAACTTTTCTTTCACAAGAAAGTAACAGAATTTCAAAACTTAACCCAGGGAAATATGACTATGATTTAATATTGGGAAAATTTCACTAACCTGTTGAAGTATGTGCCTCAATATCAGGGAGATGAATGGTTATGTATACATAAATTTATAATGAGACTCAGACCCTACATAGGAGCTAAAGTGGATATGTGAGAACCTCAAACCATGAATGAAGTCCTTCAAAAAACCAACAAATAGGAATAGAAGTTGCAGTAGTTATCTAATCTTCGCAATGAATCAAGTTCTAAGTCTCGTTATGGGAAGAAGAAATTTCATAAAGGAGAAAAGGGCCATCAAATTCATAATCTCAAGAGGGGAAGTGAATCATAGGAGAAGGGTGAAGATGGTAATGGTGAAAAGAACAAGAAAGGAAACAAGGGTAAGGGCAAGGAAGAGCATAAGCAAAACAACTTTAGAGAGGACAAGCTAGGAGGTCGCAAATGGCCTCTTGATGGATGTTATACATGTGGAGGCAACCATTATGCCTCAAATTTTCCTCAGCGATTGAAGTCATAGAAGGAAGGAAGCTACCAACAAACTCACCAGATCCACACTGTACTGGACAATAGGCAAGCAAAGTATCAGGCTTCGCCAATTCAGCTAATGGGTAAGCTTTATGGCCAATCTATCTCTATCTTAATTGATACTAGAGCTACTGAATGTTTCACAGATCCTAGAGCAATAGCTAAGATACCATTAGATCTGGATACATGGAAAACTCATGGATAGTCCAGTATGATAATCGAGTAGAGCTAAGGGTAGATACCTATCTTTTTTGCAGTGAGTTAGAACTTCCAATCTTTCAAACTTAGGTCAACTTGTATGTGGCACCCTTAGGCTCATATGATGTGATTTTTGGAATAAATTGGTTAAATAAGCATAAATATTTAGTGAATTGTGAGGATAAGGTGGTCAACTGTCAGGATGATTATGGAAAACTAGTTGAGGTTTGTGGAATGCAAAGACCCTTAGAGCTTAGACAAATTTCTGTGATGTAGCTCAAGAAGGCTTAACGGAAGGGGTGTGTGATAAACACAGTGCATGTTAGTAATCTGGATAGCAAGGATCCATATTTAGATGATTATCCTATTCTCAAGGAGTTCTAGGATGTATTCCCTAATGAACTTATGAAATTTCCTTCAAAACAGGAATTCAATTTTTCTATCGACCTAGTTCCAAGAGTTGAGCCTCAATCCAAGGCACCCTATTGGATGACTACCATAGAAATATATGAGTTGAAGGCCCACCTAATGGAATTGTTGGATAAGGGACTCATAAGACCCAATGTGTCTCCTTGGGGTGGGCCGGTTATTTTTTGTGAAATAGAAAAATGGGACTTTACGTCTGTGTATAGATTATCGGATGTTGAACAAGGTTACCATCAAGAACTGATATCCACTCTAGAGGATTGACGAAATATTTGATCAAATGAAGGGGGTGACGATGTTCTCCAAGATAGATCTTAGGTCACGGTACCATCAATTGAGGATTAAGGAAAAAGATATTCCAAAAACTACATTTAGAACTCAGTATGGACATTATGAGTTCACAGTGATACCTTTCGGTTTAACTAATGCACTAGCAACCTTTATGAACCTTATGAATAGCATATTCAAAAACTACTTGGATGATTTTGTCCTTTATTTTATTGACACCATTATAGTCTACTCAAGGATAGTCAAAGAACATGATAGAAATTTGAGGATAGTTTTCCAGTAGTTGAGAGAAAGGAAACTCTTTGGGAAGTTGTCCAAGTGTTCATTCTATCAAGACAGAGTGCACTATTTGGGCCATATCATTTCAGTGGAAGGAGTTTTCGTAGACCCCAAAAAGATCAAGGCAACCATGGAATGGATGGTACCTCATAATGTGTTAGAAGTTCGTAGCTTCATGGGCCTCATAGAATACTATAGGAAGTTTGTGCAAGGGTTCTCCCAGATTGCATCTCCTATTACCTCACTCCAAAGGAAGGGAACATAGTTTGAATGGACTAAGAAATTCGAGCAGGAATTCCAAATCTTGAAGGAGAGGCTCACTACAGAACTAGTGTTGACTATCCCTGATCCTAATGGGAGATTCACAGTAATCAAAGATGCTTCAGGAGAGGGATTGGGAGCAGTATTAATGTGAGACAGACAAGTGGTAGCATATGAATCAAGGAAGCTCAATCAACACGAAGTGAACTATGCACCTCATGATTTGGAATTTTTATCTATAGTTCATGCCTTATAGATGTGGAGGCATTACCTTTTCGGAAAGTTGTTTGAACTCAAAACAGACCACTTGGGGTTGAGATACAGATTTACCTAGCCAAACCTTAATGCACAATAGAGAAGGTGGCTAGAATTCCTTAGTGAGTATGACATCAGAATTGAATACATAAAATGGAAAGAGAATAGAGTGGTTGATGCTCTTAGTAGATGAAGACATATGACAGCCATGATCTCAACAAGGTCTAACTTGAGACAATAGGTAATTCATAATTTGTCAGGGGATGAGCACTACGAGAGAGTGAAGAGCACCCTAGCACAAAATCCCTCGGATCATTGGTTCAATGGGTATGAAATCAAACTAGATGGTATTTTTTGGTATCAGAGGAGAATGTATATTCCCGACTCTAGAGAGCTGAGAAAGTTGGTTTTAGAAGAAGTTCACAATGCACCTTATTCAGGACACCCCGATGTATCTAAGATTATTGTGAATTTGAAGACTATATTTTT
Organism: Sequoia sempervirens; assembly: GCA_007258455.2. Classification (NCBI taxonomy): domain Eukaryota; kingdom Viridiplantae; phylum Streptophyta; class Pinopsida; order Cupressales; family Cupressaceae; genus Sequoia; species Sequoia sempervirens. The sequence continues at coordinate 25,527,509 of VDFB02047230.1, read as the reverse complement.
TTCCTAAACTCAAGAAGGATGTAGTGGATTATGTAGCTAGATGCTTGGAGTGCCAATGAGTCAAGGCTAAGTAGGCACACCCAACTGGGTTATTGTATCCTCATGACATACCTAAGTATAAATGGTAGGTGATCAGTATGGATTTTATACAAGGGTTGTCATTGAGAAATAATAAGCATGATGTTATCTTGGTCATGATTGATAAGTTGACTAAGGTTGCACACTTCATTCCAGGAAACCTTAAGGATGGATCATTGACCTTGGCTAAGAAATTTCTTTAGGAGATCTTTCATTTGCATGGAGTGCTAGAGACTATCATTTCTGATAGGGACACATAGATGACCTCAAGGTTTTGGACAACCTTAAATGTAGCATTGGGGACTAAATTGAATTTCAGATCAGCTTATCGTCCTCAGACTAATGGGTAGACAGAGAGGGTGAATCGGGTAGTTGAAGACCTCCTCTAAATGGATTGTATGGACCAACAATATAGGTGGGAAGAATATTTTCCTTTGGTAGAGTTTGCTTACAATAACTCCTATCGTACATCCTTAGGCATGGCACCTTTGGAATCCTTGTATGGGCGGAAGTGTCATACCCCCATCAGTTGGGATAAACTGGAGGATAGGATCATAGTAGGACCTAAAATTCTTAAGGAAATGGAAGAGAAAATGTAGGTCGTTAAGAACGGATTAAAAGAGGTAGTAGAATGACATAAGTTATGCCGACAAGAATCAAACCCTTAGAAATTTCGCAACAAGGGACAAAGTTTTCTTGAGAGTTAAACCTCATAAAATCTCTATTACATTTGGAAATTATTCCAAATTGGCCCCAAGATATGTGGGACTATTTGAAATCTTGGATGTGATTAACCTAGTTGCTTATATACTAGCTCTACCACCTACTCTGGCTTGACTTCATAATGTGTTACATGTTTCTTTGCTTAAACAATATCTTCCTAATATGACTCATGTACTTGACTGGAAATCCTTGCAGGTACAAGATCCAAGAGTGGTGCTAATGGAGCCCATTAGAATCCTAGATAGATGCAATGTTAAGTTGCGGAGCAAAGATATTTCTCATTATAAGGTCCAATGGGACCAATATTCAGAGGACAATGCTACTTGGGAGGATGCAGAAGAAATAGAATGCTCCTTTCCACACTTTCTTTCTTGAAAAGAAACTCAATAATTATATTTGAAATTTTTGGATTAAGATACTATTATATTTCACGTGATGTTGAAATAGAAATATATTTTGAAATGATGTTGAAATAGACATATATTTTGATGATAAGTTGAAATAAACATAAATTCTCAGAATTTGATATGATATTCTTTTATTTGACTTATTAGACATCGAGATGATATCTCTTCCAAAAGGGAAAGGATGTCAAAACACAATTTTATTGCATATTTATTTAAATATATAAAATTGAATTATTGATGAAATTTAATAATATATTAAATGGAGATTATGGAATATTCAAAAATTGAATGAAAGGAGTTGACTGATGTTGACTTTGTGTCTTTGAAAATTATTTAATATGTCATCAAGAATTGAACGTTACTGATCAAATTGCAAGTGCAAGTGTGTGCAGTTGCATAGTGATAGGTTGAAGGATGAGAACATGATTGAATTAGGAATGTTTAGCTGAATCAAACGATAAGCCAGTTGGAATCTGGGTGCACACACCACAAATGGATGTTGACTTGCATTTCATTAAATTTGCATATATATGAGAACGTAATTTCTTGACTTGAATTGTTTTTTTGCTTGTAAATGAATTATTCATAGATTAATTGCCTATTCAAACTTTGTGACATAAATAGAATGAAAATGAGTATTGAAAAGAAAATTCTACTCTTTAGTGTAGATATATATAAATATATAAAGATGCTCGAATTGGTAATTCAAATTCTTTACTTTAAATGATAGTGTATTGATGCAAGGGCATCAACCAAAACCTATCAACTATCAGGGGTTCTTCCGACCCAAACTCAATTGAGAAGATCACTTAAACAAATCCATCAGAAATTCACTTCTCTAGTCACCAAAATCTCACACAATTTCACTTGATTCTTCTATCTACAGAACTCCAAGACAACATGTCAGTATTCTAAATTCACAAAAACCATATTTCAGACCATCATCAACATCAAATTGACTGAACTTAACTCAAAAACCTGATACAAACCCTCAACCAATCCACATTTACACTATTCATCAAACTAGCATTCTTGTCAACTTGATTCATAAGGAAAAATATCAACAATCAAAGTATTCTTGCTTCAAACCTTTACCAAATTTTAAAAATACTAAAATCATCATCATTTTAACTACAACAAATCAAGTAAACAACCATACAATTCTAACTTATCAAATTAACAAACCCATGCACACCAACAACCTTATTTCCACTTGGTTAGGAAGCAACAAACCATCAAATTCAACAAATTTTCCTTTCTAACCTCTGTCCAAGTATTATAACCCCTTTGAAAACTTTTATTAGGTAGAATTAAATCAAATTCCAACATTCAAATCACTATTAAAATAGTTTTCCACGTTCTTTATATTCAAGGCACTAATTGCCAGTTAGTTCTTCAAACCCTAAATCAAGTATTCCTTCCAAAATATATTGAAATAACCCAAACCAATTGTACCTTCAGGAGCCCAATGTGACATATCATAACATATCAAGAGCTTTCAGTAGATTTCTTTAGGGTATTACCATACTTTTAGACTGTACGTTGGAAAAGACCACAAATTAGGCCTAAATTACAAATGAAGTGTTCTTGGATCACCACCAAAACACCCAAGTATTTAAAAAAGTCTTTCATAATCTCTCTAAACTTAAGATTCAATCACTTTTAAGGACTATAAGGCTCCACAAAATGCTATACCATAAAACCCTTGTTTCTAGGCTTTTACAACACAAAAAGTGAGGGTTTCTTGAAATTAAGTGTTGCAAACCTCCATATTCTCTGCCACCTCTTCAAACATGTTTAGATAGGTCTGTTTATTCTCTATAAATCAACTCCCAGTATCATTGAATGATTGTTTCACAAACACCAACTTGTAAACATTCACTTTAATGAGGAAAACTCTGATTTTCTGTGAGGACAACAACCTTCAACCTGCATTCTCTTCTTCCCCTACACAAAAAAACATGCACACACCTTACAAAACCTAAAAATAACCTACTCCACTGAAAAACAAGGCCTAATTTGATGGATTAGTCATTACAACCTTAAATGACTCTCAAAACCCCAACACTTAGGGTTACAGACCGAGTTAGAGAGAATTAGTCCAAAAAAAAGATTTACTCAATGGACTCCCCTTAAAAGGGATTCAAATGAAAGTTACTAATTTTCACTACTTGAATCAACAAGATTTTAGGCCTTAAACCTCTATGCAAACCGTACAAACTAAAGAACAACTGAAATTCAAAAACAAGGTACTTTTATTGATACTAAATCTTCAAGAATACAAAATCTAAGCTCTTGTTCGCCTCACAAATGATTTTATAGATGTCTCCTGATCCATAACTAACTTTACAACTTCTACTGACCTATCTCTTCATTTTTCCCTCAAAGACTCTTCATCTTCTGATTTTTTTGCTTTTTTCCATCTTTTACATTATTGACAACTTTTAGCATTTTTTTTGCAAATTTTGCTTTTTCCATCTTTTTGACCTCCTAGAAACCTCAAAATGACTCAAATACATACACATTGACAATTACATGACCTTTTCACAAGGTTTTACAATTGAAAATTGAAATTTTGCATTTTTTCCTTTTGAAGGCATTCTGAGAACAAGGTGCTCATGCACCATACAACCAACAAACAAACACTTTCCATGTCCCTTGGAAACATATTGTATCAACTTTGCTTGATCTTTTCATCTACAAAACAACTTAAAATCTTCCTTGGACTTCTTCCTCTTCTTTTCTCTTTCCTTTGTTTTGGTTCCATCTTTTGTCTTCAACTTTGTCTTCATCACTGCCTTCACTTGGCTTCTCTTTCCTTCTCTCTTTTTTGTTTATCAAGTTCACAATCATCTTCTCTTTCGAAAGGACATGGGACTACCCTTTTACTACTCTCATCTTTCCACTAACTCTTTCTTTACCAAAGGACACATGATTGTCCTTCCACTTTGCTTTTCCAAGCCATCTTTTGTATTTTTTCACAATTCCTCCTTGACCTTCTTTGACCAACTTGTCTTCATCTTTTCATCTTCTCATCTACTCCCATTAATTGATTACTCTTCACACTACAAATTCAAGAGCTTCTATAATCAGGTATCCATCTTCTTTATTGCCTCACCACACAACTCACCATCTCAGCAAACCATCCATCTTAGCCAACAATAGATCATGGAAGATGCCTCACTCTCCTTGCCTTGCACCTTCTACCCAGCTTAATCTCCATTGGAGGATAGTGACCATAGACCTCAGCTTGTCTACCAACACACAACTTAGAACTCTTCCTCTCTACAACATAGATGGATCAAGTACCTGCAACCAAACTCAACAACAACTTCAACAAACCAAACCATCAGAATCATCTAGATCTGATACCAATTGATGCAAGTGCATCTACTAAAACTAATCAACTATCAGGGGTTCTTCAAAACCAAACTCAATTGAGAAGATCACTTAAAGCAATCTATCAGAATTTCACTTGTCCACTCACCAAAATATCACACAATTTCACATGATTCTTCTTTCTATAGAACTCCAAAACAACATGTCAGTATTCTAAATTCACCAAAACCATATTCTAGATCATCATCATCATCAAATTGATTGAACTTAACTCAAAAACCTGATAGAAACCCTAAACCAATCCACATTTACACTATTCATCAAACTACCATTCTTATCAACTTGATTCATCAGGAAAAATATCAATAACCCAAGTATTCTTGCTTCAAACCTTTACCAAACTTTCAAGATACTAAAATCATCATTTTAACTGCAACAAATTAGGTAAACAACTATACAACTCTGACTTATCAAATTCACAAACCCTTGCACACCAAGAACCTTATTTCCACTTGGTTATGAAGCAACAAACCATCAAATTCAACAAATTTTCCTTTCTAACATTTCTCCAAGTATTGTGACCCCTTTGAAAACTTTAATTATGCAGAATTAAATCAAATTCCAACATTCAAATCACTATTAAAATAGTTTTCCACATTCTTTACATTCCAGGCACTAATTGCCAATTAGGTCTTCAAACCCTAAATCGGGTATTCCATCCAAACTATATTGAAATAACCCAAACTAATTGTATTTTTAGGATCCCAATGTGACATATCATAACATATCAAGAGCTTTCAGTAGATTTCTTTTAAGGTATTACCAGATTTTTAAATTGTACGTTGGAAAAGACCACAAATTAGGCCTAAATTACAAATGAAGTTCTCTTGGATAGCCACCAAAACACCCAAGGATTTAAAAAAGTATTTTATCATCTCTCTAAACTTAATATTCAATCACTTTTAAAGACTATAAGGCTCCACAAAATGCTATACCATAAAACCCTTGTTTCTAGGCTTTTACAACACAAAACGTGAGGGTTTATTGAAATTAAGTGTTGCAAACCTCCATATGCTCTGCCACCTCTTCAAAAATGTTTAGATAGGTCTGCTTATGCTCTAGAAATAAGCTCCCATCATCATTGAATGATACTTTTACAAACACCAACTTGTAACAATTCACTTTCATAAGGAAAACTTTGATTTGTGAGGACAACAACCTTCAACCTGCATTTTCTTCTCCCCCTGCACAAAACAACATGCACACACCTTGCACAAACTAAAACTAACCTACTCCACCTAACAACAAGGCCTAATTTGGTGGAGTAGTCATTACAACCTTAAATGACTCTCAAAACCCCAACACTTAGGGTTACAGACCGATTAGAGAGAATTAGTCCAAACAAAAGATTTACTCAATGGATTCCCCTTAAAAGGGATTCAAATGAAAGTTACTACTCTACACTACTTGAAGCAACAAGATTTTAGGCCTTAAATGTTTATGCAAGCCATACAAACTAAAGAACAACTTAAAAGAACACTGAAATTCAAAACCAGGGTACTTTTATTGATACTAAATCTTCAAGAATACAAAATTTGATCTCTTGTTCGCCTCACGAATGCTTTTATAGATATTTCCCAATCCATAAGTGACTTTGCAACTTTTTCTATCGACCTATCTCTTCATTTCTCCCTCAAAGACTAATCATCTTCTAATTTTTTTGCTTTTTTGCATCTTTTACATTATTGACAACTTTTAGCAATTTTTTTGCAAATTTTGCTTTTTTCGTCTTTCTGACCTCCTACAAACCTCTAAATGACTCAAATACATAGGAATTGACCATTACATGAAATTTTCACAAGGTTTTACAATTGAAATTTGAATTTTTTTAATTTTTCCTTTTGAAGACATTCTGAGAACAAGGTGCTCCTGCACCATACAACCAACCAACAAAAACTTTCCAAGTCCCTTGGAATCATATTGTATCAACTTTGCTTGATCTTTTCACCTACAAAAAAATTTCAAATCTTCCTTGGACTGTTTCCTCTTCTTTTTTCTTGCCTTTGTTTTGGTTCCATCTTTTGTCTTCAACTTTGTCTTCATCACTGACTTCGCTTTTCTTCTCTTTCCTTCTCTCTTTTTTATTTATTGGGTTCACAATCATCATCTCTTTCGAAAGGACACAGGACTACCCTTTTACCACTCTCATCTTTCCCCTAACTCTTTCTTTACCAAAGGACACATGACTATCCTTCCACTTATCTTTTCCAAGCCATCTTTCCTCTTTTTTCACAATTCATCCTTGACCTTCTCTGACCAACTTTTCTTCATCTTTTCATCTTCTCATCTACTCCCATTAGTGGAGTACTCTTCAGGCTGAAAACTCAAGTGCTTCTTCAGTCAGGTATCCATCTTCTTTACTGCCTCACCATACAACTCACCAAATTAGAAAACCATCCATCTTACCCAACAACAGATCCTAGAAGATGCCTCACTCTCTTTTCCTTGCATCTTCTACCCAGCTTAATCTCCATTGGAGGATGGTGACCATAGACCTCAGCTTGTCTACCAACACACAACTTAGAACTCTTCCTCTCTGCAGCATAAATGGATCAAGCGCTTGAAACCAAACTCAACAACTTTAACAAACCAAACCATTAGAATCAGCTAGCTCTAATACCAATTGATGCAAGGGCATCTACCAAAACCAATCAAATATCATGGGTTCTTCAGACCCAAACTCAATTGAGAAGATCACTTAAACAAATCCATTAGAAATTCACTTCTCCACTCACCAAAATCTCACACAATTGCACTTGATTATTCTTTCTACAAAACTCCAAAACAACATGTCAGTATTCTAAATTCACCAAAATCATATTACAGCTCATCATCAACATCAAATTGACTGAACTTAACTCAAAAACCTGATACAAACCCTGAACCAATCCACATTTACACTATTCATCAAACTACCTTTCTTGTCAACTTGATTCACAAGGAAAAATATCAACAACCCAATTATTCTTGCTTAAAACCTTTACCAGACTTTCAAGATATTGAAATCATCATCATTTTAACTACAACAAATCAGGTAAACAACCATACAATTTTGACTTATCAAATTCACAAACCCATGCACACCAAGAACCTTATTTCCACTTGGTTAGGAAGCAACAAACCATCAAATTCAACAAATTTTCCTTTCTAACCTTTGTCCAAGTATTGTGACCCCTTTGACAACTTTAATTAGGCAGAATTAAATCAAATTCCAACATTCAAATCACTGTTAAAACAATTTTCCACATTCTTCACATTCAAGGCACTAATTTCCAATTAGGTCTTCAAAACCTAAATCAGGTATTCCTTCCAAACTATATTGAAATAACCCAAACCAATTGTACCTTCAGGAGTCCAATGTGACTTATCATAACATATCAAGAGCTTTCAGTAGATTTATTTAAAGGTATTACCATATTTTTAGACTGTACATTGGAAAAGACCACAAATTAGGCCAAAATTACAAATGAAGTGCTCTTAGATCACTGCATAAACACCCAAGGATTTAAAATAGTCTTGTATCATCTCTCTAAACTTAAGATTCAATCACTTGTAAGGATTGTAAGGCTCCACAAAATTTTATACCATAAAACCCTTATTTCTAGGCTTTTACAACACAAAAAGTGAGGGTTTAATGAAATTAAGTGTTGCAAACCTCCATATGCTTTTCCACCTCTTCAAACATGTTTAGATAGGTCTACTTATGCTCTATAAATCAACTCCTAGCATCATTGAATGATATTTTCACAAACACCAACTTGTAACAATTCACTTTCATGAGGAAAACTCTGATTTGTGAGGACAAAAAACTTCAACCTGCATTCTCTTCTTCCCCTGCACAACCTAAAACTAACCTAATCCATTGAACAACAAGGCATAATTTGGTGGAGTAGTCATTACAACCTTAAATGACTCTCAAAACCCTAACACTTAGGGTTACAGACTGAGTTAGAGAGAATCATTCCAAAGAAAAGATTTACTCAATGGATTCCCCTTAAAAGGGATTCAAATTAAAGTTACTACTCTACACTACTTGAATCAACAAGATTTTAGGCCTTAAACCTCTATGCAAACGATACAAACTAAAGAACACTTAAATTCAAAAATAGGGTACTTTTATTGATTCTAAATCTTCAAGAATACAAAATTTGATCTCTTGCTCGCCTCATAAATACTTTTATAGATGTTTCCCAATCTATAATTGACTTTACAACTTCTTCTACCAACCTATCTCTTCATTTTTCCCTCAAAGACTCTTCATCTTCTGATTTTTTTGCTTTTTTGCATCTTTTACATTATTGACAAATTTTAGCATTTTTTTGCAAATTTTTCTTTTTCCATCTTTTTCACCTCCTAGAAACCTCTAAAGGACTCAAATACATAGGAATTGACCATTACATGACCTTTTCACAAGGTTTTACAATTGAAAATTGTTTTTTTTCATTTTTCCTTTTGAAGGAATTCTGAGAACAAGGTGCTTCCGCACCATACAACCAACCAACAAAAATTTTCCAAGTCCCTTGGAAACATATTGTATCAACTTTGCTTGATCTTTTCACCTGCAAAAAAATTTCAAATCTGCCTTGGACGGCTTCCTCTTCTTTTCTCTTGCCTTTGTTTTGGTTCCATCTTTTGTCTTCAACTTGGTCTTCATCACTTCCTTCACTTGTCTTCCCTTGCCTTCTCTCTTTTCTATTTATCAAGTTCACAATCATCTTCTCTTTCAAAAGGACACGGGATTGTCCTTTTACTACTCCCATCTTTCCACTAACTCTTTATTTACCAAAGGACACAGGACTGTCCTTGCACTTTTATTTTCCAATCCATCTTTCCTCTTTTTTCACAATTCATCATTGACCTTCTCTAACCAACTTGTCTTAATATTTTCATCTTCTCATCTACTCCCATCAGTGGAGTACTCTTTAGGCTACAAACTCAAGTGCTTCTTCAGTTAGGTATCCATCTTCTTTACTGCCTCACCACACAACTCACCAACTCAACAAACCATCCATCTTACCCAACAATGGATCCTATAATATGCCTCACTCTCTTTACCTTGCATCTTCTACCCAACTTAATCTCCATTGGAGGATGGTGACCATAGACCTCAGCTTGTCTACCAACGCACAACTTAGAACTCTTCCTCTTTGTAGCATGGATGGATCAAGTACATGAAACCAAACTAAACAACTTCAACAAACCAAACCATTAGAATCAGCTAGCTTTGATACCAATTTATGCAAGGGAATCTACCAAAACCAATCAACTATCATGGGTTCTTCAGACCCAAACTCAATTGAGATCACTTAAAAAAATCCATTAGAAATTCACTTCTCCACCCACCAAAATATCACACAATTTCAATTGATTTTTCTTTCTACAGAACTCCAAGACAACATGTCAGTATTCTAAATTCACAAAAACCATATTCCAAACCATCATCAACATCAAATTGACTAAACTTAACTCAAAAACCTGATACAAACCCTCAACCAATCCACATTTACACTATTCATCAAACTGCCATTCTTGTTAACTTGATTCACAAGGAAAAATATCAACAACCCAAGTATTCTTGCTTCAAACCTTTACCAGACTTTCAAGATACTGAAATCATCATCATTTTAACTGCAACAAATCAGGTAAACAACCATACAATTCTCACTTATCAAATTCACAAACCCATGCACACCAAGAACCTTATTTCCACTTGGTTAGGAAGCAACAAACCATCAAATTCAAAAAAAATTCCTTTCTAACCTTTGTCGAAGTATTGTGACCCCTTTGAAAACTTTAATTAGGTGGAATTAAATCAAATTCCAACATTCAAATCACTATTAAAATAGGTTTCCACATTCTTCACATTCAAGGCACTAATTGCCAATTAGGTCTTCAAACCCTAAATCAGGTATTCCTTCCAAACTATATTGAAATAACCCAAACCAATTGTACCTTCAGGAGCCCAATGTGACATATCATAACATATCAAGAGCTTTTAGTAGATTGCTTTAAAGGTATTACCATATTTTTAGACTATACATTGGAAAAGACCACAAATTAGGCCTGAATTACAAATGAAGTGCTCTTGGATCACCACCAAAACACCAAAGGATTAAAAATAGTCTTTTATCATCTCTCTAAACTTAATATTGAATCACTTTTAAGGACTATAAGGCTCCACGAAATGCTATACCATAAAACCCTTGTTTCTAAGCTTTTACAACACAAAAGTGAGGGTTTATTGAAATTAAGTGTTGCAAACCTCCATATGCTCTGCCACCTCTTCAAACATGTTTATATAGGTCTTCTTATGCTCTAGAAATAAACTCCCAATATCATTGAATGATATTTTCACAAACACCAACTTGTAACCATTCACTTTCATGAGGAAAATTCTGATTTTTTGTGAGGACAACAACCTTCAACCTCCATTGTCTTCTTCCCCTACACAAAACAACATGCACACACCTTACAAAACCTAAAAATAACTTTCTCCACAAAAAAAAAAAGTTCTAATTCAGTGGAGTAGTCATTACAACCTTAAATGACTCTCAAAACCCCAACACTTAGGGTTACAGACCAAGTTAGAGAGAATCAGTCCAAACAAAAGATTTACTCAATGGATTCCCCTTAAAAGGGATTCAAATGAAAGTTACTACTCTAAAATACTTGAATCAACAATATTTTAGGCCTTAAACCTCTATGCAAACTGTACAAACTAAAGAACAACTGAAAAGAACACTAAAATTCAAAAATAGGGTACTTTTATTAATATTAAATCTTCAAGAATACAAAATATGATCTCTTGCTCAACTCAAAAATTATTTTATAGATGTTTCCCAATCCATAACTCACTTTACAACTTCTTCTACCAGTTACCTATCTCTTAATTTTTCCCTCTAAGACTCTTCATCTTCTGATTTTTTTGCTTTTTTGCATCTTTAACATTATTGACAACTTTTAGCATTTTTTTTGCAAATTTTGCTTTTCCATCTTTTTTACCTCCTATAAACCTCTAAATGACTCAAATACATAGGAATTGACCATTAAATGACCTTTTCACAAGGTTTTACATTTGAAAATTGAAATTTTGCAATTTTTCATTTTCAAGGCATTCTGAGAACGAGGTGCTCCTGCACCATGTATGAAGCCCATAAACCATTCCATGAAATGCATATATATATATATATATATATATATATATATATATATATATGTGTGTGTGTGTGTGTGTGTGTGTGTGTATACATGTTTATGTAAATCAAAGACACGCATATATATACATATATATATATATGTATATATTTTTATTTATATATATATGTAAATATACATATATATATATAGATACATACATACAATATTTGAATACAAGGTGAATAAAATGAAATATGTTAAATGGAAATAGATATTTATAAATATATATGTATGTATATGTATATGTATATATTATATATACATATATACATATATATATACATACGTACATATAAAGATTCAAATTCAAATTGAATTCAAATGGATAACCGACTCATCATGAATCAGATTGTGAAATAAATCAATGAAGAATATCATGGAGAATCCACGATGGATGTGGCCTGTCGGGGGTCATTAAGACAGTGTTCAAAATAGAATCCACTGGCATGGCCATAACACCATCACCCCAACGAAACATGCAAAAAAAACAATGTTGTTTCTATAATCATTTAGTTGTTGATAGACAACAGGGCAGAGGAAAGAGAAAGAATTGTGGGAATTCAGAAGAAAAATGCAAGGGCAGCGAAATAAAGATTGGGAAAAATCTGAGGAAGGAACGACATTGTAGTCGATTGGGAGGTAATTCGATGCCATATTTTTTTGCATCTAATAGTTTTATTGCTATTATAAATTGTTGCAAGAGGTTTTTTCTTCCTTTTTATTCAAGTATTTTATGGCATCATGAGAAAAGAGGTCATTGTTCTGTGTGTTGAATGGCTTGAAGCCAAATTTTTGAATAGTTAATATGTAACGTTACCACCATATGTAGGTGCATGGCCTAAGGCCTGGGAAATGGGGAAACCAACTTAGTTAAATCCTTAAAGGCCATTGAAAAGAGCCAAGCCAAGGCATGAGAGCCTTCAATAGCTCGGCCACCACCTTTTTCTTTGTCTAAATATGCTAAACCTTATGTAGGTTAATTAGAAATTATTCTGATACGCTATTTGTAATGGAAATATGATCCTCAAGAAAGATCGAATGCAAACTTGTGATAAGGGTATGTTTGCTCTGTGTTTCTTTTGTATTGACAGTATATTATTAATGAGTCAATTCTTGTAATAGGAATGAACAAGCTCTTAGAGATTTGCATTTAAATATATTGCCTTTAATGGGTAATCGACCCCATTCATTAAGAATAGTGGAAAGGATTTTCTGTGATTGAAGAAACAAGTCATCTAGGGTTCGATCTTATTATCAATGGCTAACCCTTGAATGTGTAAAGTTTGCATGCATTGGATAAAATTGTAAGCCCTCATGGGTGATTTGATATATTTATACTTTTGATTCCCAGGGAGAAGATACCCAGCCAAAGAGATTGTTGATTCTAAGTTACTATTGTTGTTCTATTGGAGCCTGTATAGGCATTAGAAATTGTTGAACTTAAAGCTTTTGTGTTATTTTTCACTAAGGTTTTCCTCAAGAAATTCATCATCAGACATGTTGAGCCTATTTTCTCTATACCATTCAAATCACTCAGTGTATTTCCAGTGATGAAAGTGTTCAAGATCTGGATACTAGGCATTTTGTCAATATGATTGAAACTGGGCTATTTGATTTGTTTATTTTCAATTCATAATGTAAAACTAGTTATGTATTAAGAAGTGAATTTATACTTGTAAAGTGATCATGTAGCATGTAAACAACTTGAGATCAACTAACTAAGTAAACGACATTATTTGTCTTTATTTACAATCTGTTTAGTTTGAAATAGAAATGTATTGAAGTAAATAGTATATATTCTTTTGCAAAAAACTCTATTTTCTTGAAAAGATATCATTATAGTTGGAAAAAACTTGCTTAATGACTGTTTAGTAGGAAACAATACTTGTTTGTTTAAAAAAATAAATGTTCATATGTAAACAACTTGATTCGATGACTGTTTAGCATGTAAAAAACTTACTTTATGGCCGTTTAATGGGAAATAGTACTTGTTTGTTTAAAACAATAAATGTTCATATGTAAACAACTTGATTTGATGATTGTTTAGCATGTAAAAAATTTTCTTTATGACTATTTAGTAGGAAACAATACTTATTTTGTTAAAACAATGAATGTTCTTGTGAAAATAGCAATGTTAAAGTATAACAGTATGTGAGAAAATGTTAGCATAAACTTGCTTAGAATATTTATTTTGACAATGAAACGTCAATCAAAATACTATTTAAAGATTGCAATCCAAATAATGGTTATTTCATAATGTATGCACAAACTTTAACATTAGTAAGTACATATATGTGTATGCACATAGACTTCATCTATGTACATACACATACTTGTGACAAACCTTCTTTTGTTTTTAGTACATTTTAAAAGGGAAAATTCTTAAGATGTTAAGTAGAAAATGGTCATAAGAATGATATGACTGATTGTTGAAATACTCTAGGAAACCTAGAATCGGATTTTTGTTTAGAGTATATATTTGTATTATGTTTCTTCTTTTGAACACATGTGTGAAAGAATATTTTAAACACTAGAACAAAACAGTGATACCTTAGTTGACTAGAGCACCTATGGGTAGTTGCTGCTAGAAGGTAGATATTTGTTATATTAGAAAGTTACCTTCCAAGACGAGTGCTAAAAATGGAGTTCAAAGAGTATAGGTTTTCTTTACCATAACCTATTATTTATTGTTGTTTCAACACACTTATTATGCTTGGCCAAGCAATATGGTTCATTATGTATATATGAATGAACTCTGTGATTTCACTCTCTGCCATTCCTAGCATAGATTTTGCACTTTCCTTTCTAATTTGTAGATAGAAATTGCATGTTGATGTATGGGCATGCACTAGATTCCACCTTGCAGATTGTTCTCTTGCTAAACTTTCTGTGCAAGATCGAGCATTCTTCAAGTTGAAAGAATACCGAGGAAGCATAAGCTTCGTGGTTGGGTGGTAAAGTGCTTCAACCATGTTCTCGTCCACCAATGAAGGTGAGCAATGAAGAATAACCTTAGTTGTTCCCAGACTATTATAGTATGTGATGTATCTTGATGTTATTCATTCATGTACTTTATGAGAAATGTACTTTGTAATGACAATGTGGCCTTAGGTGCCAAGTAAATCTTGATATTGTAATTTGACTTTTGAAATGAATATAAGAATCTGTAAATCATTTTAAATGGACATGTGTAGCTATAATTGACTTTAGCCACTAGTTATATCTTTTTAATTTGGAATATATTCATGTGTCAATTACAATAATAATAATAAAGTAATAATTTGGAATGGGTTATTACAAATTTTATGAGATTTACAAGAGAACTTTATGATAATTTTTGGAGGACTTCAAGAGAAATCAAGGGCATTCAAGAGAAAATATATCGGAGATTTATTGCAGCAATCAAGATCTATCCATCATGTCAAATTCTTCTTGCATCATGCATGTTTTTTGAGTTAACATTGTGATGTAGGTTTCAAAATTAATTCAAGCATTGAAACCATCAATTTCAAGTGTCAAGATCCGCATCTAATTCAGCCATCTCATGCAAGTTGCAGACCTCATAAGATCTCCATTATCAAGGTCTCTACAAGGGTTTTTTGAGTGGTAACATAGCTTTGTTTATTCTTCATTCCCTCTTTCATGCATTATTTCAATTCAAGGTTTGATTACTAAAACAATGCTTGACCAAGGCAAGCCCCTATTCACCCAAAAAATAAACATTTTTCTCTCTTGTGTGTGTGATTGTAGATTTAGGTTGAAGAAGACTTGAAGACCTTTTGAAGAGAAATATTTACAAAGTTTTCAAATTTGTCAAAGTTGTCAAATCACAGAATCTAACCTACCTATCATATTTGTAACTTTATGGAACTGAAACCTAGACAAATCAAGAGCTATAGATCTACACGAGAGGCTCCCAAAATATTTTTGAAATCCTTGTACTTGGACCCATTCGCCCATGGGAAAATGAGTCTCATATTAGATTTCATAAAGCACTTTTGGTGACTAGTGCACATGTTTTTTCCCTTCTCAAATTTGCATTTTGTTTCCTAGTTCTACAAATATTGAGTTTAATCTTGTTGTTTCAAGTGTTAGATTGCATTTTGGAGTTGATTTTCTATTTTTAGTTTTTCTCCCCAAAGTGTTGTTTGACATTGACCCCCATCCTTCAGTCATAAGGAAATCTGAAGATTTTCACTTAGGGTTTATTCACCTAAGGGTTGTTAATCAATTCATTGTGGGGATCTCATTTCCTAATGAAATAAAGGAAAATAGGTCCCTCACCCTCACACATTTTGCACACACCTATTTTTCTACATTTCATTTTGGTGAACCCAACATTTGAGCATCATAACTTTTTGATTTGGAGTCCATTTTCAAACCTAGATCTAGGTTTTACATTCATTTTCATTGCATTGTGTTGATTCATTTAGGGTTGTTTGCTTGCATTAGTTTGCATCTCATTTAGGGTTGTAGGTTTGCATTTGTGCATCCTTTAAAATATATAAAATTTAAAAGTATCAATCATTTTGCATAGTGTTTACATAATATTACATGATCAGTCACTTAATTTACAAAATTGAATCAAAATGACATCTCAAATTAGGTATTTTTGCTTGTTTTTTAGCACTATTTTGCACTTGCATTTAGACCTCATTTTACAAAAATCTGAAACTGTAACTTATTGTCTGAAACCTGAATTTGAAAACAATAGAAATCATCTTAGAAACTTGCAAATTAATTTTTTAAAACCTGAAAGTGAGACCCATTCTCCCATGGGAGAATGAGTCCCTGATCAAAGCTTTTTCTAAATTTCAGAGCATTAAAATCATTGTTTCTTCCTTCTATGTTTTTGTATTTATTCTACTATTTCAATTTCCAAAATTTATGTTATCTAAAATTATTCATATTAAGCATAATTTTTCAAATTCAATGCATTGTTTGAATTCAAAATTACATCTAAAAGACATATTTTTTTAGGTTTTGCATAGCATAATCAGAAAATTATCTTGTTATAAATCTGAAAATTGCTTTTACATACTTGCATTGCACTTTACATTCTAGGGTGTTTGATTGCATTTTACCTCTTATCCATTTTGGGTACACCTTGGGTTTGTGAGACTTATATGAGCTTCACAACTTGGTGTCCTATTGCCAATAGTATCGTGAGACGTAGTTTGAGACTCATGTCATCCCCTGATATATCATTCGTTGTGGATCTTGGGTTCTCTAACTCTTTCACTCATAGTGTTGACACTAGTCAACCCACCATGGATCATACCCTTAACACTTCATTTCCCATGACTTCCCTACCCACAATCAATGTGACTGATATCAATGCAATGATTACTAATGTCTCTCATGAGAACCTTAGGAGAATGGATGAAGAACTTGATAAATTGAAAAAATTTATGATTTATGAATGTAATGTTGCTAATATGGTTCCTATGATAGATAACATGAGAATAATTGAAAATGAAAAAGGAATAGAGATTGTTCATAGCTTAGCTCACATTATTAATAAACATTTCCCTACCATAACTAGTTGTGCTCAAGTTTTGGGGTATACTCAAAGTCAAGGTGAAATTCCAATTCCTCCTTCTACAACCATAACCTCTATTCCCACATACACTAATCCAATTGTTACAACAACCATACAACCTATTAGCACTATCAATACTTTCTTAGGTACTCCCACTGGAATTCCCTTTAGCTTTGTGCATTCAAATCTCATCTCCTAATTCATCCCCCCTCACAAACTTTCAAGTCCCTTTCCCCCTAAATAAATATACGTGCCTCCACCTTATTCACCTCCATCTACAAAAATTAACAATGCTCTTATCCTTAACACACTCTTGCAAAATGTTTCATCCCTCCAACAAAAAATTGCTACATTAGGTCAAAATAAAAATTTCCAACCTTCACAATATGTCAAAAGAAATCCCTTTTCCTTGGAGATATTGATAACACAAATGCCACAAGGTATAGAGATTCCTAGATTTGAGAAATATAGTGGAAAAGGAGATCCTATTAGTCATGTTTCCACATATATATCCCTATGTAGTGACTTCATTTTTGAAGATAGACTCTTGGCTAAACTCTTCCCTAGATCCTTGAAGGATACTACTTTGGAATGGTTTTACTCCTTATCGAATAATTCAATATGTTCATTCAATGAACTTATTGATGCCTTCTACAATCACTTCCAAATACATATGGGTCCTAAGATGACCTTAGTTGATTTAATGGCATGCAAACAAAAGGTTCATGAAAAGGTCACAGATTTCATAGCACGATACCAACTTCTTTGCTCACAAATAAACATTAATATTCTCAATTATGACCTTCAAATAAATTTTGTTTCTAGTCTGCAAAAAAAATCTAGGCTAAACTTGAGATGTTGAAATTTACCTCATTCACATAGTTTTGTATTTCCCTTCATGATTACCAAAATTTGGTTAGTATTCATGAAGTGAAAAATCCCTCTAGTTTTCCTACAAATTTTGAATCCACATCTCATAACTATCAACCATTCAAGAAACACAATAAGGGATCTTTACAAATTTATCCCCCTCAACCAACTCAACATGTTGATAAACAACTAGCTGCTATAAAGATGACAAATACGTACACATTTTCTAATAGAAATAGACAATTCACCCCTCTACCTGATACCCTTCATAATATCATTTTGTAGCTCTTAAACCAAAAACTAATTTCCTTACCTCCTGTTGGAGCTCCTGATCCTACTAAGCCTCTACCTCAAAACTATAAAAAAAATGGCCTATTTTCCATTTTCATTGATAAAATGGACATGATACAGAATATTGCAAGCATCTTAAACATCTTGTGCAAGACCTCATTAATTCTAATCATATTCAAATTGGTGGTGTTTGTAGACACCTAAAAATGACCTAGGCCTGCAAGCTTCATTTTTACCACTTTTCACCCTAGCATAATTATGACGCTTTAATTATGTTCCTAACCCATCTTCAACTATTAATTAAATAATTCACAATTATTTAATTAATTCAGGGTCTTCTATTCTTCCTAATTATTAAATAAATAAATCATATTTATTTAATCCGTCATTAATTATCTAAAGTCAACTCATAATTAAATAAAGTTCTCATTTTATTTAATAAATCTTTGTCATTAATGTCCTCCTAATTATCAAATAAATATATTTTAATATATTTATTCAATATGTCACTAATTCCTAAATCCTCTCTTTTAATTAAATAGATTTGCTAATTTATTTATTTAATTAACCACTTCTTCTAAATTAAATAATTATTTTTAATTATTTAATTGTTGTATGTGACACTTCTTTATTTTTAAATAAAATAATTTATTTTAAAATGTCTCACATAGTTAACTGATTCTTCTTTTAGTAATTAATTTCAAATCAATTACTCATTATCTCACAAAATCCATATTTTGAATTAATTTAATTCAAAATGGAAATATTCTTCTACAAATCAAGTAATTTCTAAAATTACTAATTTTCTAAAATCCCATCTTCTTACCTTCTGATTTTTGCTAATTTCATCTCAACTGTCACATTTATTCTTGATTTAATTTATTTAATTAAATCTTATTCACACATTTGGGCATTTTGTCCTAACCCTAATTGAGAGTTGCCATTTTGAATCTTAACCATTGATTCTAGGGCATTTTCTCAATCTCTCATCTCACCCATCCTTTCAAAATGGCATTTTCTATAAAATGCCATTTTCCTCTCATTTTTCGATTACACAAACACATTACACACTTACACACTGAGATACTTAGATGTTTTTCATAGCAATTGTAGCATTTATTGTCTTTATTGGATTAATTCTTAGCATGTTTAGGAATTTTCAATCATAGTCATAGGCATAGACATTTGTTCAAATCCTTCAAAGATTGGTGTAGGACTTAGACTTATATTTCCAGATTGCTCGCATGTCGAATCTGAGGGCAACACATCAGCCAGCAAGCTAGAAGGTGTTACAAAAGTGAATCATGGAGGTATCGACAATTTACAGGTATAATCGTTCTTTATTTTAACTTCCATTGTATTTTGTAATCTCTTTGGGTTTATTGTCTTCATTGATTTTCTAACATTGAATCTAACCTAAATTTACCCTTAGTTACATTGGTGAACCCGACTCTATTTTTGTTTTTTTTTCCGTACGGTTTTGTGTGTTTTCTATCGATTTTGCAGGTACAGGTACGAAGTGACGCAGTCGTTCTTTTTTTTAATCATGACACATCTGATGTGTCGCGATGCATTCGCAGACCCCAACACTACAATCACTTTGTCGCGACGCAATAAAAGTCTAGAAAGCCGCATTTGTGATCCTATGCCGCATTCGACACACAAAGTGACACATTTGCTCTGTTGTGACGCATTTGACTGGTAACATTTTCTATTAATTTACATTCAGCTTTTTACTGTTTTTTGTGTTCTTTTTATTCTGGTTATTTTCTACATTCTACCTAGCATAGGTTTTGTGTTACTAATCGGGATTTGCAGCATTTGGCAGTTACTTTTCGAGGGTCGAAGGCAAACATTTAAACTACTAACGTGTGGTCTTGCAGGTTCGAACGTCGAAGAATAAACATCAAAACAATTTTCCTGTCTTTTTCTTAGTATAATACACATTTCCTTTTGGTGCAATTAAAACAAACTTGTGTTTTTACTATGTCTGATTATGTTTGCAAAATGGTAGGTGAGTATGCTCTCACCTTGTGAAAACTTGGTGATCAGAAAACCAGACCCGTTTTTATCTATTTTTACCCTCACGATTTAGTAATCGAAGTATCCTCTCCCCTTGCGCTTTCGAGCGATCCTGGGTGTAAGAGAAACGGTTACTAGTTCTAGAACTTGGGCCTGTTCTAGTGGAAAAAATTACTCACCCCAGGACGACTCAGACCGGTAGCACCCTGACACCGAGGGACTTCCAACTGGTATACAAAAGTGGATTCTTGGGGAAAGCCCAAGAATCACGCGTGTGGTTCCGACGAGATGGATCCGAAAGGGGACTCTCACCACATGGATCATGCCCTACAAATGGTATGCCCGTATTAAACACCTCTTGTCTTAGTATCCAACCGTTCTATTGGCCGTTGCTTGATATAGTGCAGGGTACAGTATCATGCCCGAAGACACTCATTACTGATCCCCTTGAGTAGAGATAGCAATTCTTGGGAAGTCATTACCCAAAGAATCTAAATTTGGTGTGCTCGAATGACGTTAATGAGTCGTGGAGGGGAGCCAATACCACCAAAATTCTAAGCTATCCTCTCTCGAGAAGGAAAGGTGTTTATCACCAATCTAAGGCATATCGGTGAGCTGTATCAAGTATACAAACCCTTGGCCTATTGGCCCTTTAGGATTGTACTTGTCTTATGTGGGATTGCTTACATTCAAAACATTGTGCTTGTCAAGTGCTTTCTGGATTCATCACATTTAGAGTTCTAAACAAAACATTCAACATCAAACAGATCAAATTTTCCATCAAAACGACAAGAAACTCAATTTTCACAAATTGTGTCACATCCGTCGAACTACATTCGAGTTTCTAAAATGAAAATGCTCTGTTAAACCGCATTTGACATCTAAAATGCCGCATTTGTAGACGTCGTAACACATATGAACCTCACAGAGTTGC
The DNA here is from genome assembly GCA_007258455.2 of Sequoia sempervirens. NCBI lineage: Eukaryota > Viridiplantae > Streptophyta > Pinopsida > Cupressales > Cupressaceae > Sequoia > Sequoia sempervirens. The sequence continues at coordinate 25,506,046 of VDFB02047230.1, read as the reverse complement.
ATCTACCAAACCGAGTCGCATTTGTCAGTTCCCGAGCCGCATTCGCTCAAACTGTGCCGCATTCACAAAACCGTGACGCATTTGAGGCCTCAAACGACGCATTCACCTGTCACAAGTAAAACTTCACGCAAAGTCAAATCTGAAGTTTACACCTTGTCAAACATTTGTCAAACACTGTCTCAAAAGGATCCTGTCAGAAACCAATTTTGAAATTGCTCAAATTTTTGACCATTAGTTGCATTCTTCACCATAGGTTTCACCCTTCATTATTTTTAGGTGCATACATTAGGCATTAGTTTGTCCCTATGTCTCAAATATTGCATACTTTGGATTAGGAAAATCTCAGCACAATTTGCAACATCATTGCTTTCAAAAATAGGTTCTCTTCGACTAAGTTAGCAACCCTTTTTTTCAGTCATTGTCCCTTTTGTGAGATTTTCCAACTCAACAGTCTAGTTAGGAAAACTTACTAGTCATTTAGACCTTTTCATCTTGTCCTTTTCAACAAAGTCCTTTAGTAACCAAAATCAAAACAAAGATTGAGCTTAGAAGTGCTTAGGTACCCTTGTCTTAAATTGCATTATAAGTCTAGACATTGCATATTATATTCCCAAAAATCCAAAAACATTAGTCATCCTAGTTGTCATTTTGAACTTAGACCTTGCATAGTGTCATCCTTGCATTTAGCTGTCATTTTTAGTTGAGCAATCTCATTTTATGGTGGAAACCAGACTCCAAAAACAACAACGACAAATGACAAACTTTCAACAAGATCCCACTTCAACTGTCAACAATCCCACATATGACCCAAACTGGACTTTTGATGATCCATTTTGCAATACAAACAATCAACCTCTCACAACAATACCTTCCTCATCAAACAATCCATTTGAACCATTCTTGCGTAAAGATGAATATGGTCAAATACTTGAGGACAACCTAGAGGTAGCGGCACAAGATCCAGAGGCCTCTCAATTCATTGAACAAATGGTCCTTTACGACAAAGACAGATACTTGGCTTTACTCTTAAGCCAAGGATCCAAATTACCTCAAGGATTCGACATTAACACGATAAGATCAACATCCCCAGAACCTAAGGTCAACAACGCACATAACCTGTCAAACAGTGATCAACTTTACAACACTACGAGCAATACTTTCTTTGACACTACAACAATAGTGCATGCTACCTCCAACATCCCAAACACCTCCAACTCAATAAACACAACATCCAGTGGAGGATCACAATCTGCCACAATGCCCACAACATCCATGATACCGTCACAATCGGCTGGAACCACCTATGACTCCTCAACAATGTGGGTAAGTTATTCAAACCCTCTCTATACCACGATAGTAAATGCAACGGGAGCATCATCAGGTCACAACAATCCCCCCTTGACAGCGACATCTACTACCATGAGCATACCTTTGACATATCCGCTCAATGGTATTTCACAAAATCCTTTGGGAGGAGGCAAAAGATGTATCTTTATCCAAGGACAACAACAAAACATTAACATGAAAACGCAGTTACATGTCATTGCCTCCCAAGGACCAAATACAAACATTCCCCTTGTGCAAACACAACAATTTGGACAAGCTAGCCAAATAACACAACCCATGGCATCATTAGCACATCACAATGTTCATGGTCACCATATTCCCCAAGTAACAACAAAAATAGTTGGGGGACATATCCCAACCTACTCATCCCACGTTCATACTCACCAACATACACCCAACCCTAACTTTTAGTACCAACAACATGCCAATCCAAACACATCATATATGTCACAACAGTCCATACCGCAACAATACACCAATATTCCCGCACAACAAACAGGGACCTATGGTGTACCAAGCAATACAACGCACGGGACCACAAATGACCCTATTATGGATGCCTTCCAAACAAGATTGATGGGTTTAGAGAAAACTATCCAAAACATATACATATCAAGCAAGAAATCAGAAATATCATATGACCTAAACGTATACCCATTCGACATGAGCTTATACATGCCTCCATTTCCTCCGGGATATGTGTCGCCCAATTTCACAAAATATAGAGGCAAGACAAACCCCATTGAACATGTTCGCAAATTTGCAACTAATTGTATGGACATCGCTTATGAACAAACATACTTGATGAGACTTTTCTCTAAAAGTCTGGCGGGTCCTACCCTTGAATGGTTTTCCAATCAAAAGGATATCCAAACATGGGATGAGCTTAAACAAAAATTCATAAAAAATTACGCGTACAACATCAACATGGATACCTCTATCACTAGCTTGTGCAATCTCACACAGGAGGATGCGGGTGAGACATTCATCCCATTCTTCCAAAAATGGAGAAGCCTAGCTAGTCGGTGTCACATTGACATACCTGAAAAGGAAAAGGTCGACATGTTTGTGCAAACACTTCTAGGACCCCTAAAATATGCATTGCAAGTACATTGCTGCAAAAACTTTACGGACTTAGTTGAAAAAGGGGTCCATATTGAGAAAGCGCTTATCACAAAGGGAGAACTAAGGTACGGTCCCAAAAACACAAATGCCAATCCACCCGCCAACAAAAACAAATATTGGGTTAAAAATAAACACGTTACAAATGACGGTGTTGTTGACACCAAGACTACAAACATTGTGGGTCCTATACTGGCCCTAAAATGGGTTCAAGAAAAAAACCAACGACATTGACACCCCCTACCAATATCCCTTCAAATAACCAGAGTAGTCAAAATAACCAGGGGCAATACCGTCAGATGAGACAATTTCCTTGGGGTCGTACATACACTTTTTTGGGTGAACCCATTGAAGAAGTCCTTAAGAAATGTCTCCATAATGGGGTCATCACACTTTAGGAACCAAAACCATATGACCCAGGACAATTCAAACCAGCATGGTGGAACGATAATGCATTTTACGAGTACCATCGGGCAAAAGGACATATGACCTCTAACTGTCGACAATTGAAAAACCTAGTACAAGATCTTATCGAAAGTCGTATCATTGAAGTAGGTGGATCTCAATTCGCCTCCAATTCAGATCATACTATCTATAAGAATCCACTGCAAGACCATGGTTCTCATAATGCTTCCACATCAGGTCCATAGAATCAAGCTAACTTCACCCAAGCCAAGTACAATTATTCTAGTGGACCTATTATAAATAATGTTCGAACTGATGACGAATACATCAATACCATTACGGTCAAGAGAGCACCTCAGTGTAATGCTACAACTCAAAGTGGCAAGGTCACCATAGTCTATCCACCTCCCACCAGACAACCCAAAATCACCATACCTAACCCATCTACTAAACAGTCAAAACCTGTCCCGACCACAAAGCAGTGGCAACCCAAAAGTCAATTCAACCTTATCGACCAGCTAGGCAAGACTCCCGTGCAAATCTCTATACTTGAGTTGCTTGGTATCTCTCCCGCACACAAAGATATATTGGATAAAACCTTACAAGAGTTTTCAGTCCCCAAGGACATTGATGTCAATCAGTTTGAGACCATGGTGGGATACCTCACTATGCCTCACCACATCACCTTCTTGGATCAAGACTACTCATCACCTAAAACCAACCACAATGATGCATTGCACATAGAAACTTTTGTCCACAAACACAAATTTAGATGGGTTTTAGTAGATGGCGGAGCAGGATTGAACATATGCTCCCTCAAACTGGTTAAGGCTCTAGGATTCTCCGATGCATGTGTGGACCTGACAAATAGTATAGTGATCAAAGCATATGATGACGAAGAACGCTCTTCACGTGGCGTTATCTCTCTCCCTATCAGAGTGGGACCAATCATTGTGGACACAACCTGCTAGGTCCTAGATTTGGAATTACCATATAACATCTTGCTCGTCCGTCCATGGATTCATGCCTTAAAAGTTGTTCCATCCACATATCACCAATGCCTAAAGTTTCCATTTGACGGCATAGAGATAACCATATATGGAGACCCCAACCCTTTCCAATATTGTACCAACCTAAGGGGTATTTCTGAAAACTGGGTGCCTATTAACCGAGAAGCACCTGGCTCCTCGTCTTCCAAATACGTTGACCCATCCACACTCACATCATCTTCCACATCTGCTCCATCAACGTCTTCCACCACATCACCACCTTTCGCAAACCCTAAGGTTGAATCCACCATCAAGATCCAAGACCTCGGTTGTGGGGAATTCAAACTGCACACAACATACAACATAACAACAATACCCAAGTCTCCAAAGGTCTATGGTCGGCCATGTTTCAGAATGGAACCCATGGAAATTTTTAAAGTTCCACCAAAAATAGTTTTCATCAAATGGGGAGACATGAGTAATGAGGACCTTGCTGATATCATAGGATGGATCTATAAGGATACTATCACACTACCCCCATTACTAGTTACTTGATATATGGAAAAGGATATGACATGATGAAAGCTAAGGGCTACAATGGTACTAGTGGCCTAGGCAAAAATAAAGTTGGCCGAAGAGAGCCTATAGAACCTTTCCAAATACCAAAGTATCTTGGATTAGGGTTTGGATCGCCCGCTAATGATGATCGATGTACCATTGGACTTTCGAGTGAGCGAGTATATGCTTCAGAAAGTGTCGAGAACACTAAGGAAACCCTCACCGAAACTGACTCCCAAGAGTGGGAATTTGGCTCAGAACGATCCTTAAGTGACTATTGCATCAATGATTTGTTTGTTGAAACATGGGAACTGACCTCTGAATAAAGATTTTGGCAAACATTTAAAATTGATTAGGCACCTAATAGTCAAAGTCCCATTACCACTCCCCATGACATGCAAGACCCACCATCTGAACCCTGTTAGTCCAATTCATCTAAAATACCAGACGACACTGACAACCAAGACTCTAAGGCCTTCACCCCTTATTTTGACAACGAATATGACACTAGTGAAGGGGAATATTGGATAGAGTCCGATGTGGAGTTGGATGATGATAATCTCATCTACAACATCACTGAATCCGTTTGCATGCTTTCTGCATCCTCACCTCAATTCACCAATACTGATGATGGCATTTCCTTAGTTTATCCTCAGCTAGTCAATTAGGACCAACAAGGCCCGCCAGTCCTGGACACATTTCAGAATGATGAGGCAATTGCAGAGTTTATGGGATTACATGAGGGCATAACCAGTGGTGATCACAAGCCAGGATTCACCATTGACTTAGATTGCATGGCATACTTTGGCGAGACTGCTCTGTCCTCCAGTTGCAAAAGTAAAAATAAAAATAAAATAAAAAATGAGACGTCTCTAGGTGAAAACCGAAAGGCACCTTTTGATGATAAAACAGTAAAAACAAAGGACATATCTGCGGGTGAAAACCTCTCTGAGGCGCCCAAAGATGGAGGACTAGACTTTCTTCCCATGCAACAAGAGAAATCAGCTATGCTTATTGAAGACACAATAGAAGACAACATTGCAACTGCAGAAGATCCCAAGATGGTCCTCTTTGCTGCATCATTGACTGAAGAAGAGAGGCCAGAATTTCATAAATTCTTTGCAGAACGCAAAATCAACTTCGCATGGTCCTATGCTGACATGCCAGGATTAGACCCAGAGCTAGTTCTACACCATCTGCCACTATTGCCTAATGCCAAACCAGTCAAGAAGAAGTTACACAAAATGCACCCTCAAGTAGCTCTATTGGTCAAGGCCGAATTGAAGAAACTTCTAGACGCCGGATTCATACGGTCTATTGATTATGCTAAATGGATTTCTAACCTAGTGCCAGTAACAAAGCCAAATGGGTTGATCCGCGTCTATACATATTTTAGAGACCTAAATAAGGCGTGCCCAAAGGATGACTTTCCTTTACCGAATATTGATATCATAGTTGACCTCATAGTAGGATATGAGATGTTGTCCCTCATGGATGGTTTCTTCGGCTATAAGCAGATTTGCATTGCCCTCGAAGACTAGCACAAAATGACATTTACTTGCCAATGGGGTACATACTGTTGGAATGTCATGCCATTCGGTCTCAAAAATGCAGGCGCCATATACCAAAGGGCTATGACCACAATCTTCCATGACATGATGCATAACATAATGGAAGATTATGTAGATGACCTATTGGCCAAATCAGTAACCAAGAAAGATCATCTCAGGGTTTTAGACACAATTTTCAAGAGACTGGAAGAATACAAAGTCTGGCTAAATCCTAAGAAATGTGTCTTCGGTGTCACATCAGGTAAACTCTTGGGATACATAGTTTCTAGAAGAGGCATTGAGGTTGATCCATCAAAAGTAAAAGCCATCATAGACATGCCTCCACCCAAAGGAATTAGTGAACTCAGAACGCTGCAAGGCAGGGTACAATCTATTCGGTGCTTCATAGCCCAATTGGCAAACAAGTGTCACCCATTCCAATATCTGTTATGCAAGGGTATCCCCTTTATGTGGATAGATAAATGTCAAGAAGCCTTTTATCAAATCAAAGATTACCTACTGTCAACGCCAGTCCTCATGCCTCCCATTCACAGAAAGCCATTGATCCTGTACATCTCGACAACTAGTTCAACACTAGGGGCATTACTAGCACAGAACAACCAAGAAGAAAAAGAAAGCTATATATTACATCAGTCAGACATTGGTTGGGTATGAACTGAACTACACACCAATTGAATGAGCTTGTCCGGCCATGGTCTTTGTAGCACAAAAGCTAAGACATTATATGTTAAGCCATCAGACGCAACTAGTAGTAAAGATCGACCCCCTAAAATATTTGTTGAGCAGGGTAGCATTAACAGGACTTCTGGAAAAATGGGTCATGATTCTAAGTGAATATGATATTTAGTATGTGGAAAGAAAGGAAATAAAAGGACAAGTCATAGCAGACCAGCTGGCGGACACACCTTTGCAAAGTGATCACCCGTCAGTGGCAGATTTTTCGGATGAGTCGATATTCAATACGAAACCTAAGGCACCTTGGCGACTCTACTTCGATGGATCACACACAAATCATGGCTCGGGGGAAAGAATCATGTTCATCACCCCTCAAGGAGACTCCATTCCTAAGTCTTTCCGCATTGCCTTCCCATGCACAAACAATGTGGCAAAATACGAGGCATTAGTTACAGGACTAAGGATGGCAATAAAGTGGAAAATCATAGCATTACATGTCTATGGGGATTCTCAACTCGTCATCAACCAAGTTAATGATGACTATGACACAAAAAATGAGAAGTTGATTCCCTACACACGAATGGTTGACAGTTTCCAAATGTACTTTCATATGGTAACCTTTGAACAAGTTCTGAGAACACAGAACAAAATGGTGGATGCCATGGCTACAATAGGCTCTCTCCTTGACATACCAAGTAATCTGCCTCAGCTGGAATTCCTAATAGAGCAATTGCTGGTCCCTACCTATGATATTCCAGAGTCAGAAATGGTTTGTGAACTTGTTGGTCCTGATTCTCCCTAGTACCATGATATTTATGACTACCTCAAGTCTCAAACCCTTCCACCGAACCTGTCCAATAACTAAAGGAAGTCCTTCATCCAAAAATCTGCAAGGTATGCCATTATCAGTGACACCATTTACCTCCGTAGCTTTGACGATACCCTCCTTAGATGTCTCGACACTAAGGAAGCACATACAACCTTACGCGAAGTACATGACGGTATATGCGAGTCTCATTCAAGTGGTCCTACCCTAGCCAAGAAAGTAATGAGACTTGGGTATTATTGGCCGACCGTTGAAAAGGATGCAATATAATATGTCAGGGATTGTCGCAAATGTCAGATACATAGTGATTTGATCCATGCTCCAACATAGGAACTTCGGTCGATCACCTCTCCTTGGCCCTTCGCTCAATGGGGACTCAACCTCGTGGGTAGGATACATCTGACCTCATCCAATGGCTACAAATTCATAATCACCGCCACTGAGTATTTTACGAAGTGGATCAAAGCCATCCCTCTTACATACATAACCGACAAGCAAATATCCAAGTTTATTCTTAACTACATCATTTGCCGGTATGGCCTTCCGCAATACAACATCACTGACAACGAGCGTCCGTTTAAAAACCAAGACGTTCGTGAGTTATGTGAGCGATTTCACATCCAACACCATTTTTCATCTCCATACTACCCACAAGGAAACGGTCAAGCTGAGGCGTCAAATAAAACCATTGTTAAAATCCTCAAAAATACTGTTAATGACGTTGGTCGTGACTAGCATATACAACTTAACCCTGCTATGTGGGCTTACTGCACTAGCATTCGTACACCTACAGGAGCTACTCCATTTTCCCTGGTCTTTGGCGCTGAGGCCATCTTGCCCATTGAGGTCAAAATTCTTTCATTACGAGTCTCCCTGAAGGGTTTAACTGATGAAGAGGAGTATAGACAATCGCACTTGCACGAGCTAGAGATGCTAGAAGAAATAAGACAAAATTCCCTGAACCATCTACAAGCATATCAGAACCATCTTTGTCATAGCTACAACAAGAAGGTTATGGTTAGGAAATTTGACATTGGTGACTTAGTTCTCATGCAGAACCCCAAGAACCAAGCTGACAGAGAAAAGATGGGAAAGTTTGAACCAAACTGGTTGGGTCCCTACATCATCGTATCTTCTTTTGGTTCTGGAGCCTATCAGCTGGCAACTCCAGATGGAGAACAATTGACAGATCCTATCAATAGTTTACATCTCCAAAGGTTCTATGCATAGCATCAACAAATTGAGCTGAAAACCGTAAAATACAAAAAAAAATTGAAAAATGATAAAAATCGTTGCCTTGATGAAAACCTGGCAAATAGGCGTCTTGGCAGCAACAAAATAATAAGAAAAATGACAAAAAGAGTAAAGAGAAAAATGATTCGTCCAATAGTGAAAACCTAGAAAATAGGCACTTTGGATAAGTACCATGGTGAAAACTTGGCAAACAAGCACCATGCATAATCAATCATTTCTCAGCCATCTACTGTCACTTTGTCTACCTTGGCCTAGGATGAAAGGCATCTCTCACCATTTTCACGCAAACCGCCATGACATTATACCCTTCCTTGCATGGTTGATAAAGTTGACATCAAGCCCTCTATACTGTCCATCTGATACATCGGCAGCATCCTCTTCATGTCCCTTAAAATTGGCTAAGTCTTGGACTTGACTGGGGGAAAAATTGTTATCATGTAACTGCAGTGGATGTCACACATGGTTTCGGCAATTGGCAAAAAGTCATGAAAAAAGACAAAAACATGGCAAAAAGTCCTGAAAAAAGACAAAAACATCATAAAGTGTCCTGAAAAAAAGACAAAAATCATAAAGTGTCCTGAAAAAAGCCAAAAACATCACAAAAAGTCCTGAAAAAAGACAAAAACATCATAAAATGTCCTTAAAAAAAAAGGACAAAAACATCATAAAATGTCATGAAAAAAGACCTACAAATTGAAAAACATCGTCCTGAAGAAAACTGCAACAAAACATCAGACTGCTCAAAGAGCACAAACACATGAGTCATCTCTTGGCAAAGTCTGTCATGTCAAATCAATCAATCTTTGTCATTTGTACGAACTACATTGTCTCTGGGCATTTTCTACGTAGGCAAGACTCATTTTCGAGTCCCCAAGACATTAGGTTAGTCCTTTTAGGTTGTCAAAATAAAATCATGGTGCAATCTTTGGTCATCAAAAACAAAGTCATTGGTCGTGTCGAACTACGAGGTCTCTGAGTGCATGATGTAGGCAAGGCCATCTGTCGATGAGCCCCCAAGGCCGCACTAGGTCAGTCCATTAGGGTTCATGGCACTACACTGGCACACATGTAAAAATTTCTTCAAGACAACGCGAATCATTCCCAAATGGGTAAACTCATAAATAAAATTATGGCAATCATTTATTCAAAATGACAATCTCATCGGCACATATCATCATGACAATATTGACATATGGTCAACACAAGTAAAACTTGGTCAAAGCAAGTCAAATCATCATAACCTGTCAAACTGTCAACTCTTGGTTAACCTTCAGATGTGTCCTTCTGAAAGGTAACCTCTGTCATTCATGCCTTAGGATGTGTCCTTCCTAGGCATCGTCACTGTCATTGGACATTTTGAGGGATCCTCCTGACATCTAAGGATCACTCCTCTTGACATCAGTATTCTTCAGACGTGTCCTTCTGAAGAACAAACTCTTTCATTTATGCCTTAGGATGTGTCCTTCCTATGCATCGTCACCATCACTGTCACATGACATTTAGGGATCAATCCCTTTGACATCAACATTATTCAGGATGTGTCCTTCCTGAATTTGGAAATTTTCGACATTTGTCATATGAACATCATCAAAGCTTCGACACTCTCGCATCTCATCATTATCAAACCTGACATCTTGAAATCAAAACAATGGATATCTACATGCACTTGGCAAACATTTGACACTTGTCTTTTGTCTTTTTATCATGTTATTAGTTTTTCAGCGAGATCCCACTAACATGATTTAGAGAAGCAGCGATGTATCATGATGATTGACATGCATGACTACTAGTTTCTCAACGAGGTCCTGATTCTGGGATTTAGGAAAACAACGACGTATCATGATAAAGGCTCTATTTTTGTATTAGGACAATCATGCTGCTAGTTTCTCAAGGATTTCCTGGGAACATGATTTAGAGAAGCAACGACGTTTCATGAATTGTCTTTGTCTTTTTCTACTTGTGGTTGATTATGACAAAAAGACTAGGGCAATCACGCTCTACTTTAAGTCATGATCATCCTTGTCTATAACTACTTGTCTTATGTGATGGTATGACCTTGCACACCTTGATCTATATCATATCATGGTGTTTTTTGGCCATTACAACAATTCGCCCAATGATGATTAAGAGCAATAAATATTAAAGTCCTATGGTAAAGTTTTGAAGGATTTGGTCTAGGAATTAACATGCATCGCTGTCGATCTGGTCATCTTCTCTTTTTTGGTCTGGTCTTCTTCTCTCATCCATCTCACGATGATATCCTATGACATCCAAAAACATAAGTACACACATGATCATATAAACATTGCATTAGGTCCATACAAACATCATCCATAGCATTAAATCATATACATAATCACAAACATTACCTTAACATAATCATCAACATTGCATCCATTTAATAAATACATTATGCATATCATTATCATCATCATCTCATATAAGTAAGCATTGCATCATCATGGCATCATAATCATAAATAACAATCATAAGACATACATGATACATCATAAATCAACATCATACATCACATATGTCATAATGCATGAATCAAAGAACATCACATAACATACATATAGGCCGCATCAAAACTACATCATCATATAATATCATCTCAAAAATGTACAATGTCATAAGATAAAGTCAAGAGATATCCAAAAAATGGAGCTCGCAGGCTCAATGGTCTATACATAATGTGTCATAATAACAAAAATTCCCCTAGAGTAGACTCTCATCATCCCCTCATGGTGAAGAGTGTGGTGGCTAGAGCCCTGTAATTGGCACTGAAATGATGGATGGACCGGTAGCAGCCTCTGCTTGTGCCACCAATGGAACTAACAATGACGGCAACATCTCCACGGTAAGGGACATCTGTGACGTCACTACTGCCTGGCTCTAAGAAGAAGATGGATCAACCACTGGTGGCTGTCCTTGCACTGACCTCTGCACTGAACTGGTGGACCTGTGACTGTGGCTCGAGTGATGACTCGAGGCGTGCTAGTGTGAGTGGTGAGACCTATGCCCTAATGTGCGCCCTATCGAGGTAGACCCTCCTGCACTCGTGTGACTCCTGCTGCCACTAGCACTCCCTGATCTATGTCCACTGCCTGTCCTCATCTGTGATCGGGACAAGGTAGGATCTCGTCGCTCGAGAGGCATTGCCTACTCATATAGAGTCCTGTACTGACCCAACCTCGTGCTCACCCTAGCCAACTCACGAGCCATATCCCCTGAAGGCCTTGTGCATAATGCGGCAAACTCAACACACCACTGAGCTGAGTCCTGCTAGCGGATCACTACCTGATCCCGCTCTACCCAGGCCACCTCTAGCGTGGACTATAGTGATCTGACCTGTGCCATGCTCTCGTCCAGTCTCCTCTTTAAATCGGCCACCCTCTGATCTGTCGTGGCATCCTGGGGAAATCTTGACGATGGTATCTCCTCCTCTCCCTCCATCCTCCATCTGAGGATTCTCTCGGCCTCATCCATAGCATCATCATCATCATCATCATCATCATCCTCTCCCACATCCTCTCCGCTGACTCCCTCATCTCGAGGCTGCTCCTCCTCCTATTTGGCCTCCGCCACCTCCACATCCTCCTCCTGCCTCGGCTGCTCCTCTGCCACATCCTCCTCATGTCTCTCCCCCTCTGCCACATCCTCCTCATGTCTCTCCTCCTCCGCCACATCCTCCTCATGTCTCTCCTTCTCCGCCACATCCGCCTCCACATCCCCCTCCTATCGTGGCTGCTCTACCTCCTCTCTCTCCCCCTCCTTGGTAGCCTCTGGGATAGCATCTAGTGGCACTCTAGCCACGCGCTATCGCACCCTCCGGCCCTATCTCTGACCATCTCTCCTCTGCCTCTGGCCATCTCCCCCATCATCCCCATCATCTTTGTCATCTCCCCCCAGCCTCTATCTATGCCTCCATCCCTGCCTCTGTCTCGGCCTCCATCTCTCCCCCTGCCTCTGTCTCGGCCTCCATCTCTCCCCCTACCTCTGTCCCTGCCTCCATCCCTCCCCCGGCCTCTGCCCCTGTCACCATCCCTGCCTCCTTGCCTGGCTCTCAACACATGAGGTATAACTGACCGTCGGTCCATAGGTACGGTCCCATCAAGATCGGTCAATGGCACTGGCCTATGTGCCTACCACCATAGGTCGTAATCTGCAGTAGTCCCGAAATCTGCAACTCCACCCCTCCATCCCCACAGCTGGGCTCCTAGCCCATCGATCTGCTGCTCTGTAAATGCTACTGGAATGGTCGGCCCCCAAGCATACTCTCTAGAAGAGCGCGCATACTCTGTTGTCCCCGCAGGTACACCCTATTGCTCTCTGAACTGTCTGAGAACATGTTGTGGTAGATACATCTCTATAATCAGTGAGCTCTGCACTATCCTCCCAATCAAATACCGATACTGTCTACATAGGTTGAGATGGTCCACCTCATCGTCCCACTGCTCGCAATCTCTGTATGGCCTCTAGATAAACATCACCATCGTATCAATCCTATGGCGCCACCAACCAGTCTCACCCATCTGCGTCTGTTGTAACGCACCGGCATAGTAGTACGCATAAGGCATCCCCTCCACCAACTTTAGTCTCTCAATTGGTGGGCAAAATATAGTAATATGCTCCTAGGCCCAAATCATCCTCAATGTGGTACCACACGAGATACTCTCCGCCCTCCTGTAAGAAACATCGTGCAACTGATGGTAGAGTGTCCCCAATAAACAAGGACCCCAAGCATAAGCTATCCTATCTCATCTCATACCAACCAAGACGTCTCCCCAGCCAATAGGGAATCCATGTTCGCGACAGTCGGGAATCAGTATCCCGCCAATAAGAGTCGCTAGGAATGCATCAAAATGACCATAGTGCTCCGCCATGAACTCCCATCGGATCTCGTAGCCCTGGATGCCGAGTCTAGCGCCCTCATCACAATAATATGCCTTGAAGGTCTTCTCACCATGGCGAGGGTCATAGACGATCCGCTCTCCTCGGATCAGTACCCGTAAAATGCGGTAGACATCCTCGAGTGTAATAGTAGCCTCTCCCGTCGGCAGGTAAAAAGAACAGGTCTCAGAGTGCCAACGCTCGCATAATGTAGTAAGTAGTCCCCTATTTGCCCGAATAGCGGGCATATAGGCAACATAGAACAATCCCAACTACATCAGTCGTTGCCACTCCCACGGAGTCAACTGATCTACAAATCGGAAGGTCGTCAGTCTACTCTCGTGTGTATAAATCAGGGCAAGCTTCCTCTGCATGAAACCAAATAACGTTTCAGTACCTTCTATACAACTACCTATACAATCAGAAGCAGTTGAAATTGGAAAAGTATCAAAATCAGCCCTAGGCACAAATAAAGTCAATTGTGTCGCGCTGAGACAATTGGGTTGCAAAACATCGAATGCGTCATTTCATACTTCAAATGTGTTGCAACATGAAAATTGCATCGTTTGGCCACTCAAATGCGTTGCATCAGAGCAATTGCGTCACGATATATGACGATTGCGTCATTCAATTCAAATGCATCGCTTCAACATTCGATTTGCATCACAAAATGTTGATTGCGACAGTCTAAATGGCGATTGCGTTGTGATTTTTGGAAAATGCAGCGCAAAACCTCGCATGCCCTCAATTGACCATTGCATTTGCGTCGCGACGCATCAAATGCGTTGAATGCAAAAGTGAATGCGGCTTACGCGAACGCATGTGCGTCACGGCGCATTCGTTGTTCCTCCTAGAAACCTAATTTTAGCACACAAAACAAAAAAATTACAAAGGAGGATAGGGGTACATACCGTTGGCTCTGAGCCCTCTGGCCGCCTGAAGGTCTGCACGATCTCGCCGTGATGCTCTAACACTTGAATCACCATCCTCACTGCTGTCCTTTTCGCTCTGAGCTCTCAAAATTTGCAAAGTGAATAGTAAGAATGAATTGACTTTTACCCCTTTTTCAACCTATTTATAAATTCAAAATGACATTTGTCAACTAGGTTATTATTGGAGGCTCATTTGACCAACTTTGACCACCCCATTACCTGCCTTAAACATGGCAGAATCCACAACCGACTGCGCCATTGTTTTTATGGTCATCAGATTGACTTATCGGGACCCTTTACAAATTTTTCTGCCGCCAACCCAAAATTTGAAAAATTTCCCGAGGGGGCATTGACATCCTATACCTTCACTGGGGCATGAATTTGACTTATTTTCTTTGTCACAACGCGACAAGCGACATTATGATAAAGAGGGGCAAAATGTAGACACCTAAAAATGACCTAGGCCTGCAAGCTTTATTTTTACCACTTTTCGTCCTAGCATAATTATGAAGCTTTAATTATGTTCCTAACCCATCTTCAACTATTAATTAAATAATTCACAATTATTTGATTAATTCAGGGTCTTCTATTCTTCCTGATTATTAAATAAATAAATCATATTTATTTAATGTGTCATTAATTATCTAAAGTCAACTCATAATTAAATAAAGTTCTCATTTTATTTAATTAATCTTTGTCATTAATGTCCTCCTGATTCTCAAATAAATATATTTTAATATATTTATTCAATATGTTACTAATTCCTAAATCCTCTCTTTTAATTAAATAGATTTGCTAATTTATTTAATTAATTAACCACTTCTTCTAAATTAAATAATTATTTTTAATTATTTAATTGTTGTATGTGACACTTCTTTATTTTTAAATAAAATAATTTATTTAAAATGTCTCACATAATTAACTGATTCTTCTTTTAGTAATTAATTTCAAAAATCAATTACTCATTATCTCACAAAATCCATATTTTGAATTAATTTAATTCAAAATGGAAATATTCTTCTACAAATCAAGTAATTTCTAAAATTACTGATTTTCTAAAATCCCATCTTCTTATCTTCTGATTTTTGCTAATTTCATCTCAACTGTCACATTTATTCTTGATTTAATTTATTTAATTAAATCTTATTCACACATTTGGGAATTTTTCCCTAACCCTAATTGAGAGTTGCCATTTTGAATCTTAATCACTGATTCTAGGGCATTTTCTCAATCTCTCATCTCACCCATCCTTTCAAAATGGCATTTTCTATAAAATGTCATTTTCCTCTCATTTTTCAATTACACTCCACATTACACACTTACACACTAAGATAGATGTTTTTCATAGCAATTGTAGCATTTATTGTCTTTATTGGATTAAGTCTTAGCATGTTTAGGCATTGTCAATCATAGTCATAGGCATAGACATTTGTTCAAATCCTTCAAAGCTTGGTGTAGGACTTAGACTTGTATTTCCAGATTGCTCGCATGTCGAATATGAGGGCAACACATCAGCCAGCAAGCTAGAAGGTGTTACAAAAGTGAATCATGGAGGTATCGGCTATTTATAGGTATAATCGTTCTTTATTTTAACTTCCATTGTATTTTGTAATCTCTTTGGGTTTATTGTCTTTATTGATTTGCTAACATTGAATCTAACCTAAATTTACCCTTAGTTACAGTGTTAGTGATCAAGGTAATAAGTCTATAGCCCCTTCTAATCAAAATTTGTAAATATTTACTAATCCTATGTCAAATCATAACATTTCCTTCATCAGAGCTAGTGAAACTAAGAATGATGTGATGAATGTTGACACCAATGATGAAAACATGAAAGACAATGAGGAAAATCATATATATAGTATGATTGGAATCATTGAATTTCAACCTCTTAGGGCCTAACTAAAATGCCACTTGGCATTGCTTTATCACAACATGACATAATTAGACATGCACCTGATGGTCCTCTTTACATAGCTTGAAGACTCAATGATAATCCTACTAATGGGATACTAATTGATCTCCTTTGTGTATAGAATGTAATCACTGAAGAATTCTTATTTTTGCATGATATTTATCAAGATACTTATGAAAAACCGAAAGCATGGATTAAAATGCATAATAGTTTTTCTTTCCCTATGATAGGTTTGATAAATCTTCCTTTAAAAGTTGGACTAAAAATTTTAAGTGTCTCATTTTTCATCATCCCATCATCAAACCAATTTCATGTGAAGTTAGGCTATCCATGGCTTCACTCCATGAATGTCATCCCATTGGTTGTGCATAAATGCTTAAAGATTCCATTTGGCAATGATGTATTTAATGTGCATCATAGTGGCTTTAATCTTGCATCTTCCTATGGGAATCTCTCATTGGATTTCTTTTGGCCCAAACCTATGGAACCTATTAGGCCTCATTCAAGGACTTCTTTTTTAAATCCTATCAAAATTTTAAGGCAAAGCAAACAATAGAATTATCTCTTACCAATATGCCTCAACCCATGATTGAGCCTCCTATCCTTGATGAAATCATGATTGAACCACAAGTCCTTCCAAGTAACCACAATCAAAACATGATAAATCCTTCACCTATTTACTATAAGAGACAACAAGAGAACCAAATAAGCCCCAGTGTACCTCCTAAAATAAAACAAGTTTACAAAGCTAAAGAGAAAGTGGTTGAACAACCTCCCATGGTTCCTTTTTTTCCTTCCTTAAGGGAAGAAAAGAAATAAAACTAGATCCTACATAATTACAACTTAAAAATAAGATGAAAGGAACCTAAATTCTAGAGAGCATAGGCATAGACATCGTGCTATTGCTCATTTGTTACAAGGAAAAGAAGAAAAGAACAACATAGAAAATCAAAATCCAAAAATACCTCAAGCAATGTATGATGATTCTCCTCCTTCATCGAAACAAGAAAATCCTAAACTTTAAGAATAAGTACATTCTATGGATATTATCATTAGACCTCTATTTTGATTAACTTGGATGATGATAATGAAATTGCAAAGATCGGTGAGAAAGTGCATAATGGGATGAAAACCAAATAGGGTTACCTTCTAGGGAAAGACAAGCCAACAAAATATCTACCATCAAATCAAATACCTAATAATGAATGGTCCAAATTTACAATATATCATTAATTTAATGTATATTGGTTATTTAATAGTTTTTGTTAACAAAAGAATGTCAACACGCATCCTACTCCATGCCATGCTCCCATTGTATATTACACCTATTGGTGTAATTAAGAAATATTTATATATATACATATATATCCTATCAAAAATAAACCTTATATAATTGGAAGGTTGAGGAAAAATTTCCCAACACTAACAAAATTTCTAGAAACTTCTTTCATACTTTCATGCCACTAGCAATGACCACAAACCAAACATAAACAAAATACTTCATGCTAGAAATAAAGAATGCTTAATCATGACATATAATATTAACAAATAAACTTGTGGACCACTTCAACACATGCAATTAGAATTGAGATACTGCACAAACATTGAGAACACATTCACCAAGTTGTGAAAGTAGAGACATCAATATAGAGAAATACAAATCATTTTTTAGACTAATCCAAACACCCAACAACACTATCAACCTTCTACAATTCATAGAAATCTCCCTGGAAATTCTGATAACCTAAAAAATATAGGATTGAAACATCCACAAAACACTGAATTTGAATCCAAAACCGCAAGACCATACCTTAAATAGTAGAGAAATGCAAGGAATTCTCCCAAATAGACTTCAAGCAACTTCCTGAACCAAGAACACTTAACCAACTTGTAGAGGTGACAACTTTATTTTATTAGCACATGCTACATCAGGAACATTAGGAGAGAGAATAAGACATATTGTAGACCTTCAACAACATCTCTCCACTATCATCAACACTTATAATCCTTAACTTAATATATCATTATGAAATCAACTCTGCTAACAACAACTATACTCAATACTTCTTTGATTATCATCAGAAAAGGCATGACATCCGACCATGAACTTCAACAAAAACATCATATATCAATGTTGGTTCAAATTGAATGTTTTCAAAAATGGAAATCAATGCCAACAATCTTCCTCACTTCTCAAGTATAGGAAATAATGACAACCACAAACACTTCATCAAGTGTTGTCATCGGCCATTGACAACATGCTCATCAACCACTACCAAACATATAACAATCTTTATCAAGTGTTGACACCAAATACAACCAACAATCAGTGTTGACATCAATGATTACAACTGACAACAATCTCCTCAAGTGTTGACATCAATGACAAAAACTACCAACACAACTAAGGTCTACTCATTTAACTTTTCTTATAAAGATTGTCTCTTGGATTATCAAGGGCCTTAATAGCCCACACAAATAACATTCGATCAAAAGTTCCATTTTGAAAAATACAATTGATATTATTCGCATTCAAGAAGTTAAAATGTTAGAACTCACTTTCTCCAAATTATTAAAAACATCTATCCCTCTACAAATTTTTGTGTTATTCTATTGATGGAGCTTCAAGGGGAATTTCCACCCTTTGGAACCCTTTAAGATTGAATGGTTGGATGTTATATCAGAGAAATAACATCCTTATTATTTCTTTCTCTTACCTATCTAAATATATGCAATGGATTCTCATTAATTATTATGCTCCTAAATCTAAACCAATTGAAACCAATTGTTGGATTCTCTATCCTTTTCTATAAATAACCTCTTAAGATACTCTTGAGTGTTGGGATGGGACTTCAACACTCATTTGTTCTCTTTTTGTATATAGGGGGTCTTGAAGATTATTCTGAAAATAGGGTTGACTTAGTTGACTTCATGTCAAATACTAGTCTATTAGATGTTGGCATTCAGGGTTCCTCTTTCACCTATTCTAATAGAAGGTATAGGAAAAATATTATTCAAGTGAAACTTGATAGGTTTTTAATCTCCCATGGCTATAACATCTTACCTAGCCTAATCCCTAAAGGCTCTTCCTAGAATGGGATTAGATCATTGTGCTCTTCTTTTGTACTAGGAGGAGGCTACTAAATTGGGTCAATTTCCTTTAAGATATGAGATTATGTGGGAATCCCATCTGGATTTCATAGGCTTGATTAAGAATATGTTAAATACCCCCTTTCAGAGTACTCCTATGTTCACTTTAGCTCAAAAGTTAAAGTTAATCAAAATTAAAGTGAAAAAATTGAATAGGGTGTCCTTTGGTAATATTTTTCAAAAAGTAAAATAAAAGTTATTAAATGAACTCAAATCCATCCAATAATTAATGGAGAATTGTGTTACTAATATTGAAACCTTCTCTAAAGAATGATCCCTAAGAACTAAATGGCAAGATCTCATGAAGAAGGAGGAATTATCCTGGAAGTAAAAATCTAGAATCCAATGGCTTAAGAAAGGCAATATGAGTTCACTAATTTTTTTCATCATTCTTCTTTAAAATATAGAAGAAAAAATAAGATAAGTAAGCTTACTTTAAGTGACGATTCTATGGTTTTGGAGGAGGGGGACTTAGCTAAGTAAGTAAGCTTACTAAATTTTTTCATCATTCTTCTTTAAAATATAGAAGAAAAAATAAGATAAGCTTACTTTAAGTGACGGTTCTATGGTTTTGGAGGAGGGGGACATAGCTAATGTTGTTGTCTCTTTCTTCAGTGGAAATCTTGAAGTGGGCAATAATGATATCCCTAGATTTGTGAAAGTTATTCCCCAGGTGTTGAATGAAGTTGATAATATGGAAATATGCAAGGACATCTCTCTAGAGGAAGCTAAATTCATTATTTTATCATTTGGAGTTTTCAAATCCCTTGGTATGAATGGGTTCCCTCCTTTTTCCAAGTTTTTTGGGAGATTATCTCTCAGGATCTACTTACCACTTGCAATGACTTATTAAGATCAAGTAAGCTTCTTAAGAAACTAAATCAAACCTTCATTGTGTTAGTGCCAAAAGTGGTAGAGGCTAATATGATGACTTACTTTAGGCCCATTGGCTCTATAACATTCTATACAAAATATTCTCAAAGGTTTTGGTTAATATAATTAAACCAATCCTTCTCAAAATCATCTCTACAAGTCAAAAAGGTTTTTTTCCCTAATAGGTAGAATTTTGATGATGTGTTTACCACCCATGAACTTATTCATTCTATGGAAAACAATAAAATTCTAACTATTGTCTTAAAATTGAAATCTCCAAGGCTTATGGTAGATTTCTATGACCCTTAAAGTTGTATTAGAAAAAATTAGGTTTGGAAAGAAGATTCTCAAAATTATTAACACTTATATTTCTTCCCCAGCCTACTCAGTACTAGTGAATGGGATCCCTAGGGGTTTTTTCTCATTTGGAAAGGGGCTAAGATAGGGGACTCCCTTTCCCCTTGTTCATTCTTTCTATGGAGACTCTGGGTAGAAGTTTTCATAAACTCATTGACTCAAAAAAACTCTTGGGGGTTGAAGTAACCTCTTTTTCACTCCCCTCTTCCCATCAACAATTTTTGGGGCTTCAATTGTGGAAGTCAAAATATAGAAGGTTATCTTGGATACTTATGCTAAAGTTGTTGGGTAGCACATTAGAATTATCACAAAAATTTTCTCTACATATTTAATTTTGAGGTCATCCTTAAAATAATTATTGTGAGCATTCTTGGTTGCCAATAGGATAGGTTACCTATCGCTTATCTTGGCCTCCCACTCACCACAAAAAAATTATCTAATACTTACTGGAAAAACATTATGGATAGAGTGTAGAGAAAGTTAGATAACTAGAAAGGGAGGGTTTGTGACAAGATAGTAAATAGTCTCCCTTCAAAATATTCATGCCTTATACTCATCTTTATTTAAAATTATTGTCTCCATGGCTAATAAAATTGAAAAGATCCAAAAGAAATTCCTACGGTCTAGAGTCGAGGAAAAAAATAGAATTTCCTTGGTGATGTGGGAAAAGGTGTGTAAACCTAAAATTCAAGGAGGCCTAGGGATATAGAGATTGAAGTAGTTCAACAATTTTTTTCTTTTCTAAAATTGGGTGGAATCTAATGGAAGGGAACAAAGAATCATCACACATTCTCAATGCTAAGTAATTGGAGAATAAAGACCCTTATTGTTTCCTTTCTTCTCCTTTTGTCCCCAATGCTTCTATTATATGGAACCATTTACTCAAAATAAAAAATATTATTAAGAAGGGTATATTTTAGAATGATGGGGATGGAAAGTGTTAATTTCTTGAATGGCCATTGGATTGAAGGACACACTTTTTCCTCTGTACAAATCCTCTCCCATATAATGGACTTATCAGATTAAATAGCACAAATTTACATGGATACATAAACTAGGATGACTTCCATACCAAGTGGAGAGCCTTTGATAGTCAACTAAGTGAAATAAACTTGATGAGTGGAAGTCAACAAGACTAGAAAGAGGAGGTGTGCATTTTTACAAGCTTATTGGTGAATATTGTTTCTTTAGTCTTGACAAGAAGGATGTTGTTTGTTAGTCTCCTAACCCTTATGTACACTTCTCTATTAAAACTTCTTATGCTCTTGTTGCAAATGATAAGAAAAAATCTACCTTCAACTAGAACCTAGCATGGAATAACAAAGTGATACCTAAAATCAGTTTCTTTTGGTCGGATTCTATTCACAATAATATCCATCTTTTAACAACCTAAACAAGAGGGGCTTCTCTTTGGTAAATATATGTGCAACCTATGTTACAAAATGGAAGAGATAGTTAGTCATTTTTTCTTCCAATATGATTTTTATAGGTCTGTTTGGAGGGGGATCATGGCCCACCTATTGATCAATTAGATTTTCCCCTACATATTAGATATTTTGTCAACTCCTAGCACTATGTTTCTCCCTACAATCGTCATTTTATTTATGAAATATAAAATGAAATTCCTTGTCTTGTCACCTGATAGCTATGGAAAGAGAGGAATAATAGAGTGTTAATGAGATCAAGTTAGAAACAACAATGTTATCTTTTGTGGTATCAAATATAACTTATAGGATAACATAAATTCCCCATCTTTTGGATTTTCCAAGAAAATGCCTACCTATGTTGAATTAAGAGTGAAACAAACTAAAGAATTTCTCAAACCTTATCCAAAATCAATTATTGTAAAATAATAGCTAGAGAGGAGACTAAATGGAATCCCCTAAAAAATGGGTGGGTAAAGCTCAATTTTGATGGGTGGCTTAAGGGAAACCCTAAAGAAGCTACATTTGGAGAAATAATAAGGGATTATAAAGGAGATTTTATTGAAGGATATGCTCAATCTATCAACTGTAATTCAAGCAATGTTGTTGAAGCCCTAGAATTGTGGTGGGGGGTTAAAAGAATTAAGAGGTTGGATTTTCATGCTATGGAAGTCAAAGGATATTCTCAAGTAATAATTAATATTTTATAGAAGAACAAGGATCCCACATGGAAGATTTGTAAATTGATGGAGAATTTCATATATGGCCTTTGAAGTTTTCAACATGTTAAGATTAATCATATCTACAAGGAAGGAAATGGGATAGCGGATATGGTTCACAACCTTGGTCTTCATTTTGAATAATAGAAATATTTAATTTAAAATTTAAATCTCTTGGGAACTCTATAGAATATTATTTCTTGGGAAAGACTTCAAATTTTATGTCCTAACTTTGTCATGGTTTGCATCTATTTGTTAACAAAGGTCATGAGTTGGGTCAAGGTGGACATTTTTATGGTAAGATTCAAACTTACTTGGTTGACAAGGATGTTATGATGTGGAATTTATTTGGAAATAACCTCATACTGTTTAACAACAAGGAAAGAAATAATTACACTAATATGGCTCTCACAAATTCTTACATCATTCTACATCATGTAAGTTTAAGTAGCAATTGGCATTTTATTTAAACCAATAGGAAAGATCTTAAGGTGAAGGTTTATGATTGTGTTGTAACCTGTAATCATAACACTTGGTAGTCAATAGTGGAGATTTTTATGGAAATTTCACCTCCATCCATGAGAGATTTATTTCTTGTATGTGATGGTGGTATTTTCTCTAAAAATACTATTAAAGGAAAGAATGTGATCATTGTTTGGAAGGTGGTGCAAGCTTTGAAAATATGATATTAGTACCATCAGGTTGGTGATTATGTCATAAGAGGTAAGTTAATTCAAATATGCATCATCTATCTAGACACAAGGTGGAGTGTTTGGATTTTGAAAAAATATGAGAAATCCCTTTGTTGTTGAAATTTGGCTATGGTATTCAACTTACTTTCAGTTTCTTTGTACGCTTATAGTGGTGCTTGGAAGAATTGATATTATGGGTGGATCATGTCATAGAACCAAGCTAATCTCTCGTGAATCCCAAAAATAAAATGTGGAGCTTTGGTAGTTGTTCAATAGAGGAGGTTGCATACCTTTATTTTAGCATGTGAAGGGATATAATGATAAACTTACCTCAAAATTTGTCAATTTTTGGTCACGGGGAGAGGTCACTATTGAAGGTTTCCACTTGAAAATCTTTGAGAATTGATTGTGAAGGATACTGATCTATCTTGCAAGGAACTAAAGGCTGAAAATACTGTTGGCATGGTTTTTCATTGATGTCAAAGATACTTTGTTGGTTTGTCATCTGCTCATTGCACAGTCTAGTGTTGGCTCCTTGATTTTTCAATGATATTTGAGACACATGGTTTGTTAGTCATTTCCTAGTGTTTTTTCTATGATGGTGTAAATGAAAGGATGTTTCAAGTGTTCAAGCAGGTTGCTAGCCACTTCCTAGTATTGTTGCTATGATGGTGTAAAGGAAAGGATGTTTCAAGTGTTCATGCAGGTTGCAAAGGTCAATGCTCAGAAGGTACTTTAGATTAAAGTGTTGGTTGAGTGTCTCATGGTTCATCAAAGCATCAAAGAATCAAAATCTAAAAGCATTAAAACCCTAAAAGATTCATCAAAGGTATAAAAGAACATCAAACCAGCAAATGTTGTATATATTTTTTTGTAGAGATTGAAGTGTTAATCACAAGTATTCTAGTGTTTCGGGTTTTGATATTGTTTAGGGTTTCTAAATTGGTTGAGGGGTTGTCTCAAAACCCTAATGGATTTCTTCATTATAAATTTTATTTTGTATTTTTGTTATATTTTTCAAGTGACTGACTATAAGAGGTAAGAGTAAATTAAGTTACTATTTCAAGGGTTTGATTCACGTTGGCAACTGGCCCCTCTACTGTTTCACCAGGTTGAATTTTCTTAGTCGAATGATCAAGGAAAAATCTATGGCTATTATTTAATCACCTATGTGGCAGGAAAAGAGAGATCAAGGGTTCTAATTTGAATCTTGTCAAAAACTACTTCTTGTGGTTTTAAGTTGACAATTGTTCACATGGTTTGCTTGTAAGTGTGTTGAATAACTGCATTTTAATCTAATACTAATCACCATAAGACTGGTAGGTTGAATTTCAATGAATTATACTTTAAGGTCTTGTTATCTACTAAAATTGCACCCTGTTGAACCTGATGTTCAACATCTCAGTGTAACATGGGAAGACCTCTAAAGCTGTGGGTTTCCTGTAAATAGAGGTCAACCTCCGAAGAAGGCCGGCTTCCTTTGTGTTATCACCTAACTACTGATCTTCGTAAGGAAAAGGGAGAAGGAGTGCATGAAAATGTAAATTAAATCCTATGGCGATACACCAAAATGTAATAAGAGCTATGAACATTCAGAATGGCATACACTTGAATAAGGATGACTGACATTGAACTGCACAACATGTTACCGTAAGTTTATGCATGAATATTTTGTAAAAAGGTTGACTTGCATATGATTTTAAGAAGGAAAGGTAATTTTCACAAATCAAAAGGGTCATATACAACTTTAAAACACAATTTACAACTTGTATAACCATACTTTTGCAGAAAAGGAATAATATGCGAGACAAAGCTACAGGGAAATAAAAAAGATCTCACAAATAACTTGATCAATCACCTGACAATACACGATGCTGCAAGAACAAGAAGGAAAAATGAGACAATCAATGGTATCCAAGGTAAATGTTGTATATCATGCTCCAAATGAGTTACAAAAGTTTTCTAATCTGAGAAAGGATTGCCAAAGTCACAAACTTTTGAAAAGCATGAGAAGAACTCCCTTACAAAGAGGAAAAAGTGCCAAATATATCGAATGTGTCAAAAGAATGTGCTAGCCCCTGTTTTTAGGGTTTTCAAAATATCAGCCTCCAGAAAGATCTTCCCTTAGATCTTTTGAATCAAGTTACTTCTGCATTAAATGTGTATCCCCGTTTTCCATGTCGGTGAAGGATTGCTCTAGGAATGGCCTTCAGATCTTTTGCAAGAATCGCATTAACTTGCAGCCCTCATGTCCACCCTTGAAACTTGCCAGAACTGCTTTGAATGTTTCTGAGTATAGCCATTAATATCGATCTACCTTCTACCAGCAAAGATCCCAGCTATCACTGAGACTCGTGGCCTTTTCTTCCTTTCGGCTTTCCTATGCTCAAGATCTTTCTGCAAGTTGACCATCTTTGAGAAGCAACTTTCGACCTCCCCTGGTTAGATCCAAACACCATTGCTTCATCGAGCCGACCCATGCCGCGCACATTATGTTGATCTTCTTCATAGGGGATGTCAATCAGTCAAACTGCCATTGGTTCACCTTTAGATCCCTCTGATTGATTGAACATGCTCCACGTAGGATTCCCAAGGGGTCAAAGGTCATTCAGATAGAATCGCATGTCGGTGAGACACTAGCCGTGTCTCCCCGATGCTATTAAACTCCACAGGACTGTCGACATAGCCTAGGACTGTCGTCAAGACTTCATATCGAGCTGCAGGAGTTATATCGATATCCCAAAATTGTCGCCAAGACAATCGCATTCGGCAAGAGGTCATAGCGGGCACTAAGAGTCATACCCATATCCTTTTTCATTGGCAAGCTCATCACTATTGATAAGACTCCCCTCAGTCGGTGAGACGTTATACCGAAGCCCCCACCTTTCAATGAGTCTTCCATCAGTCGGTGAGACATTATACCAAAGCCCCCACCTTTTGGTGAGACTTCCATCGGTCGGTGAGACATTATACGAATATCAGTCCCTCTCGATGAGACCTTACCCCATCGGTGAGACCTCATGCCGAAGGCATAACCTTTCACTGAGACCTCCATCTGTCGGCAGGACATCTCCCCAAATGCAGAACATTACACCAACGCTAACTCCCCTCAGCAAGACACCATTGGGTCAGCAAGACCTTTCACCGAGGCCCCTTCATTTCGTCGAGACCTCGCTTCGTGAGAAAGACCTCTCCCCGAAGGTAAACAACTCTCCCCGACGCCAGCCTTGTGAACAACTTTCGACATGACTCCCACCGGTCGGGAAGACGTTACAGCGAAAGCACCCTCCCTCGGCGAGACCACCGATCATCAACAAGACATCACGCTGAACTCACAGCCTTTCAGCAAGACCTTACTCCGTCGTTGAGACATCAACCCAAGCTCAACATTATGCCAAGAGTTTCATTCTTTCGGTGAGACCTTATGCCGAAGGCAATCCCCTTCAGCGAGACTTCACGCAGTCGGAGAGACATCATCCCGAAGCAAATCATTCCCCCCTATGCCGCCCTTTTGAACAACTATCAGTGAGACATCACAAGCAGAGAGAGATATAAAACTTCATAGTGACCGAGATGTCTTGGCGACCATGAGGATTTCAAACGGGTATAACACACTACTAGTCGGCAAGACAATAGGAGGGTCTCAACGACTTTCTTCATCAGGAGTTTTATGCCAAATCTGAATGAGACATGTTGTCTAACTGACTTCCTTGAGAAATATTATCGGGTGTATGATTTAATCCTGCACAACAATGTCCCCATTTGGCCTTCATGAACACCTAAAACATAGATTGCCCTGCTTGTTTGAGCCCGCAGGTGAAAATCAGGTAACATTTCTGGCGACCTCAGCTGGATGTTTTCCTGCTAAACATGCAAACCAGTAGCCTAGACTTGTCCATTGGGCATGGAGTCACTTGATAACTCAAAGTTTGACTTAAAACATCAGCTTTGTACATGGATCAAACGCATTTGTAACTCAAGAAACAGATCACTTAGACATTTATGAAAATAGGAAACTACAGAAGTGAAACTATTTACTGTGTTGGAATGACACTTAGGGAATTGAAAAATTACAACTAAACCTACCCTATACTAACCAGTAAGAAACTGGTCAAACAAAACCATTTATAGGATGACTGAAATAGCTACCCTTTCTTTTCAAAGTATAATGGCTAGCATGCTTAAGGACAGCTGAGTAAAAATGATACAAAGAAAAATGTTTAACAAGATGATGCACTGCTTCTTGAAAGAGGTGAACAAGCTCACTTACCTCACTAAACAGATCATATGTATTGTCAACCAAAGGAGGATAAGTGAAATGAACATATTCTTGCTTGGCTACCAGTGCATCCTTGATAACATCTTCTATTGTGTCTTCATGTATGGGTGCAAGATTGATCATTGGTGTTGTATTGAACTCCATCTCGGCAAAATATCTGATAGGGAAGCCTCTAGTAAGGGTAAAGCTTGAACTTTCCTTGCTGAACACTTGCTCACGGACTGCCACTTTATCATCTTGTTGGCTGGAAAGGTCAAGTCCTTGTGGTGGAATTGGTGGAAAAGTAGTAACCTTCTCAGCATGCTCATTCTTTCCCAAATGAACACTCATTTCTTCAATGGAGAATAATGAAATAACTTCCTCCAACACACCTTCAATCAATACATCAGCTTCTACCTCCTTTATGCACCAGGATGGAAGCTGCTTATAATTCTTATCATTACTGGAAGAATTACATTCCGATTCAGGCTTGTTTTCCTCAATAAAGGAAGGCAACAATTCTAGTGGTGATGAAATCTCAAGTTCTTCTGCACAATAGAATGGAAGCTCCTCTAACCAGATATAATCTTGTAAAATAGGTTCATGAGGCTTCTCTTGTAGTTTCAACACCTCTACAAGTTGCTGCTCAAGATCATCATAACCCTCAACTTCTTCTGATTCTTTGCCATCCAATGTTGAACAAAACTGTTCAATAATACATGTGCACAACTCTTCAAAAAGCTCAACATTGGCTTCCTCATCCAAAACACGCTCAAAAACATCAAAACTCTCACCTTGGAGGATAGAATCAGGTTCAATTTCAAGCTTTTCTTCCTGAATTAAGCCTCCATTTTCTTGTTGGTTGCCACCAATTAGCAACTCACCAATGCTTTCTTGTTGTTCTGAAACAGTTACACCATCTTGGAGAGCTTTTGTTTGTGTTATTCGATACTCCTCCAAAGACATTTGCAACAAGTTTGGAGTTCTAGCCTCTTCCATGGTGAGTAAGCTTGAGTTAGTTTGATCAAGGGTCTACTCCTCTTTAGTTGCAACACTCTACTATTTGATATTCCCCTCAAGTTGCCTCTTTTGAAACTCCTCCATTAGTTGGTGCTGATAATCTGAGTAAGCTTGAGAATTTTGCACCTAAGCAGACAACAACTTCATTTGTCCTTCCTTAGCAGCTATTTCCTATTTAAGGTCTCCCTCAAACTGGATTCTTTTTGCCACTTTTTCTTGATCATAAAAGTAGACTTGTTCAACCATTTCTTGTTGTTGCATAATGATACCTTTCTGCACCTTGATATCAACCAACATCTTAGATAGGCATGCAATCACCTTACTAATATCATTAATCTCCATATTGTGAAGACCTTGACTTAGATCCCACAACGTATGTTCAATCTGTTGGAGCAGGTCCAATATGTTCTGGTATGGATGTTTTTGAGGCTGATTAGATAAATAATCATAATAGTTAACATTAGAAACCTCCTCTTGGGGTTGATTTTGATCAAATATTGATTGAAACAAAGGTTGAACCGGAGTGAGAGGGTGGGAAACATGATGAAAATGATGATTAGTTATTGCTACAAGGGAAATTGGGCTGAAACCAACATTATGGTTGGTTGAATGTAACTGATAAGGTGTAGGAGCAACATACTCATGATGTGGAGGGTAATAGTAAGCATTTTCATGAATATTTGACATCTTTTCATTCAAAGAGTTGGAAACTCAGAACTAACAGATTCTTTTGAGACATACCAACACTTGTGCCTCTGAAACCAGAAGATTTGAGCTTGGAGTCGCCAGGTGTTGTTCAAACTTCCTCCAAAGGCTGAATGATACTGAGGTAGACACCAAATCTCTCAATATGCTAAATTTCTTATTAATGCATTGGCTTTTCTGCTACTTCCCAAACTCAGAGTCGCCATGATATGCTAATGTTATCAGTCTGAAAGGCTTGAACTTACTAGCTGCATATCAAAAATTAGTAGTAATATGTACTCTTTAAACTGTTCAGATTTGAAAAGTCCGACCGGGCGTGCCAAAATTGTTATCTACTGAAATTGCACCCTGTTGAACCTGATGTTCAACATCTCAGTGTAACATGGGAAGACCTCTAAAGCTATGGGTTTCTTGTAAACAGAGGTCAACCTCTGGAGAAGGCCGACTTCCTTTGTGTTATCACCTAACTACTGATCTTCGTAAGGAAAAGGGAGGAGTGCATGAAAATGTAAATTAAATCCTATGGTGATACACCAAAATGTAATAAGAGCTATGAACATTCAGACTGGCATACAATTGAATAAGGATGATTGACATTGAACTGCAAAATGTGTTACCGTAAGTTTATGCATGAATATTTTGTAAAAAGGTTGACTTGCATATGATTTTAAGAAGGAAAGGTAATTTTCACAAATCAAAAGGGTCATATACAACTTTAAAACACAATTTACAACCTGCATAACCATACTTTTGTAGAAAAGGAATAATACATGAGACAAAGCTACAGGGAAATAAAAAAATCTCACAAATAACTTGATCAATCACCTAACAATACATGATGTTGCAAGAACAAGAAGGAAAAATGAGACAATCAATGGTATCCAAGGTAAACGTTGTATATCATGCTCCAAATGAGTTAAAAAAGTTTGTTAATCTGAGAAAGGACTGCCAAAGTCACAAACTTTTGAAAAGCATGAGAAGAACTCCCTTACAAAGAGGAAAAAGTGCCATATATATCGAATGTGTCAAAAGAATGTGTTGGCCCCTATTTTTAGGGTTTTCAAAATATCAGCCTCCAAAAAGATCCACCCTTAGATCTTTTGAATCAAATTACTTATGCATTGAATGTGTATCCCCGTTGTCCATGTCAGTGAAGGATCGCTCCAGGAATGGCCTTCAGATCTTTTGCAACAATCGCATTAACTTACAGCCCTCGTGTCCGCCCTCGAAACTCGCCAGAACTGCTTTAAATGTTTCTGAGTGTAGCCATTAATATTGATCTACCTTCTGCTAGTAGAGATCCCAGCTGTCACTAAGACTCATGGCCTTTTCTTCCTTTCAGCTTTCCTGTGCTCAAGATCTTTCTACAAGTTGACCATCTTTGAGAAGCAGCTTCCGACCTCCCCTGGTTAGATCCAAACACCATTGCTTCACTGAGCCGACCCATGCCATGCACATTTTGTTGATCTTCTTCACAAGGGATGTCAATCAGTCAAACTGCCACTAGTTCACCTTTAGATCCCTCTGCTTGATTGAACACGCTCCACATAGGATTCCCAAGGGGTCAAAGGTCATTCAGATAGAATCGCATGTCAGTGAGACACTAGCCATGTCTCCCTGATGTGATTAAACTCCACAGGACTGTCGGCATAGCCTAGGACTGTCGGCGAGACTTCATATCGAGCTGCAGGAGTTATATTGATATCCCAAAATTGTCGCCGAGACAATCATATTCAGCAAGAGGTCATAGTGGGCGCTAAGAGTCATACCGATATCCTTTTCCATTGGCAAGCTCATCGCTATCGACAAGACTCCCCTCAATCGGCGAGATGTTATACCGAAGCCCCCACCTTTCGGTGAGACTTCCATCGGTCAGTGAGACATTATACTGATATCAATCCCTCTCAACGAGACCTTACCCCGTCGGTGAGACCTCATGCCGAAGGCATAACCTTTCACCAAGACCTCCATCTATCGACAGGACCTCTCCCTGAACGCAGAACATTACGTCGAAGCTAACTCCCCTCGGCAAGACACCATTGGGTTGACAAGACCTTTCACTAAGGCCCATTCATTTCATCGAGACCTCACTCCATTGGCAGGACCTCTCCCCGAAGGTAAACAACTCTCCCCGACGTCGGCCTTGTGAACAACTTTCGGCGTGACTCCCACCAATTGGGAAGACGTTACAACGAAAGCACCCTCCATCGGTGAGACCACCGGTCATTGACAAGACATCACGCCAAACTCACAGCCTTTCAACGAGACCTTACTCCATCACCGAGACATCTCCCTGAGCTCAAAATTATGCCGAGAGTTTCATTCTTTCGGTGAGACCTTATGCCGAAGGCAATCCCCTCGGCGAGACTTCATGCAGTCGAAGAGACATCATCCCAAAGCAAATAATTCCCCCCTACGCCACCCTTGTGAACAACTGTCGGTGAGACATCACAAGCAGAGAGAGATATAAAACTTCACAGTGACCGAGATGTCTTGGCAACCATGAGGATTTCAAATGGGTATAACACACTGCTAGTCGGCAAGACAATAGGAGGATCTCAGCGACTTTCTTCATCAGGAGTTTTATGCCAGATCCGAATGAGACATGCTTTCTAACAGACTTCCTTGAGAAATATCATCGGGTGTATGATTTAATCCTACACAACAATGTCCCCATTTGGCCTTCATGAACACCTAAAACATAGATTGCCCTACCTATTTGAGCCTGTAGGTGAAAATCAGGTAACAAGTCTATTTGTATTCCAATCGAGAGGTAGTATGTATGAAGTTGGTTATGTTTTTTTTCAAAGGTGAAGAGTCATGACTCTTTATTTTTTGATGAAGCATAGTTTTGTTAACTATTTTTTACAACATTGGTTTAGTAGATTATACTATGGTACTGAACAAAGAAAGAATGAAAAAGAATAGAAGCCTTGAATGATAATGATAGGTAAGTGGATGTGAGAATGAAAAAGGTAGTTGTAATTTTTTTGTGTATTGATCAATCTAAGAACCATGAATGTTCTATGAAGACATATTGAATATGATGTAAGAAGGTGATTGAAGAAGTGTAAATTTGAAAATGAAATTTATTTTGGTGAGAAGGTGTGGCAGCAATGTGTGAACGGATTAGCAGGTTATTGAAAAGGTTCTAATCTAAGGTTTGTAAGCTCTATCAATTTATATTTTGAAGACACTAATATTGTGATTATGAAAATAAAATGTGATAAAAGGTTGATTGGAAGTGAGAATTTTATGAAGACTTGTATAACGATGCTATAGTGTATGACATCATAAATAGATGAGTGAAAAAATTATTGTAAATACAACAAAGTTTATGATCATCAATTCTTAAAATGTTTACCTATGCTTTTGTATTATTGTAGTGTCAAAAAAAGGATCCTATGATATTTTATGCACTTGTTTGGCTCCTCCTTGTGAATTTTGGCTTAATAATTCCTTGATTTAGTGTTGTAGTTTAGATAAAAAAATTTGCATTAGGTCTTGGGCCCTTGTGAACTAATGGAATTTAATGGTTCCTTTCAAAAGTGTTGTGAAATGTTGTAACACACTTTCACACTTTTCTAGGGTTTTATCAACCTAAACATGATTTTAATCATAATTAATCTTAACCTTGCCTTATTTGGAGTGTTGTAAAGTGTTACAAAACACTTTCACATTCCTCTAGGCTTTTCATTAATAATTTGGCTTTCTTATGCTTTAATTGGCCCTATTTTACATCCACAAGCCTCATTTATTGTATCTTTTTGAGGATAATCCTGACAGGTCAACTAGTAACCAATCATAATTCAGGTGTTCCTAGCTTGTGTGGCCCAGATTTTGTGTCTGGGACTCATTTTCCACCTTGGGAAAATGAGTCCCACCTAGGTCTTTTTGGCCCTGATGCAGGTTTCACACATTTCTAGACTTTTCATTTTTGGTCCCATACATTATGTGTGATGGGACTCATTCGCCACCTTGGGCGAATGAGTCCCATGTGCCCAAAATTCAAATTTAAATCAAATTTTTGGTAGGATTTTATTCTCCTAGATCTAATGTCATCTTGTAGTGTTGTAATTTCAAGAATTCTTGCATAATTAAGTATTAGTACAAGGTTTTGTCACTCATTTTCATCCCAAGCATTCAAGTATTCATAGCATTCAAGTGAGTTCAAAAGATCATTTGAGCATTCACAAGAGCATTCAAGGAATCTCAAGGGAAGAGTATCAAGAATTCTAGAGAATTCTTCAAGCGTCATTCATCATGTCAAAGATTGTTTGAATCATGTTTTTTTAGAGCTAACAATTGTGGTGTAGGGTTTTGTGATTCAAGCAAGCATTGCATTCAAGATCTATCAACATCAAGCAAGAGTCCAGAACCACATGCATTGGAGCCATCACTTACATGTTTGCAGCCTTTTATTGCAAGGGTTTGGTGAGTTGCAACATTCCTATTTGTCCATTCATCATTCTCTTTCCATATTTCATTCTATTTCAAGGTTTAATTACCAACAAGGAGTTTGACCAAGGTAAACCCCTATTCACTAACCCCACAAATTTTTTCCCTCTCTTTGCATGTGATTTGTAGGTTTAGGTTGCAAATTTATCAAGGATCAAGATTGGAAAAGTTTTCATCAAGTTGTCAAAGCAATTCAAAGTTTTCAAAGTGGTAAACAAGCCTTGGAGAAGCTTAGAGAAGGTTTACAGGCTAAAATTTGTAGTTTCAAACCTGGATCTGAATCAAGAATAGAAAAGTAGACTGAGAGCTACAAAATCTAGTTTTGAATTTCTAGAAATCTAGAAGTGGATTGACTCGTCACTATTGGTGAATGAGTCCCACTGTACCTATCTGTAAGTGATTTTTGCAAATCTGAGTACCCATTCGTCCAAAACCTGTTCCAACACAGTTTACCCAAAACTGTACTAATTTTCCCAGCTTGGCGTATGAGTCCTAGTTAGCATTAACAATAGATTTTTTAAGATTCCAGATGTCCATTCTTCCTTCTTCAGTTTCCTAGGTGCACATTTCCAGTTTCATAGTTTTTTGTTACATTTTACTTGCATTTCTAGGCCATTTAGCATTTGTTTTCATATCACATTGTGTTTTCAAACATTTTCTTTTACAAGTTTACACTTAGTGGTGAACCCTTCATTAGACATCAACCAATCCCTAGGACCTTCCCTTTGTCATATTTAAATCTCCTTTGCATTGAAATCTCAAGGGCTTGTTCTTGAGTGAAGTGGTTGAAAATTGGTCTTTGGTCTTTCTCCTTTTAGGTCCAAAGCCCTAGAAGTGAAAGAAAGCCACACCCAATTTCATACATTTCATTTTGGTGAACCTGCATATAGAGCATCATATTTTTGATTTGGGGTGCATTTGCACCCTAGATTTAGCTCGCATTAACATTGCATTAGGTTTTGCATTGTTTAATTTGCATTCTAAGGTTTCAAATTTTGCATTAGTAAAAAATTCATTTAGCTTGCATTTTTGCACTTGATTTCATTGAAAAATAGTTAAATTTTGCATTTGCATCTTAGATTTGCATCAGAAAATATATAAAGCATAAAATTTAATTCAAAAATTCTGAAAATTTTCAAAAAAATTAGTACCTAGACTCATTTGCCACCTTGGGCGAATCAGTCTCATTGCATATTTTTCACTGCATTTTCTAGCATTTATAGTTCATTTTCTGAGTTTTTGTTTGTTGTTGTTACCTTTCTATTTCAATTTGCATACTTTTAGTTTCATTCAATTCATTGCATTTAGCTTAATTTCATTCATCTTGTGTATTTGTTAAAATCAAAATTGCATTTACAACATTGTTGCATAGTTTAGAATCTAAAAGTTGCATCATGGATATATTTTTTAGTAAGCTTTGGATGTCATTAAAGTCCTTAGTAGATATGTCAAGTTGTACCTTTAGCAATGACCCTAATGACATTGAACTCACTCATGCTCACTCAACTCCTAAAGCATATCCTCCTCGTGATGTTGACATCATTGGAGAAGATGATGCAGCATGAATAAGTTCTTAAACAATTGTATTGACAACCTTGAGGCTAATGCATCCTTTTATCCATCCATGAATCAACCAAATCCTCCTACAATACCAACTCTTGAAATTTTTGGTTACTTACATCTTGAAACAAAATTTGAAACTAAGTTGCCTACAACAGGTGAATCTAGTTCCTCTAGACAAGTAAACACTCAACCATTTTATGATAACAAAGTAACAAAGACTCCCATCAACCTTGAAGAAACATATGGAAATGGTTTCAAAATCTTGAGCAAACAAGGATGTGACACAACAAGTGAACATGAAATTCATCAACTCTTAGAGCAAAAACCAATGGATGAAAACACAAAGGGGTTAGGATATCAAGATCCCTCTCATAGTAGCAAGACTCCTAGAGAATATCTAAGGCTTCAAGATGATGGCATGGTGATCTTGGACTCTACTCCTAATTTGAATATCCTTCTTCCTAAAGAAAAACCAATAGATCATAACAATAACAAGGATAAAGATAGGATCACCTCAAGACCTCCTGGCCTAATCCCATCTAGAGAAGTTGGTGAATCTAGCAAGCGCAAGAGGCCTTACAAGTTAGAAAAACTAAAGTCTCCTCGCCCACCACCCAAAATTGAAAGGAAACTACAATTTATTTTGAACAAATAACTGATAACATTACCACCTATGAATCGATTAGTCCTATATCCTAAAGATGCAAAAGTCCCACATTGTGCATATAATCGAGTTCTCAGACAGAGTATCGATGAATTTTTTTCATTTCATATAGTATTGAAAAACTTTCACTTTGATGGAAATGATTGCCATTGTGTGATTTCCTAGCTTTCTATCATTTCACCCCTTGTCATGTCATAGTTTTATAATATTCTATTCTCACTATTACATGACCTTTCCCATCACCTATCTCGTCTCATTCTTCTCTCACACTTAGTGGGGGAAAGCAATCATTAGCCTTGTCCTAGTAATGCATTTGTCATTGTCCCTTTGGTTTGTCATTCACCTTCCATTTATACAGACTGAGATTGGGAGGTGGATGAATTGCTCATAGGTTGACTCTCAATTGCTTTACTAGTCTTTTTCATTTTCTTTTTTTCTTTTGTGTGATTGCATGTGTGTGATGTGATCCCCCATGATGTTTTGTTTGATGTTCTCTCTCTTTGTGACATTCCTCTATTTGTACCTTCATTCTTCTCTATGTCGTGCATTGCTTTCACTTTTCATCTTTATCTTTTTCTTGTGTTTTCCTTTTGGGGATGACACAAGGCATCGATACATTCATGTCTCCTTTATGTTAACCCAAAATCTTTTCCTTTCTCTTTCTTTTCCATTTGTCTTGTGTTTTCCTTTTGGGGATGACACAAGGCGTTGAGACACCCTATGTCTCTTCCATGTTGACCCAAAAGGTTCTTCTTTGTTTCCACTCTCTTTGTGTCATTCTTCTAGTTCTATGTGTATTTATGGGATGATGACAATTCCAAGCTCTCTAAAAAATATTTCAGCAAAGAACATACTGAATCCAAATCCATAGATCCCTTATGTGTTTGGTGTTTTCATTCTGAGGGCAACCCCTCTCTTATATTTTTCTCTCGCATGATGCAGCTTTACTCGGAAACATATGACTTGGCATAGGGCTTTCCTATTTATCTCTCATGTCTTCTTTCTTGTTTCCATTTTTTATTTGCTACTTTAAAGTAATTGCTCACAGTATGGTGTTTAGAAATGCCTTTAAAGTGGGGGCATACATTGGCATTATTCTCTTACATTTTCCTTTTTCTTGGTTCTTAGTGCATCCTTCTTACTTCATACGATGTGTTTTTTATTTTGTGGATGATATTGGGTGTAATGTCCTTCAGAAGCATGATATCTCTTAGCATATTACATTCCTCTTAGTGGCTTGATGCAACGCACTACATCCCCTAAGTTACAAATTTTCTATTCTTTGATTGGTCCTCTCTTGGAGACATTAGGCACAATGTTCCCTAAG
Source organism: Sequoia sempervirens (assembly GCA_007258455.2). Taxonomy (NCBI): domain Eukaryota; kingdom Viridiplantae; phylum Streptophyta; class Pinopsida; order Cupressales; family Cupressaceae; genus Sequoia; species Sequoia sempervirens. The sequence goes on along the minus strand of VDFB02047230.1, from coordinate 25,468,349 downwards.
TTAAAGGCCTTGCATGAACTAAGCAAGACTCCTTTGAACATTTCCTAGTTTTTCATTTTTGCATTTGTTGGTATATGGCCACCTTGCATAACACAACTTGCATGCCTATAGAGCCATCACGTTTTTTCATGAACTCCAAGCATACAAATTTTTGCTTGTCTCATGAAGCTTGAAAACCATTTTTTATGTGGTTCTTTATTAAATTTATCAAGAGGTATAACTTTGGTATGGTTGAGCAGGAAGCCCAATCCAAGGCATGACTTTCCCCATAGCCACTTGCATGTGTGTGAGTGCATACCAATCATGATTTTATGTTTCTCACCTTTTTAGGACTTCTCACACGACAAACAACCAAGAGTTTCGTCACCTCAGAGTGAGTATGCATTTTTCTAGACAAACAACCTAGAGATCTGACCCACATCAAGATGGAAAAATGGTTGAGGCTTGATCTGATTCTTTTATTTCTTTCTTTTCTTTTCTTTTCTCCTTTTTCATCTTTGGAAGTGTATGATTGGCCTTGTCATTGTTCTTTATATCATTTTCATGTGTGTTCCTTTGTGCTTATGTTTGGTTTGCCATGGGATCTTGATCCTGGGGGCTTGATCACCCCTCTTGATTGTTGTTGTCTCATCTTGCTAGCATTGGTTCACTAGAACCCCTCTTGGTGCGTGTTTTTCTACTTTAGTGTGATTTTATCCACTCACTAAAGTGGGGGATAATTGTAGTGTCAAAAAAAATATCCTTTGATATTTTTCGCACTCGTTTGGGCCCTCCTTGTGGATTTTGGTTTAATGTTGCCTTGATTTAGTGTTGTAATTTGGATAACACATTCACATTAGGTATTGGGCCCTTGTGAACTAATGGAATTTAATGGTGCCTTGCAAAAGTATTGTGAAGTGTTGTAACACACTTTCATACTTTTCTAGGGTTTTATCAACCTAAACATGATTTTAATCATAATTAATCTTAACCTTGCCTTATTTGGAGTGTTGCAAAGTGTTATAACACACTTTCACATTCCTCTAGGCTTTTCATTAATAATTTGGCTTTCTTATGCTTTAATTGGCCCTATTTTGCATCCACAAGCCTCATTTATTACATCTTTTTGAGGATAATCCTGACACCAACTAGTAACCAATCATAATTCAGGTGTTCCTAGCTTGTGTGGCCCAAATTTAGTGTCTGGGACTCATTCACCACCTTGGGAAAATGAGTCCCACCTAGGTCTTTTTAGCCTCGATGCAGGTTTCACACATTTCTAGACAATTGATTTTTGGTCCCATACATTATGTGTGATGGGACTCATTCGCTACCTTGGTTGAATGAGTCTTGTGTGACCAAAATTCAAATTTAAATAAAATTTACGATGGGATTTTATTCTCCTAGATCTGATGTTGGCTTGTAGTGTTGTAATTTCAAGAATTCTTGCATAATTAAGTATAAGTAAAAGGTTCTTTCACTCATTTTCATCTCAAGAATTCAAGTATTCATAGAATTCAAGTGAGTTCACAAGATCATTTGAGCATTCACAAGATCATTCAAGGAATTTCAAGGGAAGATTATCAAGCATTCTAGAGCATTATTCAATCGGCATTCATCATGTCAAAGATTGTTTGCATAATGTTGTTTTAGAGCTAACAATTGTGGTGTAGGGTTTTGTGATTCAAGCAAGCATTGCATTTAAGATATATCAACATCAAGCAAGATTCAAGAACCACATCCATTGGAGCCATCAATTACATGTTTGCAACCTTTTATTACAAGGTTTTGGTGAGTTGAAACATTTCTATTTCTTCGCCCATCATTCTCTTTCCATATTTCATTCTATTTCCAAGTTTAATTACCAACAAGGGGTTTGACCAAGGCAAACCCCTATTCACTAACCCCACAACATTTTTCCCTCTCTTTGCATGTGATTTGTAGGTTTGGGTTGTAGATTTATCAAGGAGAAAGATTGGAAAAAATTTCATAAAGTTGTAAAAGCAATTCAAAGTTGTCAAAGTTGTAAACAAGCCTTGGAGAAGCTTAGAGAAGGTTTACAGGATGGATTTTGTAGTTTCAGACCCGGATCTGAATCAGGAACAAAAAAGTAGACTGAGAGCTACAAAATCTAGTTTTTAATTTCCAAAAATCTAGAGGTGGACTGATTCACCACTATTGGAGAATGAGTCCCAATATACCTATCTATTAGTGATTTTTGCAGATATGAGTACACATTTGTCTGAAACCTATTCCAGCACAGTTTACCCAAAACTAGACTAATTCACCCAGCTTGTCGTATGAGTCAGACCAGTTAGCATTAATTGTAGATTTTTTAAGATTCCAATCCTCCATTCTATCTTCTTCAGTTTCCCAAGTGCACATTTCCAGTTTCATAGTTTTCTATTACATTTTAGTTACATTTCTAGGCCATTTAAAGCATTTGTTTGCATATCACATTATGTTTTCAAACATTCTCTTTTCCAAGTTTACACATGGTGGTGAACCCTTCATTAGAAATTGATCATCCAATCCCTAGGACCTTCCCTTTGTTAGATTTTAATATCATTTGCATTGAAATCTCAAGGGTTTGTCTTTAGTGAAGTTGTTGAAAATTGGTCTTTGGTCTTTCTCCTTTTAGGTCCAAAGCCCTAAAAGCTAAAGAAAGCCACATCCAATTTCCTACATTTCAATAACATTGACTTATTTTTCATATGGGTGACTGTATCAATAGTAAACATGGCTATGTAAGAGCACAATTAGTGTAAGCTATATGTTTGTTCAGCCAAGGTCTATGCAATAGTCTTGATTCTCTAGTCATATTTATTTGTTCATGATATGAAATATGTGGAGGAGTTCTTAATTGTGTGTTGAAGGATTGAATTCTAACATGAATTTCAAAGATAGTTTGTACAATGTATTGCATGACAAATAGATTTTGGTGTGAGATTCTAGAGTTATGAAGCTGAGATGAGTTTGAGCATGATATTTATAGAAAGAGTGTTAGGCCAGATGTGTAGCAGAGTTTGTGTCTGATGGTATAAGAGGATTCTTGTTCAAGAAGAGTTGTTGATGCAGAGACCGAGAAATGGATTTTATGGAAATAGAGTATCACTCTGAATTTGGTTCATTTTCTTTTGGAGTGTGGCAACTTTTCCTATAAAGCATAGTGAGAAGCCAAAGTGGCAGTTTGAGAATCCAGTGAGGCATAATGTTTGCCAGTGAGGCATATTGTAGCCAGTGAGGCTTGTTGTTAGCCAGTGAGGCATACAACTTGTAACTTGAAAGGATTTGACTAGTGAGGTCTAATAAAGCTTATTTTCAGAGTGGTTTTTCACCCTTATAGGGTTTTCCACTCATAGATTTGGTGTTGAGTATATTTTTAGTGGTTTCTTATATGGTGCTTGATATATCTTTTCTCATGTGTTATGCTTTGATTTGCATGTTATTGTGACTCTCTCTACTTTCATTATCCATTATTTTTGAAGTGATTCAATGGATTGCTTTGCATAATTCAAGTAAGTTAAGTATTGGAATTTGAGTTATAATTAGACCACTGGTTCACCCCCCTCTTAGTGGTCCTAAATTCCAACAATTGGTATCATAGTGGAAGGTTCCCTGGAGAATTCTAAAAAACTTAGGTAGATTATGGAGGTGGAATACTATGGAAAATATGTATAGAAATAAAGTTTCTAAAAAGGATAAAGATCTACATCAAAAGAAAGAGAATTCTATTACAAAAGTTGATGATGTTTCTAATGTTCTTGGCTCTAAAGAATGCTATATAGGAATTTTTGATGCAAAAAGAGATGAGTTACAGTTCATGGAGGTTGCAAATGAATCATATGATGAAAATGATGAAGAGGAAGCACAAGTTTATCTTTAAGATGAATTGAAGAGAGAAAGAAGAGAAAAAGAACTAAAGATGAAGTACAAAGAATCTAATCAAGTTGTTGAGGAACTAAAGAAGAAGTGTATAGAATTTGATCAAGTTATTGAGAAACTAAGGTTGAAATTATAAGAGACTAGAAAAGTTGAAGAAGTCACTTGCATTAAGTTGCAAAAGTAAAAGACTGTCAAAAGTTAGAGGTTGAAATGTTGTCCCTAAAGGAGCAATTAGAAAAAGTAAATCAGGATCTGAAAAGAAGTCTACAAAATGAGCAGAGCATTGAGCTGTTTGATAAAATGTTGCTAAGTCAAAGATCTTTATCAAACAAATCTAAGATAGGATATGTAGGAGAAATGAGTGAAAAAGATGCTACAGTGTCAAAGAAGCCAATGAAATTATCAAGCCTGTCAAAAGGAGCAGAATATGAACAAGGAGAATCAAGTTTTACTTCCAAAAATTCTACTAATCAGAATAATTATGTAGATGGATACAAAATAATTCATGATTCCAAACAAAGTCTGAGAAGAAGGTCATCAACAAGACAAATCAGGTACAATTATTCATATTTCCATGGTTACTATTATTCTTGTAATGATTATGGACATAAAGCAATTAACTATAGAAGGGGTCAATCTGCATTTTATAGAAATATGAATGTAGTTTGTCATAAATGTACCAACCTTGGAAATATAGCACAATTTTGTAGAATAAGCTTAGAGAGTCCACCTAATCATAATAATAGGGAAAACATGTCAAACAAGAAAAAGGAAGAGTCTAAAAAGCCTTGGAAAAGGAAAGAGCCAGAGAAAGTTTGGAGGAAACATGAACTAAAATTTTAAAAAGAACCTAATATTATGCATGTTGCACAAGAGACTTATGAATGCATAAAGAGCTACATCAATTTAGGGGGGGTGTTTATATTCTTATCATTCAATCCCTTTAAGCAACAACAAGGAGGTTGTAGGCTCTAATTCTCAAGATGTAAGATGTCATTTGAAGACAACACCTAAGGACAAAGATAAATCATCAAGATTCAAACTCTCATGACATAGTGGTTGCAAAAAATTTCATGGAAATGTTTAGTAAAGTAGTGGTAATTTTGAAGACAGCTAAATAATCCATGGTTTGCTTGCTTTATATGCTTATATGCTCATACAAGAAAAATAGTGAAAGTTTGAGAATTTCTTCTTGCATATAAACCAAGAGCTAGTCAAAAGAGCCTATGATATTTTCTCTTTTATGAGGGAAATTTGTAATCATCCCTATGGATAGTCCAAGATAAGTGTTTATCATGTTATCTCAATTCATATATGCAGTGACAATGGAATGTTTTCTTTTATAATAAAATGTTGCAAAAGTGAAGTTATTGGTGCTTAGACAATGTTTTCTAGTCACAGTATAGGCTAACATCAAATGTTTATATGCTCTAAAGGATAGGGCAGTCAAAATGCATTAAAGGTGATATTGTTATTAAAGGACTTCAAGCATACAAAAATTTGAAGAAGACAGTGTTTGTCTTGAGTATCTTAAGGGAAGTAATAGTTTTTTTATTTTTATTGCTTTGTGATGATGCTTTGATGGTTATAGTGTTGGAAGATATTTTGTAGATCTCTTCTTACTTGATCTTGTATAGCATGTTTGATGTTCTTGCATAGTTAAATTAGGTTTTTTGGTGCATCTTGGAAACAACACTTCACAAAGGAAGTGATAATGTGATTGAAAATTTGTTAAATGGACAAAAGAATTTTATCATGACAAATCACTGATAGTTGCTTGGAAATGAGCAAAAATTAGGTGCCACCAAAAAAAATGACTAGTTTTAATAGCTTTCATGGAGCAAGAAAACATGCTATTTTAAATGGAAATGAGCAATAGTAAGTGGTGATGCAAGTAATATAAGGTGACAGTAGTATCTCAATATCAATATTTTGATGTTGTTGTTGTCTTAGTGGTTGTACATGCATATTCTCAGTTGCAGGGGTATGGTGTCAAAGTGAGTATGTTTCTTTACCAATGGTGCAATTCTAGCAAGGGTTTAATGGTTGTCAGTCCTTCATAAGAATTGTAAGTGTTACATAGAGGACAATGTGTAAACGTTGTTTTTTAAAGGGCAGAGTTACTTTGTATAAGTTGAGAAGGACAGAGAGTAGTAATGAGTAAGTCTTTCAAGGTTACCAAGAAGAAAGGCATTTTTTAAATCATATTAAAGAGGACAGTATTATGAAAAGTGAACATGTTCATGCTTTTTTGGTAAGTTCTCATGGCAATGATGTTGACTTCTTAATGACAACTCAATGCAATGGTCTTTATCGTGCAAAGTATGGTCCATACTGTAATGAGCAACATGTTATCTCAATTGAGAACTCTTGTACACTATCTTTGATGTATTTTTCATTGCTTCTTCTATGCTCAATGCTAAGTTACACAGTCTCACACAATGATGGAAATTTCATTTTTTGATGGTCATATGAGTCTTTGGAAACAATGTGATGCTTATACTCTTCTTAAGACACTATCATGTTTACGATGAGTAATAGTTTTCTTTTTATTCAAGGAGTTAATATAGTTTGCAGTGATATTTGTGATAGTGCTCTTGTCCATAATTAGTTATTTTAGCGGTTGGAAAATGATAATGTATTGCCAAGTTGGTTGTTGGTTGATAATTTATTTCCTTTTCATTGCTGGATAGTTGAATCTTGGTTGTTCCATTGGTTAATAGTGCTTCAAATGGTGTGTTCAGTTACTCAATTGATCAAAGATAGAGGTTGATGAGGTACTTTCTTCACTAAAAGTTAGTGGTGCTTCAACTTTCAAAGATATAGTTGCATGCAAAGGACGGTATTTTGTGAATTCTATTTGACAATGTATAATGGCAATTGTTTCTAATGTTGTAATATGGTTGTTGCAATGGTCTAGCTCAGTGCAATGAATGAACTCTTTTGATCAGCAAAGAAACTTTGGTGAAATTGTATGAAGTTTTAGTTTTTTGTTGCTTGGCTTGATTCAATGGTCCGTAGTTGCTTTAACAGTATTCTCAAGTAGGGATAATGGAGAGATCAAATTGGGCATGACAAGTTTTGAATATTCTTTTGCTCTCAAGGTGGAAAGAATACTAAAAGGTACATTGGAGCAGTGGTAGCTTGAAAACATTTTCCACAATGCAATAAATGTGCAAGAGAAAGGATTTATGTTCCCTTGTATAGTCTAAGGGTCAAAAGGCATGGGATAATGAGTAATTCATATGGCTATGAGAAGTGTAAGAAAACCTAACTGTTTGAGATCTTGAGATTGTAGATCATTTGGGGAATAAGAAAAACTCAAATTATACATTTCAAATAGTAAAGTTGGTTGAGAACTCTAATTGTATCCTGTAGCAAATATTTTGGCATCCTAATCCTTTCTAGCACTTCTAGGGTTTTTCACCTAAAAGGAGAAAGAAGGGCCAAAATGGGCAATGTTACACTCAAATTCAATGCAATATGGATGGAATATGGCTGTAATATACCTAGATGCAATGTTTGAATGCAAGAAACTGATAAGATGGATTGATTATTAATGCAAAACCAATGAAATGTAGATTATTTGAAAACACATTGTGTAATGCAAAAACACCTAGAAATGAATGCAAATTGCAACAAGAATGGATGAAACTGAAAGTTTGCACCTGAGATGTTTATGGAGACTAGAAATGACATCTAGAATGCTATTGATCCTGATTTTTAGGCCTGGTGGGACTCATTCACCATTTTGGGCCAGTCAGTCCCAGTTCTGTGAAATTGTTCCAGAGCCCGTTTTGGACAAATGGGTATCAAAAAATGCAGAAAACCAAAATCAAGCCTAGAAGGGGGACTCATTCACCACCCATGGTGAATGAGTCCACTTTTGAATTTCTGAAGATTCAAAGGTGGAAATAGGAGCCTTCGATCTACACTTTCTACTTCTCTAGGTTTCCAGATCTGAAACTGTCAAATTCGGGCCTGAAGGTGACTTTTTGTTGATGTTTTTCCTTATCCAATGAAGAGATGACTTGAAAAAAAATTCAATGCAATCTTAAATGATTCCTAAGCCTCCAATATGTCTAAATCTGCAAACACACAAGACAAGAAATTGAAGTGTTGGATGTTAGGGCATGGGGGTTTTCCTTGGTCAAACCCCTTTGTAGGTAATTAAACCAAAATGAGAAAAGAATGTAATGAAACATGCAATAATGGAGTTATTACCTTGACATTATGTTTGATCTTGAATTTCTACAACAAAACATGAAGAATCTTCCCTTGAATGTCTTTGAAAGCTTTCTTGATGACTTGGAGTGATAAAACCCTAACTTGCTTGACTTGAAGGAGAAGATAAATGATGAATGAGTTGTGAATGAGTTAAGAGATGTCTAAATGAGTTATGAGATATAAATTAGGGCTTAGAGACTTGATTTTATAGGTAATTAACCTTATTATCCCATAAATTAGATCCCTAAGGCTGACATGAAGAAAAATTAAACTTAAAACATAATTTTTCCTGCTCAAAAGTCAAAAATGGCCCAAATGGGACTCATTCACCACATATGGAAAATTAGTTGCAGAGGGGCCCATTTGACAGTTAGGATGCTAGGAAGTAAGGAAATAAGGTTTATATGATGACTGTCAGGTATTTCATCAAATTATGCCTCGGGATGCACAATATGGGGTAATAGGGGCCTATTAGTGATGATGTAAAGGTCAATTAGGGATTGGGACACAAAATTCAATGTGAAAGTGTGATTAGATACACTTTACAACATTAAATGAGGTCCACATAGCCTAGAAAGGAATCAAATCTAATGTGATTGTGTAGGACACATTACAACACTAGACTAACATTAAGTTTATTTTGCAAGCCTTCATTAGATACATTTTATAACGTTGAATGGGTTCATTAGGTCTAGAGAGGCGTGAAAGTCTTTTACAACACTTTACAACACCTTTACAAGACATCGTTAAATGCATTTGAAAGGGTCCAAGACCTAGTGTGGATGTGAAAAACACCTCACAACACCAAATCAAGGCCTCATTAAGTTCGATTTATCATCAATTATTCCCCAAATCAAGCAAGTTTCCTTTTTTCTATGGTACATATCCATTCTATTGGAGATTATGATGAATACAGACCATTAATTGTAGCAATATGTTTCAACATTTGAATTTATTTAAATTCTAAGCTTGCTTACTTACAAGAAAGCAATGTGGGTGCTTGTTATTTGTTAGTGGCTTTACAATGATCTTACTTCTGCAATGAACAATAAAACATATTGGTTGCACAGTAATCTTGCAAAGCACAGTTAAGTAATGGATATGGGTGTTGGCAAGAAGTTGAGTCCACTTTTTGGCCAAAAAGTGGAAGTGTTTTCCCTGATTTTTCAGAATTTGACACATTTGACCTTAAAATTTGAAGCACTTAGAGATGGAATATTCAAAAAAGTCATTGATCATAAAATGTAGTACTCAGAGGCTAGTTTCCAAATATGTAATTTATTTCAATACCTAGATGGTACAAATTGAGTTTCAATAGGCGTTTTTAAAAACCACTATTTAAAAGTCACTTTTTTTTACCATACCATGCACGTGTACATCATCCATATTCTGACCTAAATTATTGTATTTTTTAAATCCTTTTGGGAAAATATTTTTAACCCACTTAAGCACATTTTTGATATTTTTGTGTAATTTTTTATTGATTTTTTTTTTTTGTTAAATTTTTATTAGCCATATTTTTTCATTTTGAAAAAACATCGTGTATGTCACATAAGATGACCTAAACTTATCATTTTTTGTATTTTTTTAAAATTGAAAAGAATTTTCTGAAGTACGTTCTCATGCAATCCATTTGTGAAAATGTTATGTTGATAAAAAGTTATTAAAATACTAAAAAACCCTAATATTTAAACTTTATAGACCAGTTTCATCATAAATTAATTGAAAAATAGAAAAAATAATCCAATTGTAAAAAAAATTACATATTTGGAATCTACACTATCTCATTTATAATGGGTTTTAATTTCGTCAAAAAATTCTACAAAAAAAGTCGTCAGCCATATGTCCAAACTCAGTATTTTTCTCTAACATTATTAGGACCTTCAACTTGTAGGTCAAACCAGGTTGAAGGCCTAGGTTCAGATTCCCAATGCTTTTCCTAAACCAAAATACAAGCCAAAAACCTGACCACAAAGCAAATGGAATTTCATTTTTTTAGAAACAGGATCCTGTTTTGTAAATCGGGATCCCGTTTTGTAAATCAGGATCTCGTTTCTTAATATTAAATGTAGTGACCGTTGACAAGGAAATGGGATCTCGTTTCCTTGTCAACAGTCCCCACATTTAATATTGGGGAATGGGATCCCGATTATGAAACGAGATCCCATTTTGTAAACGGAATCTTGTTTCTTTTTAACCATTTTTTTTAAATATACGGGCAAAGTTTACTGTGAAGTTTGCAACTTCACATGTACAGCTGACTATGACATATTGGGCTATTTTTCATCAACTTTTTTCTTTGCAGGTGGTGAACTTGTATTTTGGATTTATTTTTTCAAAGGAGGCATCATGTAAATCATTTTTGAAGTGGAATTATGTTAGTTTTCTACTCGTTTGGAGGAACAAAAGGTCTTCAACTTGCAATATGGATTGAATTTTTGAAAGGAGGCCTAAAGAAAATAGTTTTTTAAGTAGAATTGTGCTAGTTTTCTACTTGTTTGGAGGAACACAGGAGGAAGAATTTTGTCCTTACAAGTCTTCAACTTGCAATTTAGATTGAATTTTTTGAAAAATTTCACTATTGACATTCATTTGTACTTGAGAGTTTTATAATCATGGGTTCACAAGCTCGTAATAAGAGGAAAGATAGGAAGGCATTGACTCCTAAAGAAATTAAAGAAAAGAGAGAGAAGGAGAAAAAAATACAAAGAGAAAGAAGAATGAGAATTAAATCAATGAATGATGGTGGAGCATCCAATTCCACAACTATTGAAGATGAAAACATTTAGGAGACCATGGTTGTAGACGAAGCTAATTTGCAAGAAGTGAATTTGGAAAATAATATGATTATACAAACAAGTCATACTATGTCTTCAAATCCCTCTTTCAATTCTATGGAGAATGTTTCAATAGGCACAAATCAAGGTACGTCTTCAAATCCACATGTTAGTGAAATGATAAATTCGTATGTAGAAGTTTTACAAGATGTTGGACTTAACGATGTTGACATTGATAATATTCAGAGAGATGAAATTTTATAGAATTTGTTGAAAATGAAAATGAGAATGAAAAATATTTTGTTGAAAATGAAAATGAAAAATCTTTTGTTGAAAATGAAAATGGGAATGATCCGTTTCTTGAAAATGAAAACGAAAACCATTTTATTGATGAAAATGAAAATGAAAACCATTTTGTTGATGAAAATATAAATCGTTTTGAAGTTGAAAATGAAAATGAAAATGAAAACCTAGAATGTGATGTTGAATTTAATGAAAATACCTTTTTTTAAATTGAAAGTGATGTTTTGGATAATCTTCTTGGTAAGATTTCTTGGAGGAAAATAAGAACATATGCGAATAGAATATACAAAAAATTCTTTTATCGTAAAAAACTTGCATTTCAATGTCAACTAATGATGCGATTGATGAGAATGCAAAAAATGAGGAAACTAATGAAAAGGTTAGTCTTTTTTGTTAAACCAAAAAGAAAAGATCAATCATTAAAACATGCTATGTCTATTGTTGCTAGTTCCATTCAATCTATTGGGAAAAATAGTCAATCTAAAGATAAAAATGTAGCAAGAAGAGCTATAACAACTGCTATAGTTAATAAAACAATATTAGTGAAGTTTTAAAAATAAATCCTAAAACATTACTAAGAGCAGAAAAAAAGAAGAGAAAGTATAGAAAATGATCCTATCAACCAATGTTGGAGTTTCAGTGGTTGACTCCCAAGATCTAATATGAAATTGAATGTTGAAAAATCTTTGATCGAAAAATATTGGCATGATAATACTAGGGTATCATCTAATGCTAGAGATGTTTTAAAATTAAGGGTAGGGTCCAAAGTTCATGATCCTCACCCAAAAAACCTATTAGATACAACACAAACTAAATTTTATAGAAAATTTTGTGGTGATTTAGTGTTACCTGGTAATATTAAAATAAGTCAAAGTTCTTTTGAAAAATGTAAACCCTAGTATGTAAAAATTAATAAGAAACGAATATCTTGTTGTTGTAAAACACATGTTCAATTTCATTATTTTTATGATTTTTTTCAATATATACGTTGTACCTTGCATACTAACATGATTATACAGGAATGTGGTATTAATATGCCACTTGAAGCAATGAGGGAGTTTATATCAGGTTTGTTTTGTGAAAGATCTAATGGTAAATTGTTTTATTTAAGCTCTTGTATTTCTGGACAGTGCATTAGCTATGGAAATCTTTCATTCTTAAGAATTTGTATGCATGAAAGTGTTGATAATAAATTTGGACAACAATCAGTAGATGTTAAAATATTTAAGAATGGTCACTATTCTTTAAAAGATGGAAAAATAGGAAAGCGTTGTGATTTAGTTACAGAAAAAGTTAGTGTACGTGCATTCATGAGTGAATTTAAGAATAAGATTCTACCAAAATATGTCATGCACTCTCAACATGCTTGATGGCTTGATGACCAATTTCACGCATGTAGAAACACATTTCCAATTGGTACTATACTTTTAGTGGTTGATTTTGCAGAAAATTATACTCTAGCTCTATAAGAGGAAATTCAATCACACTATTATAATTCAGTGCAAGTAGCTATGTTTGTCCATATTATTTATAGACATGCAGATGATAGCACTGAGGATGATAGAAAATTTTTGAGGGAGTATCATTTATATTTCAGTGACAACCGGTTACACTCATCGGAGTTTGTTCAATATCGTTTTAATATATTTTATAGAAATTTAAGAGAAAGAGGAATCCAGATGATAGAACACCTCATATGGTCAGATAATTGTACGGGGCAGTTCAAGAATGCTCAAATGTTCTATTGGTTAAGTAGGGTTCACAAGGAACATATATGGAGTTTTTTTGAAGTTGGGCATGGTAAAGGAGAACATGATGGAGCTGGTGCGTGTGTCAAAAGAATTCTTGATAGAGAACAATTAAAATTCAAGGATGCAGTAAAATTTAAAGATGCACATGGGATTGTGGATTGGTGCAATACAATATTATTTGTACTTGGTTCGAGTGAGTACTCTATAGTTCATCAATTCTTTTGGTTGGTTGAAGAATAGAAAATTGTACCTAGAGTTGACTATGAGACAATCAATGGATCTACTAAATGGAATTCATTTAGGAGTTTGACAACAAGCACATGGACTATCTGGACAAGGGAGCTTGCACGTTTTTGTCAGTTTTGTATCTCAGGAGATTGGGAAGCATGTGAAAATACAAAATGGGTTGAATAGTGGGAGAAAAGACCGTTGACACCTGCACAAGCACATGATCAATATGAAAGAACTATTGAAGAAAATGATCAAGTATTTGCATCTAGAGACTATGACTGTGTTTCAGACCTTGTACAAGAAGGTAATTTAATTCAATTTATTTCATTTTATTTCACTTTATTAAGTTATTTTGTAATACTAAATTATTAAATCAAATTGTGTTTGTAGGACATGTGTATGTTGTTGTTGCACCTGAGGGGAATGAAGATAAAATGAAATATTGGTTATCTCATTGTGTGGAGACTAAACATAAGCTAATAGCACATCGAGAAGATGATGATGGATATCATTATCCAATAGGTATGGTGATCCCCTTAAGAAAATTTTGATAACAAGTTTAATTGATCCCCTTAAGAAAATTTTTAGAACAAGTCTTTGATCCCCTTAAGAAAATTTTGAGAACTTATTTGATGATGGTTTTCATGTTTTCCAATAGGATTGGTGGTAGTTGTTGGCACTTGGCTACGAAAATACCTGACAAGGAAGAATGATCTACCTGCATTTGAAGATTATGAAACGCATAAAAATATTATACATTATTCACATTTGGTGGTGGTAACAAATATAAAACTAGATCAGTATCGTGTAAGACCCACAAATAAAGTGCTATGGAAAATTTCTATGGAAGAGCATGAGACAATCATAGATGCATTGCAAAAAAAAGAGGATGCAGATGGTACAACGGAATAAGTAAATACATATAAATATAGTTTTAGTTTTATATTGTCCTTTTAAATAGATTAAATACATGTTTTGATATTGGTCAATTGTGTTATTAGTTGAAATTGATTTAAATTGTCCTTTTATAGATCCTTAAGCCATAATCACAAAAAGGATCTATTTCAAGCAGATTCAACCTAGACAACATGGAATACTTGGTAAAAACAAGTAATTATTAGTTAAATTATATTTAAATACATGTTTTGATTATATATTGATATTGTTTTTACATTAATAGTTAAAATTGATTTATTATCCTTTTATGTATCCTTAAGCCATCATTGCATTGATCTCATACTTTGAAACAAAAAGGAGAGGATGCCTGGATTCAACCTACACACATGTGTGGAATACTTTTAAATGCAAGTACTTGAGTTGTGTACATATAGATAGTTTTATATAAATTAAAATATGTATGTTTTGATGATTTCATTGATATTTCTTGTACCTTTTTTATATCAAGTGGCGTGAAGACCTACTACATTTCGGGCACGAGTTTGAGATGTTCTTGAGATGGCATATCTAAATTTTGTAAACATTGTTTTGAGATGACATATATGTACATACATACTTACACAATTAAAAATTTTGTACAAATTACAAATACATGTACATACACAATTATGTACTCTATGTACTTTTATGTATCAAAATGAATATTCTATATATTTTTTTTGTTAAATGTGCATGTTTTCCTACTTTGAAACTTTATATTTGATTGTATAATCACTAAATATCATGCATAAATTATTGTTAAATCAATTATATCCTTAAGACGTTGTATTACAACCCCTTAAGACATCCCCTTAAGATGTGTCATATTAACACATATCCTAAATATTATACTTAATTATATCATTTGTTATTATGACTCACCCTAAAACTTATAATACTTGTTTATATCACTTAATATTTATAATTAATTATACTCTTCTTTGATCCCCTTAAGATGTCGTATTAGGAGCCCTTAAGAAATCCCCTTAAGAAGTGTCATATTAACACATATCCTAAATATTATACTTAATTATATCATTTGTTATGCTGACTCACCCTAAAACTTATAATACTTGTTTATATCACTTAATATTTATACATAATTATACTCTTCTTTGATCCCCTTAAGACGTGTCGTATTAGCACATATCCTAAATATTATATTTAATTATATCATTTGTTATGATGAATCGCCCTAAAGTATAGTACTTGTTTATATTAGTTAATATTTATACTTAATTATACTCTCCTTTGATCCTCTTAAGACATCGTATTAGGACCCCTTAAGACATCCCCTTAAGACAAAGGTCTATAAATTAGTGTTGGATGCTATTATTTGTTTTGATAACTTATAAATTAGTATTGGATGCCATTATTTGTTTTGACAGCTTATAAATTAGTATTGGATGCTATTATTTGTTTTGACAACTTATAAATTAGTATTGGATGTTATGATTTTTTTTGACAGCTTATAAATTAGTATTGGATGCTATTATTTGTTTTCACAGCTTATAAATTAGTGTTGGATGCTATTATTTATGTCTAACACATATATATTACATACATACAAATTTCAAAATTTAAGATCTAGAACTATGAAATTTTAATACATGTACATACCAAAAAATAAACTTGAAACATTCACAAAAAGCTCATTTTATGTCTAACACATATATATTACATGTTTCCAATAGGAGAAATCATGATCTAGTAGATAGTCATAAAATATATACTATTATAAATTCATCATTATAAGTTCATAAAATCCACCAAATTCATAAATTCATGTTACTAAAAATATCCATTTGGAATCAAAATCATAAATTCAAGCCACTAAAAATATCCATCCAACCAAATTCATAAATTCATAACTATAAGATCATTGTCTTAATTTAGAAACTGTTGTGGCTCTCTACTGCATCTCTTCATTTCTTTGTTTTTTCCTTTTCAGAATCAGAAGTTCTCCTCTCCTCTAGCCATTGTCGACATTCATCTAAGATCCCATCCATAGCCCTAACAACATCAACAATGGTTTTCATCCTAGATGCAAACATCCTCATAGGTGGTGCGATACATTCTTCATTTTGAATAATGTTGATTTGATCTTGGATGGTTCTAACATTGGCATTGATTCTTTCTTGCAAGTGAGCACCATCGATTTCA
Source organism: Sequoia sempervirens (assembly GCA_007258455.2). NCBI lineage: Eukaryota > Viridiplantae > Streptophyta > Pinopsida > Cupressales > Cupressaceae > Sequoia > Sequoia sempervirens. The sequence continues at coordinate 25,452,097 of VDFB02047230.1, read as the reverse complement.
GGTGGTGGAGTTGGGGGGTCATGAGGTGGAGTGGGTGGAGGTGGAGGTGAAGATGGTGGAGATGGATGGCGTGAAGGTGGATTACGAATATTATTGAATCGATCCATGTGATCTCTAAGATATAAGTGAACCTGCATTAGATTTGTAATTTCAAAATGTAAGATACATGTTTAGGAATTACCCTTAAACCATTCAATATAAATGGACTAATTGAATACAAATGATAAAATATGTAAGCCTCATTTATGTCTAAGGAATGTTACTTGAATGAGAAAACAATTAACTATTAATATAGGACAATTTATGAATGTTATAGGGTTTATGGTTTAGAGTTTAGGATTTAGGTTTTAGGGTAATAGGATGGCTTAAGGGGATCTATGTAGTAAGTTCCTAGTACAAAATGACATGGCTTTTAAGTGAATAAAATTTGGTGAAGATGCCCAAGGCAACCAAATTTCATTAAGGTCTGAGGCAACTTCACCAAATTTTATTCACTTGAGCCATGCCATTTTTTCCTAGGAACTTACTAGACATAGATCCCATTAAACCATCCTATCACCCTAAACCGTAAATTGATCAACCTAGATCATGAAATCTCATTCATATTATAATCTTGCATGATCTTATTATTTTAAATTTGGTTGCCTTGGGTAACTTCACCAAATTTTGAGAATTTATTTGATCCCCTTAAGAAATGTCATATTAGGACCCCTTAAGACATCCTAAAGTATGGCTTAAGGGGATCTATGTAGTAAGGTCCTAGTACAAAATGGCATGGCTTAAGTGAATAAAATTTGGTGAAGATTCCCAAGGAAACCAAATTTCATTAAGGTCCTGAGGCAACTTCACCAAATTTTATTCACTTGAGCCATGTCATTTTGTCCTAGGACCTTACTAGACATAGATCCCCTTAAGCCATCCTATCACCCTAAACCGTAAATCGATCAACCTAGATCATGATTTATCTCATTCATATTATAATCTTGCATGATCTTATTATTGTTAAATTTGGTTGCCTTGGGAAACTTTACCAAATTTTGAAAACTTATTTGATCCCGTTAAGAAATGTCATTAGGACCCCTTAAGACATTGATTTACGGTTTAGGTGATAGGATGGCTTGGGATCTATCTAGTGAATCCTAGGACAAAATGACTGGCTCAAGGAATAAAATTTGGTGAAGTTTCCCAAGGAAACCAAATTTCATTAAGGGCCTGGAAAAATGATGGGTTTAGGGTTTAGAGTTTAGAGTTTAGGGTTTAGGGTAATAGGATGGCTTAAGGGGATCTATGCAGTAAGATCCTGGGACAAAATGACAGGGCTTAAGGGAATAAAATTTTGTGGAGTTTCCTAAGGCAACCAAATTTCATTTTAAGGTCCTAGGACAAAATGAATGCTTAAGTGTTAAGGGTTTAGATTTTAGAGTTCGGGGTTTAGGGTTTAGGGAACTTAGGGTGAAGTTTTGGTGGCCCTTGGAATAATGGACTTGCAAGTTAGTGAACAACATTTTCTTGTGGAACAGTTGATTGAGATAGCTCTTGTTTTGACTGACCAACCTATATCATGAAATCTCATTCATATTATAATCTTGCACGATCTTATTATTCTTAAATTTGGTTGCCTTGGGAAACTTCACCAAATTTTGAGAACTTCTTTTATCCCCTTAAGAAATGTCATATTAGGACCCCTTAAGACATCGATTTACCGTTTAGGGTGATAGGATGACTTAAGGGGATCTATGTCTAGTGAGGTCCTAGGATAAAATGACATGGCTCAAGTGAATAAAATTTGGTGAAGTTGCCCAAGGAAACCAAATTTCATTAAGGGCCCAGGAAAAAAATTATGGCTTTAGGGTAATAGGATGGCTTAAGGGGATCTATGTAGTAAGGTCCTACGACAAAATGACATGGCTTAAGGGAATAAAATTTGATGGAGTTCCCAAGGCAACCAAATTTCATTTTAAGGTCCGAGGACAAAATGAATGCTTTAGTGTTAAGGGTTTAGATTTTAGAGTTCAGGGTTTAGGGTTTAGGGAACTTAGGGTGAAGTTTGGGTGGCCCTTGGAATAATGGAATTGCAAGTTAGTGACTAGTTTATGGATATTTTTTATTTTATGAATAGATTGACTATTTTCGTAATAGAAACACATAATTATGTATTATTAAGATTGAGTTTGATGTATATTTTAGATTCCTGGATATTTTTTTAATTGAATATAAGAATATTTTATTTAACATATTTTTCATTGATATTTCCTACTTAAATGAATTTTATGATATAAAATGTATAATATAAAATTAGTTAATGTTGAATCAAGTATTTTATTTTGGATTGTTTAGAATTGAAAGAACCTAAAAGAAAGAAAAGAAAAATATTTAGATTCTTTTAGTGTCTAGGTAACTAGTGCAAATTGAGATTTTAGACTAAACTAGAAGCCTAATTAACAATTAATTGACTAGAATGAGGGTTAAGATTGTCGAAAGACAAGAGACAACACATGCAAACAAGAAATGGAAACAAGGCATGACTAAGAGAGATAAAAACATAAAATAGAAATGAATGCACATATTATCTAATTAAGTGACAATTGGAAATGGATTGTACAAGGATTTAGGAATTTGCTAACTAAATTTGCAAACAAACATTGATAAAATTTATGAATTGTAACTATTCTTTAACATATTATTTTCTAATCTAATTATAATTTAACATTTAAAGTAAAATTTAACATATTGTTTTCTCCATACAATGCAAATGAAATTTAAAACATTTAAGCAATGCAAATTAATTTTTTCCATCATCAAATATTCTTGAGCTCAAATGAGGGTTTTCAAATGCAAAATGATTTGTTCAATTTCAATTTAGGGTTTTAGCAATTTTTTTGTTTCAATTCAATTTAGGGTTTCAATCTAAGAAATTAAGGTTTTTAATGTAATTTTTTTTGTTTCATTTCAATCTAGGGTTTTCAAATCTAATTTTTTTTTGATTTGAATAAGGGTTTCAAAAAGCTTGATTAGGGTTTTCAAATGCAATTTTTTTATTTCATTTCAATTTAGGGTTTTGAAATGCAATTTTTTTGGTTTGATTGAACAATTTAGGTTTCAAAAGCTAAATTTTGTTTTTAAAATACAGTTTAAGGTTCATTTTTCCTTTTTATTCAATATCTTCAGGTTTCATTGCATTTTTTCATCTATTTCTATAGATCATCATTTCTATTGTTACATGAAATAAAATTCTTAAAATGCTAAATAAATAGGAAAAAAAATGCTAAAATCTATTCTTGAATTAGAAATTTCAATAAAAAATGAAAAAAAGAAAAAAAATGGGGGTGGAGGCACGTACTTGGAGGTCGTTAAATAGTCGCTATTGCCCATGCCAATTCGGGATCCCATAGAGAGTAGAATGAGTTTCATTTTTTTTTCAAAAAATAAATACCATCTTAAAACGGGATCTTGATTATTACAAAACAGGATCCCGACTTTTACAAATTGGGATCCTGTTTTGTAATAATCAGGATCTCGTTTTGCGTCCGTCGGTTTGGGACCCTTTAACAAACGAAATCTCAATTTTTAAAAGGTGGGATCCCATTTGGAATTTAGGCTTGGGATCCTGAAGCTAAACAAAATCCTAATTTTGCAATGCCGATTTTAGTTTTTTGGCTAAGGAAAAAACTTCTACGTTTCGTGGACTCAACTTTGTGCACTTACCCATATATTTCAATATAGCATTTGAAGTTCCAGGTGATAGTGGATAAGGTGACAATGGAAGATATGATGCTTTTATAGAGGGTGTGTAGATGGAAAAGTGTATGAATTCCTCATATTGAGGCATGCTATCAGGGTTGCAAGTTTGTCATAATGACATATTATGAGGCCTATTTTCATTTAGATTGATTTATTCATTGGTGTTTTGAACAGTATTTTCAATACTATGATATGCAACAATCATCTTAATATGACAGTACTTTCAAGTCTTCCATGAGCATAGAAACTCTCATGTCAGTGAGATACTTCAACAGAAATTCCAATGTGGGAGAAAGGAGGTCTTCAATGTATGTATGATTATCTCTTGTGTCTTTCAAAGGGGAAAATTATATCAGGTATGATCGAGTATCTATTTTGTTGAGGTGATAGTGATGTCATTGCTTGGTATAAATATGGTCTTCCTCTATACTCTTGATCAGTCATAGAAAATATGCACATCTTCATTAAGCTTTGCCAATGAGGGAGTAAATGATTGTCTTCTAACATGATGGTTTATATTCAATTTTCTTGAAGATATCTTGTTGTAGACATTGCCTTTTTGTTTTGCATAGTCTTTGCTTTTGTGTCTATAAGTGATTGTTTCCAATGTTCTAGTGTGTCAATGGATTGTACAGTGGAATCCATGCTATTTTTGGTTTAGCAAAGTGACAATGGAATTCACTTTAATAGGAAAGGCGACAATTGCTCTCTTATGAGGAGCTTATTTGCAAGGGTTAATTGCTTTGTGCACTAAGTAACCCTTTTGTCATTGTTGTCAAAGGGGCAGAAGAGCAACTAGATCCAATGATTGGTTGACATCAATGCCAAAGGGGGACTTTGTTGGCATGGTTTGTCATTTGCTCATTACACAATCTAGTGTTGGATCTTTTATTTTTCAATGATCTTTAAGAAACATGGTTTGTTAGTAACTTCCTAGTGTTGTTATGATGGTGTAAAGGAAACGATGTTTCAAGCGTTCATGTAGGTTGCTAGTCACTTCCTAGTGTTGTTGCTATGATGGTGTAAAGGAAAGGATGTTTCAAGTGTTCATGCAGGTTGCAAAGTTCAATGCTCGGAATGTACTTTAGATCAAAGTGTTGGCTGAGTGTCTCACGGTTCATCAAAGCATCAAAATCTAAAAGCATTAAAACCCTAAAAGGTTCATCAAGGGTATAAAATCCCATCAAAGCAACAAATGTTGTATATATTGTTTTACAGAGATTGAAGTGTTAATCACAGGTATTCTAGTGTTTTGGGTTTTGATCTTGTTTAGGGTTTCTACATTTGTTGAGGGGTTGTCTCAAAACCCTAATGTATTTCTTCATTATAAAGTTTATTTCATATTTTTGTTATATTTTTTAAGTGACTAACTATAAGAGGTAAGAGTAACTTAAGTTACTATTTCATGGGTTTGATTCACGTTGGCAACTAGCCCCTCTACCGGTTCAACAGGTTAACTTCTCTTAGATGAATGATCAAGGAAAAATCTATGACTATTATTTAATCACCTTTGTGGCGGGAAAAGAGAGATCAAGGGTTCCAATTTGAATCTTGTCAACAGTTACTTCTTGTGGTTTTAAGTTGATGGTTGTTCACATGGTTTTCTTGTAAGTGTGTTGAATAACTGCAATGTAATGCAATAATGATCACCATAAGACTGATAGGTTGAAGTTCAATGAATTATACTTTAAGGTCTATTTGTATTCTAATCGAGAGGCAGTATGTATGGAGTTGGTTATGTTTTTTTTAAAGGTGAAGAGTCATGACTCTTTATTTTTTGATGAAGCATAGTTTTGTTAACTATTTTTTACAACATTGGTTTAGTAGATTATACTATGGTACTAAACAAAGAAAGAATGAAAAAGAATAGAAGCCTTGAATGATAATGACAGGTAAGCAAATGTGAGAATGAAAAAGGTAGTTGTAATTTTGTTATGTATTGATCAATCTAAGAACTATGAATGTTCTATGAAGAAATATTGAATATGATGTAAGAAGGTGTTTGAAGAAGTGTAAATTTGAAAATGAAATGGATTTTGGTGAGAAGGTGTGGCAGCAATGTGTCAACGGATTGGTAGGCTATTGAAAAGGTTCTAATCTAAGGTGTGTAAGCTCAGTCAATTTATATTTTGAAGACATTGATACTGTGACTATGAAAAGATAATATGATAGAAGAATGATTGGAAGTGAGAACTTTATGAAGACTTGTATAATAGTGCTATAGTGTATGACATCATGAATAGATGAATAATAAAAGTATTGTAAAGACAACAAATTTTTTGATCATCTATGCTTCAAATATTTACCTATTCTTTTGTATTACATTGACTTATTTTGCATAAGGGTGACTGTCTCAATAGTGAACGCGGCTATGTAAGAGCACAATTAGTGTAATCTATTTGTTTGTTCAACAAAGGTCTATGTAGTAGTCTTGATTCTCTAGTCATATTGATTTGTTCATGATATGGAGTCTACAAAGGAGTTCTTAATTATGTGTTGTTGGATTGAATTTTAACATGAATATCAAAGATATTTTGTACACTGGATTGCATGACAAACAGAGTTTGGTGTGAGATACTAGAGTTATGAAGCTAAGATGAGTTTGAGTATGATATTTACAGAAAGAGTGATAGGCCAGATGTGTAGCAAAGTTTGTGTCTGATGGTATAAGGGGATTCTTGTTCAAGAAGAGTTGTTAAAGTAGAGACTGAGAAATGGGTTGTATGGAAACACATTATCCCTCTGAATTTGGTTCATTTTCTTTTGTAGTGTGGCAATTTTGCTTGTAAAGCATAGTGAGAAGCCAGAGTGGTAGTTTGAGAAGCTAGTGAGGCATGATGTTTTCCAGTGAGGCATACTATAGCCAGTGAGGATTGTTGTTATCCAGTGAGGCACACAACTTGTAACCTGAAGCGATTTGACCAATGAGGTCTAATAAAGCTTATTTTTAGAGTGGTTTTTCATGCTTGTAGGTTTTTCCACTCATAGATCTAGTGTTGAGTCTCTTTTTAGTGGTTTCTTATATGGTGCTTGATATATCTTTTCTCATGTGCTATGATTTGATTTGCATGTTATTGTGACTCACTCTAATTTCAGTATCCATGATGTTTGAAGTGATTCAATGGATTTCTTTGCATAATTCAAGTAAGTTAAGTATTGGAATTTGAGTTATAATTAGACTACTGATTCAAACCCCCCCCCTCTTAGTGGTCCTGTATTCCAACAAAGACTTGAGTAAAGGAGAGTAGAAAACGTTTATTGTTTCCTTCTATGTTAGAGAGGATAAATTAGTTAAATTCCAAAATAAGTTTAGCAAGGAAAAGCTATCGACTCTATGGGCCCTAGTGATTTTATATAGATCACAAAATAATTTACTCTTGAAGGTAGATTTAAGACCATCCATGGCTATTTTTTTCCCATCCTAAATCATATAAGATATGACAAAAAAATCAACTTTCCTTTCCACTAGTTCTCATCCATAAAGAATTGTATCTTTGATGGAGATTTCCCCCTACACCAATGCCTTATTATGGGTCTTTACAAGTACTATCTCACTGTGAATCATACCCTTAAATCCACAACCAAGATTAATGTTAAAATTAAACTTATGGAGAAAAACATTCCATGACCTCTCATGTTTCTCAAAACAAGTCTAACCTTAGATTTTTGGGTAAAGTGGGGTTAGGTAGAAAGGGAAAAGTCTCCATTGGGGTTAACACTCCCTTCCCCTAGATTGAGCTATTGTTGATTACCCCTCCTAGAAAAAGGAAGGTTTTAGACCCATGCATGCAAAAGGAGAAACTAGATAAAAATAAGAAAATGACCAAATGCCCCAATAACCCTCTCCTCCATGTAGCTATCAGGATGATTGATATCTTTGATGTTGATTGTGGGGATGAGGATAATGTGGGGAATTTTTAAAGTGGTCCCACATCTTCCAAGCTGGCTTGATCCTTGAGTTTGAATAATTTTGAAGAAAACCAAAGGTAAAAGAATACCAAAGGACTCTGAGGAGGAATACAATGATGATGAGGAACTTCTTCCTCAACTGAATGATGATTGGGAGGAGGAAGCTTCTAATAATGGGTCTAAGGAGGATATGCAAGAAAACTATGAAGTGGAGGAACAAGACAGAGAGGGAAATGAGGAAGAGTTGGATGAGGATAACAAACAGGAAGATGCTAAGGATACAAAGGTGATGGAAATGGAAACTATTTCTCCTCCTTCCCTCGAGTATGAGGAAGTGATGGGAAAAAATGTGGAAAGGAGACATATGCTTGACAAGGTCTAGGTCACTAGAGGTAAGGATAATACAGAACTTAAGAAACTCTAGACCAAGGTGGAGGAGATGGAAAAGAAATTGGAGAACAACAGTAAGAAGGACAAGATGAAACACACGAAAATTTTCCCTTTTAAAAATCATAATTCTTATTGATTAAATTATGAAGAAGGTTATCATGGGTATGATTTTAGATCACTCTAAAGTCAATAAATAGAAGAACAAAATGGCTAAAGTAAATGATAACCAAGATGAGGATGACAAGAACGATGAAGATCTGTCAAACAAGGAGGATTGAGAAGCATCCCTAAACACCCTCCTTACCGACTAGAGTCTAATCAAATATTTTTGATGTTGTGGTTTCCTACCTTTTTTGTCATTTTGTGTCCTTAGTTTTACTATTATAATGGGTCTACATGCCCCTTTGTTTTTTGCTTGGACCTACATTCCCTCTTGCTATTTCTTTGTTTAATATTTTTTTGTTTTAAAATTAAGCAATCAGGGCCCTTTTCTTACTTTTTTGATGGGTATGTACAGGATCATCATGGAAAAAATAGGCCCTTACGTGGTGATGAAATTCATAAAAATTAGAGTTAGGAAACCTGACGTAAAATTTTTAATAAGTTATCTATATTATTTCAAAAATATCTAAGAATAGAATCTGTAGAAAATTGAATGTAGTTTCTAAACTACTAGGATTATTTTTTTTTTAAATCTATTTGGTGAAAATTTGAAATTTCAATGCATAGCACTTAAATTTCAAGGAAAAAACAAGAAGTAGAAATGTTGTTTGACCACCTAACCACAATAAAATTATAAAAAAATTATAAGATTTTACATATAAGTATAGGACTCATGTCTGATGTGATGCATATTTTTGTAATTCTTTTCCATGTAATAATTAATTATGAATTTTTATTACAAGTTTTAAAAAATATAAAACTTGTATGTCGACCACCTTAACTTGGTCAAAACTTCATGAAATTCAATTTATTTTTTTAATCCTATAGTATGCGAAGCATAGAATGTGACGCATGCTTCAGATTCAAAAAATGTGATACCGTTTGAAAGATATAGATTTTTTTCAACTAGCCTATCAATTAGGACTTTAGTCGTAATTCAAATAGAAAATGAATAATAATTATTTATTAAATTCAAAGTAAAGCATAATTTATATTGGTGGAAAGTTCAGAATCTCCTTTAAAAACCCTTTTCGTTTCATCAATTTTGGGTAAAAAAAAAGTCGTCAACCACATACTCTACACACACCCATCATATTGCCACTTTTTGGCCCATCATGATCCCTACACATACCTTGATCGAAAAAAATTTAAAAAAAATTATGTTTATGTTTGTATAGGAGAAAATTTGTACCCCTTGTACAAATTCTCCTTTCACATACCCTCACCTTAGAAAATCAAATCCAAAGGTGAAATTCCACATCACCCACCTACCTTCCATTCACCTAGCATTTGTCTTGTGCGTCAGTGAGAGAATATTTGTCGGGGATGAACGTGGGGAGCGTGGATGTCTATGCAGTGCAATGTCCTCCTTGATGCATTCCTACATTTGAAGTTGCATAGGCATTACACACCCCATTGGATTCGAGTTGTAACATCCCTCTTTGACCAACTGACCCGAAAATGGAAGATTCTTCTCATCCCACCTTCAAAAACATTCTCCATTCATTCATTCCATCCTCCAGACATTCACATTTGATCTCTCGAGAAAATTATCATTCACTCCAGTATTCTAGCACTCCATTTGAGCATTGCAGTAGCATTGACACTCCATCAACTCCACATTGCAAGTGTGATGCAACCATAGAAGTTGTGGGCTTGGAGCCTTCTGAGACCTCCCTTCATCACCGTTGCGGTCGTGGTGACTTTTCCAAGTCCATACCTTGCATTCTCCCCCCATTGGCTAGTGAGATTTTGGGTGGAGGTGGTAACATTACAATCCTATCCTTTGTGATTTGATAGAGTAGCATAGTATTGTTTTGTAGTGTTCATTGCAATCTTTCTTTCTACTTTCTTTATTGCATATTCTACTTCGTTGCTTTCTGGTTTTCCGTGGAGGTGGAAACACCAAAATGGGGGTCTGACTGAGGTAGGTGGCCCCTATACAACCCCAAAAAATTTCCCTCTTGCTTCTGTGTAGGTGAATGTGTGCATGGAGCTAGCTAATGACATGCACTTTTGTGAGATAATCCTTGTCACCCTAGCTTTTATCTACTTGCTTTACCATCTTCGTCTTTATTTTCTATACTTTCTCATTATGTTCTTCTTGTCAAAATCAACTAGCTAGGCTATCAATAATTTTTAGGTAGTTTTTACTGTACTTCATGTTTTTTGGTCGTACAGACACTAGCACGCCACGTTTTTGTCCCAGAACTGCACTATCATCCTCGGACAGAGAGTTTTCTGAGGTGCAGTACTAACTCCAAAAACTAGCTCACCTAGCCTAAACCTGAAGTATGAGTATGAAGGGTGACAAAAGTACTACATAGTGCTCTTCATTCTCAATCCTCACCCCAAGAAATCCTTTAGAGTGAGGTAAGTTAGGGTAGGGCCCTCCACTCTCGGCTCTTTGTGACCTGGAGCCTTGACGTGGTTGGTCCCCCTCTTACATTTTTGGTGAACCTGACATGAACCATTTTGGTTCTATTTAGTAGTGCTAAAGGGTCCATCCCTCACATTCTAGGATCATTTTAGGTATGAGTGTTGTGAAGAATTTTTCCTTACATCCCAATCTAAGACCCCTAGTAGGCGTAGTTGTTAGGTTCCATAAGTAAATTGCGGAATGAAGCCTTAAGTGGATCACTGTCCTATTTCAAACCTTTGGGAGGATTTGTGAGAGTATTGTTTAGTGTGCGTGATGGAATCTTTCTTGCATCTTCCTATCCCCTCTGCGCAGCCTGCGAGTAGTAGTCTAGGTATAACCTTCACCTCGCAGGACCTACCGATGGGTTTTAATAGAGAACCACCTCCTCTTTATATCCCTACTCGAATCAATGGAAACACTGTAGTAGGTGTTCTTGTTGACCCGACGTCTCAGGTGAATATCATAACCGAAGAGATTATGTTAATTAACTTCCCACTAAAGATGGGCATGACGCACCTATGAGCACCATCCGTACACATAATGGACTTTCCATACCTCCCTTGGTAGTATCATTTTGGTGGTCCTTGTTGGACCTAAGTCTATAAACTTGTTGTTTGACATAATCCTAGGGTCTGAACTCTTTAGAGTGAAGCTGGGTATCCCTTGGTTGGTAGCTATGAATGTAGTTCCCTTGGTTGTGCATAAATGTCTGAAATTTATTCATGAGGGTTTAGTGCATGTGATCTATGACACTAGATAAGCCGCCAGTTGCATGTGGTAGTTATTCCTTAGACCACTTTTGGCCTACACCCATTGGTCTACTTCTTCCTAGAAAGGACCTCTTGTACTGAACATATGAAAGTACAAGAAAGGGTGCTTAACATCTAGTATGAGGTAGGTCCTCCATCACCTTATGCGGTTTCACATAGGGTGTGTTTAAAAGCTAATAGTGATGCCACCAAGGCCCGTAGAAGAGAAGAAGAGAAGTGCTCTGGAGATTCCTCTTCTTCCTCTTCCACTGTCCATCCTGGCGCTTCCTCTCGCCCTGCTGTGACACCATCGAATTCTACTCTACGTTCATGGGAGAACCCTATGGTGCCCACTTGGCAAGAGCCCAAGCGTCCTACACTTCAACTTCCTATTCTACCCACGGAGCCTAGGCCCGTTCGATACACTAGAAGGAAGGGTCCCCGTGGGGAATCTTCTATGTCTTGACCTCCATGGCCTCCAACCACTCCTACTCCTAAAGCAGTGAATGGGAAGAGGCCCGCCACCGAGGTGCTAGAGATGACTCCCCCCGTTGTCTCTCAAACTCCTCCTGCTTTCGTTCAAGAGTTTGTCCCTCCACCGAAGATGATTGTGATGGAAACCCCTATGGCTGAGTAGGAGCCTTATTTTCCTTCATAGCTCTTGGCCTCTAGCTCAAAGAGTCATAGAAACCACCTTGAGCATGAGCGCAAGCACCAGCGGAAGGCTTCAGTGGCTGAGCAGGCCGCTTTGCAGAGAAAGGAAGAGGATATGACCACCCCTTCTTTAGGGCCTCCTGATGCATCCTCCTCTCTCATCCCCTCTGATTCCATTCAATCAAGTTTAGTCTTACTTTTGGCTCCTACTGTGAGTGTGAGTTTGCCTAACCTAAAAAGGTGTAGGTGTTCATCGCTCCTTCGGTCGAGCCACCCCTATTGATGTCCCTTCCACACATCTCACCATTCCCTAAACCCGTGGACATGTCGAATACCTCGGTGGTGTCCTCCACGGTTTTCTCCTCCTCCTCTGTGCCTCTTGCCTCATCTGTGGGGAGTTCACATCCCCCAACGAAGCAGAAAGCAAAGGTTGGCCCTTCTAGAAATGGAGGGCGCAAGAGGATCCCACCTTCTCCAAAGGGTGGTCTCATGCTAGCTTGTTTCGTACTAGTGACGAAGCAAGTTTCAGCTTCCCCTGAGTTTTTCATCGCTCCTAAGTCACTCGATGAACCAAGTGATGAATCTCGGGCATCATCCTCCCTGTCTATTGAGGTACAACATGGCACTCCTAGAAAGTGCATGTCTAAGTCTTTGGACAAAGTCCCAACACTGTCAGTGACCTTCACAAATTCATTGACCATCACTCCACAAGAGCCTAGTGGAGAAGACCTTACGAGGCCTTCTTCCTTAGCCCTTGTTGCGAAAGAGTCAGAAGCACCTCCCCTTAATATTCCACCATTGCAGGCTCATCCGCCTTCCCCTTATAATGATCTAGATTGGGAAGCAGATGACCTCTTGGTTGATGAGTTTTAGGGGGAGGCCTCTTCTTTACCTTTAGATTAGATGTGTTTTTGTTGTGATGTGTTCCCCTATGCTTGTGTTATATGTTCATGGATGACCCTTGTCACCCTTTTGGTGCTTGGATACATGAGTGATTATGCATTGTAAACCTTCTTCTATTTATATCATTATTCTTCCTTTGTTATGTGCTTTGATTTTTGGTAGATTGGGGATGATGCAAAGTTTTGGGGGAATTTAGGCTTCCCTTCCATGTTGACCCAATTTTTTATTTTTTATTTTTTCTTCTCGTGCATTCTTCACATGGTTTGATATAGCAGGGGGTTGATGATAGTTCATTTATATACTATTACTATATTTATATATATTTATAAGCAGCTCTGACCCCGAATATCATATCACCCCTATGTCTCTTGTTCATTGTGTTGCTATTTCTCTTTCGCTCGTTTATCTTTCTCTCTTCTTTACTTTAGTTTTCCCTCGTATGTGTGACAGCGTCGCTTTCACAAAGTTTCAATTTTTAGAAAATGCATTCATTGCCAACAAATATTTTCTCGAAAATCTTGCAATATTTTTCAAAAATTGCATTTTCGACTTGGACCCCTAGCGGAATGTGTTTCCTTCATCATGGGTTCATAAAGAAAGAGCTTGATAACTTTCCTCTAAGGAGGGAGCAACTTTTCCTATGGGAGAAGTCTTGACCTTCCCCTTGTGAGGGGGTATTTTCTTCCTTTCGAATTCCTTGATGAAGTGAACATCTTTCGAAAGGATTCCTTAATGATGAGTTGATTTGAGGAAAAACGTATCTTTTACACTTCCAAACAGTGTGTCCCTTGAGTGGACCCCTTTTCCTTTGAAGGGTTCCCAAGGGACCCCTTTGAAAGCCTTCCAATTTCTTGACTTTCTATGTGACTGTCTACTTGTTTTCCTGCATGGATGCTTTTTGTTTTCTAACATGTTTTATCTTCGGATTGACATGTTGATTTGCAAGTTCACATGTGAAGTTGCTTTCTAGTCTGACTCTATGGAGTCCCCTTACATTGGGCTTCCTTCGTGAGAGAGAACTTGGGGGTTACCTTCTTGCAAGTTTGTAGGCCTGTGAGGTGCTTACTTCACTAGGCTTCCTTCATGAGAGAGTACTTGGGGGTTTCCTTCTTGTAGGTCCATGGGCCTATAAGATGCTTACATCCTACGATATTTTTCCATCATTGGTCTAAGGGCCTTCAGTGTACTTTGTGCAACTTCATAGTTCTATGGGGCTATGGAGTCCTTTTGTTCTAAACTCCTCAGGAGAGAGTACCTGAGGAGTCTTTTTTTTTCCCTACACCTTCAAGTTCATCAGGTCATGATCTGCTTTCAAGATGGTTCAGGTATATATCTCTAACCCTTCAATCTACTTTACCGAACACTTGTCGATATTCATGCTTGCTAAAGTGGGAAAAAATGTATAGGAGCGAATTTTCACCCCTTGTACAAATTCCCCTTTCACATACCCTCACCTTAGAAAATCAAATCCAAAGGTGAAATTCCACATCATTCACCTACCTTCCATCCACCTGGAATTTTTCTTGTGCATCGGTGAGAGGATATTTTTCGGAGATGAATGCGTAGCACATTGACATCTGCGCAACGCAATGTCGTCCCTGATGGGTTCCTACATCTAAAATTTGCATAGGTGTTACACACTTGATAGGAGTCGAGTTGTAACATCCCTCTTTGACCAACCGACCTAAAAATGGTAGATTCTTCTCATCCCACCTTCAAAAACATTCTCCATTCATTCATTCCATCCTCTAGACATTCACATTCAATCTCTCAAGAAAATTTTCATTCACTCCAGCATTCTAGCACTCCATTTGAGCATTGTAGTAGCATTGACACTCCATCAACTCCACATTGCAAGTGTGAAGCATCCATAGAAGTTGTGGGATTAGAGTCTTGTGAGACCTCCCTTCATCACCATTGCGACTGTGGTGACTTTTCCAAGTCCATACCTTGCATTCTCCCTCCATTAGCTAGTGAGATTTTGGGTGGAGGTGGTAACATTTCACTCCTCTCCTTTGTGATTTGATAGAGTAGCATAGTATTGTTTTGTAGTGTTCATTGCAATCTTTCTTTCTACTTTCTTTATCACATATTCTACTCCATTGCTTTATGGTTGTCCATGGAGGTGGAAACACCAAAACGGGGTTCTGACTAAGGCAGGCCCCTATACATCCCTAACAATTTTCCCTCTTGCTTGTGTGTAGGTGAACATGTGTGTGGAGCTAGCTAGCGAACATGTGTTGTTGCGAGATAATCTTTGTCACCCTAGCTTTTATCTACTTGTTTTACCATCTTTGTCTTTATTTTTTATACTTTCTCATTCTATTATTCCTGTCAAAATCAACTAGCTAGGAGTTAGTAAGTTTTTAGGTACTTTCTCATTTTGTTCTTCATTTTTTGTGGTCGTACAGAGGCTAGCATGCCAGAGAGATGAAATTGCGTCATACTATCATCCTAGAACTACGTTGTCATCCTCGGATAGAGAGTTGTCTGAGGTGCAGTACCGACTCCAAAAACCAGCTTGCCTAGCCTAAACCTGAAGTGTGGGTCTATAAGGTGACAAAAGTACTACATAGTGCTCTTCATTCTCGATCCTCGCCCCAAGACATCCTTTAGAGTAAGGTAAGTTAGAGCATCCCTCCGCTCTTGGCTCTCTATGACCTAGAACCTTGACGTGGTTGGTCCTGCTCTCTTACAATGTTGTAATGCATTTTTTTTATAGAAAGGATTAAATTATAAATTTTAAAATATAGATTTGTAATATCAATATCTATGTGCATGGATATTTTTCATAATTTTTTTGCATATTTTTATTTTAATTAATTTTTGAATTCAAAGTAATTAAATTTGGACATGTGTATGCCATAATGCATAACTTGTTAAATTGTATGTATTGAAATTCAATTTATTTATTTATTGCTAAAACAAGGACATCAATTCCTAGGGAATAAATATTTTTTAGAATTTTTTTCTCTATTTTTCTATTTTTCTACATGTGTAAAAGAAATACCTTGATGTTTGGTGAAAAACCTACATTCATAAGAAATAAAAATGAAATATAATATAAAATTTAAAAAAATTAAAATTAGACTTTTTTGAAAGCTTATAATAATGGTTGTATACTTACAAAACACAATTTTTAAATGAATTTATTTTATCCCTCAAAAGGTCTTGAAAAAGTGGTTTTTTGTCAACATTTTAATAGGTGCGAAGGAGACTCTATTGTGGATATGGTTTAATACTAGAGGGGTTCTATCCAAGGGGGTTTTATCTAAGAGAATCTTATCTAGCCCTCTTCAATCAAAACCCTTTAGATGGAACCCCTCAAAGTTTAAATCATTAATTTTTCTAAAATAAATGTGATTTCAAGCAAAAATCAAGATGTCCCAATAGTGGGGCACATTATTGTGGCAACATCCAAATGGGGTACGTAGGATTCCAGACATAATGGAGGGTATGGATAGTCATATATGGGGATAGGCAATTAGAAGTGAACATGGTAGAGAGGCAACCAAAGGAATACAAAATGACACAAGAACTGGTGCATATGATAGGTAGGATAGTGGTAGATGAAAGAGGGGTTGAGGTGTAAAGTATGATGTGTAAGAATTGCATGTATCTCTAGATTATTATAATTAGGATTTAGGCCATAAAGTGGGGTAAACATGTTGGAAATAAAATTTTCTATAATGCATTAGTAAATTTAAGGTAGAAAAGAAAAGGGAAATAACAACCAAGTTGAGGACCACTAGGGGGGTGTAAGTATGAGTGTGAGTGGTATGAGGAATGATATATAAATAATAAATTGGGAAGGTGGTATAAAGGATTCCAAACACAATGGAGGGTTTCTGATAGGCATAGATGGAGGTATGGAATTTGAGAGGTGGAAATGGTAGATCTAGGTGACTAGAGGTTTAGTAATAATAGCACAAGAGAAAGGAGAGTTGGATATGATAGGAAAAGTAATAGTAGATGAAAGAGATGTCGAGGTGTAAAAAATCATGTATAAAATTCACATGTGTATCTCAACGGAAATATAGTTAGGAGGTAATCATAAAAAAATTGAAAGTGGAGCAATGAGAGATATCAATGGTATAAGAATTATGTTATGTGATAGTACACTAATGAATGGAATAAAAGGAAGAAGTCAATATAGGAGAAGAAAAAGGATGGGTATATGTACTAATTAAAGAATTAAATAAATCGCAAACCATAGAAAGAAAGATGAAATAAAAATAATAAAAAAATATAAAATTCTAATATATCTAAAAATGATGATGCAAGTTTAAAAATACACAACTTTAAAACCTTAAAAAATAAATATAGAAAAAAATTGAAAGTACTAAACAAATATGATGTGTAAACTCTTTTATATACCTATTTCATTCATGAATATTCAACCAACCCAATATTTAAAATCTATTATTAAAAAAAGGTTCCACCATTTTATAGCAAAAAAATAACTTATGTTAAGTAATAACATAAATATAATATTATAGTCCCTATATCATAATTTAACCTTAAATGTAAGTCAAAACATTATCTCATGTCATGTCATGTCATTTGTTATTAGTACTTATTAAATATATTATTGTAATTAGAGTTAAATTTGTTATTATCAATTATATTGTTTAAAAAATAAATATTTATCTTTTACAAAGTTTTATGTAATTTTTTTAATAGATAATATTAAAAAAATAAATTATCAATAATTTGATTACTCTTAGTTTGATTAGCTAATATTTTTATCTTATATCATATTTCACATAAATCAAAGAGAAAATGTAATTATTATAATATCCATGATTTATATTTTAGGTGAGCCACAATCAATTGATAATTTTAAGAGAGCCTTTAAATTTTTATTTTAATTGGAAGTAAAATAAAATAATGTGATTAGTCTAATTGACTTCAATTATTTGTGTTTTCTATTACTATAATATCTTTATTATAACAAGTAAAATTATATCATTTAAGAGAAAAAAAGGGTTAAAATTATAGTCATAATTTAATGAAAAATATTGTATTTGATTGCACATGTATTCTTTTCAATTTCTTAAAAAATATATAATAAAAAATTATAATTTAATATTATTTAAAATAATAAAAAATAAAATAAAAATGGGATCATTTAAAGCACTAACTCTAATTAATTTATGGGTTAATGTGATTGGATGTTTTCCTTCAATTTGATTAGATTTGATAGTGTAGAAAAACTTCACCAAACTTTTTGTTTATTTGTAAAAGTATATATACATCCCCTACATTCATAGAAGTGAATATCTTAAAGGCTTAATTTATGTTCAAAGGTTATATGTATGTATGTCAATGTTTTACATTAACTAAATATTCTATATATATATATGTAAGTCAATGTTTATGAAATAAAATAACTTTTTCTAACAGATTATCAAGATTAAATAATAAACTATAATTAAATTAAACAAGTGCCACGTAGTGGCTAGTACTTGCCTTTATAGTATTGTAATTATTGTTTTCTAGATTTGAAAAAAATTAAATGTAAGTTTTATTAATGTGAAAAAAATAAATGTAAGTTTTGTTAATTATAGTGTTTTAGTATTTTTAATTAGTTATTTGCAAGACCTAAACCTAACCCTAACACCCTAACTTTAATTTTATCTCCAACCCTAACCCTAACAATAAATTTTAAACCATTATCCTAATCCTATACTTATCTCTAACCCTAAATATGGTTGTAACACTATCCATAGCTATAAACCTAATTTTAATCACTAATAAATAAATAGTATATTTAATAAATGTTATATTACTAATTATTATATATTAAATAAATTTAATAAATAAAAAAAATTATATAATATATAATAAAAATAATTAAAAGTTAGAGCATTATATATATTAATGATATTTAAGTGATTTTTATTAATAATATATTTTTTAATTTATTTTAATTTTTGAATAGTTCTAGCCATAATTTTTACCTTATTCTTAATTCTAATCTTAATCCTAATTATAATACTTTTAAAATTATAATAATTAATAATAATAGGATTAGAATTATAATTTAATTATGCAGTTAATTTAATTTGATTCTTATTTTTATTTATTTTTGTTTTAAAGTTGTATTTATTTGTGTTTTAAAGTTGATAAAATTTTAAAAATTAAAAAAGTGGCAATGTGTTTAAGATTTAATTTAAATTTTTATTTTAATTGTTTCAAATCTCTATAAAATAGTTAAGTGGCAAAAAATTCAATAAGTTATCTATATTATTTCAAAAATATGTAAGAATAGAAACTTTTAAAATACTAGGTTTTTTTTTTTTTTTAAATCTATTTGGTGAAAATTTGAAATTTCAATGCAGTAGTACTTAAATTTCAGGGAAAAAATAAGAAGTAGGTGTCTCTAATGCATATTTTTTGTAATTTTTTTCCAAATAAATAATTAATTATGAATTTTTTATTACAACTTTTAAAAATATAAAACTCAATGTCTAACCACCTTAACTTGGTCAAAACTTCATGAAATTCAATTTTTATTTTTTAATCCTATAGTATGCTAGAATGTGATGCATTTTGGATTCAAAATAGGATACTGTTTGAAAGCTATAGATGTTTTTCAATCAGCTTATCAATTAGCACTTTAGTCGTAATTCAAATAGAAAATGAATAATAACTATTTATTAAATTCAAAGTAAAGCATAATTAATATTCGTCAGCCACATACCTTACAAATACCCATCATATTGCCACTTTACATACCCTTAAATTCTTTAATAAAAAATAACAATTGGAGAAAAACTAAAAATAAGTAACATTTATTTATTTATTTATTTTAAAAATCTTTCTTTAAAAAACTATTACAAAAATAATTTTCCTTGCTTTCCCTACAAATTCTCCAATAACACAAAACTTTTTAACCAATCATATGCACAACAAATAATTCTTATAATTTGTAATGTTAAATATTTTACAAGTTGACTTTACAAAATTGAATTTTATTTTAATTTTTTTTTTAAATATTGTTTTTGATTGGTTGAAAACTAAATTATTAATAATACCTAATTAACTATAAAAATAAAAACTCATTGCAATATTACTACGCCTAGGAGAGAGAACTATAGTGCCCACCATTTTTTGAACTCTTCAAAATTAGTTTACTTGTTTTTTACATTATCTTTTTTTTTCTTATTGATGAAATAAGAGTGAATGATTTTGACTTAAAAATTATACAATTGAATCATGGTAAAATGAAATAATTTGATAATCTTATGATTATATTTTATGGTAAAATACAATTGAAATTAAGTAGATTATATTATTTAAAAAGAGATATCCAATAGATGTCAAAACATTTATACATTCTTATAAATACATTTGATCTATAACTTTTCTAAAACAAAATAAATCTTCTTTTTTTTAAATATGACTTTAAATAAATAATTTTAAAAAATATATAACAAATAGAATAATTATAAATTTAAATCACCATTAATCATATTATTACTATCACCAAAATTTAAATTTGATAATCTTAAGATGATTATATATTATGATAAAATACAATTGAAATTTTAAGTAGATTATATTATTTAAAAAGAGATATCCAATAGATGTCAAAATACTTATACATTCTTATAAATACATTTAATCTATAACTTTTCTAAAATAAAATAAATCTTATTTTTAAAATATGACTTCAAATAAATAATTTAAAAAATTATATAACAAATAGAATAATTATAAATTCAAATCTTAATTACTACTATCTTATATACAATAAATCATATTTTCTAGAGTGAGATTTAAAGTCAATTGTATTATCTACACTACACACCGACTTAATTTAAAGGATTATTTTCATGTTTTATTAGTTCAATTCTTTGTTGAAAAATAAGATATTCTCAAAAGAATTTTTTTTATATTATTTTTTTAAAAATCTTAATTTATTTCTAATTCATTATTTTTTTCATCAAAATAAGATGTTTAATGATTATGAAACATTTAAAAGTGAATTAGATTATTTATTAATTCTTAGAAACTAATTAAATCAATTTTATAATAGAAAAATAGCATAACTTACATTTTGAACCTCATTCATTTTAGGTTACTTTAAATCCATATTATTGATATTTAATATCATGCTAATTTAACTATTTTAACATACTCACTAACCCCAAATCTAAATAATATATTTATATTTAATTAATTTTATTCTTTATTAAGAATCAAATAATTTCCACATTATATTTAATGAGTAAAATCTAATTGGCAAGGAAAATTGCACTGATTAGGGTGATTTAAGCGACTCCACTATGAAAATTGCGATGATAGTGGTAAATGGATAGGCTGATGGAAAGGGCATCACTTCCAGGAAAATTGGAACCATTTTTTAGCTCCTAGTTTAAGGCAATTTTTGGTTTTCAGCTGACGGTTCACATATTTTACTTCTCTCGCATTGCACTATCAAGGAAAATGATTGCAGGCTATGAATGAGGTGGGAAATACTTTAAAGTTTTCATTTAATGAAAATTAGCAATAAATGTTATGTTATGTTATCTAAGGTTCTTTTCATTGTATCCAGTTTAAGCTTAAGCTTATTGTATCCAGTTTAAGCTTAAGCTTATAGTGCAGATTTAGTGAATTTTTGGTTTATTTTTGTCAAGCAAATGAATGCAGGATTGTGGGTTATGTTGGAAAGCTTTGCTAAGGCTTTGAAGGAGAATTCTTGGTGACTTATCTATCAAGCATTTGAGTCTTTGAAGGAGAATTTTTGGTGAGTTATCTGTCAAGCATTTTTGAGTTTTATCTAAAAATGGTTCTTTCTTGTTGGGGTAGGTTTTTCGAGTCTAAATCTGTAAAACAAGTCACTGAAGTTAGTTAAGAAATCAATCTTTTTTGTCAGGCAACTTTAAAGGCTTTGGTTGATAAATTATTTTAAGCTTTTTCTTGCAGCAGTTGCTTAAAACGTGGAAAACTCCTTGACCCTGCATGTGTGGGAAAACTCCTAGTATTTGCAAGCTTCTGTGATGGTGCAGTGGGAGATCCAAGTTGGACTCATTCTAGATTTGTTGATAAAAATGAAAGACAATGGAAGACCATGTAAACCTTTCAAATGAATTTATCAACTCCTGAAATGCATCTCAAATCTTTGGTTAAAGGTCATAAATTAATTTATACTAAGTCTTTCAACTTCTGGAAAAAACTAGAATAGATTCATAATCAGGCGGATTTCTAATTGTGAGAAATATAATCATTCACAAATCTTCTTGAAGCAGTTTTTGGGATTTGTGAAAGTATCAATTTAGTATTATCAGTAAATAATTTTGTTGAAAACCACCTTCATTGATACAGAAAGGTCAAATGGAAGGCAAGAAGCATCTAGTGCCAAGCTCGTAGTCCCTGCTAAAAAGCAAAAACATAGTTTCTAATTTACTGTATTTATGGATAACAGATCCACCACTATCTTCTAATATCAGTTGTCACAAGCAAATTGATGATGTGGACAAAAAATAAAACTTCTTTCATATGTAATTTACTTACAAAAAAGGTCAAAACTAAGCAATTCCATATCCAAAATAATCAAGCGGATGGATACAGATGGCTTGTGAAAATTACTGCATGATTCCATTATACCATGAACAGGGGAACAAGCTTTTAACTCCCCTACCTATGTCTTTGCTTTCATAAATGATCGATAGATGATCAATTAGATTCAAATTTTTCATAAAATTATTTAATGAAGGATGTAATTACATCGTTTATTTATAAGAGAATTTTACCAAATGAAGAACCTTTTTTGTTTTTTCTTCGGGCTCTACCAGAGCTTAAAGTTAGAATGGATTAAGGAAGGAGGCATGGAAAATGCTTGTTCATCTAGTAGCATTGAGGACATTGACAAAAGATTGAATTTATGGGCTGATGTTTGGGAGGCTGCCAACCATATTAGTTGCTTGTAAATAAACATTTGGATAAAATCTTTCAAAATATGTGGATAAAACATTTCATTAACATCTACATGAAATTTTTATGTTTGAAGACCATTCGAACTTAAAAGGAAATTTGGGGTCCCAAATTTGTTTTTGCTACTATAACTATTATTTATTCATCCGTTCTATCAACATTGTACCTAAAATTTATCAAACACAACTAATTAAAACATAACAATTCTATTACTTTTTGACAAGAACTTTGTTGCCCTCTAACCTCTTGTTAAATAGTGTAGCGATTTTTTTTATTAAATAATTATAAATTACAAATTAATTGTGAACATCATGTTTACTATTGACCCAACATTTTGCATTATCTAAACTGTAAAACAATTAATTATTCTTTATTAATTTATCATTCAATTTATATTATTAAAAAAAATTATTATTAAAAATTCTCTAATTCAACATAAAATAAATTTATACAATAGTGGATTTTAAAAAAAATATTATTAAATAATTATAAATTACAAATTAATTATGGACATCATGTCTACTATTGACCCAACATTTTGCATTATCTAAATTGTAAAACAATTGATTATTCTTTATTAATTTATCATTCAATTTATATTGTATCTAAATTATAGAAAACAAAATTTATTATTAAAAAAATTAACCAGAAAACGCATCGATAGATATAATTAGTTATCCAAGACAAAGAAGTGACGGTGGCCAATTTGGAAGCCATGTTTGTTGATTGGACCGAACTTCCAACCGTTAAGACAGACAGCTGCCACAAGGCGAATGCACCGGGGGAGAGGCAAGTAACCGTTTGTTTCGACTGCAAACGACAATACCCATTATTATCATTCATCACCATTCATTGTCCAATCCTTCGAATTGGGCGGCACACAAAAATACTCCTAATCTTTCCTTTCCAAAACTCACAGCTATAAACAGACTGTCATGCAACTGACAAAGTTCCTTCCATGGAAAGGAAGGATCAAGGAAGCACGGAGAAAACTACTGAGAAATTTGCTCAAATACCATTGCTTTCCTGAGAGGAGCGGCGCTCTGTGTCCCTGTATTTTGTAGCCTGAGATGGCTACGGCTTTTCTAGGGTTTATAGTAGATATAGCCCTGTGGCTGGCTTGGATGCTCCTAACCTCAGCCAAGCACTATCTCCCTTCCTCTTCCCCCACCGCAGAGGACGAGTGCGACGCATATTTGCCCTGGTTCAGACCTTCCTGTCCTTCCATTTCCCGTAAAAAAGAACATCTTGCCAGATTTGCCGCGCCTCCAGACTTGGCGGAACGGTCGAAAGTTCGGCCTTGTGTTTCAGGGAGGAGGTGTGAGAGGAAGAAAAGGGTGCGGTTCGCTGCTGACGTCGTTGAACCGTCAAGTGACGGCAAAGAGTACAGGAGGCGTCATGCTCGCACATCGATCAGAGATCAGTTATGTGATTATTATTTTTGCTGTTATTATTACGATGATTTTACAGACAACTCGTCTCCTTATTCTTTTAGCGATTCCTTGAAGTTGTCAGCTAAGATTTATGGCTTTGAAGGAGAGCATATTAATTGTGATCTGGAATAGAGCAGATCCTCCATTTATTCCATCATACATGAACACGAAATTTGTTCTTGGGACACTTGATCTTGATTGTTTTTTTGGCTATTTCTTATTTGCTTGATCTTGTTTAATTTTTAGTCCAGGAATTCCTCGGAAAATTGTCTGACGTTGTAAAATTATGTAATGCCGGGAAATAAATCAGTGGCGGAAATTATCTACAATAAGTATTACATTTAAAAGCATCAAGTTTCCACAGTCTATGATAATCAAGTGTCAATTTCTGGATTGAAACTGTGTTAATTTTTTACATCAACGTTTCGGATCATCAGGATGATCTACAAGCAATAAAGAAAGAGTGTGTGTGAAAAATAGAATATGATCCGAAACATTGATGTAAAATTAACACAGTTTCAATCCAAATATTACATTTATTTTTTCCGGGCATTATATGAAAAATGTTTAGAGTCCGGAGTTATAGGAAATAGGAAGCCCAGTTTTTGCTTATTTAAGTGTGACCGTCCATGAGTTTGGCTCGGCTTGCCCGGTGGCTGGGACTGTTCTTTTAAGGTGAACCGTCTGTAGTTTGCGGAATTTTTTTGTTATGCTACGTAAGTTTTGTCTTTTTCAAATCTTGCGGTGGTTAACGGAATTTGAGCGTTTTTTTTTTTTTTAATTTTATTTAAAACGGATTTGTGTGTTCGGATTGAGTTTTCTTCAACAATGTCGATGAAACATTTATCTTAATATATATATATTTAATTTTTTCACTGTTCTTTTTATAATGTTGTGATTTGAATCATTTTAAAGCAAATAAAGCATTTGAATCTTTTTTCTAAAGGAAAGAAAAAGATGTTTTTATAATGGTTTTTTATTATTTGATTTTGTGAATATGTAAAATTTTTATTTATATTTAGTATCAAGAAGAGTGGAGTGTAATGAGTGAGCTTATTAACAAAAACTCTTATAATATAATAAATATTATAGTTTCAAAGTAAAATAAAATAATTTTTAAATACATATATTTAAGATATCTATAATCATTTGTTTTTATAATAGAAAAGAATATTTTTTAATTTTTTTAATTTAGTTTAGGGTAATATTTTAATGTATTTATATAGTTCTAAATGTTAAATGTAAATAGAGTCATTATTTACCTAAGATTGACTTATTCACACTTGTAATTTTAGTCTATTTAGGTATTTTATGCTTTTGTCTCACTTCATACCATTGAGGAATGTATTCTCATCATTTGAGACATCTACTATTTGCATATTTGACACTTGTTACCTCCTTATCTTTGTCTATATATGCAATGTTGATCATTGTATTTTACACTCTTCATTTATATATTGATAGACATATTATTGTGTTCATATTGTGTTCACTTGTGGAAGGTTGTTTCATGCTTTCAGATTTTGACATTCTCTAACAATGGTATATAAGTCATGAGAGCATGTTCTTTCCTGCATCAAGGTGACTCTCACACATAGCCTTAGCATTGGAGCATTGCGGAGTCAAACAAACACACTTCATGAACCTTTCGTTTCATCAAATTTGATAATAAAAAAAAAAAAATCAATTTTTTGATCATTGTGCCGTAAAAGAAATTTGAAAGAAAAATTTAATAGAGGGTCAATCTGCCCTTTGTCCATCTGCCCATTTGCTTATTTTGGGTTAAAATAGAGTTTGGAGGATTCACCATTGATGATTGTCTGTGTTATTGTCATTAAGGGATTACAAATATATAAAAAAATAGGCCAAAATCTATCCTCCACTCTAGGCGACCTGCAATCTATGGTGGAAGAGACTCATAGTCACACTCCCATGGCTCTCAGCCAATTTCCCGGCCTTATCTAGAAGATCACCGACCTTCACGCAAATTCTTTCTTTGGCATGATTTGGCTTGATTAAAAGCTTGAAGGTTGAAAAGGCAGCCTCCATCTTGAATTTCAAGAGAAATCAGCCATTTGCATAGTTCATTGGGCCAACAAATCCTCGCGTGGTATACAACACCATTCTTGTAGCATTCATGATGCCTTCAGTGGGTATGCATGTTCAAGGGTTTGATCGAGCCTATTCTAGGCATCCAGTGTATGGCTTGGCTTAGCAATCCACATACATTTCAATTTGGCTTACACCCCATTATCCTACCCCCATCCAACCTCGGCCTCTCTTGCCTTTCATTCCAAGGCCATTCAAGATATCTCAATCCCTCTGCATTTGGTGGAGCCCAAAACACCATAGTCGTTATAGGAGAAAGGGAGCAGTGGAGAACTTCTAGGGCCCCTCATAGTCGTGGCTTTCGCAAGCCCTTCTGGTGCTCGCATCGACTCACACACAACCATCAACACTTGCACATGGCTTTGGACCAGCCAGATACCCCCAACATCGGCTTCCATTAATGACTTTTATTATAGTTTAAAATATCTTTTGGGTCTCTATCTTAGCAGTGTGACAGGCAAAGCAAAAGAAGTTTGACCCAGAAGAGGAGTCTTCTAAGGACATGGGTTTTATTTTATGAAAACTTTCATGGTTCGAGCTATAACTAAACTGAGTTTGGAGGAATAGTAGATCTCTACATAAGATTCGATCACACATTCCTAGATACTGCCCGTCAATGACTTCTTTGACTCGCCTACTAATCATTGTACAAGATCTTTACTTTTTTTTAATTTGCATTGATGGTTAGCATTTAAATATAGCATTTAATCTTTATGGTTAACATTTTATACTAATGTAATCATTTATTATTGCACACATTAAGTGTCTAGTTCATTCATAGTGCTGGTAAAGGGGGAGTTAATTTGGAAATTGTGTTATTTTAATGCATTTTTTGGCCTCTAGAGTCATTATTGTAAGTGAGTTTTTATAGGAAACAACTTTCATCCAATATATCAAAAAAAATCAATTTGTTTTATACATATCAAATTTTCACAATGAATTCAAATTTTCTTGTATTTTTTAGATTTGGATAACTCATTTTGTAAAAATCATTGTCCATTATAAACGGTTGATTTGACATCCAATCTTCACACAAGTTAGATTTCTCTTGCACATCATTCTAGGGGGGCTATATTTCAACACTAATCATTTTGAGGGGGTCAATCTTGCATTTCACATTGGTTTTTCTTACAATTAGACCATGTCTAGAAAATGTTAAGGAATAAGATTGTTTAGAAAAGTTAGAAGATGTTTCTAGAAGAACTCGAATCTTCTAGAAAAGTTACAAGATGTTTTTAGAAGAACTAGAATCTTCTAGAACAACTAGAACCTTATAGAAACTAGAAGCTACTAGAAGTTATTCAAGGAAAAAGAACATTCCAGTTTTAGAGATATCTAAAACATTAGAAGTTTCTAGATCTTAGAGGCCTCAAGTATAAATATGAGGAAAAAGAACATTCTAATTTTAGAGATATCTAAAACATTAGAAGTTTCTAGATCTTAGAGGCCTCAAGTATAAATATGAGGTTGTCCATTGTGAACAACACTACTATTGAAGTAAGTTGTTAGATTGTATGTAAGCTTGAGTTAGATCAATATAATTTCTTTGAGCCATTTCATAATTTTTTTATGCTCGGTTTTGCCCTGTTTGTTGATCTTTTATTATTTGGGCCTATCCTTACATGGTATCAAAACTAGAAATATTCTAACAGAGTTAAGATATTGCTAGATTGGTATTTGTTTAGCAAGATAATCTTTGAAGTGGTTTAATCTATTTGTTTGAGGGTTATTTTTTCTAACATGGGCTCTACAAATTAAAGTTTTCCAATCTTTAATGGAAGTGGTTTCACAGATTGGAGACTGCAGCTAAGAATGCTTTGAGAGAAAAGGCTCTATGGAGTATAGTGAATAAAGAGATTGGAGAACCTCAACAAAAAAAAGAAAAAGAGGTATGGAAATACAAGTTGGAGCAAGCTAGAGGAATTATTAGTAAGGCCTTGAGTCTCGATCTTAATAGAAGGTTTGTTGATGTTGATAATCCAATAGAACTATGGGAGAATCTCGAAAAAGATTATAAAGATGCAGATATTGCTAATGTGTTCAGCATAGAAGAAAAATTGGTGAACATAGGCCCAGCTAATTTTGAACAAATGGCTGATTACTTTAATGAGGTTACATATTTAAATGCCTAGTTGAAGAAAATAGGTGTTCAATATGCAAAAGGATTTTCAGTTGATTGCAATGGTTGAAAGTAAGCTTCCCCAACCTTGCAAGGTATTTAAAGAATCAAGGAAAAGGGTTATTCAGTTAAATCCTAATACCCCCAACACACTTTTGATCAATTTTGTAAGTCAGTTTTAGATGAAGAGGCTCAGCTTATTAAAGAAGGTTATATTAAGAAGAATCATGTGTATGTGGCTAAGAGTAAATCATTTTCTAGATATGATGATGCAAAGAAAATTTGGAAAGGATATAATAGAAATAATGGTGGTCCTAACCATTTTTCTACAAATGAAGGTGTAGAAAAGCAGTTGGAAAGAAAACCCATTAATTGTAGGTATTGTGGAGGTGAGAATCATATGGAAAAAAAAATTAAAGAAGAGGAACAATGAAAGAAAACAATACAATCCTAAGCAAGAACAGTTTAAGGAAGGAAAGACAGACAAACAAAGTTTTGTATCCATCTCCAAGCAAATAAAATCAAGTGTAGAGGAAACTTTTGAACCCGAAAATACATCTAGAGTAAAGGGAGGATACTTTGCTTCAAATTCTAATAAAGAATGAATTTTAGATTTAGGAGCATCTTTTCACATGACTGGAGATAGATCTTTATTTATTAATTTTCATTAAGGAAAGAATTCAAACCAAGAAATCACTAATTGCAATAAAATGAAACTATCAGTTCTAGGAATAGGAACTATTAGTGTAACAAATGGAAATTTGTTCAAAATGTTTTACTGGTTGAAGGATTGGGGGTGAATCTTATTTCAATATATATAATTGCTCAAGCTAGATATGAGTTTTTTGTTACAATTGATCAAGTTATTATAAGAGATAGAAAAGACCCAAAAAGTGTTATTGCTATTGGTAGAATTGACCATAAAGAAAGACTCTTTAAATTTGGTGGATTTGTTGATGGTGAATACACACTCTCCCATGCAATGTTGCTCAAAGTGATTATAAATCAAAACTATGGCATGCTAGACTTGGACATACAAATTATAGAAAATTACAAGACATGGTTAGAAAGAATATGGTTAGAGGATTAACAAAGATTGAATCAGCATCTGAAGGTGTATGTGAAGGATGTGTGCTAGGGAAACACCATCGAGATCCTTTTGATTCAGGAAGAGAATGGAGAGCAAGTCATCCAATGCAACTCATTCATAGTGATTTATGTGAACCGAGATATCCTTCCATCTTAGGTGTCAGGTACCTTCTCACTTTTATTGATGATTATACTAGACGAGTATAGGTTTATTTTCTTGAACGGAAAAGTGAAGTATTTGAGGTATTTCAAAGGTTTAAGGCATTAGTTGAAAACTAAAGTGGAAAAAAAATTAAATGCCTAAGGACAGACAATTGGGGTGAATATTGCAATTATGCATTTGAATCATTTTGTGAAAAAAATGGTATTAAGGTACAAAAAATAGTTCCATATACCACTCAACAAAATGTAATTGAACAGATGAATAGAACTCTTTTAGAAATGTCCCATTGTATGTTGCATTTTAAATGTTTGCATAATAAATTTTGGGGATTGGTTGTCTCTTGTGTTGTACATATTGTGAATAGAATTCCCACCAAATCCCTCACAAATGTCACTCCTGAAGAAGCATGGAGTGGAAGAAAGCCTCACATTGGGTATTTTAAAGTATTTGGGTATATTGCTTAGGCTCACATCCCAGAAGAAAACAGGAAAAAGATAGAACCAAAAAGTCATAAGTGTTTATTTATGGGCTATAGTAAAGAGTCAAAGGCTTATAGATTGTATGATTTGGAAACAAAAAAGATCTTTATTAGTAGAGATGTAAAGTTTGATGAACATTGACAACTTATAGCCATAAATGATTTCCACATTTTAGATATTTTACAAAGAAATGAAAACTTTATTAATGAGGATGATAAGAGCACTACTACTAATGAAGATGATATAACTAATAGTAGTGATGAAGAACTTCTAGCCAGACAAAAGACAAAGAGTATTAAAGAGATATATAGACAAAGCCCAAAATTCCAAGGAAATAATGGTAGTGGCCTCATGGAAAAATTCTTACAAATAAATGACCCAATCCCATATGAGCAAGCTAGAGGGAAGAAAGAATCGGAGTAAGCCATGAAAGAGGAATATGATGCATTACTGAAGAATAAAACTTGGGAACTTGTGCCCCTTCCCAAAGGTAAGAATGTTATTGGTTGCAAATGGGTTTACAAAACAAAATTAAAATCTAATGGAGCCATATAAAAATACAAAGCTAGATTGGTTGCTAAGAGCTTTAATCAATAAGAAGGTGTTGATTATGAAGAAACATTTGCTTTTTTCATCAAAATGAACACAGTTAGATTTATTCTTTCTTTGGCTGCAAGTCTTGGCTGGCATGTTCATCAAATGGATGTCAAAAATGCTTTTTCTTAAATGGAGATTTAGCTGAAGAAATATACATGAATCAACCACCTAGTTTTGTAGATGAACAACATCCTCACCTTGTTTGCAGATTAAAGAAATCACTTTTCGGTCTAAAACAAGCACCAAGGGCATGGAATGAAAAGATTGACAAATACTTTTAGCTTCATGGATTTAAAAGGTGTATATCTGATCCAAATCTTTATGTGAAGAAAGTTCAAGATGAGATTATTCTTGTTGCAGTTTATGTAGATGATTTACTCATTGTTGGACCAAATATTGGGATAATCAATGATTTAAAATCCAAACTTAAAAGGCCATTTCACATGAGTGATTTGGGATAATTAAACTATTTTCTTGGTTTACAAGTTTACAAACTACATGATGGATTGTTCCTCTTCTAATCAAAATATGCTTTGGATATTTTAGAAAAGTTTAACATGCTAGAATGCAAGCTAGCTTCTACTCCCTTTCAATCTAGAATCAAGCTTACTAAAGATTGTACTTCCAAGAAGGTTGATGCTACTTTATACAGGAAACTTGTGGGCAACTTGGTTTATCTAACTCATTCTAGACTAGACATTTGATTTGTAATTAATCAAGTATTGAGATTTATGTAGGAACATAAAGAAATTCATTGGTTCACTACAAAAGGATACTGCACTATGTTCGTGGAACACTACACTATGGTATCCACTATGGCCACAAGTCCTCAATTTCTTTGGTTGGATTTATAGATTCAGATTGGGGAGGTGATATAGATGATAGAAAATCTATAGGTGGTTATGCTTTTCATCTTGGATCAAGCCCTATTACATGGAGTAGCAAAAACCAAACAACTACATCATTGTCTTCATGTGAAGCGGAATATAGAGCAGCAAAAGAAGCAGGAAAGGAAGCAGTTTGGATTTGAAATCTTCTATTTGAGCTTGGTTTTTCCCAAAGTTCTACTACTACTTTGTACTATGACAATCAAAGTACCATACAGGTTGCCAGCAATCCAGTTTTTCATGCCAAAACAAAACATATTGAGCTTGATGTTCACTACATACGAGATCTTGTTCTAGCAAATATTTCCAATCTACAATATTGTTCAAGTGAAGAACAAAAAACTAATGTATTTACTAAGAGTATGACAACAGCCAAATTCTTGAAATTGCAAAAAATGCTTGGTATGTTAGAGGTAAAAATTAAGGGGGGATGGTAGTATAATTTTCCCCGAGTCTCCTTTGTATCTTCCTCTCCTTTATATATTCCCCTCTTCTATGTATCTTGCTTGTAATATTCTATCCAATCTTAAGGGGGGGTGTTAAGGAATAAGATTGTCTAGAAAAGTTAGAAGATGTTTCTAAAAGAACTAGAATCTTCTAGAAAAGTTACAAGATGTTTCTAGAAGAACTAGAATCTTCTAGAAGGGATAGAACCTTCTAGAAACTAGAAGCTACTAGAAGTTGTTCAAGGAAAAAGAACATTCCAGTTTTAGAGATATCTAGAACATTCTAGAATTTTCTAGATCTTAGATTCCTCAAGTATAAATAATGGGTTGTCCATTGTGAACAACACTATTGTTGAGGTAAGTTGTTGGATTGTATGTAAGCAAGTTAGATCAATATAATTTCTTTGAGCCATTTCGTAATTATTTTATGCTTTGTTTTTCCCTATTTGTTGTTTTATTATTTGGGCATGTTCTTACAAAAAATACAAAAATAAGTGCAAATATTGTGGGAGCAATCAACATGTAGATGAATTTTGTTCTCACATCTCACATCAAATTATTGACTTACTATTGGGGCTTGCAAAAAATAATCTCACTAAGACATCTTGTGAGACACCACCATTTAGAGATGAACAATGTAGTTGCATGACTTGCAATGAGGACTTATCTCCCATATCACATATTGCTACATCTGAATCTAATGTTGAATCATCCATGAGTTCTAGTTATTCTTTGCATCAAGACATTTCTATCACCATTCTAGATTCTCCTCATTTGGATGAGTATCTACTAGACATCACATCTTTGTTTTTTGAATCTCAAATTATAGATTTGGATGACACCATTCAGGACATTCATATTCTCTTTGATTTTAGTTTCGATGAAGTTGCATCATCATTGTCATCTTTGGATCTTTCTCTTATCTTTCCTACATCAAATTCTATTGTGACATATTACGCAAATATTCATGATTTGACCTATCCAACCTAGTCATCATCTATCTTGACACCATTTTTAGTAGTACTAGATTCACATTGGTCTAGTTATCACCATACATCCATGGTTCCTATTCTTGAATCTTATATGGTACCTAATCCAGCTTATCAGTATTAGTCACACATCAGCATTGGATTGGAGATCATTGAGTATAATTTTGGTGCAGGAGCACCTTGGGATCCTCATGCCTCTTGGAGGTGTTGCTTGTTTTCTTTGTTTGTTGTCAAGAATTTTGAGATGTAATAAGGTTCCAAGAACCATCTTTCATGTCTTGTAACAAGTTTTAGTTTTGGAATCAAGTCTTGTTGTAAAAACAAGGTCTCCTTCCTCACCATGTAAGCTTGATTCATCTAGGAAAACTAAAGAATTAAAGTGCCCTGATGTATCCAAGTCCTTGAGGGGATTTTCCTTGACATGTGTATTGTTTGTGGTTTCTTTTACTCTTTTGAATACACCTTTGAAGCCTCATTTCAATCGGGTTTTTGTGAAGTTGTAGTCAATTGCCTTAACTGGGCAATTAGGGGTCTAATTGGAAAAAGGTTAGTTTCCAACGTCCACCTAATTCAAATGTCAGTTGGATGACATTGGGAAGGGTGGTTGGAAGTTAAATAACCCTCTCATGGTCGAGGCATGGCTGTTGAATCTTTTTTTTTTAAGTTCTAATGAAAGAAGTGGATATTTTCTAGACATTTATGTGTGTAATTTTTTGCTCAAACGCGTGGTACGACCTCTATACGATCTGTACGGGCTCAACCCTATTATGGTTGGAAAGAGGAGAGTGTCATATTTCATTTCAAGGTGGTTTGGTGAAATTTCATCGAGTATAAGAGGAGATATCTTCATTTTAGCAACAGCAGGTCAAGAAACCCTCAAAACTAGGGTTTGGCCGAAAAATGCTTCTATCTTCCACTCCCACAGTGTATAGTTGCTAATTTCTTGTGGGATGGAATTTCTTTACGTTTATTTTCACCTTTTCAAGGTTTTGGAGAATGGAAAAATGTGTGGGGAAGATTACAAACTGATCTAGGCTTGGCATCTTCATGTGACAGGCCTAGCTTGTAAAGCAAAAGTCAAAGTTTTGCTTGTTTTGAGAGATTTTGTTCAAGGTGGCACTTAGGAATGATTGAAATGGTTGTAAGTATCCTATAAGATTTTGGAGCAAGGCTTTGGGGAGAAGGGGTGAGCCTAGGTAACCAAAAACCAGTCAAGTGCACTCAATTAGGCCTCTTGAGGACAGCGTTAGTTTGGTCTATGGTTGCTTTTCCAATCACTGTCATGAAGTAAGATTTTGTGGCCTTGCAGAGGCATATTATACTTTCCCAAAAATAGTATTTTACACTAGATACAGTTTTGTGGATGATAATTAATTGGACTGTCCTACTGGGCAGTGCTACAAGCAATTGGGGTGAAAGAGGCCTACTAGTTTGAGGAATGAACTCATAGGTTTCCTAAGTGCTAATCATGGTTATGGTGTTTTTATTGTGGTCTATTAGAGCATGTTTCAAGTGATTATAAGTCCCTCAAAATTCTGAGACTCAAAGACCCTTGGTGAGTTGAGTTTTCCTCATAGAAGGACAGTGATTTGATGGTGTGATGACAAGAGTATTTGAGAGAAGCACTCACAAAAGAACCTCTACCACTTGAGATTGGTGTACTTCCCTTCTCACTCTTCATCAGAGTGGTATCAGAGCAAGGTCTGATTGTGGAAGATTAAAGAAGAATTGTGTGTTGAGGTGCTTGAAGAAAACAATGCCTCCTAAAGGTGGGTCTAAAGTTGTTGCAAGGGAAATTAAGGCCTTAAGAGATAGGATAGAGGCCTTAGAGAGAAGGAAGGGGAATGATGAGGAAGAGATTACCTCAGAATAAGAGGTAGAGGGTGGAGATGATACCAACCCTGAAGAAAAGATCCCTCCGGAAGAAAGAAGGTTCATTGGAGCCTTGAAGACAATAAGAGCATAAGCCACCGAGGTAAAGATAGACATTCCTATGTATGGGGGAAAGATGAATGTTGAGGCACTCCTAGAATGGGTAGATGCCTTGAACAACTACTTTGAATATAAGGAGATGGCAAAATACAAGAAGGTTAATTTTGCAAAGACCAAATTGAATGGGGCTGCCTTGACTTGGTGGAATTATCACCAAGGAGAAAGAGTGAAAGAAGGAAAGAACATGATTACTTCATGGGACAGAATGGTGAGCAGATTGAAGACACAATTTCTTCCTATAGATCATGAAGTGCAAGTTTTTAGGAAGCTAAAAAACCTGAAGCAAAAGGAAATGGACGTGGCAACCTACACTGAAGAGTTTCATAAACTTAGCATGAGATGTGACCATGAAGAGAGTGAGAAAAAGAAGGTGGCCAGATATTTCAATGGCCTAAGATTTTCAATTCAAGATGAGATGAATCTAGTGACTCCTAAAATAGTAGAAGAATTCTTTCAAGTGGCATGTAAGGCAAAAGAAAATTTGAGGAAACAAGAGCAGCAAGGAAGGGGTAGAGGAAGAAACTCCAAAGGAAGAGGCAATTTTGGTGGTAGAAACCAATCACAAAGGCAACAAGGGGAGTCAAGTGTAAAATAGGAACAAAGTCAAGAGTCAAGAGGAGGATTCAGAGGTAGGAGGTCTAATGAAAGAGGCAGATTTAATGGAAGAGGCTCCAATTCATTTTTTGGAAGATGCTACACATGTAACCAGTTTGGGCACCCATCTTTCAAGTGTCCTAAAAAGCAAGCTTCAACTTCTCAAGGTACAAATAGGAGGAACCAATTGGTACAAGAGGAGGATGCACAAAGTGTCAATTCACCTTCAAGGCCTGTTGATCCTGAATTTGGAGAGAGCTTGATGATGAGAAGAACACTTCTCAAGGTGCCAAGTGCCAAGGAGCCACCACAGAGGAAGTCCTTATTTAGGACTACATGCAAATCTCATGGTAAAGTATGCAAGGTAATTGTAGACTCAAGATCCACTGATAATTTAGTGTCTCTTGAAATTGTTGAAAAGTTAAAATTGAAAAAGGTTCCTCACCCTACCCCATATAAGGTGTCATGGTTGAATAGGGAGCAACAAGTGCTTGTTAATGAGCAAGTTTGGGTAGATTTTCAAATTGTGGAGTATAGGGACAGAATTTTGTGTGATGTCACCCCCATGGATGCTTGTCATCTACTCTTAGGATGCCCATGGAAGTATGATAGGCAATCCCAACATGATGGGTAGAAAAAT
This sequence comes from Sequoia sempervirens, assembly GCA_007258455.2. Lineage (NCBI taxonomy): Eukaryota > Viridiplantae > Streptophyta > Pinopsida > Cupressales > Cupressaceae > Sequoia > Sequoia sempervirens. The sequence continues at coordinate 25,415,688 of VDFB02047230.1, read as the reverse complement.
ACATATACAATCAACAAAGATGGGTAGATTTTCACCATGAATCCCTTACCAGATGAAGGAGTAGATAAGAAAATTGGTTCTAGTATTATGGTGGTAGGGGAAAAGGAGTTCTTGTAGACCTTGAAGGAAGAGGGAGGTCTAGGATTTTCCCTGGTTGTTAAGCCTAAGTGCAGGTCTATTTTGGCTACAAATAAAGAAGAATCAATTCCTAGTGAAGTCCTACCCTTGTTGGAGAAGTATAAGGAGATAGTGGTGGATGAATTGCCTAGTTCTCTGCCTCCAACAGAGATATCAATCACCATATTGACCTGACACCAGGTTCCACATTACCTAATAAGGCTGCTTACAAAATGACACCAACCCAAAATGAAGAGATAGCAAAACAAGTGCAAGAACTGTTGGATAAGGGCCTAGTGAGGAATAGTTTGAGCCCTTGTGTTGTTCCAACCATGTTGGCCCCTAGGAAGGATGGTAAATGGAGGTTATGTACTGATTCAAGAGCCATAAATAGGATAACCATCAGATATAGGTTTCTTATGCCAAGGATGGAAGATCTTATGGATTGCCTAGGTGGGGCTTGCTATTTTTCAAAAATTGATCTAAAGAGTGGGTACCATCAGATCAGGATTCATGAAGGGGATGAATGGAAGACAGTCTTCAAGACTAATGAGGATCTCTATGAATGGATGGTGATGCCTTTTGGCTTGTCCAATGCCCCTAGTACCTTCATGAGATTAATGAATGAGGTACTGAAACCCTTTATTGGAAAATTTGTTGTGGTTTACTTGGATGACATTCTTGTTTTAGCAAGTCCAAGGAGGAACATTTGAAGCATCTTGATATGGTCCTAAGGAGGTTGCATGAAGAGAATTTTTTGATCAACATGCAAAAGTGTGAGTTCATGAAAGAAGAATTGGTCTACCTTGGGTTTTTCATATCAAAGGGAAGTTTGAAGATGGATCCATCAAAAGTTGAGGCTATTTTAAATTGGCCACCACCTAAATCAGTAGGAGATGTGAGGAGTTTCCATGGCCTTACAATATTTTATAGGAAGTTCATCAAGAACTTTAGCCAAATTTTTGCACCCATCATTGATACCATCAAAGGAGAAAAGAAGAGTAAGTTCAATTGGACCAATGAAGCAAATGAAAGGTTTGAGTACTTGAAAAGAAAGGTATCATAGCAGCCTATCCTTTCCCTTCCTGATTTTAATAATTTTTTTACCATAGAATGTGATGCAAGAAATCAAGCAATAGGTGTTGTTTTGAGTCAAGAAGGCAGACCGATTGCATTTTTTAGTGAAAAACTAAATGAGGCAAAGAGAAAATACTCTTCTTATGATCTTGAACTATATGCTATGGTCCAAGCCTTGAAGAACTGGAGGCACTACTTGTTGCCAAGGGAGTTTATTGTTTTTACTGATAATCATGCACTTAGTTTTTTGAATGGGCAGGAAAAATTGAACCAAAGGCACATGAAGTGGGTTGAATACCTACAAGCATACACTTTTTCCATAAAGCATAAGAAGGGACAGGCTAATAAAGTTGCAAATTCACTTAGTAGAAGGGTCATGATGGTTCAAGAAATCCAATTTCAAAGTGTGGGCATTGAGGCTCTTAAAGGTATGTATCAATTCAAGGTTGCTTTTGATGTTTGCAATTAGTTTTTAGATGCTTTCCATAGTGACTTTGTTGATTATGTGTTGCAAGATGGGCTATTGTTTAAAGGGGCTCAATTGTGCATTCCCAAGTGTTCTATGAGGGAGAATATAATCAAGGAAAAGCATAGTGGAAGCCTTGGGGGACACTTTGGGTTTGACAAAACCTTGGAGCAAGTGAGAAGATTTTACTTTTGGCCCAAAATGTAGATGGATGTGAGAAGGTTTGTGGAATCTTGCACAATATGCCAAAGAGAAAAAGGTACTACCTCCAATGCTAGTCCTTACCAACCTTTACCAATCCCAAATAGACCCTGGGAGAGCATAAGCATGGATTTTTTCTTAGGACTGCCTAAGACACAAAGAGGAATGGATAGTGTCTTTGTAGTCATTGATAGATTCAGCAAAATGGCACATTTTATTCCTTGTAGATGCACTAGTGATGCCTCTAACATTGCAGGTATGTTTTTCAAAGAGATTGTGAGAATGCATGGCATTCCTATGAGTATTGTATCTGATAGGGACTCTAAGTTCATAGGTCATTTTTGGAGGACCTTGTGGAGAAAGTTGTGGAATAATCTACAGTATAGTTCAGCCTACCATCCTCAAACGGATGGGAAAATAGAGGTGGTTAACATGTCACTTGGTAATCTAATGACATATAATGATTCTATCAATAGAAGTATAGGTAAAAGTCCCTTTGAGGTAGTGTATGGAATGAATCCTAGAGGTATCTTTGAGTTGAGAGATCTTAAAGGAATGGAGAAAAGAAGTGTTGAAGGTGAAGAGTTTTCTATGGCAATGAAGTCTATTCATGATCAAGTGAAGGAAAATCTTAAGAAGAGTGGAATTCAATACAAAGAAAGGGCAGATTTGAAGAGAAGGAATGTGCAATATAAGGTGAGAGATCTATTTTTTTCCTACTTGAAGAAGGAGAGGTTTCCTAAAGGAAAATCCATAAAGCTTCACATGAAGAAAATAGGCCCATGCAAAATACTTCATAAGTTTGGACAAAATGCATATGAAATAGCACTCCTTCCTGGAGTGGCTTTTTCTTCTATCTTTTATGTGGCTGACTTGTACCCCTTTAAGGGATCTTTGGATGCAGGTATAGGTGTGGAAGCTGATGAAGATTGGGTGTACAGGACCTTCCACCATTTGAACCCTTGAAGCTTGAAGCCATTCTAGACACCAAAGAGGTAAAAAGGACAAGGAAAAAGGTATATAATGAATATCTTATTAAGTGGCAGGGTCTTCCACCTGAATATGCAACTTGGATGAGTGAAGAGGATATAAAAAAGCATGGTACTACTCTGCAACAACTGATCTCAAGTGGTACTTGAGATCTCTTCCACCCCGGGTGCATGGTATAGGAGCACCTTGGGATCCTCATGCCTCTTGGAGGTGTTTCTTATTTTCTTTGTTTGTTGTCAAGAATTTTGAGATGTAATAAGGTTCCAAGAACCATCTTTCATGTCTTGTAACAAGTTTTAGTTTTGGAGTCAAGTCTTGTTGTAAAAACAAGGTCTCCTTCCTCACCATGTAAGCTTGATTCATCTAGGAAAACTAAAGAATTAAAGTGCCCTGATGTATCCAAGTCCTTGAGGGGAGTTTCCTTGACTTGTGTAGTGTTTTTGGTGTCTTTTATTTTTTTGAATACACCTTTGAATCCTCATTTCAATTGGGCTTTTGTGAAGTTGTAGTCAATTGCCTTAACTGGGCAATTAGGGGTCTAATTGGAAAAAAGTTAGTTTCCAACGTCCACCTAATTCAAATATTAGTTGGAGGACATTGGGAAGGGTGGTTGTAATTTAAATAAGCCTCTCATGTTTGAAACATGGCTGTTGAATCATTTTTTTTTAAGTTCTAATGAAAGAAGTGGTTGTTTTCTAGAAATTTTTGTGTGTAATTTGCTGCTAAAATTCATGGTACAACCTTTGTACGATCTGTACGAGATCAAACCTATTATGGTTGGAAAGAGGAGAGTGTTAGATTTAATTTGAAGGTGGTTTGGTGAAATTTCATTGAGTATAAGAGGAGATATCTTCATTTTAGCAGCAACAGGTCAAGAAACCCTCAAAACTAGGGTTTGCTCAAAAAATGCTTCTATCTTCCACTCCCACGGTGTATAGTTGCTAATTGCTTGTGGGATGGAAGGTCTTTGTTTTTATTTTCACCTTTTCAAGGTTTTGTAGAATGGCCAAATGTGTGGGGAAGATTACAAACTGATTTAGGCCTGGCATCTTCATGTGACAGGCCTAGCTTGTAAAGCAAAAGTCAAAGTTTTGCTTGTTTTGAGAGATTTTGTTCAAGGTGTCATTAAGGAATGATTTAAATGGTTGTAAGTAGCCTATAGGAGTTTGTAACAAGGCTTTGGGGAGAGGGGGTGAGCCTAGGTAACCAAAAACTAGTCAAGTGCACTCAATTAGGCCTCTTGAGGACAACGTTAGTTTGGTCCATGGTTGCTTTTCCAACCACTTTCATGAAGTAATATTTTGTGGCCTTGTAGAGGCATATTATACTTGCCCAAAAATAGTATTTTACACTAGATATAGGTTTGTGGATGAGAATTAATTTTATTTTCCTATTGGGCAGTGCTACAAGCAATTGGGGGTAAAGAGGCCTACTAGTTTGAGGAATGGACTCATAGGTTTCCTAAGTGCTAATCATGGTTATGGTGTTTTTATTGTGGTCTGTCAGAGCATGTTTCAAGTGATTATAATTCCCTCAAAATTCTGAGACTCAAAGACCCTTGGTGAGTTGAGTTTTCCTCATAGAAGGACAGTGATTTGATGGTGTGTTGACAAGAGTATTTGAGAGAAGCACTCACAAAAGAACCTCTGCCATTTGAGATTGGTGTACTTCCCTGCTCACTCTACATCAAATTTGAAGACATTATGGGCGTCATATCAATCTTTGGATCATGTGTAGAATTCAGAGACATTCATACTACTTCTTGCATATTCCTATCTAGAATGGGAATTCATCTTGCACATATTTGTGGTGTTGTTTCTTCCCAAGGGGAGAAATATTGTTCAACAATATTGGATCATCTTTAGCATCTAGTTTTGAGCATCTATTAGCACTATGAGCATCATCTTGAGGGGATGTTACATGGTTTCTCTTCTCTTATTAGTTTTGTGAGGAAGCATTTATTCACATCGAGTTCATTACTTCACATTTCCTAGGGGGGTCATATAGACCTTCTCTCTTTTCTCTCCTATGGAGGGAACATCCATTATACTTTGTGTTAGAGGTAGTCCTTGGAGGGTCATGATGAGTCCTCCAACTATCACTTATCTTCTTCACTTGTACATTCAGTTTGCATCATTTCTCTTTTGGAGAGGAGTTTTATTTCCCATTAGGTCTTCTCATTTACTCATATTTATGAGAAATTTGTAAATGAGTACCTAACATGGCCTAGTATTTGAGACTCATAATCATGCATAAATTAATCCTTAAGTTACACTTAAGGGGGGTGTTAATGTAAATAGAGTTGAAATATTCAACTAGTTAGCTAACCGCCTTTCTAGGATTAACCTATTTAGACTGATAGCTTAAGTTTACTTAGGTTTCTTATGCTTTTTTCTCACTCCATACATTTTAGAAATGTTTCCTCATCATTTGAGACAAATACTAGTTGCATATTTGGCACTTGTTCTCACACTTGTCAAGTGAGTTCACAAGTGTTCCATCTTTGGAGGGTTAGTCAGTTGTTCAATCCTACCTTCCTACCTCCTCATCATATCCTATATATGCAAGGTTTATCTTTGTAGTTTACACTCTTCATTTTTATATTGATAGACATACTATTATGCTCATATTTTGTTCACTTGTGGAAGGTTTTTTCATGCTTTCATATCTTGGCATTCTCTAGCAATAAATATCTTGTTTGTGTGTATAATTGTGCTCACATACATATTCTTAATTGAACAAGCCCTAAATCTTTATGTTTATCATATATTTTAATGTTTATATGCATATGTAATCCTACTCCAATTATCTTAACTATTTGATTCTAATCATTAATCCAAACCAAATTTATAATTTAATTATACTAGACATTGATCCAACATTGATCTTGACCCTTTTAAATGTAAAATTAAAATTAAATATTTAGCTAACTAGAGTCTATTTAGACTTGGTCATAGGTCAAATTTGTGTAGTTCTTCGTAATTTGGTATTAAGTTCATGTATGAAAGAATATCATTACATTTATTTCTAATCATCAAAGATTCATTATACATACATTTTCTCAATACATTTGCAATCTAGTGCATGTGAATCACCTATCAATCATTATAGAAATCATGTGCATGTCAAAGTGTGTGGAAATGAAACCTATAATATAAAAGTCTATTTTTTATAAAATATATAAGGTGGAACCCATATATCATCAAAGATCAAGTTCATGTGTACAAGGTAAGGTTGTAATTGTGACCTAGTGTAACATATGAAAAAGGGGACCCTAAGTTTAATGCATAAAAACATAGGGTTTCTTTTTACTCCTTTTTCAAAGGTACATTAGGATACAAATCAGCAAGGTGTGTAGATTAAATTTCAACCATGAAGGTGAGTCAATCAAACCTAGATTTGATCCTTTTGAGCCTTTAAAATGGTTTTGAATTGATTAAATCTATGATTAACCTAATTATACTATGTGTCCTAATATGTAAAATGCAATAATTCAGAAGTGCACAAACTAGAACAACAATTTACAGGAAAATCTAGAAAGTGTAGAATGATGTGTGTCAGTCAAAAAAATTTGGATCTAGCATGAACAAGAGGATGAGGATGCCTAGGGGAATATGGGTCTTTAATAGGGTGTCCTCTACTTTTGGGGTCCTCTGGTGGTAGATCTGAGACTCTCGTTTCCACTTGCAAAGTTTTTGAAATGCTATCAAAAAAAATTGTAGGTGAGTTTCCATGGATTGACAAGATGTAGCGCATCAAGTGCAACAATAAACAATTTTTTTTCAATATTCCTTCAATCCTCTTCAAACCTAAGATTTTAACATTCACAAAGAGAAGAGATGTTGTGCCATTTAGGAGCTTTCCTCAATCAAACCCCATGTAAGTGTTTCCATTTCCACAATAGCAATGTCAATGATACAATGATAATGGATAGGAAGGAATGATGAAATCACAAAGTGCTACAACTTACCACCCTTCAATGGCTTCCTTGAAGAATTGAAGTCATGCACCTCACCTCAAGGTCTTGGATCTTGCTTGCCTAATTTGCTTGAAAACTTTGGATACCTACAAAAGGGATTAGCCTTCACAAAATAGTGATAATAAAACAACATGAACTCACATACACCTTGACATGATGCTTGGATCTTGAATTGCTACAATAATGATCTAAAATGTTGCTCTTGACAATAATTCTTGCTCATAAAATATCCTTCTTGCTTCTTCTCTAGTTTCAAATGGTGAAAAGACTGGATATTTATAGGAATTTATTCAATTTCCCAAAAATTAGATCTCGATAGTTGACATTTGAAATTTAAATTTTGAATGTTATGATGGCCACTTCGACATGTCCAAAATTGGGTACTGGTTGAGTAGGGGGGCCCATATGCCCAAGGTTTATGGGTCTTGGCCCTAACTTCCAAGATATTAAGTGTCAGGGGAAAAATGTTAATTGGATGCGTTTATTCAATCCTTGCAATTTCTCAGAAAGTGGTACAAATGGACTATATAATGCATAATTTTAGGAAATTAGGGACCCAATTAGGCTCAATAATTTAATAGGAGCAAAAAATACAGTGAAGTTGTCAAGGGTGATAATTTATGACGCTACATTTATCCCCCACTTTAGTGAGAGTGTGAACTTATGATTAGACTCACACTAAAGTAGAAAAATATGTCAAGAGGGGTGTGATTGTCCAAATGTTGAAGAAATAGGATGAAAAGGGATGAAGGGGGAGTTCACAAGCCCCCATGATCCAAGATCCCATGGTAAGTGTGAAATGCAACAGCACAACATACACAAACATACATGTCAAAGAACATGAAGCATACACAATGAAAACACACATGACATGATAGAACATAAAGATGATGACAAAATGAAAATAAACAGAATGTAAGAATGATGTAAACATGAAGAAGACACACAAAAGAGACATAACAAAACACAAGGTTGGTATTAAAAGATTCAAGTCGATAAAGCAAAGAGACCTCAATCATAAATTGTCTCAAATACCAAATGTCATCCATTGAATCTATGATGCAGGAGCATCCAACGGTGTAGGGAAATCTTGCATCACCAAAAAAAATATTATTTTTCCTTATTTTATTTATTTTTTTGAGTCCCATGGTGGAACTTAAGGGATGTAAGACAATCAGAAGTCAAAAATAGCAAAAAAGGGTCACTTACTATTTTTAGTAAGTTGGCCTAAACGGGCTCATATGGACCTGAAAATTTACCCCAAGGAGCACAGTTGAAAAAAAATTCTAGTCACAAAAGAATCACCTCGATATCCTACATGGTTTGGGAGATATTAAGGTTTTTGTCTCGAGAAATTTCTCCAATGTGGCTTCAATTTTAGATATGAAGAATTTAGAGGTCTTGAAAAAACTTGAAAAGTTGATGAACTTACCTACAGTGGTTGGGGTGTTGTAGATCTCTTTGAGAGCTTTCCAATGATATGCAATAATAGCCAACCGTACATCTGAATCAAAATTTACAGCCCCACGAAGTTTCTCCTCTAAAAAGTGAATTTCATCAAAACTTCCTCCTAGGAAAGAAATCAATTGGTGAGACTTCTGGCACAAAAACAAAAGGGAAAGTTGAACTTTCTAGAACCTTCTAGGGCAGTTATTGGGGTAGGGTATGTGCAGGATCATCATGGAAAAAATAGGGCCTTAAGTGGCAAAATATTCAGCAAAATAAAAGTTAGGCAATTTGACATAAAAATTTGAATAAGTTATCTATATTATTTCAAAAATATGTAAGAATAGAATCTGTAGCAAATTGAGTGTAGTTTCTAAACTACTAGATTTTTTTTTTTTAAAATCTATTTGGTGAAAATTTGAAATTTCAATGTAGTAGTACTTAAATTTCAAGGAAAAAATAAGAAGTAGGTGTTTGTTTGACCACCCTAACCACAATAAAATGATAATATTTTTTTATAATATTTTAGATATAAGTAGAGGACTCATGTCCGATGTGATGCAATTTTTTTGTAATTTTTTTCCAAGTAAATAATTAATTATGAATTTTTTATTACAACTTTTAAAAAATATAAAAACTTGTATGTCTGGCCACCTTAACTTGGTCAAAACTTCATGAAATTCAATTTTCTTTTACTCCTATAGTATGTGAAGCATAGAATGTGACACGCATGTTTTGGATTCAAAAAATGTGATACCGTTTGAAGGCTATAGATGTTTTTAAATCAACCTATCAATTAGGACTTTAGTCATAATTCATATAGAAAATGGATAATAATTATTTATTAAATTCAAAGTAAATCATAATTTATATTGGTGGAAAGTTGAGAATCTCCTTTAAAAACCCTTTTCATTTCATCAATTTCGGGTAAAAAAAATTCGTCAGCCACATGGGCCATCATATCACTTACATATCGCCACTTTTTGGCCCATCATGATCCTATACATACCTGGTAAAATAAAAAGGGTTAGGTGGGGGTTGTAGAAGGTGGCTCCATTAGTGCAGATTGTGTCTTTGAATAATATATTTTGTTTTCAGAGTCGATTTTGTTGTAATGAATCAAGCCCATGAGGTTGTAGCATGTAAGTTTTGAATTTGTAATTTCATTTCTTGAAAATAATTGAAAGTGAGTTATTTTTCTATCTCACACCTTATGTGTTGGTATCTATTGTTGTGATTTGTGTGAGTTTCGAGCTGTGTGGCCCTCATCAAGTAGTATTAGAGTAGTAGTTTATGAATCTATAACAAAGCGCTAAATGTGAGGTAGTTGTAGCAAGACCTGTGAGTGTGGGTTGAGTTCAAGATTCCTCCAAGACTTTCCCAACATGGAAGAGGTAGAGGTCGAGGTGGTGGAGGAAGAGATCCACCTAGAGATGAAATCAGAGGGCCCTTAGAAGGCAATTAAAAACCTTGTAGCAAGAGGTTTGAAGAAGAGATGTGCAACAAGAAAGAGATGACAATGAAGAGGAAATGGAAGAGGAAATGGAAGAGGAGTAGGATCCAATGGATCCTGGAGAAGAATATTGCTACAAGCGGTCTCAAGCATTGGGAAGAGACCTAAAATGGAGGTTTCAACTTTCAATGGAAGTCTAAATCCTGAAGAATTGATCGATTGGATCAATGACATGGAAGAATTTTTTTGAGTTTAAGGAGATTGAAGATCCTCACAAAGTAAGTTTACAAAGACAAAATTAAAAGGCCACGCCATCATATGGTGGAAAGAGGTCTAGCTAGAAAGAGGAAGACAAGGGAAAGATAAAATTTCCAGATGGGATAGAATGGTGTCGAAATTGAAGAAACAATTTATTCTAGTCGATTACAAATTGAAGATGCTCAAGAAGATGTAGAGCTTGAGGCAAGGAACAAGGATAGTGAAAGAATACATAGAGGAATTTCAGAAGGTCCTGATTCAGATAGGACATTCTGAGGAGAATAAAGAGAAATTTTCTCATTATATTAACGTGTTGAAGCCAAGCATACAAAAAGAATTGGCACTAGTAAGAATGACCACCATTGAGGATGCTTATTAGTTTTCTCTAAAGGTTGAAGAATGACTGAACAAGAGGTTTGAGAACAAACAACGAGGTGGAGGCCATGGAGTAAAGAATGGTGGACGGTCATATGGAGGTCAAAATGAATATCAAAAGAAGGGTGAAGGCTCCAGTAGCAGCCAGAACCAAAAAGGAGATAACACCTACCATCCTCATGATCAGAATAATGGAGACCAAAGAGGAAGAGGAAGATTTGGACGAGGACCAAGAAGAGGAAGCTTTCATGGAACCTATTTCTAGTGCGGAGAAGGACATAGATCCTATGAGTATCCTCAACATCAAGGAAGGAAAAATAGAAGACTTGAGGGTAATGCATGAGTTGCACATGTAGATGAAGATGTTGATTCTTCACATTCTGAGGATGCAAAAAGAGGAGAGGTTCTTGTTACTAGAAGAGCCTTGTTGAATGAGGAGAAGGAACCAACTCAAAGGAATAATTTGTTTCACACTAGATGTAAGTGTGAAGGTAAAGTTTGCAATGTTATTATTGATGGAGGTAGTACTAATGACCTTGTTTCAAAAGAAATCACTAGTAGAATTTGGAAAATAAATGACTACGTGACTAAAACTTTTAGTCACGTGACTAACACTATAGTATTTGGAAAATAAATGACTAGTTTGGTCATCGGGTTTAATCACAACTAAATGACTAAATAAATGACTAATATCAGACAAATAAAAATGACTAAATTAATGACTAAATAAATGGCTATTACTCCTCTATTCTTGTTCTTTGGAATTTGATCATAATCCATAAAGCTTAAGCCCCCCTCATGGGACCCCTACCTAATCGGGCCATTTGGCTACCTGGGTTGCTTGGTGCACCAAAAATACCTATTGCATGGAAGGCATTGCCTCTTGGTGCAGTATTAAGGCCTTCACATATTTTATAAAAAAAATTAACATTTGCATTCTTTAACTTTTATTACTCATTATGTTAGGGAGCCTTAACTTCAACACATACTCTCTAATATATTAACATACATAATTTAAATGAACACATATATAAATAAAAAAGAAATTTCCTAGGTATATATTACTACTATTGCCACTTAGCATTGGCTAGAAGTGCATTAAATTTGAAGCTTCTATGAATGAATGTGAAACACATTACATTTGTTATTTTAGAAGAGTTGCTTCTTGAAAATTCTAATTCATTTGCCATTGCTTCAAACCATTTTCCACACGTAAAGATATAGAATTGTATTATTCAACTACATATGCTATTAATACCACTCGTTTCATTTACATATACTAACTTGAAACTATTAAATTATACCATAGACTAAAATCTAAAAATTATGGCATTCCATCAATATTTTAAAAAAAATATTGTTCTTAAAAATTAACTAATAAAATTGTGTCCATATCAATGCAAGAGGATTAAATGAATCTTAGCTGTTCATCATTTTTCGCCATTTTTTTGGATGTTTTTCACAGTTTTTTGCTACTTTCCCTACCACTATTGGTTTCCCGCTCCTCTAAACTCTTCCCCGTTGGTATTGACCTTTCACTTCTCCAATTTGGCGAGATGCAACCTGAAAATAAGGTTTTGAAAAGGGTTTTAGAGTATGTATCATCAACATCTTTGACACCACGATACAATTTGTGTAGAATTTTTAGGTAAGTCGCTTGCCATGGTTTCAATGAATTTTATTTTTTGGAATCTTTAGGTGTTTGTTGTGAGTGGGTTTGCTTGGGTTCATCCAAGATGAACTCGCAATTAAAAGCATGCCCCCTTGTCTGAATCCCCATCTGGATCAACCTAGATCCCAAACTAGATTTGAAGTAGACTCAATTTTGGGGTTTGCACTAGGCAAATGGGCTACTTAGCAAATAACAAGAAGAAACAAAAAAGTGAAAAAAGGCTTGGTCCATACCCCGATTGTACTTGCACCAAACCTGGATTGAGAACTAACTAGACCTATATCTGAGGGTTTTCCCAATGGAAAGGTAATGCATGAAAATAGATCTAGAAATATTGTTTGAAGCACAACTAGTGATGCATGTTATCTCCAAAAATGTGTTTATCATGTAAATCTTACACTGAAATTAGGTTTGGAAAAACTGGATGGCTAACCAAGTGTCAAATTAGTTTTCTTTGAATAAGTGCCAAGCTTTAGTAAGGAGAGAAGCTTGGAATATTTTTTCAAGGAGAGAAACCAAGTTTTTTGAAGTAAAGAAAAGAAACATATTCTGCAGAGTATGTAGTGATTACACTCAACTATGTTTTGAAAAAAAATTGAAACTTAGAAAGGGCTTATTGAGTGGAAGTAAAAAGTTAAAAACCATAATTTTTTTTGAAATGTCGCCATTAGTTGTCCAATGTCATGAAGACTATAAGGATCACATCATCTAAAAAAAAGTTAAGATAAGATGATATAGAAATGGAATAAGCATCAACATTTCAAGATAGATGCCAAAAAGTGCAAGGTAAAGCAGGCATTCCTATTTCTTCAATTGTATTTATAATGTAGTCTAATAATCCTTGAGTTGTATGAATATCCCCTGTGAAAGTATCAAAAATTATGTCAACAAGAAGCAAATGATGTAGAAAGTGGATTTGAACCCAATCAAAGACTTTCCTGAGATGAACAAAACAATAGTAGAATATTGATGACTTTTGTCTGGATTCATCAATAGAAGAAGCAATTTAATGTTAAAGGATGAAGCATCTCAAGAGTTTTTTTTTATATATATACATCGTTCTTCAAGAAAAAATAATTAATAAATTAGTCTTTGAGTATGGCTGATTGAGATGGAATAGTATGAAAACCTTATATCAAGTTAAATCATAATCATTTTAAAGGTAATTTATTCATTGTTAATATTTTTATTCATCATGATATATTTTATGTTAGCCTACATATAGTAAAGAGTCTTTGTTCTTTGAACTCACACTCCTAACTTCTACAATTAGAAGCATGTAATTAGCATCCAACCTTATTTTGAGTTTCATTATTTAGAGCCTTAATTTCTAGTTATTTTGGTTGTGGCTACAACATATGTTGTGTTGGGATCAAGAACATGGTTGGGAAGTTTTATTTTCCATTCTCTCACAGGCCATCAAGGGAACAACCAGAAGATTGTTGCACTCAATCTTAGTCCTCTTCAGGTATGCAAATTTAACTAAAATCTCTTCATTTTTTAGTAGTTTATAAATGCTTGCATAATAGAAAATTTGATAGTATGCAAGCAACAAAATCATCTCTTGAAAGAAAAAGGCCTATAGTAAGTTCTTGAAATAGGTTAAACCATGTGGGAACCTTCAAAATATGATCTTGTTGAAATTTATAGTTGTCATTCCATTCATTCAGGCAATTTTTTTTCAATTTATGTAGATCATTATGTAATATATAAGTAACTACTATGAATTAGATATTATTTTGCATTTTCACATGAAGTAATGCTCAACTTGAATGTCATATCTGATTTAATAAATTTGTTACAATTGTGGAATTATTGTCGATATTTTTTACTAAATGAAAGATTCAGGATCCAGAGAACTTAAGTGCAAGATTTATTTTTTTGTTAAATAGATATTAACAGTCACAACTGCCTATATATATTATATTTGAGATTTTCTAATGATATCTGATCGAATCCTAGGAAGAAAGGTTATGAAATCTTCAACGACAATTGGAAGTCCTTTTTGATGGCACTCGCCCAGATCATCGGGTATTTTTACTTAATGGTTTTCTCTCATATTTCTATTTCATTAGTAAACTAGCAATTTCCATCTAGGTGACACTGTAATGCATAATTTTAGTTGATTTTTTCTTAAATAATCGCTATAAAAAGCTCTAAAATTTCAAAAAACTTCATTGATATGTTTTGGGATTAATTAATTTTCTATCAAGCATTTCTTTCAATTTTTAATTATCGTGATTTTTTTCTTAATGATCTGCTAAACTTGTTATGCTGCAAGGACATTTAGATTTTAGTGCATGTTACCTGGTCTCTCACTATGTGGTGAGGATTTTCATATCTTAGTTCTTTCACTTATTAGATCTATCTTCTTCTAATGTAGTGAGAATTTAGGTCACAACTAGGCTTTCGGTATTTCCAAGGTGTGTCTAAAAGTTTTAAACAAGTGAACTATCGATTAATGGATTTTTAGCTTGGAGCTCATCCACTTCAATCCACTTACCTCAAAGTTTTTGCGTTGCATTTTCAAAATATTTGTTTATGTGCATGGATAATTTCCATTGTAAAAGGAATGCAAACCAGAGATTTAAAATGTTTTCAATTTTTGCTTTGGTTACTTAATGGTTTTTTACCTTTTTCCTGTTGGACTCAAGGAACACTAAGAGGGGGGGGTGAATCAGTGTTTAGCAATATTTAAATTATAATCCAGATCTTGAACCATTTACAACATTTAAACAAAATTAAAGATGAAAGAACATGAAGGAAACAATCAAAATACCATAACACCAAGATTTTTACATGGAAACCCTGTTAGGGGAAAAACCATGGTGGAGGTTAATCCACAATTTATACTCTGTTAAAAGTATGAAGAAAAAGGGGAATGCACATGCATTCAAGCACACTACCTAGAGCTCACTGCTCAAAATCAGGAAGGCTCACTTCCTTGTAATATATTTGGATTACAACAAAAGGTTGAACTGAGAAAGTAGCATCTACAAATGCTTGATTATAGTTCCAATTAGGCTCAGTAGTCGATCTTTTGTCCTAACTGATTCTACACTTCTTCTCTGCTCTGCTCTAACTCGCATCACAAAATCTTTAATGCACAAGTGAAACTATGCATAATCACTCAATCACCCTTCTGATATTTGCAACACACATCGGCACACCTTATTCGCACACCAAAATGATATAATTGATCATTTATATATATCCACTATCAAAGATTTAGTCGCTTCATGTCAGCTTCAGCAAAACAAAAATATTTTCCAATAGTCAGCTCAATCCACATTTAATATTCAATGCGTACCCATCAAAGTTAGCTAATGTTATGTTGTGGACCCAAATTAAAATGCTCAAACATAGAAAAATTTAAACAATTACTCCTTATACATCCACGACACGCTACATACATCAAGTCACCCTCTATGAGCTAATAAATAGAAAATCATCCTTTCAGATCTTCTAACTTATACACTAATTAATGCGACATCACAAAACTTAACAATAAGATAATATAGATACTTAACAGCCTTCCTCAAGATCCACAACTCAAAATGATAATCTGGTGAAGCATACAGATCGACATACTAATCGGATACCCTGTTCTTCATTCATACTTCCGATAATACTCTGTTCTTTACTCTGCTTGTCGGTATGAACAAATCCTGATCTACAGACTGGAAGAATGACTTAGGTTGCCATCAATGACAAAACTAGAAGCCATATTCCAACAGTCTCCCCCTTTGGCATTGATGGAAACACTTAGTGAAAAATGACTAAGTGTCAGAACCAATATGATTATGCTACCAAAGTTCAAAATTTCAAAACACAACTCCCCCTTAGGATGATAAGGAATTTCTCACTGCTCTCTCTCCCCCTTTGACATCAATGACAAACATATTTTGGATCTCCCCCCTTGCTAATTCAAAAATTGGATCAAAATTTAAAGAAATATAACTGCTACTCGAGTCGGAAAATTATCTTGTACTTATCTTTTATTTCCAGAAGAAATTTCCTCCAAGCTTCTACTGAAATCCCAATGATTAAAATCAAGTTGTTGTTTTTAGATGTCTAGTTGATAATCTGGATGAGAGATTCTGGAATTGTGATTGCCTCTTCTAATTTCTCTCCTTTCCTCAGAACCTCAATTAGCTGCTCCATTCTGCATTCAGTTAAATCCTTCACTTTCCAAAAAGTGTCCACAAGGTTGTTTTTGGTGAATTGAACTTTTGCATGCTCAGACTGCAACTCTTGAATCCTTTTCTTGACTGTGCCATCCTAATCTTGAAACATGTTATAATCCTGACCAATCTTGTTAACTCAATTTCAATCTGCTCTAGCTTATCTTTGTATCTCCCAAATACATGAGACCAAAGAAGACAATAGTTGTAGATGTTATTTGTTTTATTTATGCATTACCTCAACACATTCATTTCCCTTTTTAGTTTGGTAAGAGATAGCCTAAACTGCTTCTTCAAATGTAGAATTATTTCTTCCTCTCTCCTGTCTTAGGACTCAAAGACCATGGCATCCTTAATGCACTCAATCATCTCTTTAGGAAACACATTCTATAAACTTTCCAATCCAATATTATTGTGCACAAAATAAGTACTCAGTGTGCTCTCGATCAGGTCCTGCTCATATGAGGGTCTATTAGACCATATCTCAACAATTTTCTGCATCCCATCTTTCTCCTGAACAAGTTGCAATATTTTTACTTTGGATAAAAAAACTTCTTCGCTTCCTTCTACCATTACTACATCTGGTTCAATTGATTTTGGTTCTTCCCTTGGAGTATACTCATCAAATTCCTCATCTAGTATGTTCACAATCACTTGTTCTTTACCTTTTCCTTCAATTCTTGGAGTCTTGTGTGCCGACAGATTGTAATCATCAATCTCTTATGCTCTTTTCTTCTTCCTCTCCATCTCACTGGAAGAAGATCCAACTTCAAGTGCTCTTACCGAAATGGAGATGCTAATTGCTCAAAACTTCCCTAGCAATTCTTTAAAGAAATTTGCATACTCTTGCTCACAATTTTCCAAAGTATTAGAATGTTCAAAAATCTATTTACAAACCGGTTCATTCTCTTTCCATACAATATTATTGATCTGTGGAAAGCAATTCAGAAAATTCATCGCAAGACATATGACCAAGGTACCAAACCTAAAGGGGTAATTTGCCTCCTTTTTTAGTTGCACATTTTCCATCAATTGATCTTTTAGCAATCCACACAGGTCAAAATCATGACCCTCCATTATCATTTTATGAGAGATGTAAACTACAACTGCCAAAGTTACACCTTCCATGTTTCTAAAAAAGATTTTGTATGAGATTCCATGCACAATGTACCTTGTTATCGGCTCTTTGATCGTTGAAATTATCAAATCCCTACTCCGGTTAGGGTTTCAACTTCCTTGTTCTGAATCGACTTATTTTTTGATATATCCCCAACATCGCATAATCCAGTTAGATTCTTAATCACCTCTTTTGAAATGAGATAGGGTTTATCTAGAGTTAGAATTCCATCATTCAATCTGTTCAGGATAAACCTAACAACTTCCGCGTTATCAAAATTAGGGAAATTCACTCTAAATGTCCAAACTTTTGTGTTTCACACCTTCAAGCCATTTCAATTCATTGACCGGAAACATATTTCTCACATCCCTAATCTTCTTACTACTATATTCATCTAAATTCATCATTCTTTTGATTTGCTTCATTTTCCTTTTCATACCGAACAAGTTTCTACCAAGCACCAAATTAAGTGAGAATTCTACAAGCAACTAAAATACCTGACAAATTCACCGTTGAATTTGCTTTACTCCTTCAAAATTCTACTACAGAGGCTCTCCTTCTATTCTTCTTCAATGCAAGGTGACAAATGAGGGTTCCAAATACTCTTTTATAACTCACACACCTAACCTTTTACCACATTAAATGTTTTTCCCTAGGTGTTCCAGATACTCTATTTTCATAGACAGCAAAAGAAGAATTCATCTGCGGACCTTCTGTACTTCACAAATTTTTGTACAAGTGATCACCGATACAATTTTAAACTAATAGCACAACTAATAACAATTTCCTACATTTTGGTGCCAACTACTGATAGGGGGACAAAGGATTTTCTTTAAAAACTCCCCCTAGGCCAATGGCCTAAGATCAATTTTTGGAGGAATTACCAAAATTTGCTTCTGGTGCAGGATTATTTCCTTCATCAGATTCACACTTCCTTACCCATGTTTTCTTCATCTAATCTCTTATTTCTTCCACAGTCACTTTCCCTTTTCCTTTATCATCTTTTTGTGAAATTCTACCTTTGTATACCATACCTCTTCTATCCATGTTTTTGTTCCTGCAGAATCTTGCACTGTGACCAAATCTGTTGCAATTGTAACACACAAGATTTATTTATCTAGACCATTCAGTCCATTGATTTCCCCTCGATCTGCATTGATTAGCAATATTCCCAAATCTTCCACAGTTGTAGCATTTAACATTCCTTACACTGACAGACATACTTTTGCATTCAATTGACTTATGACCAAACTTATTACAACTAAAACACTGACTGGGAAATGGACTTCTTGAATTTATTGTACTTCTACACTGAGAATCCATATGACCAAATTTATTACAATAAAATCAGTGACCATTAAAAATTTTAGCATTGAGTTGTCTTACCAAATACCTTCTTCCTTTGTTCATCTGATTTCTTTGTCTGGAATCCTTATGTTCAGATCCATAGCTTTCTCCCTTCTCATATCCAAGACCTCGCTTGTCATTTGCATCCTTCTTTCCTTTAGTTAGCTCATCAAGCTTAGCAAAACTGATCCTAAACTTCTCCTTGTATTCATTTGCAGTAGTGAGTTCATCTCTGAGAATAACTATTTGTCTTTCAAGCTCTTGTTCATTATTTCTAGATTGTTGTAGTTCAATCTCCAGCCGAATGAATCCACTATTAACTTTGTTGCATTCTTCAAATCTTTCTTTTAAGGACTAGTTCAAATTCTCCTCATTCTTCTTCCTTTCTTCAATCTCCTTAGTTAGCTTCATCACCATAGATTCCTTCTCAAGCTTTAGAGTAGCATTGTCTCTAGCAAGCTTTTCACATTCTTTAGTTATTTCTTTTAGGGTCTAATTCAAGTGAACATCTTCCAAGCATTTACTTTCTTTTTGCTTCAGCTGATCACATAGTTCCTTCCTCTTTTCTCTTGACTCGTTGATTTTTTCCTTTAATTATTGAATGAATTTTTTAGCATCCTCAATATTTTCTTTTAATTCCAGGACTTCTGCTTTAGACTGATCAAGATCATCAAGTTCCACCAAAAGTTGTTGTTGAAGACCACCAAAGTCCATTGTATTCCAAGATCCACCTCAAGTTGTTAAACTTCTACAGAGGAACCTTGCTCTAATACCAATTGTTGGAATCAAGGAACACTGAGAGGGGGGTCGAATCAGTGTTTAGCAATATTTAAATTACAATCTAGATATTGAACCATTTACAACATTTAAACAAAATTAAAGATGCAAGAACATGAAGGAAACAATAAAAACACCATAACACCAAGATTTTTATGTGGAAACCCTATTAGGGGAAAAACCACGGTGGAGGTTAATCCACAATTTATAGTCTATTAAAAGTATGAAGAAAAAGGGGAATGCACATGCATTCAAGTACACTGCCTAGAGCTCATTACTCAAAATCAAGAAGGCTCACTGCCTTACAATATATTTGGATTACAACAAAAGGTTGAACTAAGAAAGTAGCATCTACAAATTCTTGATTACAATTCCCGTTAGGCTTAGTAGATGATCTTCTGTCCTTCTAACTGATTTTGCACTTTTGCTCTGCTCTGCTCTAACTCGCATCACAAAATATTTAATGCATAAGTGAAACTATGCATAATCGCTCAATCACCCTTCTGATATTTGCAACACACATTAGCACACCTTATTCACACACCAAAATGATATAATCGATCATTTATATATATCCGCTATCAAAGATTTAGTCGCTTCATGTCGGCTTCAACAAAACAAAAATATTTTCCAATAGTCAGCTCAATCCACATTTAATATTCGATGTGTACCCATCAAAGTTTGCTAATGCTATGCTATGGACCCAAAACAAAATTCTTGAACACAAAAACATTTAAACAATTACTTCTTATACATCCGCGACATGCTACATACATCAAGTCGCCCTATGTGAGCTAATAAACAGAAAATCATGCTGTCGGATCTTCTAAATTATACATCAATTAATACAACATCAAAAAACTTCACAATAAGATAATATAGATACTTAACAGCCTTCACGGAGATCCACAGCTCAAAATGATAATCTGGTGAATCATACAGATCGACATACTAACCGGATACCCTATTCTTCATTCATACTTCTAGTAATACTGTGTTCTTTACTCTACCTGTCGGTATGAAAAAATCCCGATCTATGGACCAGAAGAATGACATAGGTTGCCATGAATGAAAACACTAGAAGCCATATTCCAACATTTCCTTCTATCTTTGAGCATTTAAATATATCAAATATATCAAATGACTATGGCTATTAGTGGTAACTTATTTCTAGTTGATTCTAGAAAATTAGTACAACATAAAACTTTACTTAGAACATTATTAATTTGCATAGACCACCTTGTTTCTATTGATTATCAGAGTACTGCCTATATTTCTTCTCATGTACAAACTTGCATAATCTTAGTTCATTAAATGGAATTTAGCTAGTAAGATACCATGTAAAAGGTATCAATGTTTTTCCCTTTTCTTGTGTATGTTTCAAAAGGTTGGCACTAAGCTTTGGAGTAAAATGTATTTTGGGTAATCTGGATCTGAATTATGCTAATGATAGGCTGAGCCATATATGACATTGATTCTGGTCTGACAATTTGTATGTGAGTAGTGCCTTCCAGTAACTATTGATGTTGGGACCAACAATGGAACATTGTTGAATGATGAATTCTACATAGGGCTTAGACAGAGATGTGCTACAGGCTAGGTTTTGTTCTTGACTAGAAAATATTTTCGTCTTTACTTTTCTAATTTGTCCTATGGGCCAAGTCTACATAGTACAAGTTTCTAACTATATTACGTGCTCAAGGAATATGGCGACCTTCTTCATGAGTTCATGTTTGTTGTCAAACAAGCTTATGGAGAGAAATTCCTTATCTAGGTCAAGAGGAGCCCCTACTTTTAATTGAAATGGATCTTTAACTTGAGATTCCTTTGTCAAATTTGGTTAAGAATATGGTCTAAGTTTTCCTGTAGAATTTTCCCTACTATAACTAATAGTGAATACCTAACACAATTTTTCTATAATAATTGCATCTTCAATTAATACCTAATCTACGATGTTTAGTTGTTGGAAGAAATAATATATGCAGAATATTCGTCGGTCCATTATTTGTGATTTTTAGAACATTAATCCATATTATGCTATTTATTGCTTTAGCTTACAAAATCTTAAGGAAACTAAAGAAACATGTGCTCTTATGACAGTTTGAAGAATTTTCTAATCACAATGCCTTGACCTTGCTGGAGAAGTACTCTTCATCTCACCTTGTCTTCAATGATGGTATTCAGGTATGTCCATAGTCCACTATGTTCTAATTGTCAAAGTGCTAGAATGATTTGCATATTTTTTCTTATCTCAAGTTTGTAAAATGATGATTATGTAAACTTTGTGTCAAGTGAATATGACTCCTGGTATGTGTCTCTGTGATAGAAACATATTTTGAAATGGGAGATGGGTTTGGCTATGCCTAGAAAATGACCAAGATAGTTTTGGCTCTCTCCAAATATTTCTCTAGAATGCCTCTTAACTTTCCGGAGACATGTCCCCACAAGACATGCAAATACACTTAAAAGATAGATTGGAAAATGAACAAAAACAAACAAATTGTCTATCCATGCTTTAAAAACATCATGTGCTCCACCAAGAACCTTTCAAAGCATAAAAGGGTGCATGTTCTTCAAAAAAAAGGAAAAATGAAGGTTTTCAGGGAGTAGAGGAATACAAGGAGGATCAATATGTTAGAGAGAGAAATCAGGGTTCCAAATAAGTGCTAAGTTTTCTTTTATAAAGTGACCAACTATTAGAAAAATCACTAGGGTGAGCATTCATGGGTTTGGAGGGAATTTAAATTTAAATTTGAACTAGACACTAGCACATGCCCTCAGGATAAAGCCATTTGAAAGATGGGGAATATGTTAGGGTTAGAAAGGCAGATATCTAACAATTAAATGTAAATTTAAGTAATAAACAAAGAAACTAAAAACACACAGAATAAATTATAACATAGAGAATTTAACATCGTTCACCCAATCCGGGCTACATCCACCAAACTGCAGCCATCTAATGATTTTATTATCTAGTGCAAAAAACCTATTACAATCTTGCGAATAATCATGTTTTTCATTATACTGTAACACCCATTCGAACCCCTTTTTAACAAGCTTAGAAGCTTCCAGATTATGGGTTCTACAAAATTGGATTTTTCTTTTTTTCATTGATTTTTCCCTTTTTCGGTGATAACGCGAAAAAGGAGGAGGAAATTTTTTCTCAGGGGCCCGTCTGAGGCCCAGCCCAGCCCCGGACCCCGACAAGGATACATGTCGGAGTGTACAGTATACCATGGGCTATACAGTATAGCATGATTAGTCACCACATACCAACAATCTCCCACATGGAGACTGATCAAGCTTCACACCAACACAATCTCCCACTTGGAGATCCTGGACGACACTGCTGCAATTACAACTCCCACTAGAAATAAGTACCTTGGACCCTGCTGCTCTATTATACTTGAATTCAACCTTGAGGCCCAACCAAAGCTGAAGAGGAGCTCAGCTTCTCCCTTGTCACCGCCTTCGTAAACATATCCGTTGGATTGACATTTTTATGTATCTTGACTAACTTGACATGTCTATCCTCCAACACCGACTGAATGAAATGATATCTCAACTGTATGTGTTTAGTTTTAGAATGCAAGGCGGAATTCTTTGCAAGATGTATAGCACTCTGACTTTCTGTAAAAAAGAAATTTTCAGCCTGTTGTTTTCCCAACTCATCCATGAAAATTTGTAGCCATATCGTCTCCTTTTCCGCCTCTGTTGTAGCAACATACTCTGCCTCTATGGTGGATAAAGCAACCACCTTTTGTAATCGAGAAATCCAACTCACTGTTGTCCCACCAACTATAAATACATAACCTGTGGTACTTTGCCTGGTATCTATATCCCCTGCCAAATCTGATTCAACATAGCCTTTTAAATCAGTATTAGAGCCCCCAAAACATAAACATTTATTGGATGTACCTCTCAAATACCTGAGAATCCATTTTACCGCATTCCAATGCTCAACTCCGGGATGACTCAAATACCTGCTAACAACTCCTACGGCATGTGCAATATCCGGTCTCGTGCATACCATGGTGTACATTAAACTACCTATAGCTGAAGCATATGGTATCTTGGACATTTTTTCTTCCTCCTCTTGTGTCTTTGGACACATATCCTTAGTTAATTTAATATGACTAGGCAAAGGTGTGTGACAGCTTTTGCATTCTCCATATGAAATCTTTGCAACACCTTTTCAACATAATTAGCCTGAGATAAAAACAATTTTCTGTTTTTCCTATCTCTACAAATTTTCATACCAAGGATTTGTTTTGCTTCCCCCAAATCCTTCATAGCAAAATATTTTGCTAACTATTGTTTTAGCTCACTTATGTGATCCATGTTAGACCCTGCTACAAGCATTTCATCAACATATAAACAAAAAATAATGTAGTTGTCATTATCCAACCTCTTAAAATAAACACAATGGTCAGAATTACACCTGTTGTAGCCTTGCTCAACCATAAAACTATCAAATTTCAAGTACCATTTCTGAGGTGCTTGCTTCAAGCCATACAAACTTTTATTCAATCTGCACACTAGTTTCTCCTTACCTTTGACCTCAAATCCTTGTGGCTGGTCCATACATATTTCCTCTTCCAAATCACCATGGAGAAAGTTGTTTTAACATCAAGTTGTTCTAAATGCAAATCTTCAGCAACACTTAAAACAATACTTAATAGAAGTCATTTTAACAACTAGAGAAAAAATCTTATCAAAATCAATACCCTTTTTTCTGTGCAAATCCCTTTACAACTAATCTGGCTTTAAATCTCTTCTTACCTCCATCCTCCTCTTTCAACCTATAAACCCATTTATTTGGTAAAGCCTTTTTACCTGCAGGCAACTTGCATAATTCCCAAGTCTGATTTTTCAGCAAGGAGTCCATTTCTTCTTCCATTCCATGCTCCCACTGAACCTTGGTATCCACCTGCATAGCTTCGTCATAATATTTTGGTTCACCAGCATCAGTTAACAAAATAGTATACAACGAGGGAGAGAACCTTTCTGGAGATCTACTTATCCTTGAAGATCGTCTAACAGGAGTTTGTGGTATTTGTTGTTGTTGTTGTTGCCCAACATGAGGAACCACTGAAACATCATTGTTTGGAATATCATCCAACACTGTATAATCATTTTCTTTCTTCTCATGTTGCAACAACAAATCTTTGTACAAAACTTTCTCATTGAATGACATCCCTACTTCTCATAATTTTCTGATTTTCAAAATCCCAAAGCCTATAACCAAATTCATCAATGCCATATCCAACAAATATACATTTCTTTGATTTTGCATCAAGGTTGGTTCTATTTTCATAATCTACATGTGCAAATGCTTCACAACCGAAGGTTTTGAGAAAATAATAACTCACCTTCTTACCTTTCCATGCTTCCTCTGGAATACCACAACCCAAACGATTAGAGGGACCTCTATTAATTAAATAAACAACAGTGTTTATAGTCTCTACCCACATTTTTAAAGGCAGCCCAGCATGCAATCTCATAGTCCGTGCACGCTCCATTATTGTTCTATTCATGCGCTCAACCACTCCATTTTCCTGTGGAGTCCTTGGAACCATTTTTTCCTA
This sequence comes from Sequoia sempervirens, assembly GCA_007258455.2. Classification (NCBI taxonomy): domain Eukaryota; kingdom Viridiplantae; phylum Streptophyta; class Pinopsida; order Cupressales; family Cupressaceae; genus Sequoia; species Sequoia sempervirens. The sequence continues at coordinate 25,390,641 of VDFB02047230.1, read as the reverse complement.
CGAATACCATTAGAGGAACAATAATCTTAAAACTCTTTGCTGCAATACTCACCACCATTATTAGATCTGAGACATTTTAGCTTTTTACCCGTCTCATTCTCAACCAAGCTTCTCCATTTTTTAAAAGTTTCAAATACATCAGATTTTTGCCTAAGGAAATAAATCCATACCTTCCTAGTTTCATCATCAATGAATGTAACATAATACAGAGAGCCACCGAGAGAAGATACCTGAGTTGGTCCCCATACATCCGTATGCACAAGCTCCAATTTCTCATCTTTCTTTTACTTCCCATCCTTGAGAAAACTTACTCTCTTTTATTTTCTATACACACAACTTTCACAAAAATCCATATTAACACATTTTAGACCTAGTAAAACATTATTTGAATGAAGTACTTTCATACCTTTTGGCACTCATATGCCCAAGTCTATTATGCCACAATGTTGATTCAGAGTCCACAACAACTGTATGATCTTCTACCTGCTAAACTGCAGCAACTGTTCCTAAACATTGACCTTTTTCCGTAACAATTAAAGTAGAAGGAACAATATGACCTGTACAAATATATAAGGTTACTACTTTCACACCTTTTGCTACCACTAAGACACCCTTTGTGACCTTCCAATTTTTATCACTAAATGTAACAACACAACCTTCATCATCTAGTTGCCCTACTAAAATTAAATTTTTGCTTAACTTTGGAACATGCCTTACCTCATGTAGTGGCCAATGATTCCCATTCTACAACTTAATCTTGATTCTTCCCTTTCCAACAATCTGACAAGGTTCGTTATCTCCTAAATAAACCAGCCCAAAATCCCCTTGGACATAATCAAGAAAATAACTTCTATGGGGGGTAGCATAAAATGAAACCCCTAAATCTAACACCCAAGAATCATTACAAGGGAAAGAATCAAAGCATCCTCATCAGATTTATTACTTACCACATTTTCCTCTTTACTTCCTTCCTTTTTGTCTCCTTTATTTTTCTGAAAACAACAATCTTTCTTTAAATGACCTGGCTTACCACAGTACCAACAATCCCTCTTGTCTCTAGATTGGGACCTTCTGTCCTTTGATTTTCCTTGTGACTTCCCATGATTTCTGGAATTATTTCCTCTCTCCTTTGTTCTACCCCTGCTTTCTGCATTCAAAACACTGCCTGATGTGGATGTTCCACCTAAGCTTTTCCTATGAATTTCCTCGCTCAAAATAACACCAACAACATCATCAAATTTCAATGTATTCAAACCAGAAACAAAATTGCTAACAACCATTACCAAGCTATTCCAACTTTCAGGCAAAAAACACATAATCAAAAGAGCCCTAACTTCTTCATCAAAGTTTACTTTTACAGAAGTTAATTGACTAGTGATTGTATTAAACTCATTTAAATGATCAGTAACTGACCCACCTTCTACCATTTTCACATTAAATAAACGCTTCATAAGAAATACCTTATTCGAAGAAGAAGGCTTGTCATATAACTTTCCAGGGTTTCCATCAACTCTTGAGTTATGTTTTCTTTTGTAATATTGAACGCCACCAATTGTGCCAGGCATAAACAAATACTGCCAAGAGCCTTTCTATCCAAAATCTCCCAGTCCTCATCAGACATTGCTTGGGGTTTCTTGGTTTTCCCTTCCAATGGCCACCATAAATCCTTCTGATAGAGGTAGTCCTCCATCTACATCTTCCATAACTGATAGTTCTACCCATTAAACTTCTCAACCTTCTTACCCTCATCCGCCATTACTCCCACTCAACCGTGAGACCTTCCTATAGACGATAATCAAAACACAACCCGCTTTGATACCACTTGTTAGGGTTAGAAAGGCAGATATCTAACAATTAAATGCAGATTTAAGTAATAAATAGAGAAACTAAAAACACACAGAATAAATTATAACACAGAGAACTTAACATGGTTCACCCAATCCGAGCTACATCCACCAAACCGCAGCCATCTAATGATTTTATTATCCAATGCAAAAAATATATTCCAATCTTGTGAATAATCGTGTTTTTCATTATACTATAACACCCATCCAAACCCCTTTTTAACAAGCTTAGAAGCCCCAGACCCCGGAAAGGATACATGCCGGGGTGTACAGTATACCATGGGCTATATAGTATAGCATGATCAATCGCCACATACCAACAAAATAGAGTTTTACAGTAGAAGGGATTTTAGGTTGAGTGACTTGGCACACCTATGATGATTTTTGGGACTAGAAATGGGAAAAATGAGACATAATAATGACTAAGTGACCCAAAAGAGTGCAAGAACAGACAGTGAAAAGTGTGAAGTATGCAGTTGTGATTCTATACCTTTAGCCTTAGCAGTCTCTTATGTTCTAACTTTATTCATTTCACTAGTTATATGCTACTAGTTGTTCAATGTTGTATCCTCTCTACATGGATTCAGTAATTCCCTCTTTGTCAAATTGGTAACAATAGTATTTAGAAACACCAATTTCTACCTAAGAGAAACTAAAAGCCTTCCTAAGAAAAGTGCCCTTTCCACTATAACTATCAATTCTAGTGTCTCCTTGTTCATTTTTTTTGGAATCTCCTCATTTTTCATTTCTTGATAGAGAGCTTTTGAAAGATGTGCAAGATGTTCTTCAATCTCAACAATCAATGTTGAGATAAAATGGAAGTATTTCTCTTGCAAATAAGGTGCTAAATCATTTATCCTTGAAGGAGATTTATGTGCATGAAGAAAACTTAGGAGGTCTTCCAAAATATTCTTGGACCCCTCATCTATGGTATCTTTTATTTGACTAACCTCAATTCCAAAATAAGCGTTAAGGCGACCAAACCAGTCTTCATCATTTGTCATCCTAAATCTAAAACTCAACCCAGGTAAATTGACACTTTTTAGGTCCCCTCTCTTGACAAGCCAGCCCTCACTGGTAGTTAATTTGTGCAAATGGGTTTCAACATCTTTGTAACTTGCCAGAGATGCAACTATGGCTTCAAGGCATTTACCAACCTTAACTCTCTCACACAAATCTACAAATCCATCAACTATTATTTGTTTCATCCATATAACAAATAGGCTTTCAAAAATTTCATCCCATAGACTCTTCGAGTTCTTCAAAACAATCTCACACACACATTTCCATGGAAACTCAACATTTGAACCAAAAACCATCTTTAACCACTCCAAGCTCCCTTCAAATGCATCCAGATTGTCCAATGTTTCTCTAATCAATGTCTCATTCTCTGCAAGTTCCTTGCCACTTTTCACAAGATCAAGCAAATACTTTCCCCCAAGCCTATCTGCAAAGAGAATATCATTTGCACATGTCTTAAGCCACACTAAGCAAGACTCTAATATAAATTCGCTCAAAAAATTGTGCAAATTGTGTCAAGCACATCCACCATGTTGGATGATACATGGGAGAAGCAGCTAGTAGGATTTTTATGTTGGATTAGTGGATCCCTGTTGTATGGCTCTAGGTTGCTAGGTGTGTGTTTTGGGTGCTTGTTTAGTTTTAGAATGACATGTCATAGGAAATCTCATAAAGCTCACAACCCCTACTTGCATGGCAGTGTACCTGACAACCCTCTTGTATAATTTTTTTAACTATCAAGTGATGTTCAATTTAAGGTTTGTTAAATCAATACTTGGTGAGAATGGTCTAGGAGTTTCAAGTTCCTCCATACCTGTCATAATTTGGTATATGTAATGACAAATGTTGTGCAGGATAGCTTGCATGCCTCCTACTGTCACAGTAGTTTGGTAATATGGACGTGCTCAGTGTTCCACCAAAAATTCCTATCAAAACTGAAAACGTGGGTTCCCCTATAGGTGCTAGTTCTATGAATGGGAAGGATCCTCCAACAAAGAGACCCAATGAAGGAAAAGAATTATACCTAGTTCTATAAGTTCCTAAAATAGAATAGGCATATAGGAAATCCCATGATGATCTAATGATCTAGCACACAACACATGTGATATGAGTAACATTCCTTTAGCTAACCATTTACTATGATTTTGTGCATTTCCGCCTTTTGAAAACTGGTGTTTTTCTTTTTAGTTACAAAATTTCCCCTTTCCTAAGTTAAACTACTCTAGCAATTCCTTACTAACAAAATAGGTGATTTAGAATCAAAAAATTTCCCACATGATTTCCCTGATTGCACCATTTTTACACCAATTTGGGCTCTCAAAATCAAGTTCAACTCATCCTTGATTTCATCCAGCATAGGAAATCTCCTAGTTAGCCACCCTAATTATCAATCTAGCCATATTAATTTTCCCCCAAATGAATTTGCACAGATCTTTTATTTGCATCTTTTTGGAAATTCTGAATTCATTCTCTTGCATCACCACACATAGCTAAATGTTCCTGCAATTCTCAAGTTTCTTTTTTGGTCTTGTAGGAAATGTTTGTTGTTTGGTTGTGTTTGCATGGTGGAGGTATTTTAGGATGGATTTCCACCAATCATTGAAAAGAGACCATAACCCAAGGTGTAAAGACAGTGTCTGACAAGCCCCTCTAGGCTATGTTTACCTATAATTCAAAAGCATCCCAAGTATATGTAAAGGAAATACTAGGAGAGGAATGCCTTGAGGTTAATGGGTCACCTCTTTCTAAGCCTCTAGCATGACAAATTTTTATTGTAAAAATAGCTACAAGGGTTCTAGATGCAACTTTGTGCATGAAGCTCTTGCAAATAATCCTCCAAGAGAAATTTGAAGGAACAGTCTTACTCTTGAAAAAGCTCAGCCCTAAACATGAGGAAATGAAAAGGGAGAAGTCTTATGAAGCATTGGATGCAATTAATTCGAAGATAATGGAAAATAGGGCTTGACTATTGGAGCAAGAGGCACATATACTGCATGCCTTATGTCATGACATCCTCTCAATGTTGCACAAGCTAATCATAATGGTCACACATTGGAATGGAAGGCTTGAGGTGTAACTAATCACACAATCCCCACATTTTGCGGTAACATGGTGCATAGAACTAATAAGTATGTGGAGATATTATGAGGGGTGTGTATCTAAAATCCCAAATCCTTCTAGGCAAGCCTAGGAACTTCTCAATTGAAGAAGTAGTAGATTGTAGAAGTGCTTCATCCTTTGGAGGGGGCACTGGAATGTTTGCTAAGGAATCTATTGGTGGTGTTAGACACTACCTTTTTGGATTCTTATTCATTTCTTTACTACTGGTTCATTCCACAACATCTATATGGAGCTCCTACGATGTGTTATTCTTAGGTTGTGTCTTTTCTAAAATGCCTTGTGCATGTTGCTCTAGATTCTAGTCTAAAAGGTAGGATGTTCTTAGTTCGAAGGTGGTTGCTCTTTCCCCAAGTTGAAAGGGATTTTTGGGTGGAAATTTGTTATCAATATTAGATTTTATTATGCTATTTATTGCTTCATGGGCTTCCACGCATTTATTGTAATGACATTGTTATATTTCCAAGCAAAGGGCCCTATACCCCAACTATTTATTCTAAAAATAATAATATATTGATATTCAAATTTTCAATGCATTGTTCAATGTTGTTTCTATTGATTTATTGTGTTTAGTGTTTAGTAGTTTACAATTTAATTTTACATAAAAGAGTAAAGACTTAGATAAATTGCAATTTCTAAGAGATCTTTTTATAACTAATTTATCAAGTATAATATTATATTTGCACCTTGTCCCCACTTTTGGGTCCATGCCTCAGTCCCCACACCCTAAAATCCAACCTTGTGTTCCCCCTTTCCCCCCATTCTAAAACTCCATGGATCGTTGGAAAAAAAATTTAAGGGAGAAGCTTACTGAATTATGTATTCGTGTTTGTTTAGATAAAGATGATTCTTTGATTTAGAATGGGATGTCAAACGATAACTTTCAGGTTAATGCAGGTTATTCCATTTTGTAGAATAGATTTACTTCCACTTATTGATTGGCCAACTGATTTGATTTGGAGCAGCAATTTTCCCCCAAAATGTAATGCACTTGTTCGGTTAGCTAGTCTTAAAGGAGTTTTTTCCCATAGGATAACCTCAGGAAAAGAGATTTCCTTGGCATGTCTCAGTGTGTTTTGTGTCATAGAGATGTGGAGAGGGTTAATATTTGTTACTACATTGCCCCTACTCTAAACAAATATGAAATTATGTATTGCTTCAGGTCAACATGGTTTGAGTATTTCTGTAAAATTTTAGAAAGCATTTATGTAGTTGGCTATTGGATTCTCCCAAAGATCGATTTCTATGGCATATTTCTTTCAGCTTTACTATTTGAAGTATATAGTTGCAGTGGAATCAATGGATTTTGGGAGAATAAGCACTATCTTGGAGATGTGTATGAATAAAACTTCTACTTCTATCAAGGTGTTCCACATTTCTCATTTAGCCAAATTGAAATTCAAACTCTTAACTTTGGAATTATAACTTTTACAGAACATGGAGTTGGCTCCTCCCACCCTTGGGAAAGGAGCTCTACAAAACTAGAAACACATAGTAAGTTGTACTAAGTTTTTCCAAAGTGTGGTTCCATTAAAATGAACTTTCATGGAGCTGCTCAAGGAAACCCAAGACCTGCTGGAGTAGGTATTTCCTTTAGAATGGTGGATGGTGTCTTTGTGAAAGGAGACTCAATTTATTTGAGAATTAAAACAAACAATGCCACTAAAGCCCTGGTGGTCCTAGAAGGTATTAAAATAGCAGTTGTTTCTAGATTTAGACAGCTCAAAGTAGAGGGAAACTCACTTGTGATCAATGGTTTGACAAATAAAGGACTAATAGATTGGAGGTTAAGAAGCATTATCAAATAAATTATTCTTTTTAGCCACCATTTCGCCAAATAAGAATTTAAGCATTGTTTGAGGGGATACAATAAATACGTGGATCACTTAGTAAATGAAGATGTTGATCAGTATCCCTTCTCTGCTCAATTAGTATTATTGTATAAGCATCACTGCTTAAGAAGGCTTCTTCTTTTGGTAATCAAGAAATTGAACCAAATTTAAGAGAAGGATTCTTCTTCTGGTAATCAAGAAATTGAACCAAATTTAAGAGAAGGCTTCTTCTTCTGGTAATCAAGAAATTGAACTAAATTTAAGAACTTCACTTGTTTTCTCTACAAATTGATTAAGATATTTGGGTGGGGGGTATTCGAGGTCTCAATGTTATTTTTCTTTGTCACGTTTTGCAGGGATGACATTTTGTTTTTTCTTCTAGTCTATTTGCTTGTAGTAGATGCCTGGTTGTCTCTTATGCAGGGTTTTCTATTATATTGTGGGTTACGTTTATATAAATGATGCAAGCATGATGTTTGTTAGATTTGTGCCTTTCTTCCCTGCCTTTGTGCTTTATGCCAGAATTTGCAAAGTCTGAAGAGACACTAGGAGAAGCATGGTAGATTTGGATAGGGAGGAGGCTTTTTGGGTCACTTCTTTATTGGCTTTCTTTTCTTGTTTTTAGTTCTTTTCACTTCTTTACTAAGAGTAGCTTGTTGTAGGCTCCAACCTATTTTGTCACCTATATTTTTTCTCTACCTTGATCCTTCCTGCTTTTGTTGGATAGGCACCTCCAACACTGCTTGATGGTAGAATCATGGATATTCTTATGCAAGATTTTTGGTGGTGATCTAGTACCACATGCGCATGCACACACACTTCACACAGATATACACATTCAAATACACGCACACACGCACACATCTTTCTAGATGGTCCTTAGTTGTGAGGCTCTTCTCCACAATTACTTTACTCTCTTACTTCTCAACTAAAACTGAATGTACTTTTGAGTCTTGTTGGCTTGCTTTTGGTTGCTTGTAAACATTAATATTATTTTGCTCTAATTATATTTATATTTCAAAAACTGATGTTTTTAAATAGATCTTAATGTAACATTGCTTGGAAGTTTTCCATATTTATTTTACAAAAGGGATTGTAGTAGACATTTCATCTGGTGAGGATGATAGTCACCTATTAATCATGTTCAACATTTTTCTAGTAAGAACTATTCCTACAAGCAATAATGAGATATATGAAATTTACTTCCATTGTGACAGTCAATCACACTTTTTTTTCCTATATTTTACTTGGTGATTGATTATACCTTAAGTAAGTGACAGGATTGGTGTGTACAATATTGCAAACACCTTTTTACTTTGTGTTTTATGTACCTAAGATGTAATTGAAATTAGTTTTCTATTGGAGATTTCTTTTGGTAGCATCCTACTTTGTCATTCTTCAAATTTTTATATGGTTTATAAAATTTATGTTGTTACTTTCACTTTGTTGCAGGTTTTAATGCAAAATCTGCATGAGAAACTTAATCTTAGTGAGGTATGATAAATGTTTTCTATGTATTATTATTCTAATTCAAGAAAGGAAATTGATGCTTTTGAATTTTTTTATGAGATATAAGATCCAATAGTGAGTTGGATTGGAATTTAAAGGAGTATGAATATGGCCATAATTTAATTATCTATTGTGTTGTGTTGGCCAACTAAAAAAGCAGTGTTGCTGGAAATACTCGGCCTATATTCATATATGATCCACATGTACCATAGATTTAACTAGCATCTTAGTAATAATGTTTAGGGTGTCCTCAATATAGCTAGCACCGACACGAAGGTCAACCATGCACACTTAATGATCAACTATATATGTAAATTGTAATGTAATAAGGGTTACTGACGTGTGAAGTATGTGCAGCCCTCATCCACTAAACCTACATGAATGCATGCATCTAGAACCCAAGCAAAGCTTACAATGTTAGAATGTGTTCTAGAGTGCTTCATTAATTCAAATATTTTAAGAGGTTCCTTGCAAAATCCATTTTTTGCACATTCTACAATCATTTCATTCCATGAGATGACATCTCTTTGAAGCATTTTTTCAAACAATTCAGGTGTTTTGACTATGATTCCACATCTTGCATATATGTCTACCAGAGTAGATCCAACTATAACATCCAGGTATCTTTTTAATTCCTCTATATTTCATCAATCTGTTTATTATTTGAACCTCATACCAATGTTTTAGAGAAGAACATAAGTTGCAACATTTTTAGGATCCAACTAAAAAAGTAGTGTTGCTTGAAATACTCAACCTATATTCACTAACGGCCTAACATTACTACATTGAGGGAACTCCCCTCATAGCTCCACTGATAGATCGATGAAAGCATATCGGTAGCACTAGAACATATCGGCAAAAGATAACACAATGTCCCACTGATGGGTCGATATCATGCTTAACCATGAAAAGTGCATTCATTTTTTGCATTTTATGTTTGATTTGTGGATTTTGTTATTCTCTCTTATTTCCTTACATGACAAGAATCTTTGTTAAATTTTTTAGAATGAGAGAAGGGCAGAGTTGTGTGTTGTACACACCAAGGTCCCTTATTTTCCAGTTGATGAGGTTCCATAAGCATGACTGGGTCATGATTCTCATTCTTCTGGAAAGTATTGGCATACGTAACCTCATAGATCCATTCAATCACTTTGCAGGTGTTGGCAACACAAGAGCAGACAAGTAGGAGGGGGGGTGAATCAGTTGTCACAAAAATTCAAAACTTATTAAACTTATTAACCCTTATTCTCATATCTTATTAATAACCATGAAAGCACAAATCATCAACACATCAGAAACACACATAACACCAATATTTTTTTACATGGAAACCCTATTAGGGGAAAAATGACGGTGAAGGTCAGTCCACAAGATTATACCATGTTAAAAGTATAAGAATAATAAATTGGGAATGCACATACATTTAGGCACACTACTTAGAGCTCACTGCTCAATTACAACAAGGCTTACTGCCCAAAGGAAGACACACTGTCTTGCAAAAACATTTGGATTACATCTGCGGGATTTTGAACTGAGAAAATAGCATTTGCTAATGCCTGATTACAGTTCTGGTTAAGCACATGAACACTTCTTCACTCTTCTTCACACTTTGATCTACCTTTGAATGATTTAGAACATTATTCGCACACACCATACATTCAAATGGAATAAACAGTCACTTATATATATCTGCAACTAGGAATTACATCATTACATGTCGACTTCAACAAAATAATAAAATGAATATAAACTATTGGCCCAAAACAATAACAATTAATGTGAATCAAGAAAGGTCAGCCACAACATAGTGAAAACCCAAAATAACATCCTTGAACATGAACCACCTTCAAAAATTATTCCTCGAAGATCCACAACATGCTACAATCACCTTGTCAGCCATGAACGTGAAAAAAATGATCACACAAGAGAAAATCACCAATCGTGAGCACAATGATCAATGTAAACATGCAACACAGATAGAGAATGATATAGAAACATCCACAAACATAATGAATCACCAGAGAAGAATCCGCAATAACTGAACTTATTAGAATCACATCATCTTCATTCAGGAACAACTAAAGCAACAAAAAAATTGTCAAAACACAACTATTTATAACTTGATCAAATCTTCATGCGAATCTCTGAAACTTTCTATGGATAAACTAGATATACTCAACAATAAACCCTTTAGTCCACAACCTATAATTATCAAGATACTAAACTCACCAACAGACTGAACTTCACTTCACCACTAACAACCTGCAACTCATTCAATTACAATTTTCTCAATATCCTCGACATATACAGCTTCTAATGCATTGATTCTAATAGTGTTGACATCAATGAAAACCACATATCAGCATCACAATCACAACAACCAAAAATTTCCCCCTTTGGCATTGATGGCAACACATGATGTGAAAAAACACCATCAATGCAACTATCTCTTAACACTTACGATCCCTTAGGTTTTGACTCTTTTCTCCTCAACTATTTCACATGACTCTTCTCCCCAGATAGTTCACAGTTTTTCACATGACTCTTCTCCCCCTTTGACATCAATTACAAAGATCTATTTTCTCCACACAAGCTCTAAACCACATATCTGAACATCTGACTACTCTCCTTAAGTAGCAGCCACCACAACATAAATTTGGATCAAGATATGACTATGAAGTGCACAAACTGACGCAAAGCAATGCATCTTAGTTTTGATTAGGAGTAATTTCCCCTAACTTCCCTCTGAGATACTCAAAATTATCCTTAGGAAATGACTTGGTAAAGATGTTTTCAATCTATTCCTTAGTAGGCACATACTCCAATCAAACTTCCTTTTCATTCACCTTCTCTCTCAAAAAGTGAAACTTGATAGATATATGCTTAGTCTTTGAATGCATCACCAGATTCTTGGAAATGTTAATTGCACTTGAATTATCACAAAATATAGCAATAGGCTCATCATACACAACTCTGATATCTTTCAACATCTGCTTCATCCATAATACTTGAGTATAATTATTAGCAACAATAATGTATTTTGCCTCTGTAGTAGATAAAGAAATGGCATTTTTCTTCTTACTTAACCATGAAATCAGCTTCTTTCCCAAGAAAAATGCACCACCACTAGTACTTTTCATGTGTTTCAAATCTCCTGCTCAATCAACATCATTAAAGGAACTCAAAGTAAGATAATCATATTTAGGATACCATAGACCAAAATCAGTTGTCCCCTTCAAGTATCTAAAAATCATCTTCACAGCTGTCACATGAGATTTCTTAGGATCAGCTTGAAATCTTGCAACAATACATGAAACATTCATGATATCAAGCCTAGTTTGAGTCAAATAAAGCAATCCACCAATCATTTATCTTATCTAGTCTAATTTTCCTTCAGAGAATCATCATTTGTTTTCAACTTACATCCAGTCACCATGGGTGTACCGATTGACTTAGAATATTCCATACCAAATTTCTTCAACAATTCTTTCACATACTTGTACTAGATATAAAGATCCCTTTATCTAACTGAGTAATTTGCAATCCCAAAAATAATTTCATCTCTCCAATCATATACATCTCAAACTCACTTTGCATCTCATCAACAAACTTCATGCACAAACTATCATCTCCTCTAAAAATGATATCATCAACAAAGACTTCCATAATCAAATCTTTATTATGATCAATCTTGAAATACAAATTACTATCAGCAGTACCTTTTTTAAATCTAAGCTTCAGCAAATACTTGTCCAATCTGGCATACCATGCTCTAGGGGCTTGCTTAAGTCCATACAAAGCTTTCTTCAACTGAAAAACCATGTCTCCCTAATTAGCCAATTGAAATCCATCAGGTTACTCAACATACACTTCTTCCAATTCACCATATAGAAATGTTGACTTAACATCCATCTGATAAACCTTGTAGTTTTGTGTAAGCAACATAAGCAAGAAATAGTCTCACAACTTCAATACTAGCAACAAGGGTAAAAGTTTCTTCAAAGTCAATTCCTTCCATCTGAGAATATCCTTTACACACCAATCTTGCTATGTTTCTAACAACTTCACCTTGCTTATTCAGTTTGTTTCTAAAGACCCATTTAGTTCCAATTACATTTTTGTCCTTCGGTCTAGGAACAAGAATCCATGTATCATTCTTCTCTATCTGTTGTAGCTCATCTTTCATTGCTTCAACCCAATGCTCATCTTTACATGGTTCATTCGCACTATTAGGCTTAGTCTTTGAAATTAAACAGTATTCTTCTACAATATTTCTCCTAGTTTGGACACCTTTGTTCTTATCACCTATGATCTGATCTTCTGAATGATTCAATCTTACATACCTTGGAGTCTTAGGATGTTCTTGAACTTCAAGCTCTTGTGATCTCTCTTCTTCACTTTCACTAGTTTTTCCTTCTTCTTGATTTTCTTGATTCACCAGAATGATTTGAACTTGATTTGAAGTCTGAACTCTCTTTCTTGAACTACCATTATGATCATCTGAATTATATCCACAGGTTCTGGATGGTCTAGCTATGTCTTCGTCAACCTTGACATTTGCACTTTCAACCATTTTCCTCAATCTCTTGAAACATCGGTAGGCCTTTCTTTTAGTAGAATAACCAATAAAGATTCCTTCATCACCCCTAGCATCAAACTTTCCTATATCTTCATCTCTTCTGATAAAGAATTTACTTCCAAATATTTTCAAGTACCTAACAGTAGGCTTGTGACCAAACCATAGTTCAAAAGGAGTCTTACCAGTATCACCTTTGATCTGTACCCGGTTGAGAGTGTAAACAGTAGTACTCACAACTTCTCTCCAGTAGATATGAGGAACATTTCCTTCTAGCATCATAGTCCTAGCGGCATCTTGAATTTTCCTATTCTTTCTTTCCACAACTCCACTTTGTTGAGGGGTCCATAGAGCAGATAATTGTCTCTTTATCCCATGTTCCTCACAAAAAGAATTAAACTCACCAGAACTGAATTCACCACCTCTATCAGACCTCGGACATTTAATCTTCAAACTTGTCTCTGTCTCAACAATAGCCTTGAAAATCTTGAACTTCTCTAAAGCTTCATATTTATCCCTTAAGAAAGTAGCCCACATAATTCTAGAATAGTCATCAATGAGTAACATGAGATACCTATATCCTTGTAAGCTTCTTAATCTAGAAGGACCACACAAGTCGGTATGCACAAGCTCCAACAATTCATTTGAACTATGATGTTTTCTCTTAAATGAAATTCTAGTTTTCTTCCCTAACTGACATTCCTTGCATATGGCATTAATAGGTTTCATCAACTTAGGAAGATCTCTCATAGCCTTAGTAGAACTTATCTTGATAATATTTTCAAAGTTAACATGACACATTCTCCTATGCCACAACCAACTTTCATCAAATTGAGCAATCAAACAACTTTTACTAGCATCACTTAGGTGAAAGATATTACCTTTTTTTTTACTTGATGCAATCACATTTCCGAAACTCCCCAATATTCTACACTTTCCATCCTTGAACTAAATATTGTATCCCTTATCTACCATTTGTACAACACTTAAAAGATTATGCTTCAGACTTTCCACATATAGGACATCATCATTATTATGCTTATTATCAAGAGAAATGCATCCTCTACCACATATCACACCAGCTTTGTCATCACCAAATCTTACAACACCACCATCATACTTTTCCAAGCTCACAAACTTACTTTTATCACCTATCATGTGATGAGAGCATCCACTGTCAATCACGCATTCATCTTTCTCTTTAATTTGAGCAGCTAGGGCTTTCTCCACATTTGTACAACTAGCGAATTCAGTAGGCACAAGATTATTTTCCTTGATAGCAATAAATACCCATTCATCCTCACTTCCATTTCCTTTATCAAATTCATCATCTGTCACACCTTCATCAGCAGCATAATAACACTTTCTTTGAAATCTAGGCTTGTTAGGTCTTGACTTAGGAACTCTTTTTGAACACTTTGATGCAAAATGACCTATCTTATTACAAGAAAAACATTTAATAGGAAACTTCCCTTTATATTTACCTTCTCCTCTAGCTTCCCTTTTGACAATAAGTGCTTCAAGCTCATCATGTTCTCTCTCTTCTTCTTCAATCTTTCTCATCTCTTCCTCATACTTGAATACTTTTCTAGAAGAACTTTCACCTAGATCATATCTCTGTTTATCTCTTTTGGAAGTAGTAGCCTTGAATGAAAATTCTTCCTTAGGAAGGGAATCACTAAATTCACTCAACTCAAATGCAGCAAGCTTACCAATCAACATATCTCTAGTTACATTTGTCACGGTCCAGAGCTCTTCAATAGTTTTAGCTTTGACTTTGTATGCAGCAGGAAAGGATCTAAGTACTTTAGCAACAATCTCTAATTCTTCCAACTGTCCACCAACACATCTGATACCACACACAAGTTCATTCACTATTTGCATGAAAGTAGTAATATTCTCATCATCACCCATTCTCAACATTTCATATTTCCCTTTCAGACTTTGTAGCTTAGCAATATTCACATTAGCATCACCTTCATAGAAAGTTTCCAACTTTTTCCAAATCTCATAAGCAGTCTTTAGATCCATTTAACATTTGTCATCTCAGAATCAGTCAAAGCACTCAGCAATGCCTCCTTAGCCCTAATAAATTGTATTCAACATCCCTAATCTCAGTAGTAGTAGTAGGACCATTTTGTGCGATAACATACCTATTACTTGTAATGCTCCAATAGGATTCACCAATGCATCTAAGATGACACTCCATTCGAGTCTTCCACAGAGAATAATTTGTTCCGCCAAATCTCGAACTATACTTCTTGTATGTCGCCATCCCGAATCACCTCAAGCTGTTAAACTTCTTCCAAGGAACCTGCTCTGATACCAATTGTTGGAAACACAAGGGCAAACAACTAACAGGGGAGGTGAATCAGTTGTCATAGAAATTCAAAACTTATTAAACTTATTAACCCTTATTCTCAGATTTGATTAATAACCATGAAAGCACAAATCATCAACACATCAGAAACACACATAACACCAAGATTTTTTTACGTGAAAACTGTAGACACGTAAAATGTACTAATTGGCATTACACGCTTGATCCTGATTACTAACACCATTTCATCCTAAATTATCCCTTGGTCTAACCATTTAATCGAATACCCTTATTTGATTAAATTCATCAATTTTCCTCCCTTAATTAAATAAATCATTTATCTGATTAAGTCATTCTCTCTTGTTAATTAAATCGATCAATCTGATCTAATTATCTCTATTTAATTAAATCTCTAAAGTCATCTTATTAAATTAAATAAATTAAAACCTTATTTGATTTAATCGAGCATTCATCCCCTTTAATTAAATAAATCAAAAATCTTTATATCATATTCTTTTCATCTTTTGATTTAAATCAACCCATAAATCTAAATCAATTGGTCACATCATCTAATCCCTCATTAAATTAATTAACCCCTGATTAATTTAATCTTAATCCATGTCTCATCCTCTAACTTTTGCCACTTGCACATGAAAATAGATTTAATTCATTTATTAAATCTTTATTTTCTCTCAACATGACATAAAAGAGGAATATTCCTTCAAATTTGAAATCCCTCCAAGTGGACTTAGTCCTTCCAACAAGGCATTTATTTCATCTTACAAGTCCTTTTTCCTTGAGCCAAGTGGCCATTACTCCATTTGACTTTTCATCCACCTTGTCATTTCACTATTTTCAAATTTCAAATAAAGGCATTTATGGGCACATTCATCAAAATGTGCTCATCCTTCATCCATTCACATCTTGACAAGTGGCACCTTGCCATGGATTGAAAGTTAGTCCCACATTGCTTCATTTTGGGAATTTCTCCATCTTGTCTTTCTATAAATAAGAGGTTTATCTCCTCATTTTATCATCCACAATTTGAGCAAACTTATTATACTCAATTTCATCTTCAAGCATTGGCATTTTTATCAATTTCATCAAAAGCATAGCTAGGTTATTGTAGGTTTTCTCCATGGAGTTCATTTGAAGCAATCACCAAGTGGATCACATCTTCATCAAATCATCAAAGCTTGCATAGGAGTTGGGAAAGGCCAATTTCCACATCAAATTGGTGCCAAATCCCCCATAAGATCAAGAGTTTGCATGTTTTTAATAGGATTTGATCTATCTCCTTGCTTTCTTATTGTATTCTTGCTTTTATTCCTATTTTGAACTTTGCTAATGGATTTTATGGGGAACTTTGATCTTAGCTTTCATTTGAATCTTCTAATTCGTTTGTTTGTTGTGTTTTGCAGGTACTAGGATCTTGGTTCTACAGAAACCCTATTAGGGGAAAAACCATGGTGGAGGTCAGTCCACAAGATTATACTCTGTTAAAATTATAAGAATAATACATGGAGAATGCACATGGGTATGTGCAGGGTCATGGTGGGCCAAAAAGTGGCAATGAGGAAAAAAACACGTCTTTCATCGACCGAAAAACGCGAAAAGAACGTGTTGACTTTTTTTAGGCTCGGGTGTCACCATACCAAACACCAAACCTAGTTTTACAAATCGGATATAGGATTTGCAAAAAGCATATATAAAAAAAGTCAGTCGTTGTTTTTAAGTTATTTGACAGTGAGGAACCCGCGGGCGCACAGTGAATTGCTTTTTCGCGTAACGGATATCCGATTTGGGAAAAATCCAATTTGGAAAGGTAAGATTTTTTATTTTTATTTAATTTGATTCAATTTTGATTTAGATTTGAATAATTTCATATGGTTTTTTGTGGATTTTTTAAAAATAGGGTTTTGATTGAATTGAAATTTGAGTTTAGAATGGATTTTGATAAAAAAATAATGTTTTTTGTAGATTTTTTTTCACAATAGGGTTTTGATTGAATTTTTATGAAAAAATTGAATTTAGAATGGATTTTGATAAAAAAATGAATGTTTTTTGTGGATTTTTTTTCAAAATAGGGTTTTTGATTGAATTTTTATGAAACAATTGAGTTTAGAATGGATTTTGATAAAAAAAAATGAATTTTTTAATGCATTTTGATTTAAAAATAGTGTTTCATTTATATTGTCTAATTTTAATTAGATTAATTATTTTTTAACTTTAATCAGGCATTATGGCTGCCGAGAATGAGAATGCACAAATTCCACCAATTGAGAATGAAAATCCACTAGCTGAGAATCAAAATGCAGAAATGCCAAATGCTCCACCACCTCCGCAACCATCAATTGAAGACTTAATTCATGAAAAATTGGAGCAATTGAGGATAATTTTTGATGTTTATAAGAAAATCCCTCGATTATCTCATATGTCAACCACATTGATAGGAATAATTACAAATATAGAAACCCTCTCCACCCAACATAATGTCTTTCATTCATGGCGAGAAACCATGAGGAAATATTATGCATGTGGATTGTCTTATGATGATGTGAAAGATCTCCAAATAAAAAAATCCCAAATAGCCTCTTTATTTATTAACCCCAGCACTAGTTTGCTAGTTAATGTTAACAAACCAAAACTTTCTATAAAATGGTGCATGCATAGGGGCATAGTAGATAAATTTTGGGATCGTTGGTGTATGGTTTTTGATAAACCACCCAAAAATAATCTTGATGTACCTTTTTACTTTATTAAAAAATTATATGATGAGTTTTTGTTAGGGCATCATGTCAATTATTTTGACATTTAACCCTTCCAGGGCGTTGGTGGAGGTATGCCCCAGGATAGGCTAGAGGCAGCTAGAGTAGTCAGGCGCCCACATGTTCCCCATCCTCCCCTTCCTCTGCCACCTCCAGTACAACATCCAAATATTATAGAGGATGCAGCCACACAAACTATCCAGGCCATTCACTCTTTGAGTGGTCTTTTGGTTTCCCATGCTTCTTCAGTAGCTCAGCCACAGTCTGGTGATCTTGGCAATGGATCCAGTGCTGCTGCATCATCCTCCTCGGGTCCACATATTTGTGTGCCACATATTTGCAATACGTTCCAGCAAATATGCTTGGGTCCTATTGTACATCCCCCTGAGCAGCCATTAGACACTTCTGATTATGACATCTAGGATGTGGAGATTATAACAGATCACACGCAAGGGAGTGGAGCACACCCTACAGAGTCCTCTCTTGCTAGAGAGGTGGACATTGGAGTAGTTACACAGGTAACATTTAAGGTGTAAATTCATAACTTGCATTTTTTTTTAAATGAATATTAATAAGAGATAGTATTAAGTACTAATATTTATTTACATGGTCTATTTAACAATTAATGTCTGAGAAGGAGCTCACATGGGTGACTGATAGCACCCTTAGGGCCATTTCATTTGGCCTCGAGACGCACACAGTATGTATTTTCACACTCATTTACATTTTTTTTACTGTATACTTGCTTGTCATTTCAATTTTCATTAATGAAATTATATATTAACTTATATGTTTATCTTATTCTCTACTTGTAGGAAACACCTAGTGTGAGCGAGGTGCAATGCTCTCTAGAATATGGATGCACAATGTTAGATAAGGTAAAGGTAATTGAACTCAAATTTGATTGAATTAAGATTTATAAGATATTTTATTGATTATGCATACATTGACATAGATTCATAGTTTCATATGTACTTGTCATTTTTATGTACAAGCAGTTGTGAGCTATACATAATTGTTGATAAGTTCCACAACACCTGAAGGAGTAGGTATTCAAACACCTAAAGGAGGAGGTGTTGAAACACCTCAAGTAGATATAGAAAAAGATCATCCTAAAGAGGTATGTGTTTATTTTATTTTGTGCTTGGTAAATATGTTCTTATTACTAACAATTTTATGCTAACTTGGATCAATTTCATGTTTTTGTTCACATATATAGATTGACGTTACAAAAGTTGGTTTGGTTAGTTCTTTGAGAAGGGGTATATTCTAGGACTCCTAACCCTTCGAAGAGACATATATTCCAGGTAATCAAGATTTCAATTTTAGAGTTCAATTATAATTCAATGTGTATTGATTTTTATGTTAATTATTCAATTTTTAAATTATATAGTATAACTAATCTCAATTGTGGTTTGATTTTTCTTGTGCAGCTACCTTCAAAGCCAGGGCAGCTTCAAAGAGCTCCATTTTGATGATCCACCGGTAGTTTAGGATGGGAATGAACATTTGTGTATTTTGAATAGACTTTTGAGATGGCATATGCCACATATTGTAAAACTTTGTTTGAGTTGGCGTTGATGCCATTTTTGTATATGGTTATACACTTTCGATTATTGGATAATTTGATATATATAGAAGTTGACAATCAAAATTTAATTTCCTCTCATGTGCATGATTAAACTCTTTGAAAATCTAATCAAGTGAGCAATGGTTAAATATAAATGTATAATAGCATAAAAAGAATGGTTAAATATTATGTATTTTATATTCATATTGTTGATTAAATTGCATTGCACATCTTTCAAACTTAAAGCATTACTTCACATTGCATAAGTAACAACTAGATGCTGATAGATGAAAAATTTCAATAACAATATAGTTTTTACAAAGTCAACCTAAGCAGTTATGCAATTACTTCACATTACATAACTAATAACTAGGAGCAACTATCAATTGCATTAGCTTGTC